>JALGBA010000364.1:0-600000 GCA_023970755.1 Azemiops feae
TATTATTATTATTATTATTATTATTATTATTATTATTATTATTATTATTATTATTATTATTATTATTATTATTATTATTATTATTATTATTATTATTATTATTATTATTATTATTATTATTATTATTATTATTATTATTATCTTTTGTTGATTAAGAAAAAAAGAATGAAAAAATGAAGCACATATATAATTTTCTGCAGTTTGAGAAAAAACATTCACAATCTCACTGTAACTCAGGGACTAAGAAAGGTCAGGAGAAAAAGGACCTTCTCTCTTTAATATAAGTCCACAGGTTCTGTTTTTGGGATTCAGAAGAAGTCACTCACTCACCAGTACAAAATTGGTTGTTTTATCGACCTGTGGTAAGAAATTACTTAAAGATTGATATTAAAGATCAGTGCCAAGGGTATGAGGTTTTGGTAAGACGTTTAGAATACTGAGTGTTTGATATATCTGTCTGGCTCATGGATGCTTAAACACCTGATTAGGACTAATTCAAGCATCTTTACTAGCACAAGCAGCAGTAAACAACCTGTGTAGCCCTTACTAGCGGAAAGGCCTCTATTCTCAAGCAGAGCAAGATGCTGGTTAAAGAAGCCATTGAGGCATCAAGAAAAAAGCTTTAGCCTGATGCAACAATATAGATTTACATAAACTAGTGAAGAGATTGTGCTTTGGATGACCTCATATAACTTCAGCATAGGGAAAGATTCTAAAATCTGATTCAATTTCCAGTTAGATTATCAGATCCTGTATCATGTTAAACAGATAGTGCCTAACAAGTAAAAAACAGTACCAGTGCTTTTATTGTAATAGCTATTTTAGCAAAATGTTGCAAATATGAATATGCTTTTCCACATTCACTCTATCTTCATGTGAACTAGGAAGGAACGTTCTGAGTTGTTGGCTCGAACAACTTGAGCCAGGCTCATGTCCCTTTATCTGACCATTGCCATGGTAGGCAACTCTTTATCCTATCCTACAAGGCCATTCCCTATCTCCTCTGCAGAAAGTGCCACCCTCCTTGTATTTTGATTATGGACCTAAAACTGCTGAAAGGAAAGGACTTTTTCCTCCTGATCTAAAGTTTTATGGGGAAAATTTATAAACACAGTATGGTAATTTACATCTTTAAGCTTTTACCTTTAAGACTGAGTTAATGATACAAGTTGGAAAATTTGTCACATATCGTTCTGAGTGGAAACAGGAGATGTAATTTACTTTCTATTTATTTATTGTATTATTTCATGTTTATAGGTAGACATATGGACGGAAGAGTAAAATTGCATATATTACCTATCTCACAGACTTTCAGATTTTCTTTCCACTTGTAAACACAGCTTACCCATAAACAGTTTACATGCAACTGAGGATTTTATATTTTTGAGTACAAAGTATATGAATGCATAATTTCTTTTGCACAAGAAAATTGAGTTCAGATTAGCAAGTAACATCTTGTTCTCTGTATAAAATAACCTGTTTTTTAAAGATGCTATGATTTCCCTTCTTTTGATTCATTTTGCCCACTGCCATACCAAACTGTTTCTTCTTTTGCCATATTAGGACTTTATTTATTTATCATATTCTTATGTATTATATTTATATCTCTTCATATATACAGATCTTGTAGCAAGAAACAGGACTATATTCACTAGTAAAGATAGATAGGATGTCCAAGTCCAGGTCTACCCCAGTAGTTTCATAGATCACGTTTGTGAAATGGAATGGAATGTATGAATTGAAGTTGGAAAGGTGGGACCCGGCAGTTCCCAGAACACTTTATTCATTATAAACATAAAACAAACTCTCAAATGCAGGGCCACACTATACACTTCGTTAAGTATCCATCATTCTGGAAGAATTTAAACTCTGAATATAAACATTTTTATATCCTTACACTAGCAGTGTTCAATCAATTGTCGTGTATGGCTTAATAAATATTTTAATCAATTTGTGTAGAGTCCAAGACTTTTAAACCAAATTATTCTGAGAAGTTGAGCTAATACATAAAATGTCCACAGATCTATACTTTACTGCACAGGCCAACTTGGAAATCTGATGAGAGTGTGGTTTACCATAATGCTACTTCAAATTTTGTTGTAACCAAAATCCCAGTGTAGATTAATATTCCAAATACTAGCTGCAATTGTCCTTAAATGAAATGGGAAGGAGGTTACACAGACACTTACAATTTGGATGCTGACTGGTCAATATCTGTGTGATGATAGATTTTTCAATAATACTATATGTATAGCTATCAAAATGCTGTAACTGTGAAGATTATGTGTCATCAAGTCATTTTCAATTCCTAGTGACCACATACTGTAGATTTTCTTCATGATCTTTCCTAACCCATTCTCTCATGGTACGCTGGTTGCCATTGTAAATAAATCCATCCATCATGCTGCTGGCCATTTTCTTCTACTAGTGATTGAAATATTCTGAAAATTCCTCTATGTATTCAACCTTGTTAAGGAAATGAATGGAGGTTAACAATGGGGTAATAATAATTTAAAATTATTAATCTAGCTAACATAGAACAATGTTCTTTCTTCATAATGCAATTTGTTATTTTATTATGTTTTATAAGCTTTAGTTTTCCTAACCTGAGAACTTTCATTTTCTGGAACTTTCAAGTTTGCATTCAAGGCACAATAACTAAGAAAAGATAGATTTATATTTTGCGCATGCATGCTTCTATAGCCAAAATTATAATGTATTGGTAAGCTCTGATTTGCCAGAACTGATATTCTGTTCTGTTCCATTCTGTTCCATCCCATCCCATCCCCACTCCACTCCACTCCATTCATTAGTTTTTTCTGCAATTTTTGCAGTGTGAAAGTAATAATGAAATCCTGATTTATAAAAGATTTAAACAGCTCCCAATTACAAATGTAGAAGAAGATAGAATGATCTGCATATAAAATTTACTTAAATTTGGTTCAAAGAAAGAAAATATTAATTAGTTAAATTTACATATATTGACAAGTATGCATTTTATTATCTTTAATTTTGTAGCTGATTTTCTGATGATTTTTTGTCTATTGGAAGAATCTTATAAAATCATCTCTATAACTGATGGTGGCTTTTTTGTTTGACTTTGTGTGACCTTGTAAAAATATGGAACACGTTTGCTGTAAGTCCAAAAGTATACTGATTGAAAGCTGTCTTTCAAGTCCCATTAGCAGCAAGGTCAGTCTGCTTATTCAAGGAACCTGAGTAAAATTGAAAAAAGAACTGTATGAGAACCATACTTTAAAGCAGGGAACAACAAATTATTGATAAGCTCAAGCTGTTGTTATGGCATAGCTGCAGTAAATATATACCAGCCATGTCTCCTACTTTATTGGAAAAGCTTTTCTATTTGTAGAATTGGCCAGATCTATTATGACTTGAACAATCAAAAGAAGATTGACTGCTGATTTCAAAAATGCTCAGTAGCAAGATTGTATGGATGTACATACCACTCTATCACAAATTTTGCTGTATGATAAGACTATTGTAATTCTGTTTAATTCATTGTAATCCTCCCGAGCTTGTGGCATCCATAATGATTTATAAGGAGGGAGGGAGGGAGGGAGGGAGAGACAGAGAGAGAATTTTCATGAAAACACTTGTGCTCTTTATCTTCTATTTGTACTGGTGCCTTTTCCTATTTTTGCTGTTTCTTAGCCACTTTGCCAGTGAAGATTCCCAAGAATTCATATATGACATGTGGTTCCCCTTTGCAAGACTTTCTAAACTCAAGCACATTTTTCTGGCCCAACATATTTATTAATTTGATTTATATAGCTGTCCATCTCAAATGTGTGGCTATGAGTATCTGACAACAATTAAAAGAACTCCAAAAATCAAAATACAGGAATAAATTATATTTATGAAGCATATGAAATCATATAAAACTATAGAGTATAGCATAATCCACAGCAAGTTATAAAAAGCAGTTACACCTGAACATAACAATTATACTGTATAGTCTTTACTGTACTTCTAGATCCCCATGCCTGTTGGCAAAGCCACATCTTTCTTACAAAAGGTCAGTAGGGTTTGGGACAATATGATCTCTGAGGAGGGTTGGTGTTCCAAAAGATGGATGCCATAACAGAAAAAGTTCTCTTTCTGGTCCCTGCTAGATAATATTCTGTAACAAATAGGACTCAGAGAATCTATTTTTCCCCAGACTTAATGGGACAGAAAGGGGGTCCCTCAAAGAACCTGGTCCCATGCCAAAGAGGCTTTATAGATTATCACCAGCACATTGAAGTGAACCCAGACTCATACTGCTCTACTCATCTGGAGCAGTAGGGGACCTACGTAAGGATGCTCTTTGTAGATTTTAGCTCTGCATTTAACACAATTCTTCCATACACACTGGTGTCTAAACTTATCATCCTCGGACTTTCACATTCAATCTGCCTTTGGATTATGAACTTCCTGTCTGGCCGCTCTCAGAGGGTTAGATTAGGCAACTATATCTCCGCAGCCCTTATTCTTAATACTGGCTCCCCACAGGGCTGTGTGTTGAGCTCTCTACTTTACATCCTCTACACTTATGACTGCACCCCCACTTATCTCAGCAATATTATTATTAAATTTGCAGATGATACAACAGTGGAGGGGTTTATCTCCAAGGAGGATGAGTCTGCCTACTGGGATGAGGTGGAGCAGTTGCTCTTGTGGTGCAGACACAATAATTTGGTTCTCAACACCACTAAGACCAAGGAGCTTATAGTAGATCATAGGAGGAATAGATTAGACATTCAGCCCCTGATCATCAGCAGAGACCGTGTGGAGCAGGTGGCCAGCTTTGGGTTTCTGGGTGTTACCATAAAGGAGGACTTGACTGGAGTGCTCATGTTATAGCCTTGGTTAAGAAGGCCCAGCAGAGATTATATTTCTTGAGATTTCTGAGGAAACAACAACTGAATGAAAAACTGTTGGTGACCTTCTACCGCTGCTCCATAGAGAGCATTCTAACCTATTGCATTTGTGTGTGGTTTGCCAACTGCACAGTAGCAGATAGACAAGGGCTCCAGAGGTTCATTACCATCACCCAGAGGATTATTGGTTGCCCTCTCCTCCCCCCCAGACAAATTTTACAGTTCCCACTGTGTTAGGAAAGCTCAAAACATTCTTAAAAACTCATCTCATACCATACATTCTTTTTTAGAACTATTACCATCTGGCAGACAGTACAGGATAATAAAAACAAAGACAAATAGGCTGAAAAATAATTTTTAATCCCAGAGCTGTAACCATATTAAATACTACTGTATAGTGCAACACTGAAGTGCAACATTAGGGGCAGCGCAATGATGAATAGAATGTGAAAGATGTGTGTATATAATATATGTTTTTACTTGTGTTTCTTACTTGTGTGTAGTGTGCACTGTGGACAGCACTTAATTTTGTTGTGAGATACACAATGACAATAAATACTGGCCAACGGGGATGGTGCCAGGACGCTGCCAGCTGACCGGGGCCTCGGCGTGTTGATGAGGGGAATCCCCGTGGCGTTTGCAAGGATCGGCACAGAACACAGACGGCCGACGTCCCAGCTGGCTGCTTATGAGCTCTGCGTGCCAGATGCTGGCTTATGGACTGGGGGGTGGGGCTCTGACTCGGGAAGGCTATGTAAAGCGCTGGGAGCAGTTCACTTCCAGCGCTAACTTTTTCCTGCATGGATTAAACACTGTTTGTCACCCGTACCTGCCTGCTGGCTCTTTCCTGGGCACCGAGGAGGACGTCTTGACAGTAAGTTAGTGCTCAATTAACTTGTTCACCTTTTCCAGTTCCTGTTGTGCTGTGAAGGGAATGGCAGAGGGAACACAAGGGGCTGCCCCAGCGGAGGAGGGGGCTGAGCCAGCTGACCGGGTCCTTGGCATGTTGACGAGGGGAATCCCCGTGGTGTTTGCAAGGATCGGCGCAGAACACAGATGGGCGGTGCGGTGCCACGGGAGGTGGCGGAACAAGAGGAGGGGCTACCTGGGCCCTGATGAGCCGTATGCTGAAAGCCTGCCTGGGACATGCGAGCCAGCCGGAGCGTGGAAAGGGGCCGAGGTCCCGGCTGGCTGCTTATGAGCTCTGCATGCCGGATGCTGGCTTATGGACTGGGGGGTGGGGCTCTGACTCGGGAAGGCTATGTAAAGCAGTTCATTCCCAGCACTAACTTTTTCCTGCACGGATTAAACACCGTTTGTCACCCGTACCTGCCTGCTGGCTCTTTCCTGGGCACCGAGGAGGACGTCTTGACAAATACATTGTAGTAGTCCATTTAGGAGGTGATCAAGGCATGATTTATCATGATAAAATCCTCCTGTCAAGGTCATATTCTTTATTTTCTACATAAGTAAGTTGTGGAGACATAAGGTTTTATTTTACATAGACTTACAGTTCAATATAGGGAGTCCTCAATTACTGACAGTAACTTGGACCAGAATTTTTGTTGCTAAATTAAGCAACTGATAGTTACTGTTATTAAGTGAGGATCACACAGATTGTTAAGTGAGAACTTCATGTGATTTGAATTTCCAACTTTCTACCAATTCCCCATTCTCATATTTGAGAAAAGCTGGCAGGGAAGATTGCAAATCCACAATAACATGACTATGCAACACTAACAATGCTCAGAAACTGCAATAGCAGTCTAAGGCCAGCAGTAGGGAAACTTAAAACAGCTTTTCAAAGCATTTGCTATTGTAGCTTCCTCTGCCAGTCACTGTGCTAATTAGCCTCATAGTCCCATAAATTCCCTGGATTTTCTGGAGAAATCTTAACACAATAGAGTCTGAACATCCTTACCCAAAATTCTATTCCTTTTCAACTACCACACAAACAAACAAAAACCAAAAAACTGGCTAATAATACTATCCTTCTATTAATAGTTCATAATACATAGTATTCCTAGTCCTCCAAAACTTTGCTGTGAACTGCACACCCCTTATCTGAGATTATTCGCTTAGGGGTGCCGTGCAGTTCGTAGATATGTTTCAGGAACAATTTAGTCAGTCGTTGAGCGGATGGGAGTCCTTTGCAGGCGATGAGAAATGAGCCTGCTTCGAAAACAGGTCTATTACAGTCCAGATGACAGTATTTCCTCTACTCTCAGGTAGATCTACGATAAAGTCCATAGCTATTTCTTCCCAGGGTTGGGAAGGGTCTGCCACCGGCTGCAGTAATCCAGGGGTTTTCCCCGGTATTCTTTTCATTGTAGCACATATGGTACAACTCTTCACATAGTTTTCCACATCTCGTTTCAGTCCCGGCCAACAAAATTGCCGGCAGGTGAGATGTAGTGTTTTTAGATATCCAAAGTGTTCAGCCTGCTTTACATCATGGCTGTATTTGAGAGCATTGAGATGGAGGGATTCGGGCAAATACAGTTTCCCCCTTTTGTAAGCCAAACCATCCCGGCACGTCAAGGAGGTTTGGTTATCTTTGAACTATTGATCGTTGAGGAGCTCTCGTTTTATTTTCTTTGCTCCAGGGTCATCCAGATTTGGGACCCTGCGAGGCGTGATTTGTGCAACAGGTTGTGGATTGGAGATAATCGCCTCATTGACTTCTTCAAGTTCGCTTTTGTATTGGGGCAATCTCGATAGTGCATCAGCTAGGAAGTTTTTTTCCCCTGGTATGTACTTTAGAGTAAAGTTGAAGCGGTTAAAGTACTGTGCCCACCGTACTTGCTTTGGGGACAATTTGCGAGGAGTTTTCAGTGCCTCTAGGTTTTTGTGATCTGTCCATACTTCGAATGGCACCTTGCTCCCCTCCAGGAAGTGTCGCCAGTTTAACAGCCCCCATCTAATTGCGAAGGCCTCCTTTTCCCATATTGCCCATCTCCATTCACTTTCTGTAAATTTTTGGGAGGTGTAGGCGCAGGGTTGCAGGACTCCATTCTTGTTCTTTTGAAGCAATACAGCTCCAACTGCCACATCACTGGCATTGGCTTGAATTACAAAGGGCTCCCCTAGACAGGGGTGCTTTAGGACTGGTTCGGCAGCAAATAGTCTTTTTAAATTCTCAAAAGCTGTTTGACAGCTCATAGTCCATGCTAGTGGTTGGCCCGGTCGCGGCTTCCCTCCTTTTTTCCCTGTTTTGAGTAAATCTGTAAGGGGTAGGGCAATTTTGGCAAAAGAGGGGATGAATTGACGGTAGAAGTTGGCAAAACCTAGAAAGCTCTGGAGTTGTTTGCGGGTTTTGGGGGGCTGCCATTCAATTATAGTTTTCACCTTGGCTGGATCCATCTCAATGCCTTCGTTGGAGATTCTGTAGCTGAGGTAATCTAATCGGGTCTGGTGAAATTCACATTTTGACAATTTGGCATAAAGCTTGGCATTCAATAGTTTCTTTAACACTTCTCTCACCAACTTTATGTGATCAGTCATATTCGTGCTGTATATCAGAATATCGTCAAGGTACACCAGAACCCCTTTGTACAAGTGTTCATGTAGGGCCTCATTAATCAACTGCATGAATACGGCTGGGGCCCCCGTAGTCCAAATGGCATGACTTTGAATTGATAGCTCCCCATGGGACAGTTGAAGGCAGTTTTCCACTCATCTCCTTCTTTTATTCTCACTCGGTAGTACGCTTCCCTCAGGTCTAATTTAGTGAAGACACTCCCCTTAGCCAGATGAGTTAATAAGTCCTTTAGGAGGGGGAGGGGGTATCTGTTCTCCACACTCACAGCGTTGAGGCCCTTATAGTCTACGCAGAGACAAAGAGACCCATCTTTTTTTTCTTTAAATAACACGGGGGCTCCCACAGTAGATTTGGCCCATTCAATGAACCTCCTCGCTAAATTTTTATTCACGTATTGCTGCATCTCTTCCTTCTCGAGGGGGGACATGGTGTACATTCTTGGGCGTGGAAGTTTGGCTCCTGGCACCAGTTCGATATAACAGTCATTGGGTCTGTGAGGGGGTAGGACATCGCATTCATTTTCACTAAATGCCTCTGCTAAGTCCCGGTATTCATTGGGGATGAGTGATTTATCTGGTAACGGTAAGGCAGCTATGAGTGCTCGCTCATTAGGTGGCCTAAAGAATCCTGCAACATCAGTTGAATCAGTGGGAGGCTCAGGCCCTATAGGTAGTCTCACCGTTCTCATTCCTTTCTCCCACCAGATAAATGGCTTCCATTTGTCCAACCAGGCTAAGCCTAGAATCACAGTCTCAGTCATTTTTGGGGCCACCAGGAACTGAATAAATTCCCAGTGTGCCCCTATTTCTAGGTGTAAGGGCTCAGTTAATTGTGTGACTAAAGTCCCTCCCATCAGCTTGCTCAAACCTCACAGGGTTGGAGAATTGTTTTGCCCGTATGCCCATTTTCATGGCAAAAGGTAGGTTAATAATGCATCGGGTGCATCCAGAATCAATTAGTATGTTTAAGTCTATTTGTGCCCCCGACTTAGGGATTGTAAGCTTGGCAGCCAGTGAAAAAGATGGGATTTGTCGACTCACCATCGGGTCGTTCTCCCCTTCGTCGTTGCCATCAAAGGAGGGTAGAGCAGGGGCGGGTCCACTTGGAGTCCCAGCGTTCTCTTGTGTGGGAGGTGTAATCTGGGTAACAGGTACTTGCATGGCCCGGTTGGATTTTTCTCTCATTAGCCGCTGGGCAGGTCTCCTTCTCGTCGCTGGTTCTGGACTGCTCTGCAGTTGGGGGTAGGGGACTGGACAGTTTGCTGCTCGATGTCCCTTCTTTCCGCACCGGAAACACTTTATTGACACGCTTGCAGGTGGCCCGGTTCTTTCAGTCATCGTGGTAGCCGGAGGGTCTCGTGGGGGTGATTGTTGTTTGGATTGCTCTGGTTGCTGCTCAGATTCAGGTGGGGAAGGCTTTTTATAGTGGGCGAGCTGAACATCTAGCTTCACCGTTGTCTGGTACCACTCGTGCAGTCGGTCAGGTACTGCTCGAATAATGCAGGCCTGGGAGAGGTGATCATCTAATCCCTCAATGAAGTGATGGATTAGGGACTGCTCTGGCCACCCCTCTATCCGGTCTGCTATCTTGCGAAACTCTCGCACGTACTCCAGGGCAGGCCTACCGGCTTGCTTTATTTTGTGGATTTGTTCTCTTGCTTTTAAGTCAAGGGATGGGTCTTCAAATCTTTCTTTCAGACCCAGGAGGAAGAGGTGGGGGTCTTCCAATTCTGGGGCTTGCTCATTATATAAATTGTTCAGCCATTTGGATGCTTCTCCCTCTAGGCTGGACGCAATCACATCAACCATAGCCCCTGGGTCTGCCTAGAGATAAGCCCAGCGATTCAAGTGAGAGCATACTTGGTTGAGGAAAAAAAATCAGTTTCTCTGGGTCCCCATCAAAGGTTGCTCTGAATGGTGGAGTAATTATATGTTGTTGGGCCCCCCACTGTAGCTGTTGCTGCTGCTGGCCCCATCCTGGTTGCTGGTTTATGCCCAGGGGTTGCATGTTCAGGGGCTGGGGCCAATCTCCTTGTTGTGGCCGTCCTCCCTCTAGCTGCTGATCTCCTGGGCCCTTCACCACCCCAATCTGTTGCAAGGTCTCTATTAGTTGTGGCAAGTTCAGAGGATTTATAGGCAGTTGGGGCCCCCACTTTGGCTCTTGCTCCCTCTCAGGCTGTTGCAAGGCCCCTATCAGCTGTGGTGAGCTCAAAAGTCATCTGCTCCCTGCCTGCTTCGAATGCCATACTCCCCATTGTTGCAGAGGCCTCAGACATGGATTCCCTCTCTCTCCAGGGCTGGGGTCCCTGATAGAGGAAGACAGGGTCTGAAAGGCTGTCTGATATGAACTGGAGGGGCTGTAGGCTTCTTTTTGCAGGGGTGGGTCTCTGCCTCTCTCCCCTGGAGTTTGAGATATTTCCAGTAACTCACCCAGGCCTCGAATGGCAGTTTGCCGATTGTCTGTCCACCGGTTCTCATTCGTCTGCCAAAATTCATTTTCCCACAGCATGCTGTCTGTTACTTCCCCCTTTGAGATATCAGTCGCTGCCGGGTTGTATTCAACAAACTCCCGTTTCATGATAGATTGGCCTGCTCCTGAATTCTGTCATTCTCACTCCAGGCTAGGAGAAAGAGGTGGGGTAATGCACCTCCAGTTGTTTGAAAAGTTTTTAGATTCTGGCATGATGTTGTGGTCTGAAGGAAGAAGCATTCCAAGAAACCTGAGACATTATTTTCCCTTTTAGATACTTTATTTTGCATTTCTTCCCAGGAGTTCTGCAACAATACTTCGGCACATTACAAAGCAGATGCCAGAATCTGGATTTCTCTGGCTTGCGTCTAGCTTATCTTGCTAAACTCCTCCCTTACTTACAGTGATAATTTACGTCTTCCAATTAGGCTGGAGGCCAAAGATTCACTTCCCTTCCCTGTCTCCCGCTTTTCTTCACAAATATCCTCCCTTTGTATGTCATCTGATTTAACTCCAAAAATACCAAACAGTTCTGCATATCTTGTCAATGCAATAATATCCCATATTAACAGCATTGACAAACACAGGACCCAGTACAGAATCCTCTGAATTCTATTCAATACATTCCTTCAAGCTGAAATGAAACTACTCATGACTCAGAAATTATCTCAAACAGTATATATTGCTCCTAATACCCTTTTAAAACCTTTATTAAGGAGGCCTTCATAAGACAGGTCTACCAAAAGCTTTCCTAATGCCTGAGTAGAGCATACCCATAGTGTTCCCTTGAGTTACTTAAGGTAGCAACTATTAAAGAAGGAAATAATGTTAGTCTGTGTTAATTTATTTGTGACAGCCCCATATTGACACCTGCTAATTGTAGTATTCCTATCAAAGTGGTCATAGACATGCTGCTTGATAATCTGTTCAAAGACCATGAAGAGACATAAATGTTACAATGGTAGGTGTGTGATTTTAATTCATTTAAATTAACAAAGTTTTCTCCTACCCTCTCTTTATATGCCCTAAATCAGACATGTCAAACTCGTGATGTCATGTGACGTCGCGCAATGTATCGGGACAGTTTTGCCATTGCCGGCAATGGGGTGGGTGCGGCTTCTGCGTGATGCGTCCGGCCCGCGGGCTGGCAGTTTGACACCCCTGCCCTAAATGGTAGTTCCATTCCAACCCCACCCCCTTGTATTTCTATCTAGAGTTCAATTTGATAAGACACACTTAAAATAGAAGTTCAGAAGTTCTGTCTTCTTGCCATCACCAATTGCAATGTCATTATTTCTCCTCCCAATAAAACTACATTGTCTTTCTTTTTATTTTTAACATATCCAGATAATTGTCTTATTGTTGCTGCCTCTGCTGCTGTAGTTACTTTTGATATCTTTCATAAGTCTCAGTTCTTTCTGAGATTTATCTTTTCTGACAGAGTGTCTACAGTTTCTAGAGACTAACCTGCCTTCTCATTCAATTATTCCATTTTTCTGTACTTCTTTCTATTTTCAGCATTTTAAAGAACTGCATGTATCCACTGGTTTCCTCTTTTTTGTTCTTCTTTTTGCTTTGGGGTTATTTACAATTACACCTCCAGTATCTCTCAGCCTTTCTCATTATTCATGGACACTTTTCTTCTTTTACAAGTTTCACTACAAACACACTCCTAAAGCACTCCATTCCCTGGACAGCATGTGTGTATTCCTGTCCACCCATCCTCCCCTGGCATCTGTCTCTTGCTGTCCTGGCTCCCAATAGTCAGAATGTTTAGTCAAGCTTTATTGAGACCCAGTTTAATATAGCGGTTAAAGCACCAGGCTAGAAAGTAGAAGACTATGAGCTCAAATAGGAGAAGGAGGAAGGTATGTTGGATATGTTTGCTTCCTTGCGTTATTTGTAAAAATAATAAAGGTAGGGAATAGATAGATAGATAGATAGATAGATAGATAGATAGATAGATAGATAGATAGATAGATAGATAGATAGATAGATAGATAGATAGATAGATAGATAGATAGATAGATAGATAGATAGATAGATAGATAGATAGATAGATAGATAGATAGATAGATAGATAGATAGATAATAAGCAAGCAAGCAAGCTTTCCCACATAACTGGGGTCATAGCAGCATAAACTGAAAAAAATTCTTCATTGTTTTCTTCAAAATCAAAATTTGGAGTGAGGATGGGGAGGGGATGCAATAGGGTCTGACCCATAGTGTTTACAGTGTTCCAAAGCAATACTGCCATATTTATTGATGGCAATACTCCTTCTAGCATTTTATCCCTATTTTTCATTGTACCTGGACAATTGAAGACGTTTCATCTTAAAGGAAAATAAATTTTGATACAGTCCAGAGTCTTCTCATTTCAATTAGACTACCCCAGTCCAAAAGAAAAAAAAAAATGCATAGAATTACATTCTTAAAGGATTTTTTAACTATATGGGAAGAATAACAGTCAGTGCAATCATCTGCTAGGTTCATTTTTTTAAAAAAAATTAGATGTTATATAATAGACTCATATTAAATCAAATAACATCACAAGATCAATGTTAGTTATATTATTGTTTGCCAGTCCCTGCTTGTCATTATGCATATTCATTGAATTTTGTTTTGTACACACATTAAACAATCATTACTTGTTTTCTGTGAAGTTAGTCATTGGAATTAAAGCTATATTATCTGCAATGTTAAAAGAGCAAATTTAATTAGCTCATTTATAACATTTCTATCTTTGATCCTGTAAATAGGGTAATGTCTTATCCTTGCTTATTTAATTCAGTACCCCAATGTGCACGTACAACTTTATATGAAGCATAATTCATTATTTTCTACTACTGCCATCTAATCCTGCAAAACTATAGATCACTACACTTACTATGATTTTATATTTCAGCTTTTCACCATTTCTACAATCTTGGGCTATTTACTATTTTTAGTGATGTCCTTGCACCCTTATACCTGGATGGTTTTTGTTGTTCTTTTCATATGACTTTCTTCATCTCTCTCTTTTTCTCATTTGAATTGTTTAATAGTAAGCCAGGTTGGTATAGAGGTTAAGGTATCAGACTAGAAACCATGATACTGTGAGTTCTAGTTCTGACCTAGGCATGAAAGCAGCTGGGTGACCTTGTATTCATCATTCTCTCTCAGCTGTAAGAAGCTGGTGTCAACACTGCTAATATTGGATATTCTTGCTTTGACAAAATATGCAGCACTGTCTGGTATTTTTAGAGTTAACTTAGATGATGCTGGGAGGGGAGGAGAAAGAATGTGTATGGAGAGCAATTAAGAACGGAAGTGAACCTTTGCCCTTCGGGCTGATTGGAGAATGTGATTTATGACTGCAAAATAGAGGAGGGGAATTCAGATCTTGGCACCCCTCCATGCCGTGCCGACACTGTGCTTACATGATTAAAGACTTTTTAGGATAAACAATGCCTGGAAGTTCTTTGAAGTGTTTCATTAGTTGGAACCATGACATCATGCCAAGATCTGAATCCTTTTCAACCAACCTGGGGTCCTGAACTCCAGCCGCTGTCTCTAGGCTTGAGAGAAGCTGGCAAAGATTCAGGAGGAAAATCTATCATGGGAAAAGGGAGTTTGCTTGAAGACGATAACCCGGCAGCTGCTAATATCCCAGAGGGGGAAGCAACAGACAGCATGCCGTGGGAAGATGAATTTTGGCAGACAAACGGCTGGCAGGAAAATGCAGATCAGTGGAGAGCTACCAGATTGCCTGCCACTGAAGGTTCGAGTGAGTCACTGGAAAGATTTGAAAAGCTAGAGGTGAGAAGCAGAAATCAACTCCTGCAGAGAGGAGCCTGCAGCCCTTGCATTGCAGATCAGACAGCCTTCCAGACCCTGTCTTCCCTTGCCAGGGATTCCAGCCCTGAAGAGAGAGGGAATCCCAGTCTGAGGCCTCTGCAGCACTGGGGAGTTTGGCATCCCCCACAGGTAGATGGTCAGCAGCCTCTGAGCTTGCCACAGCTAATAGAGGCCTTGCAACAGCTTGGGGTGATACAGAAGCCAGGAGATCAGCAGCTGGTGGGAGAACAACCACAGCAAGGAGATTGGCCACAGCCCCTGAACATGCAACCCCTGGGCATAAATCAGCAGCCAGGATGGGGCCAGCAGCAACAGCCACAGTGGGGGCCACAACAGCGTATAATTGCACTACCTTTCAGAGCAACCTTCGATGGAGACCCAGAGAAGCTTATTTTTTTCCTCAACCAAGTGCGCTCTTATTTGAACTGCTGGGCCTATCTCTACCCAGACCCAGGCGCCATGGTCGATGTGATTGCATCCAGCCTAGAGGGAGAAGCATCCGAATGGCTGAACAATTTATATAATGAGCAAGCCCCCTAATTGGAGGACCCCCACCTCTTCCTCCTAGGGCTGAGAGAAAGATTTGAGGACCCATCCATTGGCCTCAAGGCAAGAGAACAAATCCACAAAATAAAACAAGCTGGCAGGCCTGCCTTGGAGTACGTGCAAGTGTTTGGCAAGACAGCAGATCAAATAGAGGGGTGGCCTGAGCAATCCCTAATTCATCACTTCATTGAGGGATTAGACGATCACCTCTCTCAGGCCTGCTTCTATCGAGCAGTACCTGATTGGCTGCAAGAATGGTACCAGGCAGCGGTGAACCTAGACATTCAGCTCGCCCACTATAAGAAGCCTCCCCCACCTGAATCTGAGCAGCAGCCAGAGCAACCCGAACAGCAATCACCCCCACGGAAACCTCCCACTACTGCGATGGCTGAAAGACCCAAGCCACCTGCAGGCCCGTCAATTAAGTATTTCCGGTGCGGACAGGAGGGACATCGAGCAGCAAACTGTCCAGTCCCCTACCCCCGACTACAGAGCAGACCGGAACCAGCGGCGAGAAGGAAACCTGCCCAGCGGCTAATGAGAGAAAAATCCAACCGAGTCATGCAGGAACCTGTTGCCCAGATTACACCCCCCACACAGGAGGACGCCGGGACTCCGGGTGGACCCGCCCCTGCTCTACCCTCCTTTGACAGCGATGACAAAGGAGAGAACGACCTGATGGTGAGCTGACACGTCCCGCCTTTTTCACTGCCCGCCAAACTTATAATCCCTAAGTTGGGGGCACAAATAGACTTAAATGTGCTAATCGATTCTGGATGTTCCCGTTGCATCATTAGCTTGCCATTTGCCATGAAATTGGGCATACGAGCAAAACTGCTCTCCAAGCCCGTGAGGTTTGAGCAAGCCGATGGCTCCCTGATGGGAGGAACTCTTGTCACGCAATTAACTGAGCCCCTATGCCTAGAAATAGGTGAGCACTAGGAGTTTATTCGCTTCCTGGTGGCTCCAAAAATGACTGAGGCTGTGATCCTAGGGCTAGCCTGGTTGGACAAATGGAAGCCATTTATCTGCTGGGAGAAAGGAATGAGAACTGTGAGACTACCTATAGGGCCTAAATTTCCCACTGATTCAACCGATGTTGCTGGACACTTTAGGCCACCCAATGAGCAAGTGCACATGGCTGCCTCACCGCCACCAGGTGAACCACTCGTCCCCAGTGAATACCGGGACCTAGCGGAGGCATTTAGTGAAAAAGAATGTGATGCCTTG
This sequence comes from Azemiops feae, assembly GCA_023970755.1. Lineage (NCBI taxonomy): Eukaryota > Metazoa > Chordata > Lepidosauria > Squamata > Viperidae > Azemiops > Azemiops feae. Next base: position 16,504 of record JALGBA010000364.1, read on the forward strand.
CCCCCTCACAGACCCAATGACTGCTCTATCGAACTGGTGCCAGGAGCCAAACACCCACAACCGAGAATGTACGCTATGTCCCCCCTTGAAATGGAGGAGATGCAATGATACGTGAACAAAAACCTAGTGAGGGGGTTCATTGAATGGGCCAAATCTACTACGGGAGCCCCTGTATTATTTAAAGAAAAAAAGATGGGTCTGTTCGTCTTTGTGTGGACTATAAAGGTCTGAACGCGGTGAGTGTGGAAAATAAATACCCCCTCCGCCTCCTGAAGGACTTACTAACCCACCTGGCTAAGGGGAGCATCTTCACTAAATTAGACCTGAGAGAGGCATATTACCGGGTGAGAATAAAGGAGGGAGATGAGTGGAAAACTGCCTTCAACTGCCCCATGGGGAGCTATCAATTCAAAGTCATGCCATTTGGACTACGGGGGGCCCAAGCCGTATTCATGCAGTTAATTAATGAGGTCCTACATGGTCACTTGTACAAAGGGGTTCTGGTGTATCTTGATGATATCCTGATATACAGCACAAATATGACTGATCACATAAAGCTGGTGAGAGAAGTGTTAAGGAAACTATTGAATGCCAAGCTTTATGCCAAATTGTCAAAATGTGAATTTCACCAGACCTGATTAGATTATCTTGGCTACAGAATTTCCAACGAGGGTGTTGAAATGGATCCAGCCAAAGTGAGAACTATAATTGAGTGGCAGCTCCCAAGGACTCGCAAACAGCTTCAGAGCTTTTTGGGTTTTGCCAACTTCTATCGTCAATTCATCCCCTCCTTTGCCAAGATTGCCCTACCCCTTACAGAACTACTCAAAACAGGCAAAGGAGGAGGAAAACCGTGACCGGGCCAGCCACTTACATGGACTATGAGCTGTCAAACAGCTTTTGAGAATTTAAAAAGACTATTTGCTGCTGAATCAGTCCTAAAGCATCCCTGCCCAGGGGAGCCCTTTGTAATTCAAGCCGATGCCAGCGATGTGGCAGTTGAAGCTGTATTACTGCAAAAGAACAAAAGTGGGGTCCTGCAACCTTGCGCCTACACCTCTAAAAAATTTATTGAAAGCGAGAGGAGATGGGCAATATGGGAGAAAGAGGCCTTCACAATTGGTGGGGGCTGTTAAACTGGTGACACTATCTAGAAGGGAGCAAGGTGCCATTTGAAGTATGGACAGATCACAAAAATTTAGAAGCACTGAGAACTCCCCACAAATTGTCCCCAAAGCAAGTGCGGTGGGCACAGTACTTTAACCCCTTCAACTTCACTCTAAAGTACATACCGGGAGGGAAAAACGTCCTAGCTGATGCGCTATCCCGATTGCCCCAGTACAAAAACGAATGTGAGGAGGTTAATGAGGCAATTATCTCCAGTCCACAAACTGCTGCTCATGCCTCACAGAGTCCCTAATCCTGATGACCCTGGGGTAAAGAAAATAAAACAAGAGCTCCTCACCGATCAATGGTTCAAAGATAATCAAACCTCCCTAACATGCAGGGATGGCTTGGCTTACAAAGGGGGAAAGCTATATTTGCCCGAAGCCCTCTGTCTTAATGCTCTCAAACACAGCCATGATGTAAAACAGGCTGGGCGCTTCGGATATTTAAAAACTCTACATCTCATCCGCTGGCAATTCTGGTGGCCGGGGCTAAAACGAGATGTAGAAAACTATGTAAAGAGTTGTACTGTATGTGCCACAATGAAAAGAATCCCAGGGAAAACCCCTGGGTTACTGCAGCCGGTGGGAGACCTTTCTCAACCATGGGAAGAAATAGCTATGGAATTTATAGTTGACCTATCTGAAAGTAGAGGAAATACTGTCATCTGGACTGTAATAGACCTGTTTTCGAAGCAGGCTCATTTCATTGCCTGCAAAGGACTCCCATCTGCCCAACGACTGACCAAATTGTTCCTTAAAAAATATCTATCGGCTGCATGGCGCCCCTAAGCGAATAATTTCGGACAGGGGGGTGCAGTTCACAGCGAAATTTTGGAGGAGTTTTCTTAAATTAATTGGATCATCCCAAGGCTTATCATCTGCTTTTCATCCAGCTACCAATGGGTTGCAGAATCCGCTAACAAAATGGTGGAGCAATATCTCAGATGCTACGTTTCCTACCAACAGACAAACTGGACTGACCTCCTCCCTTTCGCCCAGGTGGCTTACAATAATTCTGTTCATAGCAGTACCGGCTACACACCTTTCAGAGTAGCCATAGGAAAAGAGTTCAGCCCAATACCTGAATACCCTCAGGTGCCCTCCGCCTCCCAGACACTTGATCAATGGTTGAGGGGGTGGGAAGAAGTTTGGAGAAACACAGAAACTGCATTAAAAAAGTATTCTGAGACCTATAAAAAGCAAGCTGATAAAAAGAGGGCTCCCCAAAGAACATTCCAAGTTGGGGAAAAGGTTTATCTGTCAACTAAATATTTATGCCTCAAATTGCCCATCAAGAAATTGGGACCAAAATTCTTGGGGCCTTTCCCCATCGTAAGGATCATCAACCCCGTCACAGTAGGATTGAAACTCCCTAGGCTTTTAGGGAGGATTCACCCTGTCTTCCATTGCAGCTTGTTAAAACCTTGTCGGAGCTCCACTTTAAGACCTCCCCCTAAGAAGGCACCTGGGCTCCTCGTAGTAGCGGGTCAGACTCACTATGAAGTGAAACGTATTCTTGACTCTAGAATTTTTAAAGGGAAATTGCAGTACCTAGTACAATGGAAGGGGTACTCGCTGTCCGAAGCTACTTGGGTGAAATCTAGCAATGTGAAGGCTGACCGACTCATCAAAAAGTTTCATGAGAAAACCCCCAACAAACCAAGAGATAATCCCTGACATATGCTTTGGTTTACATACAGGACCTATCCTTTTTGTAAGGGGGGCCAGATGTCAACGCTGCTAATATTGGATATTCTTGCTTTGACAAAATATGCAGCACTGTCTGGTATTTTTAGAGTTAACTTAGATGATGCTGGGAGGGGAGGAGAAAGAATGTGTATGGAGAGCAATTAAGAATGGAAGTGAACCTTTGCCCTTCAGGCTGATTGGAGAACGTGATTTATGACTGCAAAATAGAGGAGGGGAATTCAGATCTTGGCACCCCTCCATGCCATGCCGACACTGTGCTTACATGATTAAAGACTTTTTAGGATAAACAATGCCTGGAAGTTCTTTGAAGTGTTCCATTAGTCGGAACCATGACAGCTGGTAGTCACAAACTACTTCTGAAATCTTGCAAAAAACTGAACACACACACACACAAACACACACACAGAGACACACCTATATCTAGATAACATGTACTCAACATCCTATTGCCTATAATACAGGTAGTGCTGACTTACAACTATTCATTTAGTGATCAAAGTTAGAACAACAGTGAAAAAAATGACTTATGATCATTTTTCATATTTGCAACCATTGCAGCATCCTCATGTTCATGTGTCAAAATGTGGACACTTGACAACTGGCATGTACTTATGACAGTTGCAGTATCCCAACTACTGCAACTGTCATAAGTACATGCCAGTTGTCAAGCGGATGACTTCACATGTATATATCATGACCATTTTGAAAGGAAAACATATGGCTTTTGCTTTTGCATCTTTTACAAAGAAAAAAATGTTTTGTTTTATTTTCAATTAAAAATACTTTTTTTTTGGTGCAGTACTAATTAAAACTGATGCCGTGGGCACAGGAAGCATAGATTAATAGAGTAATAAAGAGGTAATGCTCCATGTCTCTTGCATTCCGAATGTTTTTGAATACTTGTTCACAAAATGCCTTTATAGAGAGATGAATGAGGAGGAATATTGGATTGAAGGATTGAGGTCATCTACAAATCAATCTAACCTTTGTGATTATTCCTCTCAATTTCTGCCTTTTGGATGGATGGTGAAATCATGGGGATATACAAGTTGTGAGATACAGCAGGAAAGAAGATTTATATAAATGGCAACTATGTATTTCCTTTGTTCAAAAAGGAAGTTATTTCTTGTGTAGAAAATAACAATATGTTAACCACAAACTGTTAACATATTATTTAGTATAGAAAGACTGCTACAATTTCATTGCGCAAGCAGCATTACAACCATACTTGTAATTGTAATAATTATTATCATTATTGTTATGTATTAATACTGATATTATGGTGCTGTAAAGCTAGGGTACCTCCAACAGTTTTGGAGGGAAACGTCAAAAGATTCAAGTTTGAGTGGGAGCAAGCTAGCGTTGTGATTGGTTGATGCCCTAGAGGCGAAACATATAAATAGCAGGCATGTTGCCAGTGTTTGACAGTTTGTTCTTGGTTGAATAAACACTTTTGCATAATGTCGGCCTGGTTATTGCCTTCAAAACCCACTACACAATAGTGGCAATGAGGATGGGATTCTGCAGGAAGAGAGCTGATGTGAGCTAAGAGACTGAAGTCACTGGGTGTCAGACCAGGCACAGAGCCCTGGTGGGACCACGTCCCCGCCCTGCCTGCCAGTAAGACACACTGGAGGCACAGACATCCTGAGGGATCCATCTCCAGGATCAAAAGGCTATGCAGCTCCTACCGCAGCAGCAAAGGCAGTAACCAGGACCTCACAGAACTCCTGGAATGGCTAAACTTGGTCAGCTCAACAAGTTCGACATCACCCATCCAGAGCAGTGGAGCTCCTACATCTCCTGTGCTGAAAATTATCTACGGGCGAATCAGGTCAGAGACGATGGCCTGAAGGTGGCAACTCTACTCTGTGCATGCAGGCAAGCGACGTTCAACATCGCAGAAAAACTGGTGGCACCGGCAAGCTAGAGTCAGTGACATACGCAGACCTCAAGAGGAGGTTAAAAGAACATTTTGAGCCAAAACGCTCCATAATCACTTGGCACCATGCTTTTGAGCAACGCAAGCAGAGGTTTGGAGAATCGGCAGCTGAGTTTGTGGCTGCACTTCGACAAGCTTCACGCAACTGTGAGTTTCCAGATTTAGAAGACCACCTGAGAGACAGACTTGTTTGCGGTTTGTTAAATAGAGAGCTACAGCAGCACCTATTCGCCATGGAAAAACTGACATTTCAAGATGCTTTGAAGGAAGTCATGAGGCTGCCAGAGGAGCAATGAAGGCTCTCCAGCCACCAAAAACACACACCAGCCCTGCAGTGATCCACCACGAGACCGCTGAGGGACCCGGGGAGACTGATGAAGACAACAAGTGGCAGAGGGAGCCACTCAGATGGCAACACTCGATGGAGCAAACAACGGCCCCACTGAACTGCGCCAGCTGTGGGGAACAGCATAAAAGGGCAGAGTGCAGGTTTCGCACAGTGGTGTGCTGCACCTGTGGAAAGCAAGGGCACATCGCCAGAGCCTGTAGAGGCTGCCAGAGAGAAACGCGAATGGCGCCCCCACAGCAGAAAGGTAATTGGGGCCCAGGGAAGAACAGGGTTGGATATTGCTCAGGGAGGCGAAGTATTCAACGAACGGAAGCCCAACGCCCCCTCAAAGAGAAGCTAAAACTCCAAATTAGACTGCAGGGGGTCCCATGCTCCATGGAGCTAGACACTGGGTCAGCCCTATCCATCATTTCATACCAGACTTTTAATTATATTTGCAGACAAGGCAAGGGGCGAATACCACTCAAGTCGTCAAGCCTCATACTAACGGATTTCCAAAATCGCTCTGTTTCCATAAGGGGAGAAGCCACCATTAGAGTTAAGTTCAAGGAATTTGAGGGTCCTCTCAGCGTTGTGGTCGTAGATGGACAGCGCACCAGTCTCATTGGACTGGATTGGTTCTAAGCCTTAGGCATCCATGTGATGGGCATCCATGCACACAAACAGCTGACCTGGCAGCAGTATGCCAACAATATGCTGATGTTTTCAGCACAGAGTTGGGACAATACAGGGGGGCACCCATTTCACTCAACTTTGACCCAGCAGTCACTCCAATCCGAGTGAAACCACGCAGAGTGCCTTTCGCACTAAAACCAAAGATAGACGCGGAACTCGACAAACTAGTGCAGCAGGGAGTGCTCCAACCTGTGGACAGTAACCTGTGGGAGACTCCAATAAAGCCAAATGGGGACGTTCGCATCTGTGCAGACTACAAGTGCACAATCAATAAAGCACTACAGCAACATGCTTACCCAGTTCCAGTAGTAAGCCACATACTCGCCTCACTTCAGGGAGGCTGATTTTTTGCTAAATTAGACCTCGCACAAGCATACCAGCAGCTGCCAGTTGACGATGCCACCGCCGAGGCACAGACCATCGTCACGCACAGAGAGGCATTCTGAGTGTGCCGCCTGCAGTTTGGGGTAAGCGTAGCCCCCGGGTTGTTCCAAAGCATCACGGACTCTTAAAAATCTACCAGGCATCTGCCCATACTTTGACGACATCCTAATCGCAGGGGAATCAGCGACAGTCCTAGCAGAACATCTCCAGGCAGTGCTGCAATGTTTCTGTGAGGCAGGTTTAAAACTAAAAAAAGACAAGTGCCAAATTGGCGTGAAATCCACAGAGTTCCTGGGATTCCGTATTGACGCTAATGGAATACACCCATCCGAGGCCAAGTTGAAAGCAATTCAACAAGCCGCCAGACCCAAATTCAAGGGGGAACTGCAAGCATTCCTGGGCCTGCTTAATTTCTGTCACTCATTCTTGCTGCACAAGGCCGCCCTGGCTGAACCACTTCATTGCCCTGGGCCTGGTCGAGCATCCATGATAGGGCATTTAAGGCGGTCAAATCACTGCTGTCATCAAACTCTGTGCTGGCGCATTTTAATGAAAAACTGCCAGTAACGCTAGCCTGCGATGCTTCGCTTTATCGCATTGGGGCAGTGCTAAGCCCTCAAATGCCAGATGGTCGTGAGGCTCCCATTGCATACTACTCACGAACCTTATCAGCAGCTGAGAGGAACTATGCACAAATCGATAAGGAAGCTCTTGCCATTGTTGCAGGTATTAAGAAGTTCCATGACTTGGCTTCCGGTTTCGGATCGCGACACGCGCAGTCGCACAGAGAGAGCCGTCTCTCCCACCGGCTGCTTTCCCTTCGCCGGTAGACCCTTAACCGGGTCGAAAGTCGCCCCGTAGAGGCGACCACCACTTGAGGAGGCTCCTGCTTGACTGGGGAAGAGCGGCAGCTCTCCCTAGTTCGAGCTATCTCCTTAGGGCCGTCGGAGGAAAAGATCGGCCAGCAAAATGGACGATCACTTCGTTGCACCAGCTGAAAGCCAGAAGAACAACTAAGCGTAAAGAACCCCCGTGGAGAATCCGGGTGAGATCTTTCCTACCCCTTTTTTCCCTAATTACTCTCCTGTCAAAAGCTTTTGTGTTTGAATTACTTCCCTGCTGTGAGGGAGCAGCGTTTGGGCATTCGGGAAAAACAGCTTTGGGGAAAAAAAAAAAAAACCAGTTAATTTTTTATGGACTATTTAAATTTTGGAATACTGAGGGGACCTGAAAACATTTTATTCTTGATTGTTATTGTTATAACTACGCATCTATTACTTTGGAGAGGCCTTTCTTCATCTTTTTCAACACGAAAAATAAAAAATCTATTAATTTGGAAAGAAAAAAAAAGATTTTATGATCTGCTGAGGACATCTTGTGTCGAAAAGTGGTACTGCAATTGTATATTTTTTTATGGCTGGGAATGGCTATGACCTTCAAAAGAGGATAAGCATAAGATAACTGAAACAGCTGGTCTATTGAAAATTGGAGGTGAACATTTGTTTGATTTCTACGAAATAGAGCCTTCTCTAAAAGATTAAAAAATCTTTCTACTACTGATATGGAACCTAACACACAGCTGGACTATGAGCTCATATTGGAAAAAATTTTGGAAGCCACAGAGGATATGAACTCTTACTTTCAAACTTTGACAGATCAAATTATAGACCGAAAGACAGCGCAGAAGAAGCAGATTGGCGCCAAAGAGATTAGTGAACAATATGTACAACCTAAAGAGGAACCACGTCAACAACTCAACTATGAAACTACACTGAGAGAAACTGTGGAAACCAAAGAACAAATTAACTTTATACAACTCCAAACGCAATCTATGGAGAAGCCTGATGATCAAAGAATAACTTTAACGGAGATGTCTGAAGCATTAACATCAACAGAGACTGACACTCAGATACAAGTTATTGAAAATTGTGAAAAGGTGGATAAACAACTGGCAAATATAACATGGAATAAAACGGCTTTTACCATCCAAAGGCTACTAGAAGAAAGGAAAGAGAACTTTGACCAATTTGAAGCGTTAAAGAATATGGACCTTTTAATATTGTGGTTTGATGATGCAGGAATTTTATTATGGAAACCGTTATGGCACAGAAAGAAACCTAGAGTTAGATTTAAAAATGTATTTTAAAGTTTTATTTAATGGGTTTAAAAAGGCTTTGATTTTTTGACTGAGTTAATATCTAATGGAGCACGTGAAATTTCTAAGAGGATACCCTTTGTAACAATACTTTGTTTTAAACATGATAATTACTGGAGAGGTAAACTTTATTTACTGGTTTAAAAAGATTTTCATAGAAATAGATGAATTGATAGAATATATACTTAAATTAGATAGAAATCTATTTGTTGGTTTGATATTTTTACTTTAAGATAATTATTTTGAAATAGAAGGAGAACAAGAGGGATGGGTGACAAGAGAAGAAATGGTATTAATGAAGAAAATATAAGAATATTATTGCGGGAATAATATACCAGATATAATTACTATGTAAAAAAAAAAAGGACACCCGAAGTGTTAATAATATGTCTATCTAAGGCCAATTGGAATATGGTAATTGTAAGTTAGTAAAGCTTAAAAACAGGACCTGGATCTTTAGAATTGAAATGTGAGTGATATTTGATAGGATTGTTTGAAGCTTATATAGAAATGTATTAATCTGAATGTGCAAGACTAAATGAGGGAATTAGAGAGGGAATTTTAAATGAATTGATTTGGGCTATATATTTGTGATTGTTTTTCTTTTTTTTTTGGATGTTCAATATACCCACCTCCACGGTGGTTCCTAAGCACTCTGATGTAACCCTTTTACCCCTATAAAAATCTAATAAAATATATTTAGAAAAAAAAAAAAAAGAAGTTCCATGACTTTTTGTATGGCCAACCCTTTACCATCTTCACAGACCACAAGCTGCTGCTCGGCCTTTTTACGGCTGACAAGCAGACTCCGCAGATCCTATCAATGCGGATGCTGCGATGGTCAATCTTTCTGGCTGCCTACTCATACAGGTTAGTCCACAAGCCAGGGAAGGAAATGGGCCATGCCAACACGCTCAGCCAACTGTCTCTGCCACAGATGGATCTGGACCCAGCTCTGGCAGAGCGTATCCTGGAAATCCAGGACCTTCCAGAAACACCCCTACATGCAGGGGACGTGGCCGCTGAAACCACTACAGACAAAATGCTCAGCTGCATTCTCAACTGGGTGTTGAGGGGGTGGCTAGAAACCCAGCCAGGCCCAGAGTTCCAGCACTACTGCAGGAAAGATGAATTATCAGCCCACAAGGGTTATGTGCTATGGGGGAGCAGGGTCATGGTCCCACCCAGTCTGTAAGCCAGGGTGCTAGATTCTCTACATGAAGGGCACCCCAGAATCATAAGGATGAAGGCTTTAGCCAGGACCTATTTGTGGTGGCCAGGCCTGGACAAAGACATTGAAACCCAAGTAAGAGGCTATCAGGTCTGCCAAGAGACCCGTCCAGAGATGCCCCAAGCACCCGTGCACCGCTGGGAGACCACGCATACCCCTTGGTCTCGCGTACACATCAACTTTGCGGGCCCATTCCAGGGACAGGTATTCCTCATTGTCGTGGACAGCTATTCCAAGTGGTTGGAAGTGGTACCTGTCCCATCGATGACCACTGCCAGGGTCATCCAGGAGCTACGCTGGCTCTTTGCCACACACGGTCTGCCAGACGTCATCATGTCTGACAATGGGGCACAATTCATGGCGGCAGAATTTCAATCATTCCTAAATGCCAACATGATATGGCACCCAACTTCTGCTCCCTTCCACCCAGCTTCCAACAGTCAGGCCGAACAAATGGTGAGGTCCACTAAGGAATCGCTCAAGCGAATAACAATGGGGGATTGGAATCACCGCCTGGCAAATTTCCTCCTGTGTCAGCACATGACTCCTAGCACTGCAACGGGTCGCAGCCCTGCAGAACTATGATGGGGCCGCCGGCTCACAACAAAGCTTGACCAACTCCACCCAGACAGGACGGCAGCAGAAACAGCTCAAGCCTCCCAGGAACCTACAGCTGGGTGAAAAGGTATGGACCAGGAACTATGGGCCGGGAGCACCCTGGGTTGCTGCTAAAGTGACTAAGGTAATGGGGCCATTATCCTACGAGGTGGCCCTGGAAAATGGTTGTGTGGTCAGATGTCACATTGACCAGTTGAGGCATCGGCAGGCTGGCCCAATCCCGAGGGAGGAGTTTGAGGGAAATGTGGACACACCGGGTGACCATGTTTTCCCAAATCTGCCCACACCTGCAAGGGCCACCCCTGCCGAAACAGAGGCACCCCAGGTCGTAGAACCGCACCTCCCATCAGATGACCTAAACAGCCACCACGGCACGGGTCAAACTGAGACGGACAATCGTGCGGTCGAACAAGACGCCCAAACAACATTATGGCGATCCGCCCGAAGCCGCAGGCCCCTGGCCTACCTTGAGGACTATGTGCATTGATCAAACAAAAATGGCAACTATCCTAGGGGGGAGGGGTGTTATGTATTAATACTGATATTATGGTGCTGTAAAGCTAGGGTACCTCCAACAGTTTTGGAGGGAAACGTCAAAAGATTCAAGTTTGAGCGGGAGCAAGCTAGCATTGTGATTGGTTGACGCCCTAGAGGTGAAACATATAAATAGTAGGCATGTTGCCAGTGTTTGACAGTTCTGTTCTTGGTTGAATAAACACTTTTGCATAATGCCGGCCTGGTTATTGCTTTCAAAACCCACTACACAATAATTATTATGATTAATTGTAAAATCAGCCAGATGTTTAGATTGTTTGGGGATTTTCATCCACCTATCAAGTCCTTCCTGAGGACCTAGAATAGGCAGATATTGATGTTTGATGTTGTTAAAAGTATTGTCACAGAATGTAAGCTGGTCAAATAATGCTGCTTTTTATAATTGAATGACAGGTATTTGGCAATGCCGATAGTGTTCAAATGATGCTCTAGATGTTTTGGATCAAGCCCAAGGCACCAATTATCCACTACTACTATCTTTGCTTTCTTTTGCCACAATCTTTTTACTTCTTTTTGCAGGTCTTTGTACTTTGATTTTCTCCAGGGTTTTTTTTCCCTTATTCTGCTGTCTCCATGTATTATTGTCCAGACATTTTTGTCCTTGTGAATAATAGTTAAGTCTGGAGTATTACATAGAAGTGATTATCTGTTTGAATTCTAATGAATTCTTCATTTTCTATTATTTTGCAGGCAAATGGTATTTTTTGCATATCTTCAAATGTACCTTTGTTGCTCCTTTGTCATGCCATTGTTTGTACTTACTATTTGTGTGATCTTCTTGCAGCAACTAACTAGATGATCCACTATTTCCTAAGCTTCTTTGCAGAAGTGACATTTCTGTCTGTTGCTGTCTTCTTAATTCTGGTTTTATATATATTTATTTTTAAGGCTTGGCAAACAGTAATAGTGAAAGTGTGTCTCCTTGAAATTCAATAAAGAAAATTCCTTTCTTGATATTAACCTATCCCAGTCTATTGCTATTGACCAGCAACTATGTTTTCCACTGGGCCATTGATCTTTGCCCAATTAATCCAAAATACATTCAAGTTGGTCTTCCTTCTCAGGAAAATTATGTGACAACATCCAGCTCAAGAATCCAAATAAAGCTCCAGGTTCATTCCATCTCCGAAATCTTACTGTTTATTGAATACACTGCATGGTAATGTCGAAGCAAAACTAACTCTGAGGTTCCAACACCAATTCATAGACTGAAACAATAATTTTCCCAGCCTAACCCCCAACATCTTATGTAGTTCATATAAACAAGTTCACTTTCTTATGGGAAGCATCTGCTTTAAATCCACATTTGTTATGGTGTCCTTGAAAAGGTTTCAGGCTCTCATGGTCTTCAGTGGGATCATAGAAGTTTTGTTTCTCCATCTAACCCACTTGAAAGTAACACTTCCCCCTTACTCTAAAGGCAAGTTGAAACACAGAGGCACATAGCTGCCAAAGTTTCATCCTTGACATTATGCCTATTACCCAAATATATGACACATACCCATTCACTTTGAATTATTCTCCTTCCCCTACCAATAATGTTAAATATGCCGGGGTACATAGCATCATTCATCTATGATATAGTAGCAAAGTAAATAAATAATAATAAGAAAACCATTAATTTTGGAGAATATTTTTCTTCCCTGTTTTCACACTTCCATAAATAAATAATATAGAGCATGCACTTGATATTAAATGGTTATGCACTCTTCCAGAGATGCATATGCAAAACTTTTCAAATTTCTGCTGCTCTTTAGAGAATAATACTTATTCAGCCCTACATGTGGTCTTAAAAATAAAATCAATGAAATGCACTCTTCTATCAATAGATTGGTCATTCTACATATCATGGGCCAAGACACTGAAGACCTATATTTCCTACCTCATTCCTAGTTATCTTTGCATATTACTGGCTTCTCAAGTCCCTTTCTCTTTTCTTTAACTGTGTTATGTATAAAGGTTGGCTTTTCATTTTCTCCTTTCCTTCTAGTGTTTTTCCTGTTGAGCTTCTGTCTCTGAAACCTGTTGCTGGTGTCCAGAAGTCCTAATCCCATCTATTTAAAATTATTTCTCTAAGGCATAGAAAAGGAATTATACAAATTATGTATGAGACATGCTCCCTTTCACAAAAAACTGCACTCTGTGAGTTTTTTCAATGCTAACCCCCAGGCAATGTTTGCTCCCTCTATAACACCTAAATATTTTTCCCCAACAGTTGCTGTTTTCTCCTTTATTGCTATTCCCCATTTTTATTTATTTTATGTACTTAAAAGACTTTTATAGCCACCTATCTTATATTCCATAACCCTGGGTGACTTTACAGTCCATTAAAAAAAAAAACCTATAAAAAAACATCACTTCCAGTTCCCCAAAAGGAACACTCCACTGTACATCCACGTTCAACTTACAGGGCTCCAGTCTCATTCTGCCCTAAATAATTGACTGTTTCTTCCTCCACTAAAAACTTCCTAAATGTTTTCATGTTTTCATTGCTATTCCCTCAATACTGTTTATTATTTTAGATATGATTTTGCCAGCTGAATGTTATTTCCCCATAGCTATTTTATCTTTTTACTGACATTTCCTATTGATATGATTTGAGTGTATTGTTTCTAGATTAAAAACCTAACTCCTTTCTTCAAAGTACGTGCGATCACCAATTTAGCTCCCTGTTGGCTCTAGGATGCATTATTTTAAATACTTTACTTAAAAATGTTGCTTATGTACAGGTCACTGATGAATAATTTGTTCATAACATAGTATAGAGGTCTATCTTGCTTAGAATACTATTTTACCATGATAACTATCAAGTCACCTCTGAAAACATCAGAGAATTCAAATTATATTTGCTAGATCAATAACAATAGATGAAACTCTGAACAAAGTAGTTTTGAGAGACAGTACAGTCTTCAAATGTGGAATGAAGGATCCATGTGGTTCTTTCCTATGCTTTGCAATTCTCATAATATTTAGTAATGAGTTTGTATGAGTAGGTGGAAAGAATACTTATCAAAATTGCGGATGACAGATGATAATTGTGGTGGATATAGCATAAAACATTTTTTTAAAAAAACTTTTAACAGGTTAGAGAAGTATGCTAAATAAATAGAATAAAATTTAATCAATTGCAGTATTCTTTCATGTTCAAAAAACTAATTATCTGCATAGGTAATGTATGGAGAATACCTATATTGGCAACAATATGGATGGAAAGTTTTTCAAAGTATAATAGATTACATTGACGATAAGTCTTTTGCTAATGCTTTCTTTTAGAAAATAAAAATACCAGAATCACTATACAAATTTGATAAATAAATGCATTTTCCCATTTTCCCTATAAGTATTAGTCTACTGCAGGGGTAGGCAACCTTGGCTCTTTTATGACTCGTGGACTTCAACTCCCAGAATTCCTGAGCCAGCCATGCTGGCTCAGGAATTCTGGGAGTTGAAGTCCACGAGTCATAAAAGAGCCAAGGTTGCCTACCTCTGGTCTACTGTATTGTGCATTGGTCAGACTTTGTTTTAAATATTTTGCCTAATTTTGAAACCATTGCTGTATTGTTTAACAGTTGCTATTACTGAAAGCCAGACTGGCTGTCTCCAAGCTGATAATGAGGTTTGGGGCGGGAAACTGTTACTTTAAATCTATTGGTTGCCACCTAGAGGCTAACTGTATAAATAGCTGTGCAGCAGCCTTTAGGGCTGCTTCTGTTCTGAGTTAATAAACTTGTTTGAACACTCTGCCTCATTCAATGCCTAAAGAAACGAAAATATAACAGTGGCAATGAAGGTGGGATGTGCTGCTTCATTGAGAGAGCTTGAAGTCACTAGGGGGTGAGGTCAGCACAGAGCCTGACAGGAACTATGTTCCCCCCCTCGGTCTGCCAGCAAGCCACGCTGGAGACCACCTTGCCCTAAGGATCCATCCTAGGGCCTACACAGAAGCCAGCAGTGCGAGGCATTGAACGAAGACACAAACCACCATGGCGATGGTCAGGAAGCTCGAAGAATTCGACGTAACTCACCTGGAGAGATGGGCGTCCTACATCTCCCATGTCGAAAATTACCTCCACGCCAACCAGGTCGCTGAAGATGGATTGAAGGCCATGACACTCCTCTGCATGTGTGGCCCCGCCACCTTCGACATTGCAGAGAACCTGGTCGCCCCGGCGCCGCTCGAGTCGGTCACCTACGTGGACTTGAAAAAAAAGCTCCGAGACCATTTCGAGCCCAAGTTATCTGTTATAGCGTGGAGGCACGCTTTTGAGCAGCGGGAGCAACAACCCGGCGAGTCTGCAACAGAATTCATTGCTGCTCTTTGTCAAGCGTCCCGACTCTGCAATTTCGCGGATTTGGAGGAGAGACTATGAGACCGCTTAGTCTGCAGACTCCAGAATTGAGAGCTCCAACAAAAACTGTTCGCTGGGAAGGCAGTTCCATTCCTTAAATGCATGGGCTGCGGAGGCCGCCATCAATGCGTGGATTGCCGATTATGAACGGCAACGTGCCAGGCCTGTGGCAAGCCAGGTCGCCATCTGCCGAGGTCATCAGAGGGACCGCCCGAAAGAAGATGCATTCAGGAGAGGTACCGGGGCCCCAGGTCAACGTCGAGTAGGATTCTGCTCCAGCTGAAGGAGCGTATTCCGCACTGGTGCCCATCACCCCCTAAAGCAGAAGCTTAGACTACAGGTCAAGCTTCAGGGAGTTCCATGCAAGATGGAACTGGACATGGGCTCAGCCATGTCCATCATTTCACAAGGAACATTCAGGCACCTATGCCATCATAGCAACAGATGGGCCAAGCTCCGGCCGTCTAATCTACTACTCACAGACTTCCAAAACTCCCGAGTGGTGGTCAAAAGTGAAGCCACAATTCTGGTGGAATTCAAGGGGTTCAAGGGGCCACTAGATGTCGTAGTGGTGGAAGGCCAATGCACGAGCCTCATAGGGCTCGATTGGTTTGATGCATTGGGCATTCAAGTAACCGGCATTCACCGAACACAAGCGGCAGATCTGCCTGTAGTCTGCCAAGAGTTCGCAGATGTTTTCAATTCTAGTCTAGGGGAGTACAAGGGTCTTCCGATTGCCCTCAAGCTCGATCCTATGGTAACTCTAATACGGATCAAGCCTCGTAGAGTGCCTTTCGCATTGAAACCCAAAATCGATGCAGAGCTGGCCATTAAAGGCCAATAGGGAAGTGCGAATATGCACTGACTATACGTGCACCCTCAACAGGGCACTTCAACAGCATGCGTACCCTGTGCCAGTTGTCAGCCATATTTTGGCATCATTGCAAGGAGGCCATGTGTTCGCCAAATTAGATTTAGCACAGGCCTATCAACAAGTGCCCGTGGACGAGGCCACGGCGGTAGCCCAGACCATTGTCACCCATAGGGAGGCTTTTAAGGTTAAGCGCCTACAGTTCGGGGTGAGTGTAGCCCCAGGGCTGTTCCAGGGAGTGATGGAGCGCATACTCAATGGAATTCCAGGGGTTTTCCCCTACTTCGATGATGTCCTCATTGCTGGGGAATTGGTTGAGATTCTGGCTGAATGGCTTAAGGCCGTCCTTCAGCGGTTCCGCGATGCGGGACTTAAACTAAAAAAAAAAAGTACAAGATTGGGGTAGAGTCAACCGAGTTCCTTGGTTTCTGCATCGATGCCGAAGGCATTCATCTGGCAGAATCCAAATTAAAAGCAATCCAGCAGGCCCCAAGGCCGAAGTCAAAGGGAGAGCTTCAGGCTTTCCTAGGCCTTTTCAATTTTTACCATGCCTTCCTCCCAAACAAGGCCGCAATGGCAGAGCCATTACACTGGCTCTTGGATAGGCAAGCTCAGTGGCAGTGGACCAGTGTCTACGAGAGTAGCTTCCAAGCAGTCAAAACACTGCTGTCATCGAACTCAGTTCTCACTCATTTCAATGAGTAGCTGCCTATCTGCATTGCATGTGATGCATCCCTGTATGGGGTTGGGGCTGTGTTAAGCCACTTAATGGCTGATGGGAGGCAGAAGCCCATCACGTATTACTCCAGGACCCTATCGTCCGCAGAGCGCAACTACACGCAAATTGACAAGGAGGCTCTGGCCATTGTGGCCGGAGTTAAAAAGTTCCATGACTACTTGTATGGCTGCCAGTTCACAGTCTTCACGGACCACAAGCCACTCCTAGGGTTGTTCACCACAAACAAACAGACACCTCAGATTCTGTCTCCTTGAATGCTGAGGTGGTCTATCTTCCTGTTAGCCTACAGCTACAGGATGATTCACAAACCGGGCAAGGAAATGGGTCATGCAGACGGCCTGAGCAGATTGCCCCTGTCACATGTGGAGCCAGATCCAACTCCGGCTGCACGCATCCTGGCTATCCAGGATTTGCCGGAATCTCTCCTTCACGCTGGGGACATAGCTGCTGAGACAGCAGCTGACAAAACGCTGAGTCGTGTGCTCAACTGGGTACACACAGGATGGCTGGACAAATGTCCAGGGCCAGAATTTAAGAGTTTCTTCATGAGAAAAGATGAGCTTTCAGCTCATAAGGGGTGCATCCTTTGGGGATGTAGGGTCATAGTCCCGAGCTCTTTAAGGCCCAGGGTCCTAGAGTCTCTGCACGAGGGTCATCCGGGAATAGTCCGGATGAAGGCACTTGCGAGGAGCTACCAGGGCTAGATAAAGCCATCGAGGCCCAAGTACATGGTTGCTACACATGCCAGCAATCCAGACCGGAGATGCCGCAAGCCCCTGTCCACCAATGGGAGGACACAAACACACCGTGGTCAAGAATCCACATCGATTTTGCTGGGCCCTTTCAGGGACAGCTGTTTCTAATAGTGGTAGATAGCTATTCTAAATGGTTAGAGGTCGCACCAGTCCCTACTATGACTACTGCCAGGACCATCCAGGAACTGCGCAGAATCTTTGCAACACACGGACTTCCAGACGTGTTGGTCTCTGACAATGGGGCTCAGTCTACCGCTTCTGAATTCCAGTCTTTCCTCAGGGCAAATCTAATACGGCACGCCACATCGGGTCCCTTTCACCCGGCCTCAAACAGCCAAGTGGAACGCATGGTCCGCACAACCAAGGAATCACTAAAATAGATTGTCACAGGGAATTGGCACCACAGACTGGCAGATTTTCTACTCTGCCAATGCACAACTCCCTGTACCGCCATGGGCAGAAGCCCTGCCAAACTCAGATGGGGCCGACGTTTGATCACCAAGCTGGACAGGCTGCACCCCGACTGGGTTGCCTCGGACTCTGCTCAGCCAAAGGCACCTCGGAATTTGCAAGTGGGTGACCGGGTTTGCACCTGGAATTATGGGCAAGGGGCTTTGTGGATGGCAGCCGTGGTTGTTAAGGTGTCAGGACCACTCTCTTATGAGGTGGTCCTGGAAGATGGGCAAGTCATTCGCCGGCACATTGACCAGCTGCGTCGGAGGCTAGCGAACCAGTCGCTGGCTCAGGCCTCTCAAGAGGGTGGCATGCAAGGGCTGTGCGACAGCGGCCCAACAGAGGAGCTTGCACACTCCAACAGAACTCTTACTCAAGGAGATGGGGAAAAGGCTGTAGGAGAGCTTCCCCTGGACAGACAGACAGTATCCGCTGAACAGGACCGGCAAACTGTGCTGAGGGACAGCCCTGCAGACTTTGCTGCACGATTGGACTTTGGTTTGGGCCGACCGGGACTGGCCGGCCAAAGGGACCTGAGTCAACCTGACTTCACTGGACCTCAGAGTCCTGGCCTACCCAGCCGGGCAGGCAAGCGGGTAGACCAGGACATCCCTGCAACCCCTAGATGTTCAGAACGATTAAGAAGGCCGCCTAAATATCTGCAGGACTATGTCCAGCAATTGAGAGTTTGAGCCATCTAGGGGGAAGGGGTGTAATGTATTGGCCACAACTGTTTTAAAACACTTGCTTAATGTCTGACCTACATTGCTGTATTGTTTAACAGTTGCTGTTACTGAAAGCCAGACTGGCTGTCTCCAAGCTTGCTGTATTGTTTAACAGTTGCTGTTACTGAAAGCCAGACTGGCTGTCTCCAAGCTGATAATGAGGTTTGGGGCGGGAAACTGTTACTTTACATCTATTGGTTGCCACCTAGAGGCTAACTGTATAAATAGCTGTGCAGCAGCCTTTAGGGCTGCTTCTGTTCTGAGTTAATAAACTTGTTCTTGTTTGAACACTCTGCCTCATTCAATGCCTAAAGAACCGAAGATATAACAGTCAGTGGGCCAGTGGACAAAACACCTGTTGGTAGTAGCTGTGAGGATGGTATAGCATCAGCAACAGCAATAGCATTTTAGGCTTATGTACCACCCCATAGTGGGCAGTTTATAATGTAAGCATTTGCATATTGCCCCAACAATCTGGGTGTTCATTTTACTGACTTCGGAAGGATGGAAAGCTGAGTCAACCCTGAGCCCTGTTAGGATCAAACTCCAGGCTGTGGGTAGAATTTGCCTGCAATACTGCACTTTAACCACTGCATCACCAGCAGGGCTCCTTTGTCACCATGATTAGAACAGGAAAAAGTCTGAGTCTTGCCAATGTCAGGCATATGGTGGGTGACTGCAGAGATTGAAGAAAAGCTTAATCAACCAGAAAAAGTGAACAGCCTTGTAGCTATTGTCAGATGACAGAGATCCTGTCCCACACATTACCAGGTGTTAGGCCCTGCTTGTGAACTTGGTCTCTAGAGATCAGTTTGGATTCTTGCTTTACTATACTAGTTTCACTGCTGTATAGCAACTTCTCTGCCCAAGCTCCTTAATTCTGTGGCTGGGTTGCAATGGATTACCCAGACTTATCAATCAGTCAGAATCAATCAATCAGTCATGATCCTGAAGAATTTGAATGCACCTTCCTTAGGTATGGATTCTGATATAGCTTCAGAGTTCAAGACTACCATGGCAAACATGGGCCTGACCAAGGCAATCAGTGGCCCAGTACAAAGCAATGGTTACACATTAAATCTAGTTTATGTCTCAGGTGAATGGTGATGTGGATTTGTTTGGGGAGAGCCTACTATTATTCACTTGCCATAGACTGATCACATTCTAATTACCTTGGGATGCTTTGGTGTTGCTTCCTGCTATAGGACCTATTCAATCAGACTGTTCAAGAACCTAATGGACCAATTTGGATTTCAGAGAGAGTTTGGAGTTGTTCCAGAAGGTCTGGTTCATAGTTCAAATGAGGCATCCACATCTTGCTCTCTTCTTAGTGCGTTTTGATACCACCAGTCTTCATATATTTTTGAACCACCATAATAGAGGAAACTGAAGAGCATAGAGTTACAATAATTCTCCTTCTTCCTCCAGGACTAGTTTTAGTTGGTATTATAGGGGAGGAAAAAATTGATCCTATACCTCTTCTTTGTGAGATCCCTCAGTCTCTTGTTCTCTCTTCATTCATAGACCCATGGATGATAGATAACTATATACAATGAACTATCTTTAGGAGCTATCTAGAGGCTGGTGCTCAGAGATGCTATAGGAAGACATATACCAGATGTTACGTTATATCATGCCATCATGTACAAGTTTCACATGACATGAATGGGCCTTTCCTATATTTTGAAATAGTATATATTCTATGTATATAGTATATATATATATGTATGTATGTATATATATATACATATATATACACACACACACACACATATATAAAGTTTGGATATAAAGAGGCCCTAGAGTAAGATTATTAGATGGTGTAGTATAAGATTAAATATTGTTGGAATATGGCCAAAAGAATAGATAAAATTTGTAAAGGGGCCCTATAGTAAGAGAAATAAGATATATAAGTAGTATAATATTTCTAGAATATATGAAATGTTAAAACATTGAGATGGTGTATTTAAATGAAAAGTTTGGATATTTAAAGATAATGAATTTTGAGAAAAGTATGACTGATAAGAGTGGTTTGAATACTGAGGGGAAACTAAGCTTTAATAAAAAGTTTGAAAACAGGATATATAATGACTTAATAAGATGACTTTTATAAATATAATGGAAACATAAGCTGATTAGAAAATATGTTATATGTTGATGTTATCATATGCATAAATACAAAAAATGTTTATATTCAACTTGGTATGTACTGAAAATATTAAGAATTATATTTGTTTAATGTAGACAAAAGGAGATTATTATTGGAAGAAGAGAGGATCAAGAAACATATTACAAACTAACATATTGATTAATTGGAGAAATTAATTGTTATTGTTTTGAGTATATGAACCCAGACAACACATTGTTCACAAAGCATTAAAGATTGTCATTGTAAAAAATTAAAAAATATATAATTAAAAAAAAAGAACTAAAAGCCCTGACTAGAAATATCTGAAAAATAATGACAATGAATCATGCCTTTCATCCTGGCAGCAATGTTAACAAACTCTACTTACCAAAGAACATAGGTGGGCATAGAATGTTGCAAGTATATTGTACCTGACAATTGAAAAAGGGAAAAGAGCATTGAATATATGAAGAAGGCTTTATGGTCTTTCTAAAAAGACCAAATTGGCCTATAAGAAAGAACAAATGAAGAATGGAAAATACACATGGCAAGGCAAATTATTACATGGCCAATACATTTAAAAATAAATAAATAAAAATTAGCAGGCAAAGAGATAACAAAAAGACCTGTAATGGCTTAAAGCAAGAAAGTTGAAGAAAGAAAAACAGGGGTGAGATGTATTCTGTCTGTACAAGTCTAAGCCTTGATAGCAATTTCATATAAAGCCAGTATTAGAAGACAGCAACATACAGAAAATGCCATCTCTGCAAAGAAGTGGACCACCTAATAAGCTACTGTAAGAATATCACACAGATTGACTACAAGTAATGGCATGACAAAGTAGGAACAATGGTTCATTAGAACACCTGAAAGAAATACTATTTGGCTAGTGAGACCACAAAACTGGTGGGACCACAAAATAAATAGAGCAGTATAAAATAAAGGAACTTAATGTGTTCTGGGACTTTAGAATTCAAACATATAAGCACCTGCTACATAACAGCCCAGACCTGACCATTGTCCATAAGAAAAACAAATAAAGTCTGGATACTATAATGGCAGAACTTTGAGAAAGCTAAATAGAAGAGAAAGAACTGGAGAAAATCACAAAATACAAAGACCTGGAAATAAAAATAAAATGACTATAACAAAAGAAAGCAAACATAGCAATAAGTGCCTTGGGCACAATTCCAAAGCATCTGGAGCTCCACGTGAACACAATTGACATTGACAAAAATATCCATGTTCAATTGCAAAAGGCAGCTTTTCTTGTGACAGCTCACATCCTGTGACAATACTTTTTACACCATCAAACAACACCATATGCCTACCCCAGGTTTTAGGGAAGGATTTGATAGGTGGATAAAAATACTGAATCCAGTCAGTATTGGCTATCTGTGCAACCAATCATAAAATAACTGTTTCCAAGTCCAAAAGCTCAGAAGACAAAACCTTTGGTCCCAGTGAGTGACCCAGATTGGATCCTGCATAAAATATCTAGCACAAAGTCAATTACCTGGACTTGTCCAGCTTCTTGGAATTTCCACCACTTCTGTTGGAAGACTGGCAACTATTCTTTACCCTCTTTTTCCCCACTTAGTTGCTCCCTTTGTTTTAAAAAGGATGTTTTGTATGAAACAGAGGGAACAGCTGGAGTACCTGAATCTTTGTACATAACAGCCATCTGTAACTAACAACTCACAGTATATGAACTGTTATTCTGTAGTCTGAAATTTAAGGTCTTATATGCATAGTACAATCACAATAATGACCATTGAATTGAACAGATTGCAGTATTTTGAAGCTGCTTCAGTGGGCTTGGATGAATTCACTGATACTGTGATACCATATGTTAGCTTCTGTGAAAACATGTGTTTGTGTGTGTTCCAAGAGCTTGTATATATAGAAAAATAATAAGCCTTGGTTCAGAGCTCAGCACAAGCAGCCACATTGTGCTAAAGAGGAGGCCTACAGGAAATAAGATAGGATTTTGCATAATCAGGCCAAGAATGTATTAACAAGAGACATCAGAGTATCAAAGAGAAGCTACCCCAAAAAGCCAAAAAACCAGTTCTCAGATAATCAGTCAACAAATGTGTGGAGAAGCCTAAAGAACATCATTGGCTACAGCAGACCTCCCTCCCTTACTGAAGAGAATCATCAAATGGCAGATGACCCAAATGTCTTCTACTGTAGGTTTGAGAGGTGATCACTGTCATCTATCCCTACCTTCACCAGCTCAGATACACCAATAGCAGCCAAATCTCCTACAAATCTCCAAATCCTATCTCCATCTCTTTGAGCTCCCACTTCTGGTGATCTTAGAAAAAGATGTGTGAAATCTATTTCACAGACAAAACATTGGAAAATCACCAGACACAGACAGGATGCCTTCCTGCTTGAAAGCCTGTGCTGAACAACTGGACCCCATCTTCAATCACATATTTAATAAATCACTGGAGATGTGTTATGTCCCTTCTTGCTTCAAACAACTACTATTATCCCAGTTCCTAAGAAGCCTTCCATCAGTGAGCTAAATAACTACAGACCAGTTGCTTTGACATCTTAGTTATGAAAAGATTAGTGCTGGCCCATCTGAAAACCATCATGAATCCACTGTTAGAACCCTTGCAGTTTGCCTACCAAGCAAATAGATTGGCATATGATACTGTCAACATGGTACTGCACTACATCTTGCAACATCTTGAATCCTCGGGGACCTATACACCGGTCCTTTTTTTGTAGACTGCAGCTCAGCATTCAATACTATCATTCTAGAAATTCTTCATCTAAATTGATTCAGCTAGCTATACCTGTCCATGCTTGTAGGTGGATTATTAGTTTTTTTGACAGATAGGAAACAACATATGAAGCTAGGGAAAATTATATTTACTAGCACAGGTGACCCTCAGGGCTGTGTGCTCTTTCCATTGCTCTTCTCTCCTTCTGGAGTTTAGGAGGAGCCCTTCTATTCTACCCTCTTACTGTATTCAATGGCACACTATTAGCAATAGAATCCTTCAAATTTCTGGGTTCTATAATCTACCAGGATTTGAAATGGACACCTACCATTAGAACTATCATTAAAAAAGCACAACAAAGAATGTTCTTCCCACATCAACTTCAGATGTTTAGACTGCCCCAGGAGCTATAGATACAGTTTTACAGAGAAATTATTGAATCTATCATTTGTATTTCTATAAGTGACTTGTTTGTATTGCAACCAAACAGGGCAGGTACTGACTCCAATAGATAGTTAGGACTGCAGAAAGAACAATTACAACAAGCCTGCCTTCCATAGAACACCTGCAAGGGTCAGCAGGAGGACACAGTAAATATCTACTGACCCCTGACATTCTGGACAATAAACTGTTTCAACTCCTCCCCTTGGAACACTGATATAGGGCACTGCATGCCAAAACAACTACACACAGGGGCAGTTTCTTCTCTCATACCATCACTCTGCTGAACATCTAATTCTCATAGTACTGTCTAATGTCTATGTACATTTACCCATGTTGTATGGCTGTAGCATTATTATTATCCTTATTTTCTTTATTATCCCTCTTATTGGTATTATTATTATTATTATTATTATTATTATTATTATTATTATTATTATTATTATTATTATTATTATTATTATTATTATTATTATTATTATTATTATTATTATTATTATTATTATTATGGATCATCGCACAGAACCAGATGTTCAGACTGGATTTGGCATTTTGTCTACCTATCGAGTCCTTACCAAGGACCTGGGATAGGCAGAAGTGGATGTTTGATGTTATTACAGATATCGTCGCAGGATGGAGGCAGTTCCTAGTAAGGCCGCCTTTTGCAATTGACTAATGGTGAATTTGTCAATGCCAATGGTGTTCAAGTGGTGCTCCAGTTGTTTTGGGAGTGCACCCAAGGCGCCTATTACTATTGGTACTACCCTTGCTTGCTTTTGCCACAGTCTTTCTATTTCTATTTGTAGGTCTTTGTATTTTGTTATCTTCTCCAGTTCTTTCTCGTCTATTCTGCTATCTCCAGGCACTGCCACATCCACTATCCAGACTTTTTTGTCTTTCTTATTGACAATTGTTAAGTCCGGGGTGTTATGTTGCAGGTGCTTGTCTGTTTGAATTCTGAAGTCCCAGAGCAGTTTAACTTTATCATTTTCTATGACTTTCTCTATTTTGTGATCCCACCAGTTCTTGCTTACAGGCAAATGATATTTCTTGCAGATCTTCCAATGCACCATTGTTACTACTTTGTCATGCCACTGCTTGTAGTCAGTCTGTGTGATCTTCTTGCAGCAGCTTACCAGGTGGTCCATTGTTTCTTCAGCATGTTTGCATAGGCAGCACTTACTGTCTGTTGCTGTCTTCTCGATTTTGACTTTATATGCATTTGTCCTTAAGGCTTGGTCTTGTGCAGCCAGAATTAGTCACTCGGTCTCTTCAATTTTCCTGCTCTTAGCCACTGCCAGGTCTTGTTATTATCTGCTTTCCCAGCTATTTTTTTAATGTACTGGCCATGTAGTGCTTTGTCTTCCCATGCCTCTATTCTGTTCTTCATTTGGTCTTTCTTGTAAGCCAGTTTGGTCTCTCCAATAGTCAGTAAGCCTTCCTGATATACTAATTTCAGTGCATCTTCATCACTGTCCTTCAGATATTCTTCCAAAGCCATTTTTTCTTGTTCAACCATCTGATGTACTTGCAGCATTCCACGCCCACCTATTTGCCTTGGTAGATAAAGTCTGTCAATGTCACTGCGTGGATGAAGGGCATGATTCATTGTCATTATTTTTCTGGTCTTCCTATCCATTGCTTTTAGTTCTGCTTGAGTCCAGTCCACTATTCCAGCTGTGTATCTAATGACTGGAATTACCCAGGTGTGATTGCCTTTATGGTATTTCCTCCATTGAGTTTGGACTTTAAGATCTTCTTCACTCTCTTGATGTATTCACCTCTAATCTTTTTCTTGACTTCAGTGTGCTTGATGTTGTCAGCTTGAAGGATACTCAAGTATTTGTAGTAATCTTCCTCATCCAGACTCTTAATGTTATTTTCGTGGGGCATCTTGATTCCTTCAGTTTTCACTATTTTTCCTTGTTTGATAGTAAGTGTGGCACATTTGTCCAAGCCAAACTCCATTGCAATATCTTGGCTATATATACGGACAGTGTTGAGCAGCGATTCTATTTCAGCTGATGTTTTTCCATACAGCTTCAGATCATCCATGTAAAGGAGGTGGGATAGTCTGGCAGATGTTTTTGATGTTTGATAGCCATGTCCTGAGTTATTCAGTATTGTTGACAGAAGAAACAATGCAATAACAAATAGTAATGGTGATAATGAATCTCCTTGAAATATTCCTCTCTTGATGTTAACCTCTCCCAGTCTCTCACCATTGATCTGCAACTGTGTCTTCCATTGTGCCATCGATCTTTGCCCAAATTTTCTGATGTTTCTGCTGTCTCCTGTTATTTCTAGGCACTTGATTATCCAGTCATGTGGCAGAGAGTCAAATGCCTTTTTGTAGTCAATCCATGCCACATTCAGATTGGTCTTCCTTTTCTTGCAGTTTTCCAAGATCATTTTGTCTATTAGGAGTTGATCTTTTGTTCCTCTGCTATTGGGGCAGTTTCCTTTCTGCTCCGATGGAAAGAGATTGTTTTCAACTAGATGCTGTTGTACTGCATCAGCTACCACACCAGTTAGCAATTTGAAAGTTGTTGGTAAGCAGGTAAGCAGGTAATTGGCCTGTAGTTGCCTGGTGTTGCCCCTTTTGCTGGATTTTTCATTATTAGGTAGGTTTTCCCAGTTGTTAGCCACTTTTCAATTTCTCCTCCTTGTAGTATATTGTTGAACTGCTTGGCAATGAGTGGTATATAACAGTTAGATGTTTCAACCAAAACCCATGCAGTTCATCTTCACCTGGTGCTGACCAATTTTTGATCTTCCTTGCTCTTTTTTCTACCATTTTTGTTGTTATTACTAGTTCTTTCATTTCACCTTTTGTTTTATTTGCATCCACCTCTTTTAACCAAGCCGCATCCTTGTTCTATTTCTTTGGGTTATCCCATATCTGCTTCCAGAACTGCACTGTTTCTTCCTTGTCAGGTACTGATTGATTCATTGCAGTTTCTCCATTGATGGATTGGTAGAAACGTTTCTGATTGGATTGAAATTGGAGGTTCTGCCTATAATTTGCAATTCGAGCTTCGTATCTACTGATTTTCCTGGCTACAGCTGTTATTTGCTGCTTTATTATTTCCAGTGCTTCCTTGTTTCTAAGTGGTATTTCTTGATTAGGTATTCTTTAGTCTTCTCGTTCTTCAGCTTCTTTTCTTTCATCTGTTCTAGCTTGCTTGCATGTGATCTTAATTTGCTTATCTTATTTTCTAGCCTAACCTTCCATTTTTGTGGTGCATTGTTTGTTTGTTTTTATTCTTTGTTGATTTTGCATCCCAGGTATTCAGTTATAACTGCAGCTGTGCTGTACATTAGTTGGTTTGTTTCTTGCAGTGAATTGGTGCTTATACTTGATATTGCAGTATTTGCATCTTTTAATGCTTGTGCTAGCTGTTTCTTTGGAACAAGCTTCAATGCAGGCAGCCTTATTCTGTTGTTTTTGTGCTGTTCTAGATGCTCAGTTATTCTTTGTTTCAGTTCTTTTTTTTCTTTAGTTAGAGGGCTTTGTTCTTCCTGAGGAAGAGGTGCCTGGTTTCCAAATGAGAACAGTTGTATATCTCTGCTGGATTCCTTCACTGCCAACTCCCCCTGGTTTGCCTCTACATTCTGAATTACTTCTGGCAAGGCTTTGATTTCTTTGCCTTGGGTAAACCTTTGCAGTTCGTCCAATTCTGTTTCTGTGAATACTTTATTTCATATTATAAATCGGCGTTGATCTGCTAGTCTCTGTTCTGTTATATCTGATTCTGGATGTTGTTCTTTCCAGAACTGGTGCATTCATTTTAGATATCCTCTTCTTGTTGGACTTGATCTGTAATAACAGATCATTATTTCTTTCTTTTCAATCACTATGTATTTGCAACGGGTAAACACCTTTTCTTCCAGTAGTTCTGCAGCTGCTGGCCCTGGTTGCTCAGCCAACAGTCCTGAGTCCTGTAACCCATTTTTCACCAGATATCCAGGAACTACAACATCTAGCACGGACCTTGTTAACCCGGGCGACATCCGAGCCGGTATGGCATTCTCACCATATTTTTTATGGGAGAGACATTCTTTGTCTGACTCCTCTGATGAGACCTGTCCAGTATGGTTGAACCTCTGGCATAGGTCTCATCTTCCTCAGAGTACACAAGCCCCACAACCACGTCAAGTGCCTCACTGGGGGTTGTTGTTGTTGTTGTTGTTGTTGTTGTTGTTGTTGTTGTTGTTGTTGTTGTTATTATTATTATTATTATTATTATTATTATTATTATTATTATTATTATTATTATTATTGTTGCTTTGCATACACACTGAGAGCTTCTGCATCAGAGACAAATTCCTTGTGTGTCTAATCACACTTGACCAAATAAAATATTCTGTTCTGTTCTATTCTGTTCTATTCTATTCTATTCTATTCTATTCTATTCTATTCTATTCTATTCTATTCTATTCTATTCTATTCTATTCTATTCTATTCTATTCTATTCTATTCTATTCTATTCTATTCTATTCTATTCTATTCTATTCTTAGTGGAATGATATTATCATTTTGTACCTCCAGCACATTATCAGATATCAGTTGTCTCTAGAATAGCAATGTAAAATTATTTTGTCATCTCAGGCACCTTTTCTAATTTCAGCAGTAGGCATCACAGTATCTTATAATAATAATAATAAAGTTGGAAGGGACCTTGGAGGTCATCGAGTCCAACCCCCTGCTCAGGCAGGAAACCCTATACCATTTCAGACAAATGGCTGTCCAGTCTCTTCTTAAAAACTTCCAGTGTTGGAGCATTCACCGCTTCTGGAGGTAGGTTGTTCCACTGGTTAATTGTTCTAACTGTCAGGAAGTTTCTCCTCAGTTCCAGGTTGCTTCTTTCCTTGACTAGTTTCCATCCATTACTTCTTGTCCTGCCCTCAGGTGCCTTGGAAAATAGCTTGACTCCCTCTTCTTTGTGGCAACCCTGAGATATTGGAATACTGCTATCATGTCACCCCTAGTCCTTCTTTTCATTAAACTAGACATACCCAATTCCAGCAAACGTTCTTGATATGCTTTAGCCTCCGTCCCCTAATCATCTTTGTTGCCCTTCTCTGCACTCTTTCTAGAGTCTCAACATCTTTTTTACATCGTGGTGACCAAACTGGATGCAGTATTCAAAGTGTGGCCTTACCAAGGCATTGTAAAGTGGTATTAATACTTCACGTGATCTATCCCTCTGTTAATGCAGCCCAGCACTGTGTTGGCTTTTTTGGCAGCTGCAGCACACTGCTGGCTCATATTTAAGTGATTGTCCACTAGGACTCCGAGATCCCTCTCACAGTTACTACTATTGAGCAAGGACCCCCTATACTATACCTGTACATTTGGTTTTTCTTGCCTAAATGTAGAACCTTACTTTTTTCACCATTGAATTTCATTTTGTTAGATAGCGCCCATGTTCAAGTCTGTCCAGGTCCTCCTGTATCTTAAGCCTGTCTTCTGGAGTGTTGGCTATTCCTGCCAGCTTGGTGTCATCTGCAAATTTGATGAGTTCCCCATCTATCCCCTCGTCCAAATCATTGATGAAGATGTTGAAGAGCACTGGCCCCAGAACAGAGCCCTGGGGCACCCCACTGCACACTTCCCTCCATGTAGATGCGGTTCCATTGAGGACCACACGCTTAAATACCCTCCATTTGCTGCCTTTTCATGAAATTCTAATCTTCTGCCTGAAAAGCAACTTCTGCCTCATGATTCCACTAGCTTTGCAAATGAAAATTGAATGGGTATGCATGTCCATTCTCTTTTTGATGGCTGAGTATGTTTCAAGAAATTATCTGTCATGATTACCAGATTCAATCTCAATGATACACTATGTTCTAATGAGCCAGTGCACCAATATGGTAAAAAGAGATATTATGCTAGAATATTTAGTTCCTCTGTTAGTAGATTACAACATTAAGTTTGTTTTACTTTGGATAATATTTAGATATGTAAATCACTCACCACAGGCTCAATTACAGTCGTTTTGTGCTTTTGTGTCCATGTGTGTAGTTTAGAATGCATTATCCATTTTGTCCATTTAGAAATCTCTTTAGTTGTTGACTTGGAGTTGCTTTGTTGCAATATTTATAAGCTTCTTTTCATGTGTTTTTAAAAGAAAAGTGAATTAGCCAAATAATGAAGTTAAAATTACAATCTGTTTGATAGCTGTTTGAATAAGGATTCTTTTTAAAAAAAGTTCTATTTTTCAGAGCACTTTGCAAGCCACATTCTTTTAGCAAAGAGCATTCATTTTATTACTTGTAAAGATAAAAGCTTAATTAAATGTTACACAGCCTTTCTGTAAATCAAAAGCACCACTAATCATGGCTGCCATACTGCTTACAAAGTTATAATACAAACAAGTCTAAAGAATGAGAACAGGAATCAGAAAGGAAAAAAAAAATGTGCTGGAATTTCATAGCTGGTATCTTTTCAACTAAGATCAGGGGGCATACAATATGTATAATTCACAAGGTTGATCAAGTATTATTTTAGAGTGAAAAACTTTGGAAAAAATGTGGGAAATTGCAGTTGTTGACAATGTAGACCACTCAGCTTCAAACAAAGGCACTGAGCTACTAGGTTTGGAAACCTGATAGTTGAAACATTTTTTTGTAATAGAAAAAAAGTTATAATGCTTAGGATATTTTAATTTGAATAAAATGGGTAAAATGTAGAAAAATGGGCAACATTTTAGAGGTTAAAGCTCACATCAGTACTGGGAAGGGATGTCATACCTGAGTTTCAGAAGAAATGATACAAAGTGGTAAATACTAAGGTATTCTATTTTGTTGTAGGATTTCAAATTGGTATTTTATTTGGCCAAGTATGATTAAACACACAAGGAATTTGTCTCCGGCACAGAAGCACTCACTGTACATGCAAAGCAACATAATAATGACAACAACAACAACTGGGGAAGGAAAGAAGATAATAAGAAGGTAAATTATTATATGCCAGCCATACTACATGGATTAATAAATATTAGGCAGCACTGAGAGAATTAAGTGTTCAGCAGAGTGATGGCATGAGGGAAAACATTGTCTCTGTGTTTAGTCGTTTTGGCATTCAATGCCCTAAAGCAGGGGTCTGCAATCTTAAACACTCAAAGAGCCACTTGGACCCGTTTCCCAGAGAAAAGAAAACACTGGGAGTGGCAAAACATGTGCGCGCATGTGTGCGCGCACACAAGGGGTGGGGAGCTTGATTAAAGAGTTTAATTAAAAAGAAATAGAGGCTGCTGTGCATGAGTTCTCTCTCTCTCTCTCTCTCCCTCTCTCTTTCTCTTTCCTCTCCCTCTTTCTCTCTTTCTCTTTCCTCTCCCTCTCTCTCTCTTTCTCTTTCCTCTCCCTCTCTCTCTCTCTTTCTCTTTCCTCTCCCCCTCTCTCTCTCTTTCTTTCCTCTCCCTCTCTCTTTCTCTTTCCTCTCTCTCGCTCTCTCTCCTCTCTCTTTCTCTCTCTCTCTTGCCTCTCCCCCTCTCTCTTTCCCTCTCTCTCTTTTTTCTCCCTCTCTCTCTTTTTCCTCTCTTTCTCTCTCTCCCTCTCTTTCTCTCTTTCCTCTCCCTCTCTCTCTTTCCCTCTTTTTCTCTCTCTCCCTCTCTCTCTTTCTCTCTCTCTCCCTCCCTCCCTCTCTCTCTCTCTCTTTCCTCTCTCTCTCTCTTTCTCTCTCTCCCCCTCCCTCTCTCCAATCTTCTGCTCACCTGGCAAGCTGGCTTCAGGCTGTTCTCCAACAAGCTGACACACATTCTTATTGGGCTTGCTCTCTCCTGCCCTTCCTGCTTCCTGCTTCCTGCAGAGATGCAGCAAAGGGAGGAGCCCCGCCCAATAAGCTTGTCAGCTCATCGGAGAACAACGTGAGGCCACTATCTTTTTTACACACATGCACACAGAGAGAGAGAGAGAGAGAGAGAAAGAGAGAGAGAGAGAGAGAAGGGAAGCGCAAGTGCCTCTCTCTGTCTCTGTCTCTCTCTCTGCAAATGGCAGAGGAGGCTGGGAGCCGCAGGAGAAGGCTCAAAGAGCCACATGCGGCTCCGGAGCCACGGGTTGCCAACCCGTGCCCTAAAGGAAGGAGTTAAAACAGTTTTTGTTCAGCATATGGGGGGGGGGTCTGCAGATATCTTTTCAACCCTCCTTCTGACCCATGCAATGTAATGTCTTCTATGGAAGGCAAACTGGTTGCAATTGCAATTATTCTTTCTGCAGTCTTAACTATCTGTGGAAGTCTATACTTGTCCTGTTTGGTTGCTGTACCAAGCCAGTTTTAGAAGTACAAATAAACTCAATAATTCCTCTGTAAAACTGTATCAACAGCTTCTGGGGCAGTCTAGACATCTTAAGTTGATGCAGGAAGAACATTCTTTGTTGTGCCTTTTTTAATGATTGCTCTAATGTTGAATGTCCATTTCAAATCCTGGGAGATTATAGAACTTGAAGGACTCAACTGCTGATACCATGCTGTTGAATATAGTAAGAGGTGGTAAAATAGAAAGGCTCCTCCTAAATGCCACTCTTATCTCTACAGTATTAAGCATGTTTAACTTCAGATTGTTATGGCTGTACCCACTTCTGGTGAAAAGATGGCCAACTGAGTACATCCTAAACTCCACTCTTATCTCTACAGTTTTAAGGTTGTTTAGCTCCAGATTGTTAAGGTTATACCTACTTCCAGTTAAAAGTGGCTAACTGACAGGAAGGATCCCTGAGCTGAATGTCAAGTAGAGAATGGTTTGGGAATGAAAGCACTTAGAAAATAGGTAAAAATAAAAGCTCATATTATTCTGTTTCAACGTGACAAATTCTACAGATTTTTTATGAATTATCATTTATTGATTAGTAAAGTTTGTTGACTACATTTTTACTTTTTCTCCTTCTGTATCTCTGTATGTACATGTGCTTAGTATGTTTTTCTATGTATGTGTCTATATATGTGCAACCTTATACCTGGTCGTTCGGAAAGTATTTATCTCCAGTGGCTGCTTAAGGACGAGCAGGCAGTGATCATGGCGCAGGTGGCTAGATTCTGCGCAGCAGCACTGGGGATTCGCCAGAAACATAAATAAACATTTTAGATATTTTTAATAATCGTTTATAATCAATTTTATTACATGTTTTTATCCAGCATTAGACTATAGTCAATGTATTTTTATTGTCAGGTCAGTATGATTCAGTTTTTCTGAAGCTAGCTAGTTTTTCTTTATACTATCTGTAAAACTAGGCAGACCTTGGTCACCCATTGATTACATCATTAATGGTAATATATTGCTATGTGTTCTTGTGTTGGTTCTGTTTAGTTTTGTTTTATTTGAATGTTTAATTTATGTGTTGGCCTTCGGCTGTAATAATAAATTGATTTGATTTGATACCCTTTGTTCCATGGATTGTTTTGAACATTGAATAATCCTTATTTTATTGCTTACATTTTTGAGCAAACAAAAGTAACAAAAGGGAAAAATGGGATTTATACATATTCCTGCCTATCAGGGGTAAAACATTTTGCAGAGAGGAAGAAGTGGAGGATTTTCATTCATCCTTCAGTGTTATGCTCTCCACTAAGTAATACATTTAATTTGATTTGATTTATATTTCAATTCAATTAAAAATAGTCAACATGAATATTTCCAAGCTTTATTTAACAATTTTGGACTTTTACTCACATAATTATTATTTGGCAGTAGCTCTTGAAGTCTCTGGGATTCACATCTAATGATCTTAAGGAATCTATGTGGTGCTTAAGGCATCATGTTGTGCACACCTGTTGTGTATTATAGTACTAAAAATCGCCAGCTATTATTAATAATTCTATTTCCCAGACATTTTTGAAGGACCATTCTTTCTTGTGATTATTAACCAAACACCAGTAACCATACTAAGACAATTTCTATTTGGTTGCAAAATCTGGTGTGAGTGTTTCAAATACAATTTTATTTAAACTTTTTCATGGCATGGTGTTATTAAAATGGAAGAAATAGCCAACTTTAATAACTTGTCAATATATACTTTGCCCTTCAGTATGAACTCTACAGAAATTGAAAGCAATGCTTCACATGGCAGATACATTTTAATTTTTCACACCATGAAGATCTCAACACAGCCCAATGTTGTGCTTCATAGAGATGATTCTAGGCTGGACTGACAAACGAAGAAGTAGGAGGTCACAGCAAGGTGAACTAAAGAAAAGATAAATAACATCCGGGAGAAGCTCAGAATGTGTTGCAATTAGAATATAGCAAATTGTCTCTTTACATAAACATACATCTCTTGTAAATAAATACTGTACACTAAAAGTAGAACTGTGAAGGAATGTAAATAATTACTGTCTCTCAACCCAGAAGAGATCACTTTTTTTTTAGACAAAACTAAATGGAGAGAAGGGCTGCCTGCCAAATATTGTGAAATTAAGCATCTGGTATAGAAGTGTTGGAAAAGGGATGTATGTTTATATTTGCATACCTCATTCAAACATTACGTGGCAGTGTCAGATGCCATACTGAGGGATGGGGGAACATCTCTAATTTGAAATGTAACTAACAATGAGAATGGAAGAGTTTTACAACTTGTTTATCCAGTTTCTATTCAGTTTCAGGCTTCTCTCACAGTTTAATCATCTATAACAAATGCCCGAAATCCACCTTCTTCTCGACTTGTTAATGGAAGTTTCATAGACTCAGATCAGAGGTTAGATTTGCTACTGCTAATTATCTGCAGCAGAGATGGTTACTTTATGTTATTATTCTGGCCTCCAAAGGCTACAGACCAGGGACATGATGGCTTTACTGGAGGATGTCAGGTTGAAATATTTAGTTAACCTCCTCTATTTTTGGAAGACATTTGTTTGTTTTAATGCCAAAAAATAGATGAATTAA
Source organism: Azemiops feae (assembly GCA_023970755.1). Lineage (NCBI taxonomy): Eukaryota > Metazoa > Chordata > Lepidosauria > Squamata > Viperidae > Azemiops > Azemiops feae. Next base: position 51,374 of record JALGBA010000364.1, read on the forward strand.
GCCTTGCAGAGCTTTAACACATCTATTTTGCTTATTTTCCCCTCCAGAAAAGCAGAAAATTATACTGCCAAAAATCAGCAATTTGTTACTGAAATTTGGCTTTTTAATTTTACAGAGCTCTTGGTATCATACGCAGTTAGTGGAGAACATAGTCATGCTTGCAGCTCAGCTTTATTGCCATGCTTATGTAATGAATGGAATACCTTCTTATTCCAAGAAGTTAAGACATAAAAGAGTAAATCTGATCCTGACCTGTTTGTCTAAAGAGTGGGCAGAACCATCAGCAACAAGAGAAAATCAAGTCATAAAGAAGCAGGAAATTCCCTCTTAATACAGCTTTAAAAATATCTTAAGGAAGTTCAATTTTGCCTTTGTTATGTCAGAAGGGCAGGACATATATATATATATATTAGCCAGCCAACTAGAGAAGTATAGAATTAGATGAGAATTATGATTCTTTCCTGTCTTATATTGTGGATTGATAAAAGCTACCCTGTATCTTTAGTTCTCTTTTGTTCTTCAGATAATGTATGTGCTTTTGTCTGGAAGAGTTGCCACTAGTTAAATATTGTAGGATTCATTATATGTTCTCTTCCCTTCCTCCCTTTGTTTTCAATTCTCAATTAACTCCTTAACCTTAATCTACATAATAAACAACTTATATCTTCTTCTGAAATCAGTAGTCTCCCTCTTTTGACAGGGAATTTTAATCTGCCATACACTCTACTTCCTAGCTGTACATAGAGGAAATATAAAAATGCAAGTCCACATTTTATTACAGCATATTATTTGGTCATCTTGAACAGATCACATTGACAAGAATCACTGGCCTTAAATATTCAGTAATAGATTGCTACACTGAGTAAGCATGGTTTGGATAATTCCCAAAGTCCCTTCTAGTTCCAACATTGTATTCATTTTACAAAGTCCCTGAAATCATCATGCTGTTGGCCCTCTAGCAGTGTAATTTATTCGGCAATCTAAAAATTTAGATTATCCAAGTCTTCCAGTGGTTACTTTTCACAGGATCCCGAAAACATATAGTGTAGAAAACCTCATTAAGTTACTTGATGTATTTAATTTATTTGGCACACTATATGTTTTCGGGATCCTGTGAAAAGTAACCACTGGAAGATTTGAATAATCTAAATTTTTACATTGCAGAATAAATTACACTGCTAGATGGGCCAAATGATGATTTCAGGGACTTTGTAAAATGAATAGAATTTTGGATCTAGAAGGGACTTTGGGAATTATCCAAACCATGCTTACTCAGTGTAGCAATCTATTACTGAGTATTTAATGCTATGTTTTTTTGGTGTTTTTTTTTAAGGTCAGTCATATCTAATTCCTGGAGACTGCCTGAACAACTTCCTGCATTTTTCTTGGCAAGACTTTTCAGAAGGGGTTTGCCATTGCCTCTTTCCAGGGTTGAAAGAGACAGTGACTGGTCCAAGATCATCCAACTGATTTTGCACCTAAGGCAGGACTAGAACTCAGTCTCCCAGTTTCTAGCCTGATGTCTTAACCACCTCATGGTAACTGGTTTCATAATATAGTTGGGAACAGACAATTGGAGCCACATCCTTTTTTATGTGCATTCAATGAAGGTGACTCACAAAAAAGTGTGACACTTTTATTGTTTGGAAATAGTCAACATTTTGAAGACAGTAGCCATTGCTGCAGATGTCCTTGATTACAGTTTATCCAATATATAGTCATGTAGAATGGAAGAGAATTCACTATGTCCCAAAACTATATGTGCTACTGTTGAACAATTATTATAATTACATTTTTTCCTGATGTCCAACTGAAATTATCTGTTTTGTAATTTAAACCTACTATTTCTTGTCCTGTCTTCTGCAGAAATTCTGAAAAAATTCTATTCTGTGTTCCAAATGACACCTTTCAGATAGTTAAAAACAACAATCACATCTCCCTATAAACTTCTTTTCTGTAGATTAAATATACCTACCACTTCCATAAGTTGTTAATTAGTGTATCTGTCTAGGCATCTTATTATCTTGATCTGCCTCTCTTGAGGAAACTCATTAGTTTTTCAGATTGTTTCTAAATGGCAGTGTCCAGAAGGGGGTCAAAGTTCTGCAGAGTGGGGGTGTGGTCAATGTGGTACGTAGTGGAAAAACTTCATATTATACCTCTGTTAATAGAACACATGTCGTCTCTTCTTTCTCCTCCTCTTCCTTCACCACCACCACCACCACATACTGAGTTGTGATTCATTAAGACATTCTTGTACTGATATAATTTTTGCATGTATTGACACCCAGTATAGTTCCACACTACCACCAATTCACAATGTCTTTGATTTTTGTTGGCCCAATTTTGGACATTATCTTTGTACATTAAAATTCATCTTGATGGTTTTTGCCATTGAACCAGCTTGTAAGATCCTCCTAAATCTGGAAATTATTCTTGAAGGCATTTTACATGTTTCCTGGGTGACTGTTTAGCCATCCATCCAATGGTAGCATAATCCAATTCACATTTTGCTACCTTCTCTGCTAGAATCTCATTGGAAACACATTGCTGAATATTGTGCTGAAGTCAAATATATCCTGGATGTATCATTGCTATCTGGCAGTCTGTCACTCTCTGGTCCATTGGATCTCCTCAGGAGAGCAAATCATTATATAATTACTTGTTTGAAACAGGCAACAATAACAGGCAGTTTTTCATGGATTTTATGACACGCTAATTTTCCATCTGTCCTAGATAAAACAGACTGTGATTTAGTTCATTCACCATCTCTTAATAAGCAATACATATGAACAGAATGCCTCTTTATGCTTTCAAAAGCGTAGGTGTATTTCAAATTATTTATGCAGCTTCCAAAGGATATATTTTATTTTCCATTTCATCTTCTTCTCCAACCTCAGGTTACTACTGACTGCTGGTTAACAAAGATCAACAGGAAACTTTATGGCAATACCAGGCATGCCAAATACTATAGGCCTTGGGGCTTGTGAGATTTATAAAATTTATGAAATCTGAATGCATGAAGTGAAAACAGATGGCTGATACTTTTGCCATTTACATTAGATCATAAGCTATAGAAATCTGCTATCCTGCTATGTGTAAGCAGAACAGGTCATATGGAACGGAGACTCCAGTCATGACTTTTCATTTAATTTTATTTATACAGACTAGGTTTTTTTTTAATCTTCTAGCTTACATTTTTCAGAGCCCAGATATTACATCTGAAAGATGAGGTAGCTCTTATAAGACTAGGATTCAGGATGTTTTGCATTCTCTCCCTCCTTTTCATGGTTTTATCTGAAATCCATATAGTTTCTTAATTTGGTTTCTATCTTCTTCTGACCACAAATACTAAAGGTCTCTGTATGACTTCTATCAAATATAAATAATTTATCTCATCAAAGATTCCTAAACAGAAATACATGGGGGTGCAGACTAACCAGGTTTCTTTTTTGGGTGGTCTCAGGATATAAATTCCCTGACATTCAAGGTAATGATGAACTCATTTCATCAGCCACTTTATTACAGTTTCTCTTTGACTTTTTGCCCTTGTTCTCTTCCGTTCAAACACACATACACAATAGCTCACTAAAAACTGAACAGAATGATATCAAATTTTGTGTAGGTGGAAAAGTGAACAAAAGACCAAGTTTGAAATTAGCAAGGTCAGGCTAGGGTCCACATTACACAATATTACACAAAAACGTTACACAAACATTGCCCAATGGATCCCTTGAAATGTTAGCCAAGGCTCCATTTTAAGCCCTTTCCTCCTTGTCCTGTGGTCTATGGTAGAAATGCCATTAAAGAGTTGGAAAGAATTCCAGAACTCATGTTCTGAACACCGTCTCTATTTTGTTTTATTTTTTCCCAACTGAGCTCTTGACTCCTAAAATGAATATTAAATAGCTTGCATAGAGCATTTTTGCAGGCCATTTTGAACATGTGCTCTAAAACCTGCACTCAACATGTTGTCCATTGCTTTCTCCAGAGACTGTTTGTTGCTATTCCACCAGTGCTGTTCAAATTCTATTTCCCCACTACTTTCCAAGTGATTACTAGTTCCCCTTTTACTTTGAATGCCTACTTTCTCCCACTAACTCATTTATGCATGTTTCATACTTTCATTGTTATTCTTTCAAAACTGTTTCAATTGCTACTTATCTATTGAATGTGATTTCTCCAACCATTGTTATTTTCTCCTTTATTCTTGTTTCTCATTGCTATGCTTTCATTGTGTTGTTTCTTAGTAAAATCAACCCTTTTCTCTGAGACTTGAGTGATTTGCCATTTTAAATACAATCAAATATATCCTTTGGGTATCAATTCTTCTTAGATGGTCCCTGTCATGATGCTTTTGCTTTAGAGATATGTCATTCTTCAAAATACCAGATAGCTTAGTTCAAGAAGAAAGGAATGTGTTGTTTATACCAAAAAGAAAAAAAAGCAGAAAGATAAAAGTACAAATGAAAACTTCTTAAAAGATTTCTTTTAAGATATTTATTTTAAAAATCGTATTTATTTGGAAACTTTCACTGAAAAAATGCTGATAAGTGTGAAGACCAAAAGGTAACCTTTTTCAAACTGCACACTGATCTGGAAAGTAATGTATATAATGCAGGTAAATTCTAAACAACATGTGAACTTTCTCCTGTTCCTATGCAAAACAGTCCCACTGTTTAGTATCAAAGTGTTGATGACTTGTAAAAAAATAGATAAGCACACAAATATCCATAAACTGCCTGCAAGACAGCAGTACTGAATGGCTCATTTTCCACATCTGTATTGACATAGCAGAAAGGCAGATATAGAAAGAAACTGGCTCCGAGCAAGCGTTAACTAAATTTGAGACTATTACTATTTAAGGTTCCTCCACCTGCTAAGTGAATAGTTAATTATAGCTTTTTTTGTATGATCCTTCCCTAAGAATATTAAATATATATTATTGGTTGAGAATCTAAAAGTGGTCTTCTTCTTCTTGTGCCATATCCGTTATCGGACGTTGGCGATCATGTTGGCGATCCTGTTTTTATCAGCAGCCGCACAAAAAAGTGCTGCTGAGTTTTGTCCAAACCAGTCCGTTAGATTTTGAAGCCATGACGTTCTTCTTCTGCCTGGACCTCGTTTGCCTTCAATCTTTCCCTGGAGGATTAAATAGAGTATGCCGTATTTTTCTGGGTGTTGCATCACATGTCCGAAATATTCTAACTTTTGTTTTTTAATTGTTTTGATGATTTCCCTTGGCTTTCCCAGGCGGCTTAAAACCTCCTCATTTCTGATCTTGTCCACCCAGCTTATACGTAACAGCCGCCTGTAAATCCACATTTCAAATGCTTCTAGTCTCTTCAGGTGGCCTTCTGTCAGAGACCAACTTTCTACTCCATAGAGCAGGATAGAAAAAATATAGCATCTGACAAGCCTGATTTTCAGTCTTAGGCTTATGTCGTGACTGCAGAAGACCTTTTTCATTTTGAAGAATGCTGTTCGAGCTTTCTCTATCCTTGTCTTTACTTCAGCGGTCATGTCCCAGCTTTCATGTAAATTAGAACCGAAGTGCATGATCCTTTCAACTTTTTCTAGTGGTATTCCTTCTGAATTTATTGGTGGTAAGTTAACGGGTTGTTTGCTGACGACCATGATCTTGGTTTTTGAGGTGTTAAGCTTCAAGCCGTATTTTCCAGATATTTCAGTGACTCTGTTGATGAGGAGCTGAAGGTCTTCATACTTACTGGCAAGCTGAACTGTATCGTCAGCATATCTTAAGTTGTTGATCCAAACACCGTTTACTTTGATGCCAGCATCGATGTTCTCCAGTGCCTCGTTGAAGATTGACTCAGAGTAGATATTGAACAACAGTGGAGACAGAATACATCCCTGTCTGACCCCTCTTCTTATTTCTGCATCAGCTGAGTATTTTTGGCCTAGTCTCACATTTGCTACCTGATGTCAATACAGATTCTTTATTATTTGGATGTCTTTGTCATCTAGTCCCCCTTGTTTCAGGATTTCTAATAGTTTGCTGTGTCTTATTTTATCAAAAGCTTTTTCAAAATCAATGAAGCACATGTAAACACTGTGATTGACATCTCTACAATGCTGTACAAGAACTTGAATGCTGAATAGCGCATCTCGTGTACCAAGATTGTTTCTGAAACCAAATTGTGTGTTACCTAGACGCTCTTCAATTTTGTTGTATATTCTTTTGTGAATTATTCTCAGGAATATTTTCAGGGCATGACTCATTAAGCTTATTGTTCTGTATTCGGTACACTTCTTTGCATTTATTTTTTGGGGGATTGTCACAAAGGTTGATTTTAGCCAATCATTTGGTATCTTTCCTGTTTCGTATATCTGATTGAAGAGCTGCAGTAAAAAAAATTTCCCATTGTCTTCCAGCAATTTTAAAATTTCTACTGGGATATCATCAGGTCCTGTGGCTTTTCTTGTTTTTGCTATTTTTATTGCATGTTCAACCTCCTCCATAGTGATGTTTGGTCCAGTTGTTATACTTCCCATATCTATATCATCCCTAGTGTCCTCAAAAAATTCTTCAATATATTCCTTCCATCTTTTTAGTTTTTCATCCTCATCTAAGATAATTTCCCCCTCTTTGTCAACTAAGTTGTTGGTTTTCTTTTTGTAGAGGCCTGCTGCTTCTTTCCCTTTTTTGTGTAAATTGAAATCATAATGCATACGTTCTGTCTCTTCTATTTCCTTGCATCTCTTTGCAAACCACTTTTCTTTTGCCAGTCGAATTTTTCTTCTAATTGTTTTCTGCAATTCATTGTATTTTTCTTTGTTTTTATTTTTATAAGATCTTCTTTCATCCATGAGATGAAGAATTTCCTCCGTCATCCACTGTTGTTTCTTGTGGTACCCCTCTCTCTGTTTTGAGTTTGTTACCTCTACTATTGCATTTTTAAATTTATTCCAGTTTGCTTCTACATCATCATCATTCAGGTTGTTGGTTTCCCTTAAATGATTTTCTAGTTCTTCTTTAATCTTCCCTCCATGTTTAATGATGAAGTCTCTGTTGATTCTTGGTTTAGCAGGGTTTGGGTTTTTCATCCTTTTTAGTTTCAGCTGGACTTCAGCAAGTAGTAGATTATGATCGGATGGTACATCTGCACCTGGGTATGTCTTTACTGATTTTACTGAGTTTCTAAATCTTTTGTTTATTGAGGTGTTAAGCTTCAAGCTGTATTTTCCAGATATTTCGGTGACTCTGTTGATGAGGAGCTGAAGGTCTTCATACTTACTGGCAAGCAGAACTGTATCGTCAGCATATCTTAAGTTGTTGATCCAAACACCAAAAAGTGGTCTATGCACATATATTATAAACATTGCATTTCTCTGTTCAATCAACCTTTCATTTGTCTGCTGAATGTACAAAGGTTTAAGAGTCAATCCAATGACTTGGTACTATCCTCTCTTCCTAGTCCTTAATATAAACAGATAAAAAACATGTAGGACACAGTTGACATTTTTGATATTTAACTTTTAAGTCTAAGTAAGACAATAGCACAAATAATTATATATGTAACTAATGCAATCAGACCCCTCAATATCATATGAGAGAAAGGCAGCCAATAGTGCTTCTTTACATTATTAATTAGTATTATAAACATGTTTAATTGTCTTGGAACTTGCTCTAGAGACTTATTCCATATATAAGTCTTTGTGCGCTTTGTGCCTTCTGGGCCACTTGTGAGGATTGATCTGAGCCCTCTGGGCACAGATAAACTTCCAAGTGACCTCAACAACTCTTAGAGAGAATGCTAATGACCAGATAACTGCAAGGAATATAAATCCTTCCATTCCTACTCATCCACATTCAGTCAGAACTGAAAAAGCTTCTTGGATGAGAATCAAAACATCTTCAAGAAAACAAAGAAACAAAAGTCCAGTTGTCTTTTGAAAAAGCACCTTTGTGACTGTGGCAAAAGAAAGCAAACCAGTACCAATAGTAATAGGTGCCTAGAGTGTAATCTTAAAACAACTGAAGCACGACTTGAACACCATTGGCACTGACATCACCATCAGTCAATTGCAAAAGGCAATTTTACTCGGAACAGCTTACATCCTGTAATAATACCGTTTACACCATGAGACAACAATATCTATCCTTGGGAAAGATACAATAAGTGAATAAATATGCCCAATCCAGCATAAGTATTAATGACTGTGTAATAAACCAAAATAATAACTTTCTACAGTGACTATCCCTTGAAACAGAAATGGCCTTGACTGAAATGGATAGCACTCAATACAGTATCTGCTAAAAGGGGCAACTGACTTTTTAAGTGATCAAAACAGTAAATATCTTAATATATCTCTTGCAATAACATTAAATACACTGAAATTATATACCTGTCTTCTATTTAATGATAGATATATTGATTATATATATATATATTGATTAGAATTTATAACATTAAGCATTACAAACTGCTTATGATTTTTCATTGTTTTGTTATCCCAAGTACTGCTCAATAAAAATCATACCAACAAAAACATCAGTAACAAGAATCTAAATTGCAACTCAAGCAATATTGAAAACAATATTTCCTAGCAGTCTTGAAATAGCTTAGTGAATAACTTCAGTTTCTTACTACTTCATAATTTGATACAATCCTTTTTAATACCTATATATTTTTATGCTCCTGTTTCCTGGCATAGGATTATGACCTTCACACTTAGGCATCCTGAAATAATTATAATTATGGAGGCAAATAAAAAAAAAAAGTTCAGTATGTCAGATGTACACGATTGCAATAAATAAATAATTTTTATCATTAAAATCATTACAGATTCTATTAACAATTACTATACATTTAGGAAAGTTATTTTCTTCTCAGCATATTCCTTTGCTATCTACATAAATTTATGCTGTTGTGTTTCTTCATCTTTTAAGAATCCTAATTTATAAGCATGTGAGAAATAAAGATGCTGCTTTGTTTATGACATGTTCATTTTATCCAGCTGGTTTTCTAGATAACTAGCTTTAAGAAATATGGGCATGGAATGCTGACTTCTCTCTAGGGCTACCAAGATATTTGAATAGCTGCTGGCATGGCATTATGCCTAATGAGAAGGTGGTTGACCTTGTTCTCTGGGTCAGAAATTTTAAGAAATAATATGTTTAGGTTATTCCTCCAGGCAAGCCTGCAAGCATTATTAGAAACAGACATCTCCCCTGCACTTGGTTATGCTAATACATGCATGCTAATGAACTAGAGAGAAAAGACAGCTAATGTAGCAGTTTGTAGCTATCCAGAATGAAGAAAGTTATTTGCATCAGAATATCAAAGCATGGATAAAAATAAGAAAGGAAGTTGGGCAGATAGTTGGACAAAATAGCATTTATAACATTAGCATCCATATACAAATTTAACAAAAATGTAATTATTATATTACAGCATATTTTTCACCTATTAACATGAAGTAGTAAATGTAAGTAAGACAAGAAATTACTGAAAATATATGTGTTCTGTACAACATCAGTAAAATGTTCTCATTATAAATTTATCTCACCTGAAGTTCTGTAATATCACGTTGCTGTAGAGCTGTGGAGTTTTCTAAGGAACAGCTTGTACATTAAGTGGAAGCAAGCCAAGATTTTAATTTTTTATATATAAACTTTTTATTAACACTTCCAAAAGAGAAAATAAAACTAGTGCAAACTAATATAAAATAAGGAAAAAAGAACAAATAAAATAATTAAAGGGAAAGAAAAAAGTTCAAAAGAAAAAAGTTATAGAAAATCAGAAAAGAAAGAAAAAACATAAAGAACTTCTGTGCCTAAAGTTATATCACATTATTCCTTTCTGCAATCTATCTTGTTTAATCATCAAAATCATAAATCAAAAGTTCATTTTTTTCATTTTTATGCAAGAATCCATAAGAGGCTTCCAGTTGTCAATAAATGCATATATTGCCTTTTGTTTAATTAAAGTCAATTCATTCATTTCAGCAAAATCTGTCAACTTTACCAACCATCCTCCATAGTAGGTAGCACTAAATCATTCTATCTGTGCATATAATAATTTTGCCTTATTAATCATATATTAAAATAATATTCCATAGTTTATATTTATCCATCACTTAAAGAAGAATAATTAGTGGCTTCAACTAAATGTATTGTTTAAAATTCTCTGTATCAATGGATGATTTGAATCCAATATTTTTAGCTTTTTTTACATGTCCACTAAACATGAGAAAATGTCCCTTCATGTTGTTTAAATTTCCAACATACATTTAACATAGGTATATGCAGTTTAATAATTCCTTTGGTGTCATGTACCAACTATACAACATTTTATAAAAAAATCTATTTGAGATCATAACACAACATAAATTTCAACCCTTTTAACCACATATACTTTCCTTTTGATCCATTGATATAACAAATATTCAGCCTACTTTATTTTGCATTTTTTAAGCTCTTCTTCTTCTGAGGTGAAGATGCTTGCTTCCCACTCGGAAGGTTGAGAGTTCAATCCTAGGCAGTGTCAGATGTTTCTCTATCAGGGCGCAAAGAGAAAATATCTCTTGTGAACTCTGTGTAGGACTCAGGAAGAGCATCTGGCCAGTAAATACTCAGCACCATTCATATCCCTGCCCCCATCCCGAAGCAAGGAATTACAGGGTCGTAAAAAGAAAAAAATATTTTTAGTATGGCACATCTAATAAATTAGTTTTAAAATCCACATTAATTTTAACTTTATAGTACCATACATATCCATGCCATCCAAACCTCAGATTATGATATTTTAACCCAATAAGTTTCTTGTTTGTTAACAACATCTATTGTTGCATCTAAACAAAAAAAATAAACAATCTTAATATGTCCTTCTTAATTTCATTCTATATCTTGACATAATCATTTTGAAATAACATATAATTCATATTTGTCATAGAAATACCCATCAAATAAATTCAAACCTTTATTACAATTAAAAACTAGCATAAAAAGGGTGGGTACGATCAGTTAAAAAGAAAAAAAAGGATAAAAAGAACAAAGTTACAAAGCTAAAAGATATAAAATAGAAAGTATATATAAAACAAAAGTCTAAAAAGAATCTTTTATTATTTGTAATGAAATATTATTAGTAGTAATAGAAGTGGTATTAATGGTATTTGGGTACTTTTCCATTTCATCTGGGATATGTTTACCACAGGGCTGCTTCAGGCCCATTTTTGTTGATATACTGAAGATCAGGCTCTCCATCATGATCACAAATTTATTACCTACAGGTAGTTTATTCAAGAGCTTTTTTCTCAGCTCCAAGCACCTTTTACTGGAATGCCTTTTTCATTTTTTTTTCAGAGAGTTTGAGAGAGAGGAGAAAAAGAAATGAAAGAACAGTGAACTAACTCTGAAATGTTTTCTTTATGAATCAATGTGTTTTTATGTTTCCTTCAAGAAGATTGTGAACAGCTTATATGCTGGCATGTGACATAGCAGAACATAGAGAGAAATGCTTTATTCAAGGACCAAGCATACATATCCCCTGAAGGTATCAAGATGCCAGCAGACACTGCCCTTAGTGTCTGCCAGATGCTGTTGCCCATTCAATTTCATTCTTTTGAAAAAAATATTTTAATTGAAATGAGAAAACAAGCTTTATAAATGGAAGCTGACAAGCTGCAAAGCAAAGTGTCAGCTTACATCATCATATTTATTCATGAGATTTGTCTTTATAGCCTCCTTAACAAATAAAAATGATGGGTAGCTACAGCCCAGGTTTTGAATATGTGGCAACTTCCTAAGAAAAAAGTCAAAAGTAAGATGGGGTGGCAGAAGCCTCAAGAAAGCTGACCAGTTTGCCTTCGTATCTTGTTTTATAAATGGTAATGTGTACTACTGTTTATGGCAACACTGCCATTTTCTTCTTCCCATTGTAGCCATTGTGAGAACATTTCCAGGATACCCTCAAAAATCCTAATTTGCTCACAAAATCAAATAAGTTACCTCTTGTCCTATAACACAAGATAAAATACTTTATTTCTTTCCTATTGAATGCAACATGGTCACCCAAGCTTGTACATGATAAAAATCAAATGTTCAAAACATGGTAGGAATAAAATAATTCTTATAATATTCATTATGGTGTATCATATCTGCTTTGACATATTATTTGTACCTACATTATATTATAGTATAAACATTAGAGTCACACCGAATGAAGTGAAATAAACAGAATTCTAACACATCATTGTATTATTATTTTTTTAAAAAATCTGTTATTTAAAATAAAGTGTGAAAAAGATTAATAGGTTATTATGTTTACAGTGCTCTAACTAGCATACCTGGGTAATTTCTAGCATCTTTTTATTATTGCGGCATTAGGATATTTCAATAACATGACAATACAATACTGTACTTTTCTATAAAGAGAATAGTTTATTTTCCAATTTTCTATTTTCCAAGGCACCTGAGGGCAGGACAAGAAGTAATGGATGGAAACTAGTCAAGGAGAGAAGCAACCTGGAACTGAGGAGAAACTTCCTGACAGTTAGAACAATTAACCAGTGGAACAACCTGCCTCCAGAAGCGGTGAATGCTCCAACACTGGAAGTTTTTAAAAGGAGACTGAATAGCCATTTGTCCGAAATGGTATAGGGTTTCCTGCCTGAGCAGGGGGTTGGACTCGATGACCTCCAAGGTCCCTTCCAACTTTTTTATTATTATTATTATTATTATTATTATATATTATTATTATTATTATTATTATTATTATTATTATTATTATTATTATTATTATTATTATTATTATTATTATTATTATTATTATTATTATTATTATTATTATTATTATTATTATTATTATTATTTTCAGTGCACAGGCTTAAAGGATTTAGTTCTATAGCATCTCAGCAATTGGAACCATTCACCTTGGTAGTTTTAATTTTCAGAGAATAAACTCTATAAGAAAAAATGGGAATTCTTTGAAGTAGCATTATTCAATAATTATAATAGATTGTAGAAAGTTAGCACTGCCCCCCTAGAGAAGGAAATATTTTGGGGGGGATATTAAAAAAGGCATAATATTATATTTTCCCAAAGGATCTTAAAGGCAGAAAAGCAGACCCAGTTTTTCTTAATAGCCCCAAGCTGACACTGAGCAGCCCAGCTATGTAGAAATAATCCCATTCAGGAAGACTGGGGCCAGGAACCTTGGAGCTGATAAGATTAGAAAGACAAAGACCCCCAAAATCTACATCCCCCACCCAAAATCTAAAGACATGATATTTAGGACATAATAGGATTAACCTACCACCATTAGAATACCAAAAGGGCACACTGAACCTCAGGTCAAAGTTCATTGCACAGGAACAGGAACAACCTCAAACAGGAACAACTCCAAACACAAAGCCCCAAAAGGTATAACCCCCCCCCCACTCCCAGCTCCATTTTGTCAGTTGCCCCAGAACTGCATGCTGTTGCTGTTCAGCTGTTCAATAAAGAACCTTCTTTCCAAACAGCCTCCATTTTGTTTATTTCTGGCTTGGACTGGACCTGAAGATTTTTCTTCCAACAAGACAAAATAAAATAAAGATAAAATAAAAGAAATCCTCTAACACTTTTTGTAAAAAATAGACAATATATTTTATAAATTTGTTGTGAGGAAGACCACAATGAAATCATGAAGTAAATTATTTATATTTATTATTATGATGTAGGCAAAATCTTTTTTATTCATTCTGTATCTCCCAAAACCAGGTAGATTGTAATATCTGTGTACACACTCAAAGTATATTGTACAAATAACTTGCTTCTATCATAAAGTTTAAGAAACATGAATAATTTATTCATTTGTTTATTTATAATGAGCACTTATATGCTACTTCATTCAAAAGCAAATCTTATATCATTAACAAAAGTAGTATTTCTTTTTAGCTTTTGTCTTGCATGATTGAAGCCTCCAATTGTTTTTGTAGTGTATACCCCTCATTCTTCAGTAAAGCTAATAGTTCATGATGTAATGAGAGACCTTTGTTTATTAGCTGGCTTCTTGCAGAACCTAATGCTGATTAGCCTGTTTGGTGTAGTGTTAAAGTAGGGGTGTCAAACTGGCAGGCCTCGGGCCAGATGCATCATGTGCAGGCCACACCCACACCGGCTCCGCAAAGGCAAAAAGGTCATGATACATCACGATATGTCACATGATGCGATCAAGTTTGACACCTGTGTTTAAAAGCATCAGGCTGGAAATCAGGACATTGTGAGCTCTAATCTCACCTTAGGCACGAAAGCCAGCTTGGTAACTTGGAGCCAATCTCTCTCTTAGTTTAACTGATTTTCCATGGTTATGATTGTAGGAAAAACAGGAGAAAGGAATAGTAAGTATGTTAGATGCCTTGAGATATTTAGCAATAAGGCTGGAAAAATAAATAATAAAATAAAATAATAAAATGTGTGAGTGACTGGCTCAAAGTCACCTATCTGGCTCTGTACTAAGAGAAGGCTAGAATTTGGGCTTTGCCATTTCCTATCCAACACCTTAACCCCTGCAACTTGTACTAGTTCTCTTATTCTATATATAGAGTAAATTATACAATATACAATCAATATATTGCATTTAATATTACATTGAAGAATATTAACATTTAATATTAAAACATTGTCACAAAATCACAACGACAAAAACATCAGTAATACCATTTGCATCCTTGGTTTTAAATCCAAAATGCCTGTATTAATAACCAACTTTTTGCTATTCGAGTATGTTCTTATTTCTTTCTGCAGAAAGCTGATTCTACAAGAGGGTTGCACTGGCAGATAACATTCACTTTCAAGTTCTCATCTCCCTTCTCATGAAAGGCAAGGATTCAGCACAATTTCTCTATCAATGTGGAGAGGTTCTAGTTAGAGTTAACTTGGGATTGATTTGGATATCTGCTATGTAGGATTTATAAATTATTGCAAACATGTTGGAGGCCTCTGGAAACAAACTGGTAGCTAATGCAGCTCTTTCAGTACTGGCCCTGTGTGACATTGGGATTTCCCCATTAATATATGGTTACCAGTATTTTGAACCAGCTGAATATTCCGGATGGTTTTCAAGGCAGAGCCCTGTATAGTACACATTCCAAAATTAATTAATAAAAATGTTGGGACATTGCGGAATCACATCTATATTATCTGTAATTCAGTCCTCCTGATCCAATGGGAGAAACCTGAAACCTGAAAACCTAAAAAAAAAGTTCAAAACAAAACAAATTGCAATAATTATTTATATTTTAATCCCTGCACCAAGATTATAAAAGGAATAAATGTCCAATGACTCAGTTTTATCCCTGACATATGGACAGAGGTGATTTTAATTAAGATATGACAGAATCTATCTTCTAATAGAACAGCATTATAATTGGTCAATGTGAATACTTTTCTGTGTTCCTTTGAAGTCAGACTATATACACACAATTATTATCCTTTGGAACAGTCTACCCCTAGATATCCAGACCACTTTATTATATTTGTAAAGAGCTATGACAAGTGGTTGTTGAGAAATACCATATTTCCTAAATGATGGTATATATGGATGATTGATTTTACGTGTATCAAAAATTACTCTTATTGTTTTTGTTTGTAATTCTATTATAATAATGTTTTGCAGGACTCCTAGGACTTTTGGAAATGGGGCAGTATGTATATTGAAGGAATAAACAAATAAATAAGTGGCAAGAGTATAAGTTTTCTTTTGGCTTATAAAGGCATTCACATAACTACTTTGGGGGACTTCTGCATGTTGCTTAAAGAAGTCCCCCAAAGTAGTTATGTGAATGCCTTTATAAGCCAAAAGAAAACTTATACTCTGAAAAACCCTTTTGCCTTCAAAGTGCAGAATAGCTCAACCATATAATATGTGCAATCATTTAAATTTAAATAACTTTTAGATTTCTTAAAAAGCATGCAGTTATGTACTCACTAAGTTATGTACTCACTAAGTATCTCCATCTGTAATATTTGTACCCTGATAGACAATTGTCAGAAGGCCATCACTGCTGACAGGTCTGACTGCTTCTATACCAGTACAACTCAGTTGCAGTCAAATTGGAAATAATTAATTATGGGGCAAACTGGTAATAACTGATAGGAGAAAGAAAGAAATTAGCCTGAATGTTATGAATCTGTTGCACAAGGCTGTTTCTGAAAGAGATGAAAAGCAGAGGAAATTAGAAGTATAAATTAAAGGAATGATAACATGGTTTCCGAAAGCTAGAATGGACTCAGGAAAGGAATTGGATTTAGGAAACTCTGGAAGGAAGATTCTAAAATAATAGAAAAGCAAGGATTGAAACTCAGGAAATATAAAAATGATGTGAAGCTGTAAATACATTGGGGGACACGGAGAAAGATACAGAAACACATATGTGTTAAGAAAGGTGAGGAATGGAAGATATTTATTGTAAAGGTAAATGGCTTGGAGAAAAAAAGAAAAAAGAAGAGGTTAACTTAGAAAGACCATTAAGTTTCAGGAGAAAGGCCATTTGTAAGTAAATAAGAGAAAGAACCACTTTTCTCCCTGCAGCTCTTTGCCTACTGTGGTTTCTAGTCCCTGTAGCTAAAAACAGAAGAGAAGCAATCGGAGGATACAATAGAATTGGGTATAGGTGGGCAGCAGCATAGCCAGTGTGTAGAGAGAGAAATTGGGAAATTTTACCTGCTAAGAAATTCCCTGGTGTATCAACTGGTTGAATAGCTGAAAGTAGAGATTTGTGACCTAGACCAGAAAGAGGGATCAAGCAGTCAGAAAAAGAGTGACATTAATTTTTGAATAGACAGCTGTTCCAGCAAGCATGTCACAAGGGAGGAGGAGAATTGTTTAAGTAGGTATTGTGCTTTTCAAATGCACTTCATCTTAAAGGAAAGTGCTTAGTTTGTGTGTGAGAGAGGATAAACTGCTAGCTTTGAGTCAAGAAGCCTACCTGTAGTGATACAATCTGAGTGTTGGTTATTCTTTAACCTATGTGACGATGTCTATCTATATACTGTAGCTATTCTTTTTTTTAAAAAAGCAAGTAGTAAGGGTTTTTTTGACTGTTCCTAACAAGAGGTCAAATATTTTGTTACTGGATCTCTTGAAGGCTAAAAAGTCATTCCTTAGAACTCTCTTCTCAGTGAACTTCTTCCCAGTGAATGATTTGGCAGTAGGTTTGTTTATAACGAATAGGATAGCAGCTGGATGGATTCTGTTTGAAAGATCCCATGAAGAATCAGCTTTGGAAATAGTTCCATGGCATAAGGTCAGTAATAATGGACCATTTCACCTATTACATTATTGACTGTCCTCAGATACTGAGATATAGAAGAGATGACAGAGCAAAGTTGATTTTCATTTTAATGCAAATATACGTAACTTGGAATTTTCAGTCATCGTATGCCCTGTGGTTCACCCAAATTCCACTACTGTTGTATGACCTGCACTGACTCCAGTTCTTCTGGATGAAATTCAAGGTGCTAGTTATCTCCTTTAATACCATACATGTCATTTTGTTGTTGTTAGTTGTGAAGTTGTGTCCAATCCATCGCGACCCCATGGACAACGTTCCTCCAGGCCTTCCTGTCCTCTACCATCTTCTGGAGTCCATTTAAACTCACATTTGCTGCTTCAGTGTCTCCATCCAGCCACCTCATTCTCTGTCGTCCCCTTCTTCTATTGCCTTCAATCTTTCCCAGCATTAGGCTCTTCTCCAGTGAGTCCTTCCTTCTCATTAGGTGGCCAAAGTATTTGAGTTACAACTTCAGGATCTGGCCTTCTAAAGAGCAGTCAGGATTGATCTCCTTATTTGTGAGTTTGCTTTTTTCCTGAGTGTATTTGTTCCTAGTTTAGTGTAGACATGCTCTAGCTCCTCTCACTTGTTGTCATATGATGGGATCTCATAGGCACACTTTCTTGGTGACCATCCCAACTCTTTGGAATACTTCCCACCTAGCATCTGAATAATTCCTACATTTCTAGCCTTGTAGAATATGGTGAAGACCAGGATCTTCCCCCAGGTGTTGGGTTAGAATGGTTGTTGAGCTGGGAGGCTGTTTGGTCTGGTGTCTTGGAAGAAGGGTATTTTTAAAATCTGTTTTAATTGATGATTGTGTGCCACCTAGAATTATAAAATGATATGGTTCCTATAAAGTTCTGTAAACAAATGAATGAATGAATGAATCAGCAGGTGCTGCTTGTGCTCTATAAAGCCCTTCATGGCATGGGGCTGAGATATTTGAGGGGCTAGTTCTCTCCAGATGTTTTGTATCCTATCAGATTCAGCAGGCAGGAAATATTCTGGTCCCATCAATTAAGGAGAGGTTCTGGCAAGATCCAACTCCAAATTTGTGACGTTCTGACAAGCAAAGTGAATGGGGGAGGCAAATTCATTTACGAACTGTGTTATTAACTTAACAACTGCAGTGATTCATTTAACAACTTTGGCAAGAAAGGTTGTAAAATGGGACAAAACTCACTTAACAACTGTGTCACTTAGCAGCAGAAATTTGGGACTCAATTTTGGTCATAGGTCAAGGACTACCTGTAGTCAATAAAGCTGAATGTCCCATACAATAGCCATAATGACTGACTTTTTTAAATCCATGAAAGTGACAGAATCAAACAAATTATGTCAAACCTCCAGCAAACAAAATGGTTGTTTTCTACATTTTGAATAATTAGTAAAATACATGTGTGTGTATGTACAGTATAATACGTAAATATTAAAATATAAATAAATAATAAATATAAATAACAAAATCAAACACACTTTTTGAGAAAATAAGATGGCAGAAGAAAGGAATTCTGTTATTGTCAAGGTTCCGACTAATGGAACACTTCAAAGAAATTCCAGGCATTGTTTATTCTGTAAAGTCTTTAATCATGAACACAATGTCAGCACATATTGAATGGATGCCAAAATCTGAATTTCTCTTACTTGCGTCTGACTTTTCTGGCTAAACCTCTCCCCTATTTTGCAGTCATAAGTCACATCTTCCAATTAGCCTGAAGGGCAAAGATTCACTTCCGTTCCTTATCCTGTGCTTTCCTTATAAATCTCCTCCCTTTCTATTGTCATCTGAATTAACTCTAAAAATACCAGACAGTTCTGCATATCTTGTCAAAGCAATAATATCCTATGTTATTAGCGTTGACAGTTATGCTTAGTCGAAAAATGATTGGCAAGAATGTATAATAAAACTCATATTTACTAGGCTATTTTGTTTATGTACATTGGAAACTATATTATAGTTTTTAGATTTTTTTATAAAAAATATAATTTTTTTTTTAAAAAAAACATCTTAATAGCCAATACAGGAAATAGGATAAGAAAATATTAGTTTTAAAATATAAATACAGCACTCTCTATCCTGAAAAAACCCTACTTTTTAATAGCTGACTGCTTTGAAGTTTCAGCAAAGGTTGAGAACAATCTGGTCAGATCAAGAATTTTCCTATTGCTATATCTCACCTCTTCTTGAAACTTATGAACAAAAGAGGAAAGAGGAGGAGAATAAAAAGAAGATGGGGGAACTTTTTACTTATGAATACAACTGTTGTGCCAGTCTTCTACAATCTGTCCCAGTGACTTCTTTAATGTAGCTTTATGTGCTGAATGCAATAAACAGCTGTTTCCCTTTTGTTGGTTTAATGTAATGGCATTATCTATATTACCCAATGTCTTTTGGAAATAAGATTCTAATTTATAATACATTGTACACAGATGTTTCCAGAAAGTAGAAATATTGGCTGCATTACCTATCATTCCTAGTATATTTTGTATGCATAGTGGGTAAACATACATGAAGAAAGCTAGTATATTTTTTATGGCAGTCTATAATGCATTAGCAAACATTTGTTTGATCATTTGCAGTTATTCTCAGTAACTGGAATGGTGTGGGAGAAAAATGAAATAACCTAATATTTTATACTCTCTTGATTTAAAAAAAAGGTTTCTTTTCCATATTTTCTCTTTGTCTGAATATCATAATATATCAGCTATTTGATCTATTCACTAATGTGGTTTGTTTCAGAAGAAACAAGCATTTATTTGTTTGTTTGTTTGTGTTCATAGGTTCATCACTCAGGGTTGCTGCTGAGAATGTTAAAAGAGGAAAGAATCCAGTGGGAAAGAAACAAACCTATCAAACAGGACTAAAATATTCCAACAGCATAAATGTAAGATAATGGGAGACAATTGTACTGAGATTACTTATTGAACCAATTTTATTTTTAGTGCTGAAAAGAAGAGATAGGACAAATATATTTATAGCCCTGCCTTATTTACAACATGCAGTTTACAACAATTAGTTTTTCAATCATGAGAATGGTTTCCATTCTATTGATGACACTATTCTCTGGATGAGATCTCATTCATTTTTTCTGCATGGCAACTTTGCCAGATATGCTTGGCTTGGGAACACATTAAAATGAAAATGTACTCAAGATCCTTTCAGGGAAAGCTGAGTAAAGAAATGGATGCCAAATATTTGTGGCAGCCTAGAAAGTGTATAACACTCTGAATGTCATCACAATTAAAATATTAGCATAGTTGTAGGCAGTAAACTTCCCTCTTTTTTAAATTCTGAGTTAATTTTTAACTGTGAAATATCCATTGTGCTTCACTAAAACACACTAATTTTATGACTAAGTGTTCCAAACGATTTGTATCTAGTGACATTCTTTGTTCCTTATTTCTCTCTTGACAACTACATCAAAAGACTTGAGGCTTGCTTCCTTTTTTTACCTAAAAAACAACAACATTTGTTTTTCTTGTCTCCCATTCCTTTCTTTTTCATACAATCTATAGATTGTGGATATTATCTCCCACCAGCATGTTTATATTTTCATTTGTTCCTTTCAAGTTCTGATTTTTCAGTTCTCCATAAATCTGCATTGTGGCCACAAGTTATATCTGAACAAAGGAAATTGTTCCCACAATTACAATAATACTGTTAGGAGCGTATATACTGACTGATTATTTTCAGGTCAGATAGTGCTTTCACAATAATATTCTACTTCTTTCTGGGATGGTGTATGATTGATAATATTACAGATTTCAAAGAGAATGATAGAAATAGGAAAGTTGTATTTATTCATACTTATTTTATTTAGAGATAGTGTTGGAAATGGCTAAGTAGAAGTTTAAAACAAGATCCCATTGAACAGCAGCTATTGGGAAATACCTGCAAAAAAAATGGTTGAGTAGTGGCCCTAGCAGAAAGAGAGGAAGGCAACTGAGTAGCATGGAACTGAAAGAAAATGCTGGGATTTCTAAAGGAATAGTGAAGTATATTTGGTGAAGTATATTTTCCTCAGTTTCTTTAGCACTAAAAACAGGATTTGAAGACTAAAGACTTTTCAGAAACAAAGCAGTCCAAAATCAATAGATTGATTATGTGCCATCAAGTCATTTTCAATTTCTGGCAGCTACATAGATAGATTTTCTCCATAACAATCTGTCCCCAACCCAGTCTTTCAGATCTTCCAATGGTACAGTAATCATTACTGCTGTTGTTGTCTTTTCTTTTGTTCCAGCTTTTTCAGCCTTTTCCAGTGAGCTAGGTTTTCCATAAAATTTCCCAGCCTGGTAATTTTTGTCTCCAGTTAGAATTTTATGCTGATTTGTTTGATGATCCATTGGTTTGTTTTCTTGGCTGTCCATGATATTCACAGTGTTGTCCAATGCAACAGTTCAGTGTCAATAATCTTCCTATCCTCCTTCTTGAAAGTTTTACTTTTTCTCCCTAGAGTATCACAGGGAATACAGTGGCTTGCACAGTTCTGATATTTGTAAATATAGACACATCACATTTGAATATATTTCCAAGCCCTTCATGGCTGCTCTTCCAAGTTCTAGTTTGTAGTGTATTTCTTGACTGTTTGCTACTGTTTGGTTGATCCTAAAAGGCAGAAACTATCTACCACTTCAATATCTTCATTGCCAGTTCTTGCCAGTTCTAAGGCTGGTGTTATACTTGTCATTAATTTGGTCTTATTTATATTTAATTTTAGTCCCACTTTTCACTGTATTGCTTAATGTTTATTACTGAAGTTTGCAGATCATTTTCAGCTATCATGGTAGTATCAACAGCATAGTACACACATACCTCACTTAATGACCAAGTTCCATTCTAATGATCAATGAAATGATTGCTAATTAAACACATGACTGCAAGAGACACAGAGAGATATGCTACAAAGATTACTGGTTGCTATTTTTTTCATTCAGATAAAAATTTTCTCATACAGTTACACTGGTATTACTTTCACTGCAGTGTGGGCTATTGTCAGGCACAAAAATCTGGTCATAAATATGCACATTGGTCAGAAAATGAATGTTTTATTACCGTCATATTTTGCAATGGTCACTAACTATGGTAGTCATTAAACAAAGAGTGAGTGCACAGGTTATTGATCTCCAGCTTTCATTAATATATATAGCATAATGGTCGAATAAATAAAGGTAGAATATACAGCCTTGTCAAATCTTTGCCAATCTGGAACCAGTCTATTTTACCATGTTCCATCTGTATTGTGGATTCCTGAACTGTATACTCATTGCAAGACTACAGTGAGTTGTTGTGGGATTCCTATTTTTCTGAGCACATACCCAGCTTGATGTCATTGATATAATGGAAGGCCTTTCTATATCTGATGAAGCACATAGTGACTTCATTTTGGTATTCTTTGCATGCATCAGCAATATCTTGCATTCCTCAGCCTTTCCTAAAACCAGCTTGATATCAGGTATCTTTTTTTTCTAATCTACATTGGATGATCCTAATCTTTATTTTACTAGCAAGTGAAAGATATTGTATGGTGGTTTGCACATCTTTTTTTAATATGGATAGATCAGTTGGGCACTGTGTCATTTGCTGGAATATCTTAGTTAGAAACTTTACTACAGGATCCAATCTGGGTCGTTCACCAGGACCAGAGGTTTAGTCTTCTAAACTTTCAGATTCACACTGGAGCCCATTATCAGGGAAATTCTCCTTATCAGAATGTGTGCTTTGGGCTATTCTATGCATCATATTTATGTGGTGCCTGGTTGAGTGTGGCTTCCTATTGGTTGATTATTCCAATAGGAAGCCACACCTAACCAGGCACCACATAAATGTGATGCATAGAAAAGTCCAAAGCTCACATTCTGGTAGAGAAGAGTTCCCTGAGGAGCTTGGAAGAGTAAACCTCTGGTCCTGGTGAATGGCCCTGATTGGATCCTGCAACATTATCCTGGGACACATATATTTGCCTTCATTTGTGACAACATTTATTGATTCTTCTTCTATTGCTTGCCATATTTCAGTGGACAGGCTATCAGTTCCTCTATTCTTCTGGCTTGTAGTGACTGGGGTACTAATTCTATAGGTTATGGTAAGAAGAGAATACATTATAAGATATCTTGAATTTTGAAATTTCAGCATACTGCTTCCATCTTAGTTTTATCTCCTTAATCAGTTATTATCTATCCATTGGCATCTTTAGCATAACAATTATAACATCTTACTGAGTTCAGTGATCTTTTGGAAGATTTACCTTAGTTTTATATATCTTTTTCCCTCTTCAATATCTTTACAAATATATAAAGGCCTGCCTCAACTAGATCTCGCAAGAAAGCAGAACTCTTGAAACAGGCATTGTCTCAAAAAGAATTTTTTATTGAACATTAGT
The DNA here is from genome assembly GCA_023970755.1 of Azemiops feae. Lineage (NCBI taxonomy): Eukaryota > Metazoa > Chordata > Lepidosauria > Squamata > Viperidae > Azemiops > Azemiops feae. Next base: position 75,040 of record JALGBA010000364.1, read on the forward strand.
GGTGGCAAGAGAGCAAAGCAAGGTCTGAGATTTGGCACGTAAAGGATTACATCAAAAAGGCAATTCACAACTCCTCCCCCCAGTGTCCAACCATCCAGCTGAAATCCAGCCAACCCACAGGTGCCACCGTGTTATGAGAAGCTGGAGATTTAGCAAGCTTCTCAAGGTCTCTCTGGGTTTCGTTTCCCAATGGTCCCAGGCTCCGTTGTCTGGAGATAAGGCAGATGTTTTCAGGTCACATTCCTCTTGACCAGAGGGAGGGCTTCTCGCACAGAGTAGAACAAAGCAGATAGTATCCCCCCCTTGCAAGCACCCTCTCCCAATAGTATGGCAAGCCGAAAATACATAGGCAAAAGCAAAAGAAGGGAAAAGGGAAGGTTTAAAGGCAAATTGAGGGGCTCTGACAAAATGCTTCTTGTCTCTTCTAATAGCTCTCTGAAACTATTTGTTAAATTCCTTTTTGATATGGTTTGTATTTTTTGTCTTTGTCTTCTTTGTAATTTCTACAGTTGTTCTAACTTCCAGGGTTTTTTTTTTTCTTCTATTTCTTCATTTTTGGCAGTGTCTTTTCATATTAATGCTTAACTTCTTTAAATTTATTTAACAATTCCTCTGATTCTCTATCAATGAAGTACAGATTTCAAAGTGATTCCTGTTGTTCTTCTTGAAAATGGTCGGTATACAGCATGTTCATGATCATATCATGTAAACTGATTCATTTTATTGTTTAGCTTGATTTGCAACTTGCACATGATCAATTCATGATCTCTTTCACATTCAGCAGCTGACTATATCCTTTATGTTATAATTGAGATTTTTACACTTCCTTTTGGCAATAATATAGTCAATTTGATTTCTATATATATTTCATGTGGTGATATCCAGGTATAGAGGTATGATTTTGGTTGTTTGAAAACAGTATTAGCCCTGAAGAAATTGATGTCAGTTTCCTGCTTCATTTCAGTTTCCCAAGCTGTACATTCAACTACATTTTCCTCTTTTGTGTTTCTAATTTTGGCATTACAGACTCCAATCAAAAGCAGCACATTTTGCTGTTCTGTTATTTTCAAACTGATCTTGATAATAAAACTTATTAACCTCCTTCTGTATTGGTCGTTGAAGTATAAACCTGAATGATCATCATATTAAAGGGTTGTCAACAAAGCCTAATCAATATTATTTGGTCATTGATTGCATTGTAACCAAGTATTGGTCTTCCTATATATTCCTAACTATAAAAGCAATATTCTTTCTTCTTTATTTTTCATGTCCTCTATCTTCTGATTGAAGGGTTCGATTCCAGTCCATCTCAATTGCCTGAGATATCAATTTATAATTATTTCACTGTGTTTTCTAAGTTCATATTTCTTATGTTCCATATTCTCAGTGTAGTTTTGTATACTTCAGATGTTCTTTTCTGTATGGCAACATTAGCAACTAAACCTCACCAAAGCTTCAATCTTAAACACCATCAAAAAGATTCTCACCTCTTCTTTAGTAGCATGTGGAGTACATTCTACCTAAGCGACCCATCATCCAGCACTATGCTGCCAATAATTTTATATTTTCTATCCATGTGGAGGTTTTTATAGAAAAAAATATAGAAGTGATTTACCATTGTCTTTTCCTGTCCAGTATGAATTGGCCGTTGTCATTAAAGTGATCATTGCTCTCCCAAAATCTTCCTATATTGCTGCTTCCCAATGAAGGTAGCTACTTGATTAGCTGGGCAGTTGGGATGGCTCTGCTGGAAATTTATACTCATACATTCCTGATATTCTTTGCTCATCAGTCCCATGAAAACCCCTTTTTTTCACAGGCTTCTTTTTGCCATATACCATCTCATCCTTCTTCTTTAACTCTATGGCTTATTCTTTGATAAACTGGTAGCTTTATGCTCAGGAAACATTTAGTCTGTAAGCCCACATTCCCTTAAGTGTGACTTACTACAAGGAGATTGTATTTGCTCTTCATCATAAGGGTAATGGGCTTCCAGTACCGACTGTGAAGTTATTCCTCACAACATTTCTGGACCACCAGGGCTACAAAAATAATTGAATAGACAATATAATTTCAATTAATATAATCAGGATAGGTTAATGTAAAATATCATGTATCTTTTTCCCAGGACAGAAAAAGTGTGGAAGTCTGCACGCTGCACTCTGCAAGGACTCACAGTCTGAGTTCTGGGATCAATGCCATTGGACCCTCCATCTATGGAAATCATTGGAGGAAGTTATTATTCATGGACAGGCATTTAGGGTGTTATCCAAAGAGCTACATTGGCTTTTTTCTGCAGGAAAAAAAGGGTGTAATTGCCTCAGTGGTTTACTAAAGTTTCTCAATGTGGGACACCAATCTCTTGTAGCCAATACTATTAAGTTCACAGGGCATATTTTGTGGTGCTGACATATCTTTATATTTTACAAAGAAAAAAATGAGAGATTTTTTCCCTTGTTTTTCAGAGGCTAGTGGTGTAGAACGCTTGCTTTAGAGAGCTAAAGCAATAGCTGTTAAGGTGCACATATTCGTTTATTCTGCAAAACCGGCAGGTGATGATAGGAACAGGCTGTGAACATATTTAAAATTAATATTTGAAGTTTCTGGGGAAACACATCACTCACAGTATGAGCATCCAGAATGTTCAGACTCACAGTAGAGATAATATGAAATCAATTGAAAGTGGATGTCAGCTAAACACACCCATGGATTTTGGTAACTTAGTCATTATTGCACCAAGTTTACTAATCTGCACAGCTCATTAAAGACTGCAGCTAAACTTCATACAAATACCCACCACAGCAAATTTCCACCTTTGGAAATTTTTGCTTTGGAAATCTTTGTGATCACTCTTTCACATAACAAATATGTATCTCCATCGGCTTTGCCTGTTCCAAGGCAAGACAGTATAAGAATTCATTATTATGGTTGACAACTGCACTGAAGCCCATAATAAAAATGCCCTTCACTTGCTCTAACAAGCAAATTCCCTGTTTTCCTCTTATAGAAAGGAAGTGCTGTCCGTATATGTGGCTTGAAAGGAAAGCCTATCTGCCCTTCCATTTTCTCCTTTTATTTGCCTGATTTGCAATTCTGTGCAGGTCCGTCTCAAAGAAGCAATTCTCTTCTGGAAATGCTGCAGCTGGTTTCCCCCCTCCCTGCATTCATAGTGAGGGACGCAGCAGTGGGCTCACACAAGATTGGCTTAAATGGGAAATCAATACCGGTTCCTCATTCCCTACAAAAGAGCTGAACTGGGCTGGCTCAGCTCCAAGGGGAAAAAAAATGACTCAAGTGGAAAAGATTTGGCTGACAGGGGGATAGGAACTTTGCTTAGCTCGTACTATGCTTGTTGGGTCTGTGCCACTAAGCACATCACAAGAAGTTTGAAATAATCTGGTTTACCTCTCACCATCTGCTTTCTGATAGACAGATAAATATTAGAAAAATCAAAGACAGAAACTTGCTTTCCTGAAACAAACACTTATTAGCTTTGAAGTATTGAAATATTTCTGTTAAGATCAGGAACAGGAAAGCTTTTGAAAAGGATTGCATACAGCAAAAAAATATTTGTCACTACAGAACAGCAGTCATCAATCTATTATTTCCAGGGGCAAACTTTCCAGAATTATAGTCAATTTGCACTTTATTTGAGGGTCCCTGGCAATGCTACATAATATTAGGATGAGCATTCACTTTGTACATTCCTACCAAGTTTGTGGACACTGCCCCAAAATTTCAAGGGCCACCCTGAGTTTTTTGTTCTTAGGTGATGTACCTTTGATTTTAATTCTTATGCTAAATTCATATCTTCCTGAACACCTATATAACTAGTTAGCATTTTAGAAGCTAGTATGAAAGAAAAATAAGACAAAGACAATGTGAAGATTTTAAAGGCACTGCTTAATATTTGATGGCAAGAAAGAAGAACTTGGGGAACTTTATGGACAGGTAAAAGAAAGGGGAAAATATATAGGACAAAAAAGGTGAGTAGAGAAATTATGAGAAAATGTAGTCAAATATGAATTACTTTGGAAGCTTTTCCGACTGTTATTTCTAAATTTCCAAATTCCTGAATAAATAGTTTGGGTTAACGTTTGACGTTCTTGAAAGGTAGAATTGTGATTATGATATATACAGTGCACAGTTTTGCTTATTGCAATAGACAAAAAGTCTATATTATGTACATAGGCAAGGTTGTTTTAACAGTTGAAATGAAATGTCCAAAATGCCTTCATCTTGCCAATATTAGATTAGCAGTAGAATTGATCTCCAAGATCTTCCTTAGTTTGGTCTAAGCATTTCCCAAGGAATGGCATCTTGGAACAATGTCTTGAGTAAAAGTGAAGATTCAAAAAGATACTATACAAATCCTTTTGCAAGATCCACATCTAGTTTCTCAATGTATTCCCTCCTTCTCTTTCTGTCACAACAGTGAATCAGTACTGTCATAATGGGCAACTGGTGGCTCTCCAGATGTTGCTGAATTGTACTTCCTGGTATTTTTAGGAATCATATTGAATGATAAGAGAGCTCACAGTATTGTGATCCCTAGTATTAATGCAGAGGTCCATTTGTTATCCACACTTTCTTTCCAATGTTCTGACTAGCAGAACGATGACTTGCAATAAATTTTAACACAGTTTATCAAATTTCCTTTAGGAATAAGCTTAATTTAATTAAAAACATTTTAAGAAGACAAATATATACAGAATTAAGCTTTTTCACCATCAGCAAAAAGTTTAGAAACATATGATAGTAATTATCTTTAATTTATGCAGTAATTTATTTATTTAATAACTTTTATGCCCTTTTCATCATTAACATGACTCCATGCAACATACATTAATATTATGTATTTTTTAAAAAGGCTCTACTTCCATTTATAATGAGAATATTGGAGACCAACCCCTCCTCTAATTGCAACATGTAATGTCACCTGTTTTTATACCAAAAAGGAGAAAAGACGACAAATCCCCTTAAAAATGAGAACAAAGGGACCTTACATATAACAATAAGACCTATGTATTACCTCTGCTTTTTCTTAACACTAAAGGTATTGAAAGCCTTAGCATAACTCATGTGGACAGTAATTTTGGTTTTCTAAAATGATATACTCTGGAGGTTCTCAGTGCTATGACCCCTAAAATGATAAATAGATTTGTGTGCAAGTTCTCCAGCCCTTTGAATAAAATTGCTCTACTCTTTAATAAGTCACTCTGTTAAAGACAGCTTTGACCTTATTCCCTAACTCAAGCTAATCTAAAAGCTGCAGAAGTGCAGAGATGTGGATTGGGTTTGTACACAGCTATGGTAATCATTGTGATGCAGTTGGAGTAGCCTATTCACATTTGCCTTTCAGAAAAAGATGTCAGCCTGCTATCAAACATCCTTCCCAAAGTACCAATTGGATTCATTCCAGATTATTATTTTACACTATCTCTTCAGAGGATGGTGTCCTGGAAAGCACAAGGCTTCCCCCTCATAAGCACAAACTAAGGAAGCTGCAAAAAAGGAAGTTATCTCTTCTGCCCCTATACCACTGTCCTATGCCAATGAAAGGCAAACCTCTCTTTTCCTTGCAGTTTTGATTGCAATAACTGTCAGTAGTAAAAAGAAAAAAAAGCACCAATTGGCACTGCAGCTGACCAGTCTCCCTCCTACAAGAGAAAACATAAATAGTAGCCTTTTAAGATACTGTACCTTCCCTTTACAAAGTTATAAACTATTCATCCATCCACAAATTAGCAAAGTGTTATCTAATCACGAAAACAAAGAAACACAAATCATCTTGAAAACCAGAACAAAACTGTTCAAAATAATATCTCTCTCTCTCTCTCTCTCTCTCCTCTAATTCCCCACCCCTACTTTTTTGCTATAGGTCTGTACTTTGGAAATCGAAAATTCATGATAAGAATTTGGTATTATAATATTTAAGCTTTGTCTTAGAAAATGTACCTGGGAATCTGTGAACTCAGCATCTATGTGTGAATCAATTTGCTCTCACACAGCTACAGCATATGTGAATGATTTAATAAATTGCAGAAAGGTGCTATCTTCATGCTCTTGCTCATTCCAAAGCATCTTTTCTTAACTAAAACTAAAACATTACACATCTGCTCATCGTCTCCAAAGTCTCCTATTTTAAGGACCTGTAGTATTTCTTTTCTTATCCCTAGATCCAGAGTAGACAATCTTTCTTTGGCTGGATACCATCCTTTGTTTTATTTCTTTGGCTTCTGAAAGATGCAATGGCTATAGTAATGATACAGAAACATCACTAGGAAAAAGGACTAAAGTTTAAAAATATTTTTTTAAAAAAAATAAGTTATGGAGGGTTCTTATGGATTCCAAAAATTGTGTTCTGCCCTTGAAAACAGGAGATAAAGAATAGCTACCAAGGATATTATATGTATGTGTACGTTTTGTGTTGCTGAAACTAGCTACGTGCACAGAAAATACTTCTTACCTTATTTTAAGATCTCAAATCACAATCACATGATCATATCTGATTTGTTGTACGACAGCACAGAAGAGAAAGAAAGAGAGAAAGAGAAAGAAAGAAAGAAAGAAAGAAAGAAAGAAAAAGAAAGAAAGAAAAAGAAAGAAAGAAAGAAAGAAAGAAAAAGAAAGAAAGAAAGAAAGAAAGAAAGAAAGAAAGAAAGAAAGAAAGAAAGAAAGAAAGAAAGAAAGAAAGAAAGAAAAAAAATATATCTTATCGCACAGTGGTGGTGAACCTATGGCATGGGTGCCAGAGGTGGCACTCGGAGCCCTCTCTGTGGGCACACATGCCATTGTCCCAGCCTTGCCTCCCCCCACAACCCCCTCCTCACCAGCAGCCCCCCTGGAGGAGAGTCGCCCCCGAGCGTGGCCCACGTGGAGCAGTGCAGCCAAGGACATGGCAGCCAGGCAGCGTAGACAAGACTCTGCCCTCACACCCCATCGCGCACAGTTGATGCTGCGGGGCAGGGGCAGAGGGCATGGCCGCCATGGTGCTGCTGGGCGATCTGCGGCGGGCCCTGGAGGCAGTGAGTGGCCCTGCAGGCAGGTGGGGTGGGGACGGAGCAGGGGCGGGGCAGGGGGTGGAGCGGGGGTGGGGCCAGGTTTTGGGCACTCAGTCTCTAAAAGGTTTGCCATCACTGTTATAGCACCATTATTTTTATGGATAGATATGCTTGTGTTGAACATTCTGACATCAGATTAATTTTTCAATTACATAGTTCTATAATTAGTAAAATATTTTTCCACTATTAAGTATTAATAAAAATATAACGTCTTCCCTGGCTCATTAATAAAAATGTGGAGTCTGATTTTTTTAAATGATCACATACAAAAGAATTACATGGGAGGGTGTACTGAGGACTACACTTATTTTTTTGAAGAGTATACTATACTAGTATACTTTAAAAAGTAGAAGGGACTCAAACACACCCACATTTTATTTCATTAATATCTCTAGGAAATTAAACGTGGTTTATTTATTTCTCTCCTTCTCTAATGCTAACAAAATAATAAAACTTTGGTTTCACACCTAAAATTTTAGGGAGCTGTGTTTTAGATCTATATGGACAATATGAAGTGAAAAGAAATTAGGACAATCTGTCAGTCAAATCCTATGATAGCTTAAAACTTCTTGTTTGCAATGTCATAATGGCAATCATGAATAGTGTGCAAAGCAGCTGCAGAGCCACTGCATGGCTTTTGGGATATGTTGGTTTTAAGCATTGGAAACTAAATAAAAGCCAGCCTCTATTTGGCATATGAGTTGGTGGACATCTGTATGCATGTAATGTATAGTATAACAATCATGGGCATTTTGATGTATGTGTTCCCTTCTTTTAATTGTAAACCACCCAGAGCTATTGAGCAATCAGACAGCTTCTAAATCAAATAAAACAATGAGAACAATAATTTTATTTTATATGCACTTATATCAATGTGAAGTGCAAGAAAACCAAGAAAACCATATAGTTTAAATAAATATCAACAGTAAAATCGAATAATCATCAGTTTAAAGCAATGTCTAATCCCATCTCAATTTAACTAGTATCTGTTGGCTGAATCATTTCTGTTCACCTATTTGTTCTTCGTGGTGCATTGTATCTACTTTCCATTGAGTATTTGTCTTTTGGGGAAAAGTAATATCTGAGGTTCACTTTTAAAGAAATAAAAGCATTTTAAAGTTAAAAAAAAAAACCTTAAGTGATTAAATTCCAAACTTAGTTCAAAGAGGAGTCAGTATCAGAGAGTATTGTGGCTCAGTTCCCAGCTTTCTTAGTGCTGAAGTTAGAGTTGAAGCCACCTGAGTTTTAGATCTTCGCCCCTCTTGGCTGCTCAAGAACCAAACTGGCATGTAGCAGAAATGTTACCTGTGCCAGCCTACGGGCACCCAAAACTACACACGCTACTGCATTCTTCACTAGTTTCAGCTTCCAGATATTGTTCAAAGGTAACATCATTTGACCAATTTTAGCCTTCCAAAAGGCCATAAAAACCTAGCTCTTTCCCTCTAGCATTGGGATAGGGTGGGGTTGACTCAGTTAATAGTATGGTTGGCCTGGTACCTGATGGGAAAGATTTATTCTGTTTCATACTTTGTTTTCAATGGATCTTGGGAGCTACCTAAGAACTTTATGCGAAATCTGTGTCCATGCATGCTCTTTAAACAAACAAACAAACAAACAAACAAACAAACTTGGGGCAAGATATCATCATTTTACTAATGATACCCATTTGTGGTGCCATTGAGGTTCTGTTCCAGTATCTGGAAAATGTGGAAGCCTGAATGGTAAAGAACAATTCACCTAAAATATTTGGGGCTGGAAGTACCCTGGACTCATAAATTTTCCTTCTTCATATCTGAATGGGATAGCATTTCCCCATACAGAGTTTGGTGGACAATTTGGGGCATCTTCATGAATTTATAACTCCTAGATTGAAGTTTTTAGACCTGATATATGTTGCTGCTGCTGCTGCTGCTGCTGCTGCTGCTATTATTATTATTATTATTATTATTATTATTATTATTATTATTATTATTATTATTATTATTATTATTATTATTATTATTATTATTATTATTATTGTCGTTGTCGTTGTCGTTGTCGTTGTCGTTGTTTATTTTTATATTTTTTGGGGATTTAGCCCTTTGTGTAAAAATAATGTAAGTTGTTTTAATTAATTAATTCTGGACATGAGCCAGTGGGCAGAGATAAGAGTCAGGAAGACCTGCCAACATTTGCTGTTATGGTCCAATCAAGGGTAAAAACTGATGTTTAACTATCTAGATAATATGAAATGGATTATTTTGCTAGAAATTCATAAGATTAAAGTTACAAGTTCTCTGATATACTGTATTGTGACAGTAAGGTACAGTAAATCTATCTGATGACCTGTATATATCATAATAATTCTATCTGGCATTGTACATTTGTGATAAATATCAAGAACACATCTATCCAGTTAGGGAAGGTTGAACACAATTATAAATTAAATGTATTTTTCCTCTTAATATTATTTTATTAGGGATTTTTTTGTTATATTAAAAGTGAAACTGAGAATATTGAACCCAGTCACCTATGGTAATATATGGATCAATTTAAGATCTAATAATAAACAATATACATTGATTGCAATTTCTATCAATAACTATGTTATTTTACAATATTATTTTATGTTAGTCTTTTAGTGCATATATTTGTAAGCAAAGGAATAATGGGTGGTCTGTCTTTCTGGTGTGCTTTTTTGCTGGAAGAAAAGAATGAGAAGAATTAAAAGAGGAACACCAAAGGAGTTACTCATATGTAAGAATATGTTTCATTCTTTCTTTTTTTTAGTAAAAGAAGAGAATTCTTATTCCTTTTAAAGCAGAATTTTCCTTCGGATCCCCTGCTGTCTGTAGAAGGGGAAAGAGGAAATCACAGTTGTTCAGTTGGACAAGAACAATCAGATATAATAGTTTGGATTCTACTGAAGTGGCATTACAGTTAGTCATTTATTATTTGTCTTGAAAATTATTCCTTCTGGGTGAATAGCTTTCCAGACCCACTCATAAAACCATCCCATCACATAGCTTCTTATCATCCCCTTCTCACAAAGCAGTTCTCCCCTTGTCAAATTACTTGGTTAGAAAGACTGTCTCACAGAGATCTGCTCAGCAGAAGAAATGGAAATACAAGAAGGTATAGGGACTCAGAAACCCTAATCCTATAAATGACAAAGAGTTTAGTAACAATATATCTTTAGCAGGCACAGAGTAATAATGCCTGTGACATGTTGCATAGGTGAGGAAAATTTTGTAAGCAGATGAGACATACCATCTGCTCCTCTATAATGCTGTGAATCACAGCTATGCAGGATTATATACTGTACATATGTATCATGAGAAGCATCCTTTCTAATGTGTCTTCCTCATAAGCATTTTACTTTACTGTCCCCTGACAACTTTCCAGAATATAAATCCTATTCTCAATGAGACTGATGACTAATTAAGAGACCTGGAAACATATGGTTTAAATCATATTTCACTTTATTTGAAATGATTAAACAATGCTAATCAATATTAATGCATCTACAAATATGGGTATATGCCCTCTTAAATCTCCCAGGATATTAATTACCATTATTTTAATCCTTTTAAGAATTAAATAGACATTCAACTGTCGGCAATTTGTAGATGTTCCAACTTTAAGTCTCTAGAGTAGGTATAAAAGATTTCATTTCAGGTTACTGCACATACATATCTTTTAGGAGAGAAAAGTATTTTAAAAGGAATGTGTGACTTTAAGCTTACTAAATCAAGCAAGATTTTTCCTGTTTTAAACTCAAGAGAATTTTCTTTTGTCTTTTTTCCAATTTGCTTTAATACCTATCTCTCTTTGTCCTTGGCCATACAAATCAATTAAAAGCAGTTTCCAGGAACTCTTCAACATCAAAATTTAGTCCAGATCAGAACTCAGGGGACATATTTTAAATATGTAATTACAGGACTATTCAAAATTTTAATTGGGCATAGATAGATATGTTATTAAGGGGTGTGCTGCCCTTCCCTGAAGAAGATCTATGCCTGTACTGATCTGTGCTGTAAAATTTAGAAGATGAAAGTAGAGGTCATTCAAATGCTGAAGCAACTGGCGTCCTGTTTTGAAAAACCCAGGCCAAATTGTCAAGAAGGAAGATGACCTTAATAGAGATAGCCATATCAGCTACTGAGCAACAAGGGAAAACATGGCTTAAGTCCAAACTAAGGGTATTTACAAGTGACTTAAGCAGATACCTCCCTAATTCAATAAGTAATGGGGGGATCAAGGGGAGTGAAGCACACCCAGACTTGCAAGGTTCATGTCAGCTATTATATAGACCAAACCATGAAGTCAACTCCACAAAAAGCTAATGATATTTTATTAATGTTGGCTATAGTAATAGAATTTTGCAAATCTGACTATGCTTTACATTATCTGACTCTACTCATGTGATTTAGAGAGGTGTTTACCTGAGTCACTTGTGCATGTGACCCCATATTTAAAAATGAAAAAAAAAATACTAATTACTTTTCAACCACTGGTCCTGCTAAGAACTGAATATATAATTTTTTAAATAAAAGATTAACAAGATGTGAGTTCCGGCACCTTTTTTCTTACAAAAAAAGCACTGTGCGGAGTAATATGTGTTTTGCTATGATCACATTATTAAGAGCCGTGTGGTGCAGTGGTTAGAACACAGTACTGCAGGCTAACTCACTGCTCACTCTAGGAGTTTGATTCTGAGTGGTTCAAGGTTGACTCAGCCTTTCATCTTTCCGAGGTCGGTAAAATGAGAACCCAAATTGTTGGGGGCCATACGATGACTCTGTAAACTGCTCAGAAAGGGGTGTAAAGCACTATGAAGCGGTATATAAATCTAAGTGATATTGCTATTAAGATCAGGTATGTGACATAAATAGTTGACCCGAGCCTGAGGGTCCTAAAACGTTAAGATAAGACTTTGGTTGGAGACATTCTAAAAAACAACTGCTTTTCTGGAACATTTGAAGGAATTTAATACCAATTGGTATTTGTCTTGATTCATCCCCAATGAAGATTTCTTAGATAAAACCATGCTAATTACCAGTTTGATCATATATATATATATATATATATATATATACAACTGATTCTCTCATTGACAAAATTTGATTCACCCTCAAGGATGATTACCCCACACACACCCTGTACCATGTGCCTTCATCATTAAAGTAATCCCAACACGGAGGATGCCATTCTAAAAACTTGGCCTAGGCTTTCATTTTTCGTTGAAGAGAAATCTTATCTTTCTGAAACAGTGTACATGTTTTTCAAGAATAGTGCTCTGAATTTGAGATAAAAGCTTGCATTATAAATGGACAAAGCATCCTGCCAGAGATTATAATAAATCTTCCTTCAAATATCACTCTGATTTATAATGTATAATACAAAAGAATAGATACACTTTAGATGAAATAGACACTTCTCATGGTGCTATCTTTATAATCTTCCCTAGCCCTTCAAAATGTGAATGGCCAATTCTCAATCACATGCAGAATGAGGTGAAAGTACTACACTTGACTTTTCACTTTTAATTTAATGGTAGACCTTAAAAAGAGTTGAGAAAGACAATCCTTTTGCTGAGCACAATGACTTCATTTCTTTCATAGAAAAAAAAGCCATTCCCTTATGTGAAAAGTTCATGTACAGTTATTACCTTCAAAATGTCATGGTTACACTTTTAAAATATGTTGGAGAAAATGGGAAGAATAAAAACAAAGCAAAACAAAAAAAGTAGCATACCATGAAGATTTTTGAATGTATTTCATGAACAAGACTGTAAATGCTTTTAGATATTACTTTAGTTTGATAATTTAAAAGACCACTGACATGCAGCCTTCTGTGATAGAAAGGAATACTTTGCATATAAAAAAGTAAGCATATTTCTACTCTTAACCAAAACTTTGAAATGCTCCCCATTCTTATTTAAAAACTTTAATTAGTTTCACATAATTACTTTTGAGTCTTTGTGGTTTGGGCCACAACATTATTGCCGGGACCACAATATTTAATGATAAAGGTGGTTTTTATTGTGGAAATCTCAAAATCCATTTAAATGGCATGACTGACACCAGTTTGATCTGTCACAGTAGGATTAGTAATTTGAAGCAATGTGCAGCAGACAGGTAAGCAGCAAAATCTAAATCAGCATTGCTATTTTCATATCTATCTTATTATTTCCCTTTTATTATGGACAATAAGATACATCTGATTAGAAAATTATATTATTTTACTTTGCTTACACCCCCACCGCAAAAAACAACAACCTGAACATGGAAACTGATCGAAGAAGCAGAAAAACTCCATATGATCATTTCCCCATTTTTAATGTTTCTAGTGCAATGGTTTGGACAACAAACTGGGCGATAAACAGAACCTTCCTATAATTTGCCCCTTTTGTGATTCTGTAGTCCCTATTTAGGGGTGACTAGATGGAGCTGAGCATTTACTGGCCAGATGCCCTTCCTGACACCTATGTGGAGTTCACAGCAGATATTTTGGGGGGTGGCTAGGAAAGAAAAATCTACCACTACCTAGGATTCTACTCTCAACCTTCTGAGTAGCAGGCGAGCATCCTCACCACTAGGCCACCATACCGCTCAGAGAGAACCTTCCTATCTAATCATGAAATAAACCAACAAATACTTAAAGACTCTTAGCAAACCAATTTATGCTCTGTTCTTATGGATCATGATGCTTGGAGCAAAAAGTAAACCAACTAATAACCAACCAACTAACTGGCTTTGTCTCTTTCTGCCTCTTTTTCAAACATCATGAAACTTAAAGCTACCATAAAAACATAATGTTGATGTTTGTATATGTGTGGGCTGGAGCACCCGGTCTACCAAGTATAGGATAAATCAGTCTGTTCTGTGTTTCGCTCCAATCTAGGAGCATGTTTTGCAGGCAGACGTCACATACTGTGAACACTGTAAATTCAAAATTTTTGTGGCTGACAAAGAGTTAAATTTTGAATATATATATATATATATATATATATATATATATATATATATATATATATATATATATATATGTAGGTCTTTGGTAATTCGGGTTTTCTCCCGTGTAAAATTGGAAGTGTCTTGGCGACGTTTCGATGAAGTCTCATTCGTCATCTTCAGGCTGGCGTCTTCGGCCTCGTGCTTCTAGGAGCAATGTGTGATTGCAGCACGAGGCCGAAGACGCCAGCCTGAAGATGATATATATATAGTCCTTGCTAAACTCACAAGGAGAAACCTCTCTTTCAACAAGTAGGCTGGAACCGCAGGAAAAACAAACCCCTTTTATTATTATTTACAGACCTGCAAAATGTCCAAAGGCAAAGGCAAACAAAACCCAATTCAATGAAACTTGATTTCTTCCAAACAGTTGCCATCAGCAACCAGCACTTCCCACACCTTCCTTTTTATTATGCAGCCCAAGGCGTGGCTTCCTAATGCCTTTTCCTTTGGCTTTGGAGCCGTCCCATTGCATTCCTCTGTCCAACTCTTGTTGCCTGTCGGCGTTTGCAAGCATCTATGATGTCTTCCAGCTGTGAGTCCTCACACTCTGACTCAGCCTCCCAGCACAGCTGTGTCTCAGCCTGAGCATGAGTGGAGGGGCCAGGCTCCTTGTCAGACTGTAATTGGAGCTCATCAGAGCCTTCCTCTGACTCTGATGGTACTCCAGGCCCCTCCTCCTCCTCCTCTGATTCCCCAGACTCAGCTGCCGGGTCCACTGGCTGATGAGGAAATACTATATCACTGTATTATTATATATATATATATATATATAATACAATATAATATCATACAATACAATTTCTCAGCCTGCCTTGAAGTATTTTGCAAACTACTTTGCAACAGATGGAATCAAAATTAAGGGTGCCTATTTAAATTACTTAATATTTGCATATGATGATGTTTTCTTTTCACAAGACCCAGAAGAGCTACAAAGACACATACAAGAGCTGCACAAAGCAGGAGAACCATTTGGTTTAAAAATAAACCTGAAAAAGAGCCAGGTTATGTTTAATAAATTCACCAAAGAAAGAAAATAATATATATCTGGAGAAGAACTAGACATAGTAGACCACTACATATAACTTGACCAATGGATCTCAATGGAAGATGATACAATAAAAGAAATTGAACAGGGTGTTAAATGTGGTTGGCAGGCATTTGGCAAGGTAAGCATAATTTTCAATCTCCCCCATGCCTGAAGAGAAAAGTTTTCAAACAGTGTGTGCTACCTGCTCTAACATATGCCAGTGAAACATGGACACTAACCTCACAATTGATACAAAAGCTAAGAGTGGCACAAAGAACCATGGAAAGATACATACACGGTATTACAAGATAAGATAGAAAGACCCATACATTGATTAGAGAACAAATGAAAGTATACGATATCATCAAGAGAGTAAAAGAATTGAAATGGAAATGGGCTGGTCATGTAGCAAGAAGAACTGGTGGCAAGTGGACCAAGGCAGTCATAGAATGAATCCACTTGATAAAAAGCATCCATGAAAGAGACCTAAAACAAGATGGATCGATGACATCAACGTATTGTGGGCCCAATTGGCAAAAGTAAGCTCAGGACTGTATTGGTTGGAAACATGCGGAAGAGGCTTCATCCTGCAGTGGATAGACAATAGATAAGATGATGATGATGATGATGATGATGATGATGATGATGATGATGATGACGACGACGACACCCACACGTGTGTGTGTGTGTGTGTGTGTTGCATACTCTATTTTTAGCATAACTACAGTACCATATATGTACCAGTTCTGTTTAACTATCTAAAGCATACACTGAGTGATTGCCATTTGTATGAGGGAAAGGGCTGCATATGGCTTTTAAGTGGCCTGCAAGAGACTGTACAACAAGAAAGGGCAAAGACAAAACTAGAATAAATTTAAATGATATAAATGAAGGGAATTAGAATAGTATAACAAAGTGTTACTGTAATTACTGTCAGTGTATTTAATAATTTTGCCTTTATGTCTCATTAAGAAATACAATTTGATAGTAACTATTTGAGAGGTTCCCAAGAAGATTAATACAAGATTTTCAGATAGCTTCTAAAGTGCATCACTGTGCATGTAAAAAAAAGCTTACTATGTTCATTTTCATAAATAATTATGTTTAAATATTTTTAATATTTCCTATATATTTCCTCCCTAAAAACAAAAGCGATCTGTAAATAGCAACACAGTGAAAGTTTTAGTTTCCTTCTTCTAACCATTGGTTTCCTATATTTGTTAAACTGAAAAATTACAGTATTTGAAATCTGCTAAAAGCTTATATTTTGCATTGACAAAACATAGAAGAAAGAGACCATTCCGAAAAAAAATCCTATAAAAGAGTTTTTACTCACATTTTTATGATTTCTTTTGCATATATTTGCCACTAAATGTTATCAGAACTAGATATGACCCTACTCATATAGGGACAACAAGAAAAACAAAGATAAGACTTCCGGTTTGCCGCGCGGCCACCATGGACGGCTGGGAGACTTGCTCTCTCTCCCCCATCCAGTTTTGCTTCGCTGGGGGCCCCTGAAAAGGGCCGAAAGTCACCCCGAAGAGGCAATCAGCTAGGAGGGGCTCTCGCTGGATCGTGAAAGAGTGGTAGCTCTCCTGCTAGAGCCGACGATCACTCCAAACCGGCAGATGAAAGGACTGGCCATAGAAATATGGCTCATCCCTAGGTTGCTAAAAGCCGAAGTCACACTCTCCATCAGGCAACTTTAAAGCAGCGCGGAAGAGACTGGGTGAGATCTATCTCTTTTGCACCCTAATTATTTTTTGTACCTGCATAAGCTCCTATGTATTTTCCCCCTGTGGAGAGGGAAGGGAGATTTTAGCCCTCCCTCCAGAAACAGCGGCGACTGACCACCCAGGGGAGTTTTTTTTTTTTTTTTTAATCGTTGAAAAAACACTGGGATCCTAATTGGAACTTTACTTTTAAAATTAGTGGACTATAAAAATCTTAATTCTCTATTTTTTATTCTTTTCTGATTTTTATTTTATACTTTTACTGAAGATTTAGGTTTTTATCTTCTAAAACACAAGAAAAAAACTGAAAAGATCAAACAACTCTGTGACGACATCTTGTGGCTAAACTTGAGATTGCAGCCTGTCATTATTATTTTAAGAGAGACTTGTTGACAACTTAGAAAGTAGATAAGATATATGCAACCTTGAGACACCAGCTGCAGGAAACTCAGCCCTGCTTTTTACCTAGTGGATTTTCTGACTATAAGCCTGTAGTTTAATATACTCGGAGGGATCTCGGAGTCCTAGTGGACAATCACTTAAATATGAGCCAGCAGTGTGCTGCAGCTGCCAAAAAAGCCAACACAGTGCTGGGCTGCATTAACAGAGGGATAGAATCAAGATCACGTGAAGTGTTAATATCACTTTACAATGCCTTGGTAAGGCCACACTGGGAATACTGCATCCAGTTTTGGTCACCACGATGTAAAAAAATGTTGAGACTCTAGAAAGAGTGCAGAGAAGGGCAACAAAGATGATTAGGGGACTGGAGGCTAAAGCATATCAGGAACGTTTGCTGGAATTAGGTAGTCTAGTTTAAGAAAAGAAGGACTAGGTGACATGATAGCATATTCCATATCTCAGGGGTTGCCACAAAGAAGAAGGAGTCAAGCTATTCTCCAAGGCTCCTGAGGGCAGGACAAGAATTAATGGATGGAAACTAGTCAAGGAGAGAAGCAACCTGGAACTGAGGAGAAACTTCCTGACAGTTAGAACAATTAACCAGTGGACAACCTGCTCCAGAAGTGGTGAATGCTCCAACACTGGAAGTTTTTAAGAAGAGACTGGACAGCCATTTGTCCGAAATGGTATAAGGTTCCTGCCTGAGCAGGGTTGGACTCGATGACCTCCAAGGTCCCTTCCAACTTTATTATTATTATATTATTATTATTATTATTATTATTATTATTAATTATTATTATTATTATTATTATTATTATTATTATTATTATTATTATTATTATTATTATTATTATTATTATTATTATTATTGTTGTTGTTGTTGTTGTTGTTGTTGTTGTTGTTGTTGTTATTGTTATTGTTATTGTTATTATTATTATGGAAGAAAAGCAGGAATTGACTTTTTCTGCAGAGAAGGAACAGGAGCAAACACTTTGTATGTTAAAAGCGATCATCCAAACTCTTCGCATAGCTGGTGATGAATTAAGAAATGGCAGGAAAAAACAAGAAAGCAGTCAGGGCACGCAAACTTAAACTACGACTACACCTGAAGAATTATTTATACAGAACTCTACAGAAAAAGTGGAACAATTAAATACTACGACAGAAGGTGTTATTATTCAACAAACACAGATGATGGAAGATACAGAAAAGAAATTGACAAAAGAGAAAAAAGAAAGGACTCTCTCCATAAATCTGAAGGAACCTGAGGATCAAAAAGAAAAGCAGATGAAAGAGAAGATAAACACTCCGGGACAGTCACATCGAGATGGAAAAACAAGGAGACAACTTGCTAGATAGTAGATATAAAGAGGGAAAAAGAGGAAATATTAAATATGAAAATAAAAGAAATTTTGATTATTAAACTTGAGATTTTAGGAGACCTGAGAAAATATTACCTTATATTCTTAATTTACTGATACAGATTGCGAGAACTTATATAGATAAGAGGCATACTTTAAATATGGACAGTACATTTATTCCTCCATTACAAGCCCAGTAATTCTGTCTTGATTTATCCTACTGTAAACTATTTCATAATTAAGGGTGATCTGTTATATGATGCTAAATTCCTTGGAATAAGATCCTATGCTTACTTATTGAGAGCATCTCCAACTGTGACACAAACTAAGGCTCTGCTCAGAAACTGCAAGTAACTGATTGTTACTAGGAAGAAAATCTGACTTGTCTATGGCACTGGAAAATCCTGCAATTTTGAACTGAAACCAAATTTCATGTACATTAAAAAAGAGTGGGCAGAGAATATATTAACAATCACATCAACTAGACATTTTGTTGAATTTCACATTTCTAGACTTGGAAATATGAAATAAGGCACCTTGGAATATTAACACTGCAGTACAAAATGAGGATTATGCCTCTAACAGTACATTTTTACTTAGTAAAAGCCATATATTTATAGAACTTTAAAATTATTGGAGAGATAGCGTAAACTTAAATATGGAATGTGCAAAGTTTGAAGACTAGTAGACAAAGAACTGCATTAAAAAAAGAGAGATTTAGAGTGGCAATGACACCTTAGGCAGAGGCATTACATTTTATTTTATATTTTGTTTTGTTTTTGCTAAGCCTTCATTGTTTATTTTTATTTTTGTGATAGTACCTAGCTGATTTTGTGCGATTTAGAAAAAGCTTAACAGAACTAGACCTTATAGACTAGATAGAAAGTAGAAAAGGATCCCTAAAGAAGCCAATTGCAAATTGCTGCTTTAAGAAAACAATATAGAGGTTGAGTCAGTTTAATGCTAAGACAGTTTTAGCAGTGAGTTTTATACTAGTGTTACATTGTAAAACAATGTGCTATATTACTAATAATTAATATATCATTATATTACTTTTCTTGTTTTTTCAACTTCAAAATGGTGGAGATTTTGTAGATTTCAATAATTGTTATTGGAAGGAGCTTCTGGGGAACAAATGTAAACTGAAGATGGCTCGGTGAAAAGCAGAGATGACCAATGAAGAATGAAAGCTGGTGAGTAGACAGATCCTTCGATTATTCCTCTCTGGACAAGGAGAAGAGTTGAGTATCTTGAAAGTGCTTTAGACATTTGCTGCTCACAAAGAAACTACAAGACTGTGGTCTCTGGTAGGCTTAGAGTTTTGAGAAATAAGGGACTACCATCTTGCTCTAACTGTGGATAGTGCCTTTAAAATAACACAGAGTTCTCATACTTTGTTTTGAATTCCTTTTTTTAAAAAAAGCATAATAAAATAAGACTTACTAAAATTAGACACTAGAGAGAGCAATTAAAGGATAAGAACAATCAAACTCAACTGACAAATACAGAATTAAGCAAAATATTTTAACATTCGATATATTGACAGATATTTTTAAACAATGGACTCAGAAGTTAATTTTAATACCTTAAGATGACCTTAAGATGGCGGCGCCTTGCTTGGCTGCGGCTGCTTCAGCTCTCAAAAGTGTGGGGGTTAGGGAGGGAAATGAATGATCCGGACTGAAACACTTTTCAGAAATAGGGACAACTAAGCTGAGTTGGGCTGCTAAACTTTCATACGAACGTCAGTCCATATTGGAGATGAAGAAATTCAGCGTGAAAGGAACGGTGGAGAAAACTGTTCAGGAGAGCCTGCATGGCCTCGGATTACTACGGAGGAGAAAATCAAGGACGGACTTGCCGGTGGCTGACACGGAGGGTGAGAGATCAGCTGCAATGTCTGGAGGAGCGGGGAGGAAGAAAGGAAGTTGCTGGAGGGGAAAACAGCATCGTGCTCAGTGTTTTGAGCAGAAAAGGCAGCAAAGGCAGCGTTTCGGGCCGCAGGGGCAGAGTGAAGGAGCAGCCATTGCAGCTGGGAAGTTTCCCTCCATTGTTGATTATCTTCGGAAGAAAAGGAGAAGGTGCGACCGAAGGAGGAAGCGTGGCAAACGCAGAGGCCTAACATGCCTTCCTCTAATAACTTGTTCAAACGGCAAGTCAATAAACTAAATTGCTGCCTCTTCCTTGCAGCACGCACATGCGGCACCCAAAATGGCGACCGCTGCCTGGCGAAAATGGAAAAAAGAGCTGGGGCTTCGTCCGACACCTTGGAAAAAACGGCCAGAATCAAACACTCCAAAAAGACCGTCTTGAAACTTTACAGGAGGTGGAAGTGACACGCTCCCATACGCTCCCAAACCGATTGCGACGGCAAGAAAAAGACCAAGGGAAACGATCGAAAGAAAACCAGCGAGCCTCCGCGCAGCGTCTGCTGGCGCCCACTGAACTGACCGTCCTACAAGGGCTATATACAAGGCTTCTGTTGAAGCCTCAAGTTCCCTGAAACCGGGCGATTTAATGCTGCGCTGTAAGCAGCCAACGACTGGAAAAAACCACAATAGATGGGAAAGAATCAAGAAAAATACAACCTGATCTTCTCTGTCTAAAGACTGAGCCGAGCTTTACCACGTCTATCTTGGGCGAAGACCAGGTCGAAAACTGGGTCTCCTAGCCCAAGGGAAAGGCATGGCAAAGGTTGATTGACTTGGTTTCTGGGCAGGAAGACAAGGACAACCCATCTGTTGTGGATTCTCCATCGGTCATGCTGGAGAAGCAACCTAGAACTAAGGAGAAACTTCCTGACAGAACAATTAACCAGTGGAACAACCTGCCTCCAGAAGTGGTGAATGCTCCAACACTGGAAGTTTTTAAGAAGAGACTGGACAGCCATTTGTCTGAAATGGTATAGGGTTTCCTGCCTGAGCAGGGGGTTGGACTAGATGACCTCCAAAGTCCCTTCCAACATTATTATGATTATTATTATTATTATTATTATTTATTATTATTATTATTATTATTATTATTATTATTTTATTATTATTATTAAATTAATAAACTAAATAACCTTTATTGTCATTTTTATATTGTGGGCACAATGGCACACATAAAAAATGAATTTAGTTGCCCGCTCTCAAAGTGAAACATATACATGACACACACTAAACATACTATGTACAACATATATATAGACCCACATCTTGAAATATATAACGCAAGGAGGAAGTTTGAGAGTTCGCAAGGTTAATGCTGTATGGAATGAAACTATGGCTGAATCTGGATGTTCTGCTACGGATACCGATATTATTATTATTATTATTATTATTATTATTATTATTATTATTATTATTATTATTATATTACACTGGATAAACATTAATAAGTAAAATGGATGTACAAATTACAAATTAAGACAGCGACATGCATTACTTTTCTATATTGGATTTACAAAAGAGGCTTGCTAAACTTTGAAGAATTTTGTGAGAAAGAACAAAGAAAAAATTGAAAGGAATCAAGTTCTAGGACATTATTTGAAGAGACTAAAGATCAAGTTTTTTAAAAGTAAAAGGAATTAATGAAAGCTTGATTTATGTGATTAAAATAGGTATGTTATTATTTCTGGTCATCCTTAATAACTTTTGCTGACATCTTATCATTGTTGATTGATAAGAGGTGGGATATGGGAAGAAGAGATAGTTTCCAGAAAATGTTTACTTATCCGTTAGTAAACAGTTACATTACTAAAACTGTTTATACTTGTGATGAAGGTGAAAGCCATATTTGTAAATATGTATGTATGTGTGTGCGTTTGTGTATATGTATATGTATATTTGTATATTTGTATATGTGTATATGTATATGTATATATGTATACACACACACATTCCTTTTTCTGGACTATATTCTTTTTCATTTTCTACTTCTGTTTCTTAATTTTTCTGCACTTTCTATTTTTCTATTTTTCTTTTTTAGTTTGTATTAGTTTTTTTAGAGTTGTAATTATAATGTACATATAATTATAATTATAATATTTTATAACATTATCACAAAAAACAAACAAACACAGTGTTCCAAAAGCCATATGAAATGAACCAGGGGCCACATGTAGACCATCATCTCTACCTTTCTGGTTTCTATACTGAATATTGACATCCCCATAAAAAAGGTTCCTGTTATTGATAAGGCTTAAAATACCTAGTGGTGATTTCATGGATTCAATCCATCTGAAAAAAAAATCTTATATATTGAATTTCTTATATGTAAAAAAACACAACAAGTAGCTGCAAGGTATTTTAGGAAGTATGTCATATCTGTGATATCTTGTGTTACTTCCAAAACTTTCAAAATAGTATATGTAATATGTCATATACAACTTAAATTAGGCTATTTTACTGCAACCAACTTTATTACAGAAGTAACCAATATAAACAATTTCATTGTCTTTCATCTCTTCTTTCAACTCTCATTCAGCAGAAAATAGAGCACTGCTTTACTTGGTTATTAGACAAAGACAGTATAGCATGCCATAACAATAAAAACAAGATATTAATATTGTCTTAAATATCTTTCCTGACTCTCAAGTTGCACATAGAATTCTTTATTTTATTTTATTTTATTTTCTGCTTTCTGCTTTGTCCAGTTAGCCATGTTTCCATTTTTTTTAGCACATCTCACATCAGACAAAGAAAAGCCAACATGCACTATAAAACTGCCCATAAAATATTATGTTGTAGCACAGAAGGACGTCTGTTTGATTATATAATATTATTGTCCTGCTTACTTTTTAAAACAATTAGATGCTTTTAAAGAATATGTAACTACAGATGTTTTACAAGTTCATTGTGTTCAGACCCTTCCTTAAACAGTTTGTGCATTATATAGCCAAATGTACCATTTATATCTCTACAAAAAAAGTAGCATATGATCTATATTGACAGTAAGTTTAGATACAAGAAGTCAAAAAGAATGTTGTCTACAACAACAGCACTTTTTACCATATTAGGTACTTTCTTATGTATATGACATATATTTTTGTACACCAGAGGTATTTTATCTCTTTACCACTTGGCTATATCTCATGCTTTGTTGTGTCTTCTCACTCCCTTTCCCCCAAGTTTGGTATATTTGTTTGCGCCTTTGATCAATAATTAAATGAATGAGTGGATAAGGAAGAAATAGCTATCAGTCTGATTTGGATAGCTTTCATCCATATGATCCCGTATCAGCACAATAACTTCTCAGAATCATATTTATTTCTGTATTTCTGAAACTCATTCTAGAATACAATTAATTGTTAAAGGCTAAAGAAGGCTGCCCTTTCCCTGTCTTCTTCTATTTTGTTTGTTTTTCTTAAGGGCAGCACAGTAATGCATGTGTACCAGTAGGGCTTGACATTCTTTTTTAATAAAACAATTCTTTTTATTATTAGAATAATATTCCCTTTATTCCCTTTAGTCTTTCACATGAGAAATAATAGCTGAAAGGGTGATTTTTTTTTCTTTTTCTTATACATGAGGCACAAAGATAATGAGCAAACCATTGTGCTGCAATGGACTGCATTAACAGTATGAGTGTGTTCAGATGATGGAAATTAATAGTCCCATTGTACTCTGCACTAGTTAGACTACATTTGAGGTAACAGTCTAAATATAGACATTACATTTTAAAAGAGAAGTGGAGAAGTAGAAATGGGTTCAGAGGGAAAAACTTCCAAGATGACAAACATTCTGGAAACTCATCCCTGTTTAAGAATAGTTAAATGGGGTTGTGTATGCTTAGCTTCCCAAAGAGAAGAGTAAGGAGAAATATGATAGCTGTTTCAAAATATTTAATAAAGGGCTGCCATATGGAAAAGACTGAAGTTAGGTTTTCAGAAGAAATAGAAAACAGGACAAGTCAAAGAGAGTGATTTATTTATTTATAAAGAGAGACTCTGTCTGGATATTAGGAAGAATTTCCTAATGGCAAGACTTGGTAAGTCTTGCCTAGAATAGTGATGGAATCACTTAAAGCTTTCAAATAGATGTTGGACAGAGCTATAATAAATGGTTTAGTGCAGTGTTTCTCAGCCTCAGCAACTTTAAGATATATGGACTTCAGCTCCCAGAATTCCCTAGCCAACCATGCAGGTTGGGGAATTTTGCAAGCTGAAGTTCATGCATCTTAAAGTTGCTGAGGTTAAGAAATACTGGCTTAATGGATTTCTTCACTGAGTAAGAGTTAGAATAGATGTCTTTAGCTACCATCTAACTCATAATTATACAAGCCACAACCTATTTTATGTCTTTGAAGCCTCTAATAGACTTTTTTAAAACATTCCATGGCAAAACTGCAGGAGAAAGTGAGAAAACAATGTTACGGAATTGCCAGATGAAGCATTCCTGGTCTGCTAACAGTGGGATGCCTATGAAGACCAGACATCAGGAGCAGACTGCAAACTCATCTCAGTACAATTCATTTGATATGTTTCCATCCCTTTTAGATAGTTTTGCCTTCTCTATCTTAGAGTAGTCATTTAGCTATATGAAACTTTTCTTTCTGCATGCAAAAGTGCTGTCCTTTAATGCTATTCAGGGAAGCAGTAAAGACTTCAAAATCTGCATTATATGTATTTTTTTTCTTTAGCTAACAATAGTAACTCATTTGCATGTATTAGTTAGGAGAAAGATTAACACTGTACAAATTTTCAGTTTTATTGGTTATTTGAAAAGCATTTTAACATAGAGCACATGCTCCAAGGATCTTTTTGTGTCTTTTCTACTGCACAATTTTCATTATTTTTATAAAGTCTTTTTTGTCTATTTTTTGGATCTTGTGTCCAGCTTTTCTTGTTTAATTAATGATATTTTTGCCTTTCCTTTTGCTTACTCACTTCTTTTTTTTCCCTCTGTTAACTCATTTTGCTTCTTCTAATTGTACAAGTTTTATTTTGCATGACACAAGCATACAAAGAGCTTGAATGGGCTTTTATACATAGAATCTTCTTGAATTTTCATGAGTTGATCTCAGTATGCTCTTTAGAATGTTTGCTTCACCTATAATGAAAAGTTAATGCAAGATGGTAGGTAATTAAGTCTTGATTTAAATTTTGCTTTTTTTTTACTGCTTTCCCATCTATTCCAGAGATGCACATTATTGATATTTAATACTGAACAGAACATTCATTTTATATCCTGATTTCAGCTTGCATTTCATAGAACAAATTACTGTGCAATTCAACTCCTTGTGGCAATTATTAGCTAACAAAATCTAGTGACTTCCAGGAACTTGGCTCCACAGATACCATAGTGGTAAAGCCCTGTTTATTAAGTTGGGCTGTTAAGTTCAGAACAGTCTATTATTTATGTAGTTGTCTCCCTGCTGTGTGGTCACTTTCCTATTTAAGCATTTGAATCTGTGGATGGACTGGCAGTGGAGGTCACCAGACTTATGTGATGGTTCCCTCAGACACCAGCTCAGATGAGTAGAAAGAATGAGTTTCAGAGCCATCTGAGAAATACTATGGAGCATCATAGGAGTATGGAAGAGTCCGAGTTGCAGTCAAGACAAGGACCAGTGGAGATGAGTGATTGTGTCGAAGCAGTCCCAGGAACGTTGGGGAAATCTGGGAGAGAGTGGCTGGCTGCCAGCTGTGCAGTCTGGAGAGGAGATGCAGCTGAGCTGGTCAGCACCAACAAGGAGGAGTTGCTTCCCCTGCCCTATCTAGATGTGCAGGGCCAAGCGGAGAGAGGCACAATGGAGATAAGTGAGGTTACAGCTGATAAGCACCTATTTGACTAGGCATTTAATTTGATCTATGCCAGAGACAATTAGCCATAATCCAACTGCCTGTGGATGTTTGGAAACCTTTGATTCTTGATTATGTCTTAAATCTGTTGGAAGCATGTTTTGCCTTTGTCCTGCTTTGAACTGGGAAACATGTTTTGCTTTCATTCCCACTTTGAATTTGCAGTCATGCTTGTCTTCATCCTGCATTAAATTTGTTGGGAATCATAGTTGTCTTCGTCTTGCTTCACACTTATTAGAGACTCCTATTTTGGATCTGCTTGAGCCGTGTTTGCCTCTGCATTGTCTTGAACTGGTGTGGTGCCATCATTGTTTGCATTGGGACTTTGGGAAAAGACTTAAACAGGACTAGCCATAAGACTTTACATGCATAAAGAAGGCTTGGGGAATGTTCATGATTAGTTGTGCAAATAAATGCATCTAATTTCTTACCATGTCTGTGTGCTTCTCAATTGGGACAAAGCAATTTAAGATACTGGGGAACTTTAATTTGATGCCTGTGGACATAGATAAGATTGGATCAGAATTTCATGGGCACCATAGCAACCATGGATATGACCTATCATCTCTGACTTAACCCAAAGTGGGGCTACACTGCAATTCTGGTTTTTATCTCAGGGCAGTGACAACATGATCTAGAGTTGGGAAATATTATTAAAGTTTCTTGTCATGCAAAGATCACTACTTGTTGGCTTCATTCTATTGCAGGAAATGGAACCTATTTGATCTACTTCAAGCTCCTTATGAATCCTCTTAGGTTTCAAAGAGAGTTTAGGGTTGTCTTCTGTGTCTCTGGTACAGTTTCATTGAGGCCTTAGTTATTGTTTAGAATGAGAGGGCAATGACAACCTTGAAGTAAATCACACTTGCATGGATTCTCTATGCACATGGAACCTGCATGTTGCAGGAGCTGTGGGGGCACAGTAGTTAGAATCCAGTATTTCAGGCTAATTCAGCTCACTGCCAGGAGTTCAATCCTCATTAGCTCAAGCTTGACTCAGCCTCCCATTCTTCAGAAGCCAGTAAAATGAGGATCCAGATTGTTGGGGATATGCTGACTCTGTAAACTGATTAGAGAGTGCTGTAAAGCACTGGGAAGTGGTATAAAAGTCTAAGTGCTATTGCTAGGGCTATTGCATGTACCTGGTTTTCAAAGGAACCCCAGATATTGAAGCAGCATAAGTGTTGCCAAGAGCATTACTGATAAACAATGGGGAAAAAATCCAACTGAGCACAGGTAAGAACCTTCATTATAAATTACTTTGCAACTGATATTGCATCCACATAAAGCCAATTGTCAGTTCTGTTTAGGATAACCCAGTGATTCCTAGATAAGAAGGGAGCAAGGAAACATTTATGAAGGTCCTCTTTCATTTTCTGCACTTGGTTTTAGTTATTGGTAGTGAAGGGGAGAGATCAAGTTTAAGGCCTGCTCCAAGACTTAATGTTCAATCCAATCCTAATTAATATCTAAATGAAATCACTGGGTAAGGTCATCTGCTAGCATGGCATAAAGTATCATGTATGTCTATTATATTCAGCTGTATATCTCTATACTGGGCTAACCAAGTGATGCTGTTGGAGTATGTGAGGATTTGGATGAGAAAGAAAAGGTTTAGGCTTATTCTGGGAAGACGAGGCAATTGTAAATTTTGAGGCACCTGATTAGAAGATTATTCATTTTTAATTCTGAATGGGGTGGCACTACCCCAGGCAGACATGATTTGCAAGTTGGAGGACTTTATGGCTTTTGCACAGGTTAATCTTGAGCACCAACTGCAGCCATTTCAGGACTCCAGTCTTGCTCATAGTAACTCATGTCTTAGTTACTTGTTGTGTGGATTGCTGATTACTATAATATACTCTATGTCATCCTACCCTTAAAGAATATTTGGAAACTGGAACTATGAGATGGGCAGCCATATGAATTGTTTACACAAACTCAAGATGAAATTTGAAATTCAGTTCAAAAATTCATATATTATTTTGTATTTGCTTCATTATAGCTTACTTTTTTCCCCTTTTCAACAGCTGAATTTCCTTGGCAGAAATATTATCCACCTTATGAAAAACGTTGCCTATCAAATATTCTGTGAGAAGACAAGACAGGTTTTAGGAATTTTCAGAGTATAATTAAATCTATTTTGAAGGACTATTTATTTGAAACTTCTCCTGAATCTTTGCATGCTCAGCCTGACTTAGTGCTGAATTTAGGATCTGAGCTAAATGAGTGAAAAAATGTATTATGCATAAATTAAAAACCTGAGATACAATTAAATACAGTATGGTTATAGTAATACTATTTTCCAAAGCCTTGTTAGGCACAAGAAACCAGGAGCCAGTATAGAGTTCAGATAGCACTACAAGTTTATTCTATGCAATCTATACCCAAGATTATCTGAACTACTAATGGTCAAGGCAAATTGGCAACAGATAAAAGTCAACTGACTTCAAGGAGGGAGGGGCTGGACTCTTCTGTGGGTGTAGGGACTACAGACTGATAATGTGTTTGACCTTGCCCTCAGATTCATCCTCATCCTCTCCTACAAGCCCTTTAGTTAAACCTGAGTACTAGGTTTAGGGTTAAAGTGGGCTTTTATGCTTTTTGTTCATAAACTTAATTATATTTAAAACTTTGTTTCAATTTGCTCTTAATGAAACTCCATCCATTTTTATCTTATTAATATCAAAACAATCCTTATTAGGCAGCTTTGATTAAAAAGTCAGCTGATATTTCCAACTTGTATCCATTCTGTTATAAGGGAGAAGCTATGGAGCTGGCAAAATCTATTTAGGCCGTCAAGTCCAAAACCTCTTTCAGTGTAGAAAATCCAAAATAAAGCCTCTCCAATTTATGTCTCCCTTTTTTTCTGTAAATCATCACATATACTCACTGGCAATTTGTTGTTGATTCTGGCTGGTTTAAGGGAATCATGATATACACTGCTGGGCCATAAAAGTGGTAACCCTTAAATAAAGTGGTAGAGAAAAGCAGGCATTGGACTCATCACTTTCTGATTTGATTTATTTTCTTTGGTTTTTTTCGAGCATTTTATCTATTGCATATGCCAAGCTACAAACAAAGAAAGAGAACCCTCATATGAGGTCTGATGTTTTCATAGTAATGATAATTTTAGGCCGAGGTTTACAGTAATCTAACCCAAAGATTGCAAGTCAATGTAAGACTAATTATGTCTTAACTATTACTACAATGCTCAGATACTAATCTAAAATAGGAAGGACATGTTCTTTAATTAAATAACTTGTGATGCATATGTTAATACTGTCAGTAATTATATATTTTATATTAATTCATGTTCTCTCC
This sequence comes from Azemiops feae, assembly GCA_023970755.1. Lineage (NCBI taxonomy): Eukaryota > Metazoa > Chordata > Lepidosauria > Squamata > Viperidae > Azemiops > Azemiops feae. The sequence goes on from JALGBA010000364.1 coordinate 104,738, forward strand.
CCTCACACACCTTTAACATTTAAATCAATACTTAGGTTTCAACTGATAATTTTTTCCTCTGTATCTTTTCAAATCTAATTGATAAGCATACTAAAAAAAAATCAGTATGTAGAAAAGAGGTAATTAACCTGTATGTTGGCCATATCTATGACTTTTGTATAAATCTGAAATTTTCAGTGTATATAAGATGCCACCTTGTATAGTACTTAGTGAAGTTGTGTCTTTATTCTAATGAAATCAATCTGGGCTACTGGTTTTTGTGAAATAGGCCAATTTTCCAATCTTATCCATTTTTTTGGGGAAAAAATGAGGTTATATTCATGCAATATATTTAATAGTATCTGATAACTTTAGCTAATGAATATCCTTTGTTCTTGATTCAAAAGAACGCTAAGTTCATAATTCCCTATATAGGTTCAGAAAGCAATCAGGTAGGGATAATATGACACACATTTCTCTTTAGATCACATACACACAGATCTATTTCACTGCATGGACACCTGATGAAAAGATTTATCCTCCCCCAAATGCTGCTTTAATTCTAGTGGGGATGGTAAAAGGCTTAAGCGTAACTCTTTATTGTGTGTAATTGCTTCTAGTTCTGTACAGTAAATCCAGTTTCAACATTTCAAAGAAATCAAAGACAAAGTAAGACAGGTAGAGATAAAAAGAAAATTGGTTATAAAACGTGATGCACATGAAGCACACAAAACAGCAAGACACTATGCCATGTATCCACACTTTTTAGAAGGGAATAAGCAAAAGAGGCAGTGAACCTTTAACTGACATTTTTAAAAGTTCAATAGACTTGGGAAAGACACTTGTGATGCTCACAGCAGCAAACATGTTGCTATTCTTACTTTTCCCTTTCTTTACTTTTATGAATAGATCAAAACATAAACTAAAAAATAAAAGGCACCATGCAGGGAGAAAGAGAAAATGTCCAGAACAGGCAGAATCTTACTCTTTTAACTCTTGCTGCTACCACTCCATGTGTTTGTATAGGTATGTAAGAGTGATTGATTGACTACTACAGAATGGAGAGGGAGACATCAGTTTTCAGATAGACATTCTCAAAAATAAAATAGATAGGAATTTGTTTTGCTCATTTTTTTTGGGGGGGGGGAAGGGGAAAGGAGAATATTTTGCCAATGATTTAAGAGGGAATAGAATAGAATAGAATAGAATAGAATAGAATAGAATAGAATAGAATAGAATAGAATAGAATATATAAACTTTGTCACTTTAAATGCACACTAAGCATACATTAAAATGAAATTTTATTCCATCCAGCTCTGAAAAAATACCATTATGCATATACTCCCCCCCACACATATATATGACACAGAGAAACATCACAATCTAGTTTAATGTATATATAAATGTATACATATCCTTCTCTGCTGTAGCCCAGTGCCATTCCTATTGTAATGGAGGGAAAATACCCTTTAAAAATACTTTTGTTCATACTTTGAGTAGATCCACTGAAATCAGCTTCACCCCATTAATTTTACAGCTTGGGTGAAAAAAGACATTGTGGGAGGACAGCACCCCCCCCCGAGAAAGAAATATTTTGAGGAATATTAAAAAGGCAGAGAAGCAGGCCCAGTTTTTCTTAATAGCCCCAAGCAGAAACTAGGCAGAGGCCAGATCTGTAGAAATGTAGATTTGATAATTCTATTCAGAAAAATTGGGGCCAGGAAGCTTGGAGCTGATGAGATTAGAAAGACAAAGACCCCTAAAAACTACATACCCCACCCAAACTCTAAAGACATGACCTTTAGGACATACAGTAGTAGCCAAAATTGTGGAAACTTTTTGGGAAAAGTGTACAGTAGAAATGCCACCTTTGGTTAAGTTTCCACCATTTTTTCTTCTAATTTCTTTATAACTGTAGCCTTGTTCACTTAATAATACTATTTTACATCGCTTTCTGGGCAACCAGTCAACTCTTTGCACCATTACTTTAATTTTATTATGTTTTACAAGCTCACTAAATGAAAGAAAAAAAACCCCAACCAACTTGATAGCGATCACATAGCACACTGACAAATGTCCTCCTCTCAGCTTCAATACATGACATCAATAACTGAATCCTACTGTGATCTGATTGGCTCACTGCCAAAACAAGATGACACCTGATTGGCTCTCTAAACACTCATGCTCATTGGCTACAATCAGATGAAGGAAAGCTACCTGATATCAATCTATCAAGTTGTGCTTCCTTTTTCTGGTTATTTGGCTATAACTTTTCATAGAATACAGTACAGATAATTGAACAAACTTTGTTGCATTACATTCTTGATTAAATTATCTTTCCATTGATATATAATTTTATGGTACTACTCCCCCCCCCCAAAAAGGGTGTTGTTAGCCATCAAACCTCAAAAATACACTTTTCCCAAAAGGTTTCCACAATTTTGGCCACTACTGTAATAGAATTAACCCACCACCATTAGAATACCAGAAAGGCACACTGAACCTCAGATCAAAGTTCATGCCACAAGAACAACTCCAAACACAAAAGCCCAAGAAAGTATAAAAACCCACCACTCCCTGCTCCATGTGGTCTGTTTTCCCAGAGCCACATTTCTGTCTGGCTCTATTCTTCAATAAACTACAACCTTCTTTCTAAAGCAGTCTCCATTTTGTTTATTCCCGGCTTGGACTGAACCCTGATGAAGATTTTTCTTTCAACCACATGTTCAGAGAAAGGCTTCCAAGACATTGAAAATACTAGAAACCATAACTTACAGGGAATGGTTAAAAAAACCTAAGTATGTTTAACTTGCAGAAGAGAAGGTAGAGAGGGGACAATAACTGACTTTAAATATCTGAAGGGAAGTCACATTGAGAGGTTTTGCATTTATTTTTACTTGTTCCAATGGGGAAGTCTAGAAGTTATGGGATGACCCTTCAGTGATGTAGGTAGCAATTAGATATTAGGAAGAACCTATTGACACAAGAGCTGTCAATCAATGGAGTAGCTTACAACTGTGGAAGGAAATTTTTCCTTCATGGAGGTTTTTAAATAGATGCTGAATAGCCATCTGTTAGGACTGGTGTAGTGAATTCTGCAGAGAGTTGGACTTCTCCAACTCTATGATTCTATAAAGACTTTCAAAGTGTCATTAATGTAGGTACATCTTCCATTTTTTCTTTCTGGAACATTTGCAACAAACTGTAATTTATGCTATGTAAATTGTTGGGAGTTTTTATTAATTAGCCAAGCTATACAGTAAAACAAGATCATAGGAACATAAGAACAGATATGCCAAAACAGGCTAGAAACTCCTATAAGCACAATTTCTCTCTTTTTCTTTGTCTCTTACACACACAACATTTTTCATTCAGAACTAGGATGTCCAAAAGAAAAGAGAAAGAAAATCCTGTTTTTATGATATAATTAGCTTTCTGATAGTCTGCAATCACATAATTAAAACCACAACAGATATCAAGCCATGTTTTCAGGGCAACAGCTGCATTTTATATGGGATTGAAGCTGAACAAATATTTCTTAGTGTGACTCCCATACTTGTTCCTAAACCTGTCTCTTGCTTGGCAACTGTCTCTGACCAGAATAGCCAGGCCAATGTGATCAGGTTGACCCCTTCTAGGCATGCCGGTTGAACTCCTATTCTCACTCACCAACTTTAGCCCTGTAGTATCATTTCTCCCAATTCCAGGTGTCATAGAAACCCCTTGTTAACAAATTCACAGCACACCATGGCCTTTTTAGTTTGCAGGAGAGGCTTGGGAAAGTTGTGTAATCCCCCCAAAAAGTAACATCTTGTCACTTGCAAGAATAATTAATTCTAGAATAAACTATATACTACAAAGAGAAATTTATATACATTGTCAAGGGAACCTGAAAGTAAGGATGAAAAGCAGAATTTTCTTTTGAATGTTAGATGATATCATTAATGAAAGCAATAGAATTCTCCCAGTTAAATTATGATTGGCAGATCTATATAGAATCATCCACCAACTCTTTTTATCATTCATTCATTCATTCATTCATTCATTCATTCATTCATTATTTATTTATTTTATTTTATTTTATTTTATTTTATTTTATTTTATTTTATTTTATTTTATTTTATTTATTTATTTATTTATTTATTTATTTATTTATTTATTTATTTATTTATTTATTTATTTATTTATTTATTTATTTATTTATTTAATTCGCTGCCCATCAGCAAGAAAGTATTCATTTCATTAGGATAAGAATACCCTCAAATTTTATTATGCTATTTATATATTTGCCATAAAATAACAGCATTTTACTATTTAATTGCTTTATAGTTGGAGACAATACAACATACATTAAGATATATGTAACAATTAAAACACATGGAGAAAAATAAAATTAGAAATAAAGAACATGCTTTTCTTCATGAACATCCTAAAGCAAACTGCTATTCCCAATACTCTTGTTTTTTCCCCCATTACTTATAAGAATGTCGGATTAAAATTGCCAGTTAAAAATTGCAGGTTTCTTTACTATGTTGTAATTGCAATTTTACAATAGTATATAAAGTTATCAAAATACGTAAAACATTTATTTTTTTATATAAAAAAACAAGCCTCTTGTTTCCTCCTCCACCCTTATATAGTAAATAAGCAACTGATACATAAAAACAAAAGCCTTGTACATCAATATGCCGCACCCTTTCAGTTCAGGCTTAGGGTGCAAGTGCGCTTCACATCCGATAATAATAGTAATAAAAATAATGATTATTTGACTATTAAAAGAGCATAAACATAGTACCTGAGGTTTGCTATTATGTGTGTTAACAACATAGTCTCCTAAATTCATAACGCCTTAAGTTGCTTAGAAAATTATACAAAATTCAGTTTATTGGAATACGCAAATTAGAAGTTTTAATTGTTAACACTATGCAAACTTTAAAAATGATTTGGAAAAGTGCTTTGAATTTCTCATGAATTTAACACCTTTTATAGATAAGATAAGATAAGATAAGATAACCTTTATTGTCATTTTTATATTGTGGGCACAACAGCACACATCAAAAATGAAATTTAGTTGCCCGTTCTCAAAGTAAAACACATACATGACACACACCTAAACATACTATGAACATATACATATACATATAGACCCACATCCTTACATATACATAGCAAATAAATATTAAATACTGTCCATCTTGAATATATAACGCAAGGAGGAAGCTTGAGAGTTCGCAAGGATAATGCTGTATGGAATGAAACTATGGCTGAATCTGGATGTTCTGCTATGGATACCACGAAGCCTCCTCCCAGAAGGTAACAAGGAAAACAGGTCGTGAAGAGGATGTGTAGTGTCCCAGATAATCTTACGGACCCTGCTCAAGCAACGCTTCTGTGCTATGTCCTGGATGGGAGGGAGGGAACTGCCAATGATCTTTTCAGCCATTCTCACCACTCTCTGCACCGCCTTCCTGTCTGAAGCAGTGATGCCTCCAAACCAGACTGTGATGCTGTATGACAGGATGCTCTCGATTGTCCCCCTGTAGAAAGTGGTCAGGACAGGGGAGGAAGATGTGCTTTTCTCATGCGGCGCAGAAAATGCAGGCGCTGCTGTGCCCGCTTCACCAGTTTCTCACTGTTGAGCGACCAAGTCAGCCTACTCATTAGCTGCACACCCAAGAATTTGATGCTGGTAACCATCTCTACAGGTGAATCATTAATGCACAGAGAAGTGTGGTTGTGCCTGCCTTTTCTGAAATCAACAATGATCTCTTTGGTTTTTCTGGTATTTAAAACTAGGCTGTTTTCCTTACACCAGTTCACCAACCCCTCAACCTCCTTGCAGTAAGCTTCCACCTTGTTACCCTGAATAAGGCCCACTACTGTTGTATCATCTGCGAACTTCACAATATGGTTGGTGGCAAACCTAGCACAACAGTCATCGGTCAACAGTATGAACAGCAGTGGACTTAAGATGCAGCCATTAAATTAGCTCAATTTTTTTTTCAGGGTTCTGTCTGAACCTGAAAAAAGTGTTGCTGCTTTAAGTGTCATATTAATATTAATGAGTGGATTCAATAAAGCAGCAGCATCACTTTTTTTTTAGGCTCTCCCCTTTTTATATCTGTAGCATGACAGCATGATAACCTCTCCCTCCTGCCAGTGGATGGCTATTTGGCACGGAAACCTGAAAATAGCCAAGGTACTTCAATGAACAGCAAGGAAGTATTGTCTGAGATCCAAAGGATTTCTTCTAAATCATTCTTGACATGTGTAGAACCCTTTACTCTATATATACAGTAAAAATTATTTATGCAGTATATAGATATAAAAAGCCTAGGTGAAGGAAACTATAATAAAGGATGCCCTTTCTTACTTGGTTTAAGTATCACTTGACTTATTTATAGCAAATACATATAGTGAGTGTTTGATGCAAAGCAAAACTGGAGTTTATTTATTCTTTACCCTAAAGTGAAGATTAATAGGTTTTCAGAACAGACCTTGCTCTGACAATAGAAATAAATGACTATGATTTCTGAACTATTTCAAGGAGACCTAGAGACTCAATATGCAAACTATCTCCTTCTATCATTGGAAGTACAGCCTTGGATTATTACTGACAGCTGAGATGCCATTAAGTAAAGGTCATGCAGTCTATCGACAATAATAAATTTCAAGATTTGGAATCTTTTAGTTGAAGTCTGCTTTGGTACATACATCAAAACTGGATATAAGAAAACCAAATAAAATACAATATACATTTTTTAGGCTTGCACTGGAATTCAGTTATATCAAGGCTATTTACATTTCGATACTAAAAAGAATGTAGAAAGCAAACCAACCATCTAACACACAATTTAATTCTCAAATACCCACCTATCATGCCTAATTGAAGTAGTGCAAAATAATGACTTGTTTCTAGGTGTAAGAAATCAGTGCAATTGTATCTTTGAATAAAAGCTTGATGTAAATACATGGTGTTAATTTAATTTTCAGCATGTATGCCTCATTTAAAACAACTTTAACTTTCCAGGTTAACTAATTGCAATTCCTAAATATCAAAAAATACCCATTGCTTGAAAACCATGACAGGGAGCACATTTTCTTTTCTTTGTAAGTTATTTATTATAAAATATAGATTGACACTTCAGTGGTGTTCATGAAGCTATAAAGGTTAACTCATCCTTAAGAAAAAGGAGAATAAAATGAGAACATTGTCTAGTATAAAATATGCAAAAGAAAGAAAGAAAGAAAGAAAGAAAGAGAAAGAAAGAAAGAAAGAAAAAGAAAGAAAGAAAGAAAGAAAGAAAGAAAGAAAGAAAGAAAGAAAGAAAGAAAGAAAGAAAGAAAGAAAGAAAGAAAGAAAGAAAGAAAGAAAGAAAATAGCTAAACATTAAGGGAAATAATAGCATATTTATATATTTTTGAGCCAAGGAAATGGTTGGACAAGTTAGATGGGGCTACTGAGTGAAAGGATGTTCATGGAACACTAGAGAAATTTACAGTCATGTGGTGCTCTTGGTGTTCTCTGAACTTAGTTGCTTGCTTGCAGACTTTCATTACCCCAGTAGGTAACTCATCAGTGTGAGTATGGATTTGTTGCCTGATTATATATAGTACTATGCCCTGCCAGGAAAGTGGAGACCTATTAAAATGAAATAAAATTAAAGTTTAGTTTAATTTAAAACATACAAGTTTAAATGAAAGGACTATCTTATTAATTCTCAAAATTTATCAAACTTTTTTCTTCAAAGTACATTTCATAGACCATTTACAAGAACATATGAACAAATGTTTTTGTAAATTTTTTATAGGCTCAGTTGTCTGTTTGTTTTTAGGGAAGACTTTAACTTACATGGTACACATTGTATGAATTAATGCCCAACAAAAATTATAGGTGTGTGTGTGTGTGTGTGTGGTTTTGGAAATATGCCTAAGAAAGAACAAATCATTAGCTACTTAATGCTTGGTAGTATTCCAGTCCAATAAATCTTATATAAGCTATACATAACATATTAGTCTTATGTTTTGGTTGCTAAGAAACTGATTTATACACTAAAAAGTGCCATTCCACCCAATAGAATGATAATTGACTAGTTAGAATTCCTAGATGTTGCATATGGATAATATGTGACTTGTACAGAAATAAAAAAAAATATCTTGCCCAATTCAAAAATGAATAATGGATTTTTTCTAGAGTGCTATATATACAATATGACTGAAATAAAACTTGTTATTATATTGTGAAATTATTTTTTTTTAACACCCTTATTTTAGGGAGAGGAATGAGTCCGCTTCAGAATCTTCCATAGATGGGAGTTATTGCTTAACACACAGTTGTCATCCTTGAAAAAATAGAAATACACACACACATACACACACATCTCTCTCACAAAGAGTCATTACAGTATTTTAAGTCCTGCATAATCATAAAATGTTGCCTGCTCAAACATCGGTTTTCTAGCTTATCTCCACAGTGATAGGATGTACAGCATTCAAAATGCATTTCCCTGCTTCTCATTTTTTTAAGTAGAAGAATGGTTGAGTAATTCTTCAAAAGACCTAAATGGTCTAATTAGGCTGATTCATTTGTCTTAGCTACATATCATTTTAAAGAAACATTTTATTTTTCAAACTATGTGTAGGAGTTCAAATTTTATTATTGTTGCCTATGCTGTGGCAGCGTCCTCCTCCTCCTCCTCCTCCTCCTCCTCCTCTCCTCCTCCTCCTCCTCCTCCTCCTCCTCTTCCAATTGCTAATTGAAAGAAGAAAGATCAAAATGAAAATCCAGTAGCAGCTAAACTGTTTGTAATGTAAGTGCCTGCATAAAGAAGATGAAATTACATGTATTTGTTAGAAAGTGAATAATGTCACTGTAGGATTGAAACTGAAAGAGGTGAAAAGAGAAGTAGATATTTAAAAAATATGAAAAGTATCCTGCTGAATCAGTCAATGAATCAATCCAGCATTTCATGTTGCAAAGAGGACAAATAGATATATACAGAAGGCTTGCAATGGAGAACAAGAAAGTGATAGCCCCCTTTTACAACACCTCTCCAGCAGCTTGTATTTAAAATATAATATAAATAAAGAGGTAATAGGGGTAATGTATAGTCATCAAGATTAACAACTAAATCCCAAGAACTGGAACTCAAGATGCAGAAAGGACAACCTGAGCTGCTGGAAGTACTAGGCATTTTCACAATAAAAGAAAGAAAAGGAAAAGGAAACTTCTGCATATAAGCAAAGTTTCCTGTCCTTTTCTCTTTGCATTAGAGGTAGAATTGTATTGTAGGGAATAAAGAATTCCTCAAGTGCAACATTAGTAAATATGCATGTGTAGGAACAAAGACATACCTGCAGTTATTCTTTTAAAAATATTCTATAGTACTGATATGTAACTTAAACATGATTTATCCATTATAGATAGTATTCTTTGATTGTTTAGTTGTACATTTTCTTTATAGTTGTGTCCCATATGTTTCTTTTTAAATGAAGTTTTGCCTACAGGTGCTTCACTTTTGAAATTGATACATTGTTCATGAAATGGTCGTGAAGCATTTGCAAGTTATCATCTACAGGTAATCCTTAGCAACTATAGCAACTATTCACAATTATTATAGTAAATAACAGTACATAAGTAAGATCATACACATAATTGCAGCTTCACTTAACAACCATTTTGCTTAATCTTTACCCAACAATTGTTATTGCACTGACTGATTGGTTATACTAATATCTTATTCTAGAGAGAATTTCCCTGAGGATGGGCTCCAGCACAAGTCCAAAATCTCGGAAGAGAAAACCCCTGGTCCCGGTGACCGACCCAGATTGGAACCTGCAAAATTATCCTGGGACACGTATATTCGCCTTCATTCGTAATATCTTATTCATGTACATCGTAAAGTGGGGAACTCCAGAAACAATTGTTTTATGTTTCCATTATATCTATTAGCCTACCTTGATATTGCCTTTTTCTTCATTCTTTCTACCACTTGTGAAACAGAACTGTGTAAGAAATAGCACTTCTTCTTTTATTTGCTGGAGTCTAAACTGTTGAGGTGAAAGCAAGCAGAATGACAATGCTTCCATATTAGAATCCATATCCTGTGGAAATTACCTGATAAACATCTCCATTTGAATGGCCATCCTGCTCATGGTTTTATTTTCTCTCTAGGGAATTAAATCAAAGTTTAAAAAAGATTATTAAACCAAATTATTTTCACTAGTGCGAAACTGAGTAGAAGCCCTAATTTCAGATGTACTTCTAAAATAATAGAAATGAAAAAAAAAAGTATACATGTGAGTGGGAGACGAGAAAGAAACAGAGTTCATTATGGTACGTATATACACAAATATACTTACACAGATATATATCACATATATACACAAATCACACACAGTGAATTTGAAAAGTTTAACAGTATGAGTAGCTGTTGAACAATAGCAGCAGTTTGAAGATTTGCATATATAAAAGATTAACACCAGGGTGGTAGGAGAGGACTTTTACCAAAAACATTCAAAAAAATCATATGTGGGTGCAAGATAACCAGTTTTAAGCTTCACAGTAAGGATTAGCTGTTGACTTATTTTATAAAAGAGAATAGAATGTTGTGTTTCACATTTTAAGAGTCCTACCTCTAACATTTAGTTTCTGATTGCAGAGTGCTGCTGAGTAATTTTCAAAAAAACAAACACTCTGATGCCAAATAAAGCCACTGCTGGTGTTTATTCTACATGCAGCCTGAGGCAACAGCATTTATCAATATGAGTTACCCTTACTCTGTGATCATCGAAAGGGTATATGTGCCTGAAGGTTTTGGAACAAAACACACTGTACATTGAAATAATGATGCACGCAAATCTGGGTATATATAACCTCAAAGAATGAAATAGTGTTTACTCCTTTCTGTTTTAACAATGTGCTGCATGCATTCCAATTAGGAAAAATTGCCCAATATATTTGAAGTTATTTAGCATTTGTTCCTAGGAAAGAACTTCTAGAAATGGAAAACTTTGAATTCAGTTATTAATTTTATTTTGGCTTATTTTGAATATTGTCACAAAAGAATTCCAATTAAATCTTTCATAAACAGTCTAATGAGAAAACATAAAATGGATTTAATGGAACTATATCTACATGGAAGGAAGGAAGCAGTGGGGTACCCCAAGGTTCCGTTCTAGGCCCAGCACTCTTCAACATCTTCATAAACAATTTAGATGAGAAAACTGTAGAAGGGCATCAAATTTGCAGATGACACTAAACTGGCAGGGATAGTTAACACTTCCAGAAGTTAGGCTCAAGATCCAGATGGATCTCAAAAACTTCCAACACTGAGTGCTATCTAACAAAATGAAATTCAGTGTGGAAAAAAGTAAGGTTTTACACTTAGGCAAAAATAATAATAATGTACAGGTACAGATTAGGTGAAACCTGGCTCAATAGCAGTAACTAGGAAAGGGATCTTGAAGTCCTAAAACTAAAACATAAGCCAGCAGTGTGTGGCAGCAGCCAAAAAAGCCAATGGATCCTAGGTTGCATTAACAGAACAATAGAATCAAGATCATGTGAAGTATTAGTACCATTTTATAAAGCCTTAGTAAGACCACACTTTAGAATACTGCATCCAGTTTGAGCCACCATATTATAAAAAAAAAATGTCGAGACTCTGGAAAGAATGCAGAAAAAAGCAACAAAGATGATTAGGAGGCTGGAGGCTAAAACATATGAAGAATGATTGCAGGAATTGGGTATGTCTAGTCTAGTGAAAAGAAGGACTAGGGGTGACATGATAGCAGTGTTCCAATATTTGAGGACCTGCCATAATGAAGATGGGATCAACCTATTTTAAAAGGTACCAGAAGGCAAGACAAGAAACAATGGATGGAAACTACTCAAGGAGAGAAGCAACCTAGAATTAAGGAGAAATTTCCTGATAGTGAGAACAATTAACCAGTGGAATGACTTGCCTTCAGAAGTTATGCATGCTCCAACACTGAAGGCTCTTAAGAAGAGAATGGACAACCATTTGTCTGGAATGGTATAGGGTCTCCAACTTCCTACCTTGATTTCTTAACTACTAGACCAAACTGTCTCTGTATATTTTATACTGTACATACAGAAATTGTCATTGCATGTTATTGTGCAACATTGCCCTTACTTAAAAATATATTTGGAGACCAAAACCACCATCTATTAGTCTTAGTTTTACAACATTGACACACATCAAGGAACAGAAGTAGAGAATATCTCAACATAAAAAAAGCAATTGGAGAGTTCTTAGTTTAAAACTGAGGACTATCTAACTATATCTTTGTAAAAAAACGTTTTTTTAACTACAATATGGTGGTATTTCTACAAATGCTACTGGTTTTCACTTCTTATAGTATTTATGTAAACAGAAAAATAAACTGCTACTGATAGATTTTGAAATTGACAAAATGTATTTCCAGTCTATCTTTTCAAACATGGCAAACATGTATTTCCAGTTTTGTAATCAATATAGATATCAGAGGAAAAGCACTTTTGGTCCAGAATTATTTAACACATTTATAAAGACTCTTTCGTTAAATTTCACAAAACATTCCAGAATTATTTAAGACATTTTTTCTCATTATGAATGAGAATATTCCATGTAAGAATAAACATTCCAATGCAGCTGAAAAAATAACATTGGTAGGAAGATCTTTGGGGTCTCAGATGTCTCATATAACTTGCCAGAAAAAAAGCTTTTACAAAAAATATTCATACCAATCTAAGCACCTGGATGACCTTTTCTGAGCGCAGAAGATAAACTGAGCCTGGCCTAAATAATACTAGTTATCAAGAGATGAATTAAATTCAAGGGCTCCTCAATCTAAATGTGGATTATAATAGCTGGTAATAACTCCATATAGAAAAACTCCCCCATCTTAATATAGAAACAAAGGAAATGAAAGTCCTTGCAATTATGGTATACACTTTTAAATTATATGTGTTGTGTTATTTATTTTATATGAAGCCCAAATGTAATCTTATCCCCTTTTTCCAAATAAAATCAGTTTGATTAACCACAACTCCAAATTACACGTTAAAAATAACATTATTTTGTATACTATTGCTGTTAAATGGCAGCTGATACAATCTTTGAAATTTTGGTTTTTAACAGACTGTTTCTATTTTATAATTTTCATTTTATAGCTCCTTATATTGCATGTCTATATGGGAACTCATTGCCAACACCGAAATAAATCTCTTTTGTTATTATTCAGAGCTTTACTAATATTTTATTGAAATAATGTATCAAAGCATATTTTAAAACAGAAAAACATCCTAGGGAACATAAGGCAGTTTTTGGCAGTTTCAAACTGCTGCAACCCAAAAAGGTATATATTCGCCATAAATTAACTTTCTCAAAAACTATTTAATGGCTTAGAGTTAAATAGTTCTGTTTCAGAAATATTGCAGCACTGACTTTCTAAAAAATATTATTCATGCCCGGGTCTTTCTGAGAAGCTTTGTTTACTTCTGTTTTCTCTCCCCTAAGAGCACAAGGGGAGATCTCCAGACCAATAGATAGGTGATGTCAGTCTAATCCAGATATAGATACCAGATATATAGATACCAAACTGTTCCTTATGTACAATATCAATAAATATTAATCTTCACCCCGCACAATTCTCTGATTCACCACAAAGATTATTTAGAACAGGAGGGAAGTATCAAAACCTTTGTTACTCCCCCCCCCGCTTGCAATATTAAAACATGACAGAATCCACCAAAAGTTATTTCAAATTGGGTAGGCATCCTCCAAAATGTTCTTTAAAATAAGGGCCTAGATAGGCAATGTGACATCAACTACTGTATGAATGTACATCCATAATAATTAAATACTCCAGACAATGAACATAAAAGTATCAGCACTCAGGTTGATAAAAAATGTCAGGACTTTTGTATCATAATTCAGATCATAAAGACTTTATTCAAATATCCTTTTATCCAATGAAGGGATGCTTACCATCTCTCTAGGTAATTGCCTTGATTGTCAAACTCCTCTTACCTTTTGTTTAACCTTTTTTCCCCCCTATCAATCTGCTGGAATTTACCTTTCTATAACTTAGTAAATAGTAAAGAAAGGTAAAGGTTTTAAGCTTCTTAGAGCAATCATTTCAGAAGCAGTTTAAAGTTTTAAAGTTTAATAGTAATACTTAAAGTTGTATTGTTCATTAGTTTACAGCCAGTGGATTTTTTTTCAGTGAAGGCATTGTGTGACAACTGTACATTGATGTACAATAGCTGATGCAGTTTGTACTAATTGCTATTTTTAGACACTTTTATTATTTATTTGTATCCTACCCTTATTATTTTTACAAAGAAGTCAAGGCGGCAAACATACCTCTCTTCCTTTTCCCCCCACAATAACAACCTTGTGGAGTGAGTTGGACTGAGAGAGAATAGCTGGCCCAAGATCATCTAGCTGGCTTTCATGGGTAAGGCAGAGTTTGAGATTATGGTCTCCCATTTTTTAGCCTAGCGCTTTAACCACTAGACCAAACTGGCTCTCAAACGTTGGCCCAAAAACCTAATTGCAATCGGCAAGAAATGATGTCAAATATGACTCACTTAGGAAGGGTAATGCTAATCTGTGAAAGTGTCCTCATTATAGCTACTAATTGTGAATTCCATGATAACAAGGCAGGGAATAGAGTCCCACCCCAAACAGACTAAACTTTAGTCCTTGAGTCTATTTCACCAGCATTTTTGTCTTATATGGATAAAAATTATATGTTCTTCCTAATTAGGACAATTTTCAAATTTAGGCAACATTCAAGGGTACTGGGACATTAACTTGTCTCTTTGTTGGTTGAATATATTGGCTTTCAGATAATAGATCAGAATTTTAACTAATAAGTATAACAGCTTTTAATCATAATTCAGGACTATTATCTTGTATAGATTTCAATTAACTGTATTCATTTGCATACCAAATGAAATAGCTGAATTAATTAGGAACTTGAACCAAATTCTGAGCCATTACCTTTTTATACATGTTCATTCTATTTCCATAGGGTTCACTACAAAGTAGACATTATATATTTTAAGACACTTTTTAAAATCCAGAACCATGTTTTAAGATTTAAAAAAACAAAAGTTTTGATCCTTACAGCTGGGATCATTTCATAAGGACTTTGTAAAGACCAAATATATTTCTTATTTCTTAGAAGAATAGAATAGAGCTGGAAGGGACCATTGAGGTCTTCTAGTCCAGTCCCCTGCTCAAGCAGGAGACCCTATATCATTTCAGACAAGTGGCTGTCCAGTCTCTTCTTAAAAACCTCGAGTGATGAAGCACCCACTATGTCTGAAGGCAAGCTGTTCTACTGGTTAATTGTCCTCACTGTTAGGAAGTTTCTCCTTAATTCCAAATTGCTTCTCTCCTTGATTAGTTTCCATCCTTCATTTCTTGTCTTGCCTTCTGATGCTTTGGAAAATAAATCAACCCCCTCCTCCTTGTGGCAGCCTCTCAAATACTGGAATACTGCTATTATGTCCGCCCTAGTCCTTCTTTTCTCTAGACTGGCAATTCCCAAATCCTGCAACAGTTCTTCATATGTTTTAGTCTTCAGGCCTTTAATCATCTTAGTTACTCTTCTTTGCACTTTTTCCCAAAGTCTAAACATCTTTTTTGTAATGTGGTGACCAAAATTGGATGTAGTATTCCAGATGTGGCCTTACTAAGGCTTAATAAAGCGGTACTAATACTTCACATGATTTTCATTCTATGCCTCTGTTTATATAACCAAGAATTGTACTAGCTTTTTTGGCTGCTGCTGCACACTGCTGGCTCATGTTTAAGTGATTGTCCACCAGGACTCCAAGGTCTCTCTCACAGTTACTGTTTTTGAGCCAGGTTTTGCCTAATCTGTACTTGTACCTTTGGTTTTCCTGCCCAGGTGTAAAACCTTGCTTTTTTCTACATTAAATATCATTTTGTTGGATAGGGCCCATTGTTCAAGTCTGTCAAGATCTTTTTGGATTCTGAGCTTATCTTCTGGGGTGTTGACTATTCCTGCCAGCTTAGTGTCATCTGCAAATTTGATGAGATTCTCTTCTATTCCCTCATCTAAGTCATTTATGAAGATATTGAAGAGTAGTGGGCCTAAGACAGAACCTTGTGGTACCCCACTGCTTACTTCCTTTCATGTAGATGTAGTACCATTAAGGACTAATTGTTGAGTATGGTTTGTCAGCCAGATACAAATCCATCTGTTGGTGATGTTGTCTATCCCACATTTTTCTAGCTTACCAAGAAGTAGGTTGTGGTCTACTTTGTCAAATGCCTTGCTGAAGTCTAAATATACTAAGTCCACAGCATTTCGCGGGGAACTAATTTAGTCACTTGGTCAAAGAATGAAATAAGATTGGTTTGACATGATCTGTTTTTAACAAACCCATGCTGGCTACTAGTTATAACTTTATTTGTTTCTAGATGTTCACAGATCTGTTTTTTGATTATTTTTTCCAGTATCTTCCAAGGTATTGATGTTAGGCTGATTGGTCTGTAGTTTCCTGGATATGTTTTTTTTCTCAGTGCAGAAAAAGTATTTCCTTGGCACAAGATGGAAGCAGAAGCTGGTGATGGATGGATGAAGGACTTTCTCCAGCTGTTGAGATCCTGGCAGGTGCAAATGGTGCAAAGAAGGCAGTTCAGTATTTGACTTGATGCCAATAACATTGATGCCCAGAGTAGATCATGCTGCCATTGTCATTGGTTTATGTTTTGCATCAATATCTCTATTTTGCTGTAGTTCCAGGAAGGCCATTGAATGCTACAGCTGTTTGACATTAAGGTAGCTTGACATTTTACAGGATAAAATTAAGTAGGTACAGTTATACCTATAAGACCCTGTGGAGGAACAATATTTTATAAAACCCAGGAAACCAAAGTAAGATGCTACAACCAAAGAGATCATTCCTGGTTAAGCTGGATTTTTTTTCATCTAGCATATTATTATTACATTATTTCAGCAATGTCCTTCCAAATTTAATAAGAATGCTTATAGCTAATAGAGAAATATCATCTGCTACTATTTTTTGTTCCACCTACTCAAGATAAAAAATAATAATCAGTAACATCTATTCCTTCTAGAAGAGCATGTACACTGATAGCTTTCCTACCCATTTTCCCTGCTGTGAGCCTGATCTTTGTGCTACCAAAATGTCAGCATAATAACATTTGGCAGCTTATTGCTTCTTGATGGGTGCTAATTCAGGATGTGCTGCTCTCTTGCTCTCCTATAATGCTTTATCCACAGTATTATCTGTAAAGGCTGCATGACAATTGATATCATGTAGGAGTAGCACTAGTTTAAGCTAAAATAGGCTGGATAATTGTTGAAATATAGAAGGGTTTGCCATTAAACATCTTGTAGGCAATGAGCATATTAGTAAGAGGGATTGTTTGTCCTCTGTGAGCAGAATTCACATAATATATTATTTTGTTAACTTGAATATGATGCACTTTTGTACAACTCAGATCACCCTCCTACATACCTAGTTTTCAAAGTAATGTCAGGATTTCTGTTGTGAAATTAAAACATGTTTATTTATAAAAAAGAAGAAGAAAAGCTTGAAGCCTGGCTTGTAGGAAGGTATTTAATTAGGCATTGCTAATCAGAATGAAACATTTAAAAAAATATATACTCAAATACATACACCATACAATCCAAAAGATATTTCTATTGGTCAAACTCTAAAGTAAGAACATATTCTTGGTGACAACTCAGCAACAAAAACTGAGAAAAGTCACATTTTCACAACTAAAATATAAATTAGGTGGAAATGTTGATAGGATGGAAATCCAAATCAGGGTTTTAAGAAATATTATTGCTAAAAGATTCTTTCTGAAATGTAACTATAAAGTTAACTACTCAAGTATTCTTGCTGTAGATTTATTATATCTCATTATATACAAAGCTAGCAATGGTGTTTTGCTACATACATGTAAAGTCTCAGATAAGGGGAAAAAAATACAGCAGAAAATGTCCTAACCGAAAGATATGTAGACAAAGGAGTAAAGTTAGCTTGTTAATATATCCTTAAGCGAAAGAAGCAAAGATTTGATTACTGTTGATTCACTATAGTCTTAATGAAATTTATTTTCTCTTTAGCATTTTGGCAGATGATAGCTATTGCATGTAGTTACATTTTGTTTTGTACAAAATTGATTATTTAGATCCATTTGGTTTTAAATGATAAATGATATATCATATATCTATTTGCTTTAAGATAGAAAAATGTTCTTCTGAGTAACTGACTTAAATCAGAAGAGGAACAGGAGGCCAGTAGATGGCAGTTTTCTTAAATATAAAAAGGGTAGAATAGAAACATTAAAATATCATATAGTGGGATGGAGCCTTTCAGGGAATACTAATATACATTACAACAGACATTCCAGAAATATCCATTTCTTTAAATCTTTCTCTCATTTGTAGAAAATTAAAATAACAACAGCAACAACAACATTCATGTTGACAAAATCACTATCAGTCAATTGCAAACAGTAGCTTTACTCGGTACAACTTACAACCTGTACTGATAATATCAACAAATAACTGCATCAGGTCCTTGGGAAGGATTCAATACATGGATAAACATTCCAAATCCAGTCTAAACATCTAGTTGATTGTGTGATTAACAACAATAATAAAACAAAGATCTCCCAATGAAGCACTACTTTTATGCCAGTGTGTGAATTGTATACTCTGACAGCTATGCCAGAGGTTCAATCATATTAAACAGATCTCACTAGAGGAGTCAGATAAAGGCTATCCCATATTAATATGGTGAGATATAATTTACAGAAGCTGATACCAGATTAGTAATCCATTGGGTTAACAAGGACTGTGCTAGATGTTGGAATTCCTGTACATCTGGTGACAAATGGGTTACATGATTGTTGGCTGAGCAAACAGGGTGAGAAACTGCAAGGCTACTGAAAAAGGTGTTTATCCATCCCAAATATAAAAAGATTGAAAAAAAAATAAATAATCTGTTATTACAAATCAAATCCAACAAGAAAAGGATATATCAAAAGACTGAACCAGTTCCAGAAAGAACAATAGCCAGATCAGAAATAACAGAACAGAGGTTAGCAGATCAACATCAATTTATAATATGAAATAAAGTATTCATAGAAGCAGAACTGAAAGAACTGTAAAGGTCTACCCAAGGCAAAGAAATCAAAGCCTTGCCAAAAGTAACTTGGACTGTAGAGGCAAATGAGGGAGAGTTGGCAATAGAGGAAGCCAGCAATGCTATTCAATCATTTTCATTCCAAAACCAGAGATCCTCTCCTTTACCTTTTTCTGGGGGAAAAAAAACCAAAGCTCTCATTTGATTCAAAAACAGATTTGAATCAAATGATAGCTAAGCATCTAGAATAAAACAAAAATAACAGAACAAGTTTGCCTGTATTGAAGCTTGTTCAAAAGAAACAGCTAGCACAAGTAGTAAATGATGCCAGTACTGTAATATTAAACAGAACTATCAGCTCACTGCAAGAAACAAACCAGTTAATATATAGCACAGGTACAGTTATGACTGAATACCTAGGATAAAGGTAAAGTAACAATTTCTTTGTCCAGTCGTGTCCGACTCTAGGACACAGCTTATCTCTGTTTCTTGGCTGAGAGAGCCAGCATGGCTATACACCAAACGTTCATGGAATACTATTACCTTTCCACTGAAGTGGTACCTACTAATCTTCTTATATTTTGAATGCTTTTGAACTGCATGAGGCATGAGGATAATACCTAGGATGCAAATCAACAAAGAAGCCAAAAAGTGCACCACCAAAATGGGAGATTAGACTAGAAAATAAGATCATTGTGCTAAGATCAGATGAAAGCAAGCTGGAAACATATGAAAGAAAAGAAGCTGAACAACAAAAAATACTTGATCAAGAAATATTACCTAGAGTTATGGATGATTAAGGAAGCACTGGAATTAAAAAAAAACAGTAAATAACAGGATCTGAAATATTACCATTTTGGAAAGCGTTAGTAATAATCAAATGGGATAACTAATAATAACAGTAGAAATGGTTAAAATTGAGCTAAAATAATTAAAAATGGGACATTCCTGGAAATGATCAATTTCATGACTTTTGGCTCATGTATCTGACTTTCTTACATCCAATTGTAGCTAAACAGCTTGAAGGATGAAAGATTTCATAAAGGAGACATCAGCAACTGGTTAATAACTGGCAACAACAACAACAACAAGAACAATAATAATAATCCCAAATCCGAAAACAACTGGAGCACCACTTGAACACCATTGGCACTGACAAATTCACCATTAGTCAATTGCAAAAGGCAGCCTTACTAGGAACTGCTTCCATCCTGTGATGATATCTGTAATACCATCAATTCAAACATCCACATCTGCCAATCCCAGGTCCTTGCTAAGGACTTGATAGGTAGACAAAAATGTCAAATCCAGTCTGAACATCTGGCTGACTGTGCGATGATCAATAATAATAATAATAGAGTTGCAAGGGACCTTGCAGGTCTTCTAGTCCAACCCCCTGCTCAGGCAGGAAACTCTATAGCATTTCAGACAAATGGCTGTCCAGTCTCTTCTTAAAAACTTCCAGTGTTAGAGCATTCACAGCTTCTGGAGGCAGGTTGTTCCACTGATTATTTGTTATAACTGTCAGGAAATTACTCCTTAGTTCTAGGTTGCTTTTCTCTTTGGTTAGTTTCCATCTGTTGCTTCTTGTCCTGCCTTCAGGTGCTTTGGAGAATAGCTTGACTCCTTCTTCTTTGTGGCAACCCCTGAGATATTGGAACACTGCTATCATGTCACCCCTTGTCCTTCTCTTCATTAAACTAGACTACCCAATTTCAGCAACCGTTCCTTATATGTTTTAGCCTCCAGTCCCCTAATCATCTTTGTTGCTCTTCTATGTACTCTTTCTAGAGTCTCAACATCTTTTTTACATTATGGTGACCAAAACTGGATGCAGTATTCCAAGTGTGGCCTTACCAAGGCATTGTAAAGTGGTATTAACACTTCACGTAATCTTGATTCTATCTCTCTGTTAATGCAGCCTAGTACTGTGTTGGCTTTTTTGACATCTGCAGCACATTGCTGGCTCATATTTAAGTGACTGTCCACTAGAATTCTGAGATCCCTCTCACAGTTACTACTATTGAGCAAGGTACCAAATGTACCTGTGCATTTGGTTTTTCTTGCCTAAATGTAGAACCTTACTTTTTTCACCATTGAATTTCATTTTGTTAGATAGTGCCCAATGTTCAAATCTGTCAAGATCTTTCTGTGTCTTAAGCTTATCTTCTGAAGTGTTGGCTATTCCTGCCAGCTTGGTGTAGTCTGCAAATTTAATGAGTTCTCCATCTCTCCCCTCATCCAAATCATTGATGAAAATGTTGAAGAGCACTGGGCCCAGAACAGAGCCCTGGGGCACCCCACTACACACTTCCCTCCATGTAGATGCAGTTCCCTTGGGGACCAGTAATAAGTAAAGTAAAATCATGAAAAATTGAAATGCCAAATGGCCACATCATGAGGAGCCATCAGGATGAATCCTACAAGTATCTGGGCATTTTACACATGAATATCATCAAGCATTGACAAGTTAAAATGTGATTAATAAGGAATATATCCAAAGAGTGACAAAATTACTACAGACAAAATTAAATGGGGAAAATACCATGAAAGCCATCAATAACCAATTCAATACACTACTGGCAATATAAACTATACACAAGCTGAACTGAACAGTATGGATTGAAAACCAAGAAAACTGATAATTATGCATTATGCATTCCATCCCTATAGTGATACTGATACATTATACCTGCCCTGGAAAAATGTAGGCAGGGGGTTACATCACTTCAAACAAATTGTAAAAGAAGAAAAAACTTGCATTGGCTGATTATTCTAAATATAAACTCACAAAGTCTTAGCAAATAACACACCAGATTTAACTGTGGTTAAAAAGAAATGTGTGCTTAATTGATGTGGCAAAACCAGGGCATAATAGAAGACTATATAGAATTTGATAAAATCACAAAGTATCAAGACCTGCAAATCAAAACTGGAATATTATGGCATAAATCTCAGTGTGATTTTCAGCACACTGGATGCCACATCAAAAAGTCTTGAATGGCACTTAGAAAATCTGTGCATTGTTCATCTGTGAATTACAAAAGGCCACGCTGCTTGGATCCATACATATACTATGCTGATACATTATGACATCCTTGGAAAAAATGTGATGCAAATGAAGGTCAAATACAAAACATTGCTGTATATATAACAACATCAACAAAAATAAAGATAATTTATTAAATTTGTAGTGGGAAGAAGACCCCCTAAAAAGTTGTCTAATTCATTTTCAGGGTAAGTATAGCATCTTGCCATTTCCTAATTGCTGTTGGAGGAACTGTTTGTTGATACCCATTGTTGAAAAAGTCCCCATATTATTTCAACTTACATATGATTTGTCACACTTTTTCCCCCTCTGTTAACATTGTGACTTACTTCAATACTTTTTTAGTATTGCTTACAAAGAGAAAAACAAGAATACTTAGAAGTAAATAAAGTATGGCAATATTTTTATGATTCCAAAACTAGTTATTTGAATCTGTTTCAATATTATTGGGTCATACAACTGTAGATTGATTGTGTATTGTGTTATATTCAGAGAAAATTATGTGTTTTAGGTATATTGCATATAAAAAGAAATGTTTTTAGAAAAGCTGAAGAATTCAAAAAGAAGAGCAGAATCATTATTAACATTTAAGCCCCATTGTTCAAGGTGTGCTTTAAACTATAAATTACTTTTTGCATTTTCTTTCCACAAAACATCTAAATGTACTCAAGCAATTAACTTCTAACTGCACCTTCTTGAGAAGTAGTGAGAAAAATGAAGTGGTAAATTAAATGTTATATTTTGCAAAAACATATTACACCAAAAGGAAACAATGAAATGAAGTGTTAATTGTGCATTTTCTTGATTTAGGACAAAATTTTACAGTGCTACATCTCATATATAGGCTCACCATTTGGTTATTGATACACATATTACTGAAAAGCAAATTTGATATAGAAAAATGTTAATATGTCCTTTTATCTACAGTAGTAAAATAACAGTAAGTTGTATTTTATCACACTTTTTAAAATTTAACTTATTGGTGTTCTGAAGCTCTTCATCTGTAATAATTATGTCAGGTACAACGTCTCTACTTTGTTTCATTGGCTTCATGCCATTTTACAACCGTATAATAATATTGAAATGTATTTGTAGAAAGCAGTGTTTCCACTCTGTTAGCATTGCTTAAGTCCCTGTAATCTTATGATAATCAAAGTTATCATAAGTAAAATATTATTTCCAAAGTAGCATCTTCTTTGTATCTCATCAGGTAGACCTTAAACTGCTGCTTACAAATTCCCATGAATGTACATCATGGCTACTTAAAATGTGTAAAAGTAGGTTCTTTATTATTGAGGGTTTTTTAAGATGAATAATCATCTTAGATTATTCATTTCATCAAATTCTAATAGGTAGGAAGTTATACCCAAACAAATACATTACATAGCGCTCTGAAAATGTAAGGTAAGAACATTGTGGTAAATTGGCATAACTTTAATGATCTGAATAGGATGGAAATTGACCCAGAAACTTAGAAAATCTAGTTTGGTTCAGTTGTCCAGTTTTTTGCCACAACCTGAACAGAGAAATTGGGGATGGCACAGTGCCAAGATTTAGTGTGCACAGAATCTGTGGAAATCTGTTATTAAACATGTTGAAGTGAAGAGATAAATCAAGAATCAAAGCAGAGGATTAAACTTTAATAATTCTTACTGAATTCAAATACAAACTAAATAAAAAAAATATTGCAGCCAGAAGGATGCATTCTAGACTGAGTGACTGAGAGATCCAGAGTCTTCAAACACTTTTCAAACATTTTTTGTGGACCATCCTGACAGTTCTTGGTTGTAGCTTTTATAGTTCTTTAGAATTCTAATAAATAATATCACCAACTAAAACTATGTATAAAGATAAATGTAAAGTTTCTCCTGTCCAGTCATATCTGACCCAAGGGAGCAGTGTTCATGTCCGTTTCTTAGCCGAGGGACTCAGCATTGTCGGAAGATATTTCTGTAGTCATGTGGCCAGCATAACTATATACCAAGACACACAGAATGCTAGTACCTTCCCACTGAAGTAGTGCCAATTTATCTACTTGCATTTGCATGCTTTCAAACTGCTAGGCGGATGGAAACTGGAATAAGTAATGGGAGTTCACCCTGTTGTGCAGCACTGGAGTCTCAAACCAGATTGTCAGCTTTCCAGCTGACAAGCTCAGCATCTTTAATCACTGAGCCACCATGCCCCTCCAAACTATGTATAGATAGTCCTCAACTTATGACCAAAATTTAGCCCAAAATTTATGTTGCTATGTGAGACATTTGTTAAGTGAGTTTTGCCTCATTTAACAACTTTTCTTGCCACCGTTGTTAAGTGAATCACTGCAGTTGTTAAGTGAATATGGCTCCCCATTGACTTTACTTGTCAGAAGGTTGCAAAAGGTGATCACAGGACCTTGGGACACTGCAACCGTCATAAATATGAGTCAGTTGCCAAGTGTCTGAATTTTGATCACATGACCATGGAGATGCTGCCCCAGTTGTAAGTGTGAAAAATTGTCATGTCATTTTTTTCAGTGCCATTGTAACTTTGAATGGTCACTAAATGAACTGTTGTAAATTGAAGAGTATATGTATGTGTATGTGTGTATGTGTATATGAATATGCATATAAGCGTGTGCATGCATGTGTTTGTGTGAATGTAAGCCATCAAGAGTCATTGAGGGGTTGGTCAGACTAAGATATATATAAATAAATAAAGGAATCTAAGAAAATAACATCTCAACTTTCCCATTACATATTCTTGGGCAGGGGCATCGATCAATTCACAATATTTTTCTCAATATTTATTGAAGAATCAGTTCACTGTGATCAGTGGTAGAAGCATTTTTTTTCTTTTTTTCTTTAAGATTTACTTTACTTAGCTTGCAAAAATTCATGCAATAACAATGAACAACATGACCACTATTGTGTAACCTTCAAAGTAACACTTTGAACATTATAGGAGTCAAAACAAAGAAAGTAAAAAAATAGCATTTATTTTCTCTAGGAAAAGAAAAATAAATCCTCTTCTAATTAAGTTTAGATGGCTGTATTAGAGGATAAAGGAAATATTGAAGATTTTTAATATCAGTAAGGAAGAAATTGTGAAAGTGTATACTACCTATTTAGCATTAACTAACATAAATATCATTTACAAATACAATTGTTCATTTTGCTTGCTTGCTTCATGTACCTAAATGTCCTTTATTAATGCTACTGAATAAACCCAGAAGAAATAATCTTTGGTGAATTTCATTTCATACTGTTTGGAACTATGAACTCATAATCCTTGAAATCCATATTGATTTATATTATTGTGAGTGGCAATGGCAATGACAGAAGAGAAAAAAGAAAATTATTGCTCAGCAGTGCTGCACCAAAGATAAAGCAAATTGAATAGAATATCTCTATACCATCTCAATTCCATCTTAAAGCTATTTTACTTTATGAAGGAAATGAAGGGAAGATTTGTAATATGAAACAAAGCAAAACTGTAGGACACAGAACTACACAACTTACTGGATGCTTTATTCATTGACTTTTTCAGTCACTTCACCCTGTAATTCCAACATATCAGAATGAGAGTGATAGCACTTTTACAGAGTTTATCATATTTCAACGTGCTTAATATTTATTATATTAAACCAGTTTCTGTTGAAGCTCTCCCTCTTTATTTTTTTTCTTTACAGCCTTGAGAAATATTGTGCAAGACACAATCAAAAGTAACAGTTATTGAATACGTAGAGATAAACCACAGCAAAGCAAAAGTATATCTGGAGTAATGCTTTCATTATACTGTAATGCAAGTATTAGCAAGTATTAGCAAGACAATAACATTCACTGAGAGGAAGGGAGAATGCTATTATTATAGTTATGTGATATAATGGCTCCTGGAAATTTTAAAAGATCAAGGAATGTTCACAGTATCCTGTCACATATATTGATATAATATCCAATATATAATTATGCTAATATTGTATATTAATAATAACAACATATTAATATACCACATATTATACAATATATTATATATTAATATGTGTTGATCCAAACTAGAATGTGGCAAGAAGAATAGGTAACCATCTTCAAAACTGTACATTTCCTTTAAATCAAAGTTAGGAAGAAGTCCTAGAAATATATTTAGCTGATTCTGCTTTTATCTCAAATTTTATTTAATTTACTGGTGTAGTCAGATCTATGTGACTCTTCCAGTTTCCTATTTGGCCAGGATAACAACCAAGTGTTTGCCCAATCAGTGTTGAAATGTTTACCTTTATTCAAAAGCTATAAGCAAGTCTAAGGGCTTATCTGCATTAAGAAAAGGATGGGCTACCTAATATTCTGAGAGTGCAGAAATGGATGTCATCCTTGTTTGCCTCCAGCCTGCTGGGCAGGTGAGCACTTCTGAGCTTACTTGCTTCTTATAGTATTTCCCCCATCTCCTGGTATGAGGAAGGAGTCCAATCCACTTCATCCCATTCTTTCTTTATAAGGGCTTGCCATAAAAGGCTGGACTATTGCTCTATTTCTTTTTTTCAGGTCCAATAATGAGTTGATGAAATGCTGGCTATTTCTCTTTTTCTTTTTTTTTAATTGGGTGTAGTTGATAAGAAATCTGTTAAGTTTTCTTTTCTAGTGGTAAGAACTATAACATATCTCCTTTTCTCCCTGCCCTGCCCTCTCCACAAAAGACATGTCTACAAAAGCATATGCTTTCCTGGCATGGTTAAGGGTGGGAAGAAGTAACAAAATCCACCCACTGGAGGCTCTGTTAAGAAACCCATACAAACAGAAAATCTGGATATCACTGTGGCCTAAGTCGAGGAAGACGTTGGAATCAGATAAAGTCAGTGTTATTTTAAGACAATTTAGTCACAAGAGACAAGTAGGTAAAGTTGCAATGCAGAAAAAGCCCTTGGACTTTTAGTAGTCAAAGTGATTACTGAAAAGTTTCTTAAACATAGGTTTCCTGTTTGTCACATTTTTAGAATTTTCCAAGATTTCTGCTAACACATTCTTAGTCATTATTGACACTATGAGCAGCAATTGGAATTTTTACCAGATTGATAGTTAGCTGACTAATTTGGAATTATTCACTGATACAGTTCTCACTTGCTCTAAACAGCAGAAGCCTAAAGATGAGGCATACCAGGATTGGGGAAGAGGTGGGAGAGAGAAAATATATAACTTCTACAATTATTTTTTTAATCATTTGCCAGAAACAGGACCATGTGTTATTTTGGCACCATTCTTATGTCTTCTGCTCTGCCATGAGACAACTATACTTGTAAAAGAAGGATGACCCAGCATTTTGCAACTCCTGATATTGCACTGAAACTGTATTTTTACAGAAAAAGAGATTAAAACATTTTGATAGTCTGGCCAGAAAGAAGGCTGATGAAAGCTGTTGTGTCTTGGGCCTTGCTGAGTCAATCAGCAAGGCTCAGGAAACCTGCAGGACAACTGCAGAGACCCGGGCAGACCACGTGTTTGCCCGGGACCGGCTGTAGAGACCCGGGCAGACCACATGTCTGCCCGGGACCCAGACAGGCTGTTTCCAGCCTTGTGCGCATGCACGAGGCGGGAGAATAGCCTGCATTCGTTGGTTGAGCCTCCCCTTGCAGGGGAAGTATAAAAGGGCATGTTGCCATTTTCTCCTTTGCTTCTGTTCAGTGCATGTACACAATAAAGATCATCTTTTGCACCAACTGCCTCGTCTTCATGTCTGCGTTGCGAACAGAACAAAAGCTGCTTCTGTAGCACCAAACAAATTAAGTAATCCTGTATGAAAAAATTTTATTGTCAGGAGACAGAGCAATGAATGAACATTAAGAATTGTGTACTTGTTTTGGTTTTATTTAGTTTATCTGTTTGTTTATAATTTTACATTTCTTTGATGCAAGAAATAATATTTTTCTTGGATTTATGTGGCAATCTCTTCCATGCTTTAGGGTTTTAAAAGAAATGCTTAAATAATTTAAGGTGTTCTAGCAGGTGTGTGAGTATGTGAGGTTTAGTTGCTTTGCCAAGTCTTTTGAAGAACTCCAGAAGAATATCAGATGGTACCTTTTAAGCATCTAAAAGCATAGTTCCTTTCTTGATAAGGTGGAAAATATAGTACAAGGTCTTTTATGACAGGTTGGAGGAAATGCTTAATTAAACATTTGGCATTTTACAACTGCCACAGGAAATAAGATAAACAGAAAATACTACTACGATACGTCTGGCCATTTCCCATGATTCAAATTGTACATTTGTAACAATTTCTTGGTGGAGAGTGGGGTATTGATTCAAGTGGAATTAGCAAAACCTTTTTAACCCATTTAAAAACCATACACATATATCAAAATCCACTAACTCAGGGGTCCCCACCCCCCGGTCCGTGGACTGGTATCGAGGCAGCATGCCAGCAACCGGGCCACACAAATAAGCAAAGCCCCATCTGCAGGATGCAGGCAGCATACAAAACCATGCCCCCTAAAGTCTGCAAAAAAACCTCTCTCCACGTAACCAGTCCCTGGTGCCCAAAAGGTTGGGGGCCTCTGCACTAACTTAATGCTATAAGTCTGAATTCCAGCCTTATTAAAGTTTCTGGCCTTTTTCATATATTTAACAGCAGATTTTAAAGTCACAATTATAATAAGGTAATGTGTCTGTTCTCTCTTATTGTTACTAGCCAAACTTTTCTTTACTTTCCAGTTTGATTTGAAAATTAAAGTATTAGTTATATTCATGAGATTCAAGTAATTGATTCAAAAAGATTTTTGAATTATTGAAGGTCAAGACAGATTCCTGCAAGGCATTCTGAATCTACAGCTCACTCTTCTCAAAATATTAAAGAAATTTTAAATGATTAGAAATATATATGGGGAGAAATTCATAGAGAAATTCATCAATTCTTATAATGCTTATAATCTTTATCCTTCCAGGGCTTTAACAAAAGTTATGAAGGATTAAGATATGGATTCAAAATAACTAGAAAAACCCCAATCTTCTAGTTTTGTCAATGCCCTTCTACTGTTATGGTCATATAGGAAAGAGAAAAAAAATATTTAATTTTATAAATATGCTTTACCAAGGTTCCATTTTGTTCCAGATAAATAGCAGCTGAAATAGGCAGAACTGAAAAAAATGTCAAGAACAAAAGAAATACGATTGTTTTATTTATGTGCCTGTGTGGATAACGTAACTAAGGAGATGTGCCCAGTGTCTGCACTAATTAGAGATGAATGATTTCCCCTAGGAGAGAGTTAATAAGATAATTATATATCTAAATTGTATATATTTCTGGCAGATATGTACCAAGATGTATGTTTGAATTAATCTAGAACTCTGATAGAAAATAATAGGAACAATATATGGAATGAATTCAGCATTACCTGTGTCATCAAGAATGCCTTTAATTTCTAGCCTCTTGGCAGTTAGGATTTCTGATCTTTCTACTTAAAAGCAGAAAAAGCAATTGCTCTTTTTGTTCTGACACATACAGCATATAGCCCAAAATCATAGAGTCTTTTAGAGTTTTGAGATGAACCCAATAAATAGCCTTGGGTCCAGGAACATCTGCTGCCTACATAGTGTGTTTTGAGAATTTCAGTTGGAATAATACATGTTATCTTTCAAAAGCTTTCTTTAATCTTATTTATCCTTTATTGTCCTACATTTAGGTATTTTTTTTACTACTTAGTTATTTCTTTATAATGCTTTTGAAATACTTTTCAAGCAACTCTGTGCCCTGCTGAAACACCACTGGTTCTGTTGCTTGATTATAAGGAATGATTTGGTTACCAGGCTTCAGTGGTATTTGGTAGGGAACAACTTTTTACTTGGGTTATTTATGTCAAGCAGTGAACATACCAACTTTTGCATTTTAAGACCTGAAGCAGCTAATTACAAATGCATTTTAAAAATAAAGCAATAGCTTTATTGTGCTTTGATGTAGAGATTCATTCATAGAATCTATAGTCAGGGAAACCTACCATGATATCAAACTATTGCTGAAATAACAGATGATCAAAAACAAGAATCCCAACCAAAAGAGATGGTGGCAGAAAGAAACACAAGAATCACACATACACACACACACACACCCCACATATAAATAGAAGTTACATCTGATATGCAGAAATCAATGGAATTCTTTCATATTCTGCAATGCATATTACTTCTCATAAGTCCATAGTAAAATATGGATGGTAGCTATTTATGCGAAGTCTGGTGCTCATTGTCATTATTAAGAGTCTTTATCCCATCTTCTTTTTCATTCTGTTGTCTCATTTTCACCAGCTCCACAATAACAGACAACATCTTTTCAGTTGCCTAATCACTATGATGCTGTGCAATGATTAGAATTTCTGCAAAGTGTTTACTTTATTCGGAGCTACCACAGACCATTCATTTATATTCCAGAGTGTCTTGGGAAGCACCCACCTAATGTTCTTGTCACTTTCCAGCTGTTGGAGTCTACGCTGAGATTGTGTTCCAAATAATTTGCAACCTATTATAATTTCAGTGGTAATTGCTCTATTTCCTGAGGTTGTTCTATAGCCTTCTAATTCCCCCTTGTGTATTTATGTTGTTTATATCTTCCTGGAACTCCTAAAGAGGTTGCAAATGTAACTTCTTATTTCTAGTAGGCTAATAGTTATGGCATGAATTCTAAACTCAGTTACTACTTTTATTCATGTTAGTGCCCTTTCTAGTGTCTGTAATAAAAGTGCTGAACAGAGAGTGGTATCCTTGAATACCTACAAGTGTACCTTATGATCTAATATCATGGGAGAAGCCTCACATGTTCATCCATACCCAACTTAATAGTATCAATAGCAGTTGAATGTGTTATTGGCCATTATATAATAATTTTGATCATTTGAAGTATTTTATTTTCCTGTGTTTCTGAATCTTTATTGAAAATTTAACTGATTTCCCCCTGTAGATACTACAGGTATTTATAAATTTTTAAAAAGATAGTTTATGGAGCAAACACAAGTGTCGAAATACGTTTGGTTCCTAAAATACCAAGTCCTGATTCTACACACAGAGAAATTTTATAAAATTATATAAAGTAATGATGATTCTCAGGTAAAAAAAAGTCTGTTTTTGGAATGATATTAAACCAAAGTGAAATTATTATTATTATTATTTTGAGATTCTGAAATGGGATCCAAAGTAAATATTTAGTTACTTTGTAATGAATCTTTATAGCTGGTTTGTTTTTTTTTTTGTTTTTTTTTTAAGATATATTGTTGTTGTTAGTTGCGAAGTCGTGTCCGACCCATCGCGACCCCATGGACAACATTCCTCCAGGCCTTCCTGTCCTCTACCATCTTCTGGAGTCCATTTAAGCTCACGCCTACTGCTTCAGTGACTTCATCCAGCCACCTCATTCTCTGTCGTCCCCTTCTTCTATTGCCCTCAATCTTTCCCAGCATTAGGCTCTTCTCCAGTGAGTCCTTCCTTCTCATTAGGTGGCCAAAGTACTTGAGTTTCAACTTCAGGATCTGGCCTTCTAAAGAGCAATCAGGGTTGTTCTCCTCTAGGACTGACCGGTTTGATTGCCTTGCAGTCCAAGGGACTCGCAGGAGTCTTCTCCAGCACCATAGTTCAAAGGCCTCAATTCTTTTGCACTCAGCCTTTCTTACGGTCCAACTTTCACAGCCATATATTGCAACTCGGAAAACCATGGCCTTGACTATACGTACTTTTGTTGGCAGGGTGACGTCTCTGCTTTTTAGTATGCTGTCTGAATTTGCCATAGCTTTCCTCCCCAGAAGCAAGCGTCTTTTAATTTCTTGGCTGCAGTCCCAATCTGGGGTGATTTTGGAGCCCAGGAAGATAAAATCTGTCACTACCTCCATTTCTTCCCCATCTATTTGCCAGGAATTGAGAGGGCCAGATGCCATGATCTTGGTTTTCTTAATGAGATATAGATATAGATAACTTTTATTGTCATTTTTTTTTATTGTGGGCACACTGGCACACATTAAAAAATGAAATTCTGTTGCCTGCTCTCAAAAGGGTACACATACATAACACACATATAAACATGCTATATACATACATATGTATATACCTATACCCTTACATATAAACACATATAAATATTAATCACTGTCCATCTTGAATACGTAGCGGAAAGAGGAAGCTTGAGACTTCACAAGGTTGTTACTGTATGGAACAAAACTGTGACTGAATCTGGATGTTCTTCTTTGGATACCAGAAGCCTCCTCCTCCCAGAAGGTAACAAGGAAAACAGGTTGTGAAGAGGATGTGTAGTGTCCCAGGATATACTGTGGACCCTGCTCAAGCAACACTTGTATGTTATGTCCTGGATAGAAGGGAGTGAACTGCCAATAATCTTTTCTGCCCTCCTCACCACCCTCGGCACTGCCTTCCAGCTCAGAATTCATTAGATAGATGACAGCTATATAAATTTGTTAAATAACCAAGTGAATAAATAAATAAATATACCCAGGATATATCTGTATAATAAATATAAAGGTAAAGGTTTCCCTTTTCCATTTGTATCTGACACTAAGGAACAGTATCCCTAGGGAATAGTGCTCATTTCTGTGGTCATTTCTGTGGTCATGTAGCCAGCATGACTATATGTTACCTTCCCATCAAAGTGGTACCTATTTATCTACTCGCATTTGCATAGGTGAACTGCTAGGTGTGCAGGAGCTGGGGCAAGTAATGAGAACTCACTCCATTGCATGGTGCTTGGGTCTCAAACTCAGGCTGTCAGCTCTCTAGCTGACAAGTTCAGCATTTTTTACTGCTACACCATTGCACTCCCTATAACTATAACTCTATGCTATATGCTTAAGCATAGATTGCTTAATAGAATACAAGCTGAAGCAAAATCCTATCCTTAGTTTACTTATTTATGTGTATGTAAATTGAAAATGCAATATAATATGATATCTATAAAAATAAACATTCAATGAAATGCATAAATAAAAAATACATATGATGTACAGCATTAGCAATAAATATAGCAGAATTGAAACACATTTATAAATAACATTAAAATTAGTTAGAAACGTTTGAAATTCTCAAAGTTCTTTACCTTATAATTTGGTGAAGAAAGATAACAAATTATCTTACTTATAATATATTCATATTTTATGTGTGATAATACGCGAAGCATCTTTCTAGATTCAGAAATTGTGTGCTTTGAAAAAGGTCTAGATTTAGTTAATTTACATACTGAGTAGCTTAGTTGTCTGTCTGTCTGTCTGTCTGTCTGTCTGTCTCTCTCTCTCTCTCTCTCTCTCATTGGCCTTCTGTGAATTTGACGGATAGGAGAAAACAAGTTGAAAAACTAAACCTAGAAAGGAATGAGACATCATCATTGTCATCATCATCGGCATCGTCGTCGTCATCATCATCATCATCATCATCATCATCATCATCATCATCATCATCATCATTCATCACACAGTCAGCCAGATATTCAGACTAGATTTGGCATTATTGTCTGCCTATCAAGTCCTTTCCAAAGACCTGGGATAGGCAGATGTGGATATTTGCTGGTGTTACAGATGTGAATGTTTGATAGTGTTACAGATATTGTCACAGGATGTAATCTGTTCTGAGCAAAGTTGCCTTTTGCAATTGACTGAGGGTGAATTTGTCAATGCCAATGGTGTTCAAATGGTGGTCCAGTGTTTTGGGAATGCACTGAAGATGCCTATTGGTACTACTTTGCTTGTTTTTGCCACAGTTGTTCTTTTTCTATTTGCAGGTGTTCGTATTTTGTTATCTTCTCCAGTTCTTTCTCTTCTATTTTGCTATCTTCAGATATTGCTACATCCATATCCAGACTTTTTTTTCATATCAATATTTGTTAAGTCTGGAGTGTATTGTGGCAGGTGCCTTTCTGTTTGAATTCTAAAGTCCCAGAGCAATTTATCTGCTTCATTTTCTATGGCTTTATCTATTTTATGGTCCCACCAGTTCTTGCTTGCAGGCAAATGATATTTCTTGCAGATTTTCCAATGCACCATTGTTGCTACTTTATCATGTTGTTGCTTGTACTTAGTCTGTGTGATCTTCTTGCAGCAGCTAATCAGGTGGTCCACTGTTTCTTCAACTTCTTTGCCTAGGCAGCACTTATTGTCTGTTACTGTGTTCTCAGTTCTGGCTTTAACTTAATAATAATAATAATAAAATTGGAAGGGATCTTGGAGGTCATCTAGTCCAACCCCCTGCTCAGACAGGAAACCCTATACCGTTTCAGACAAATGGCTGTCCAGTCTCTTCTTAAAACTTCCAGTGTTGGAGCATTCACAAAAATAAATGTATGCATTTATTTTTAAGGATTGGCTTACTGAAAGAATTAATCCTTCAGGTTTTTTTTTCAACTTTCTTGCTCTTAGCCATTACCAGGTCTTGTTATTATATACTTTCCCTGCTATATTTTTTTTTGTAATGTACTGCCTGTTTAATGCTTTGTCTTCCCATGCCTCCATTCTGTTCTTCATTTGGCCTTTCTTGTAGGCCAGTTTGGTATTTCCAGTAGTGAGTAAGCCTATTAAGTAGCACCAGGCATTATCATTTGCTAGGTGTTAGCCACTCTTTAATTTCACCTCCTTGCAGTATTTTGTTAAGCTGCTTGACAGCAAGTGGATGTAAACTAATAAGATATTTCAACCCAAGTCCATGCAGTTCATCTTCACTGGGTGCTAACCAATTCTTAATCTTCCATGCCCTTTCTGCCACCATTTCTGCTGTTATTACATGTTCTTTCATTTCATTCTTTCATCTTTTTTATTCTTATCCACCTCTTTTATGCAAGCTGCGTTGTTGTATTTTTTAGGTTATGCCATATCTGCACCCAGAACTGTATTTGTTTTTCCTTGTCAAGTACCGACTGATTCACTAGAGTCTCTCCATGATGGATTGGTAGAAATATTTCTGATTAGATTGAAATTAGAGATTCTGCTTATAATTTGCAATTCAAGCTTTGACTCTGCTGGTTTTCTGAGCTACAACTATTATTTGCTATTATATTATTTCCAGTGCTTCCTTGATCTTCCTTGTTTCTAAGTAGTATAAATTAAAAATAACCCCCAAAAAAGCTTCTTTCAACACGTAAAAAACAAGAAAAAAGTCAAGGACATCATTAGTCCATTGATGGGAGAAAATGGCAGGAAGGTGATAAGCAGAACTGCTCAGCTTATTTTTTGTATCTGTCTTTACATAATAGGAAAAAACAGTCCAACCTATCAAAAAAAAGAAAGAAAGAAAAGAAAAAAGAAAGAAAGAAAATTAGGAATGCAAGTCAAAATAAGAAGAAAATGGTAAGATAATAACTATTCATTCTAGATGAGTTCAAATCACCAGGATCAGATGAATTACAACTCAAGGTTCTGAAGGAATTGGCAAACATGATCTCAGAATCACTGAACTATATCTTTCAAAGAACTTGGAGCATTGACGAACTACCAAATGACTGGGAAAGGGCTGATATAGTCCCCATTTTCAAAAAAGGGAAAAAAATGAATCCAGGAATACCTGGGAAGATTTTAGAAAAGGTAATCCAGCAATGAATCTACAAATATATAGAGGCAATTCATAACCAGAAATCAACATGGGTTTGTCAAAAATAGATCATGCCAGACAAATCTTATTGCATTCTTTGACAATGTGACAAAATTAATGGACCAGAGAAATGCTGTGGACACAATTTAAGTGGACTTCCGTAAAGGATTTGATAAAATAGACCTACTACTTGATAGGATAGAAAAATGTGGTGTAGACAGCATCACCACCAGACAGATTCGTAACTAGCTAACCAACTACACTCAACATGTAGTCCTTTCTGCCTCTACATGTAGGAAATGCCTCTACATTTAGGGAAGTATGCAGTGGGATACCCCAAGGCTCTATCTTAAACCCAGTTCTCTTCAATATTTTCATCAATGATTTAGACAAGGGGATAGAAGGAGAACTCATCAAATTTGCAGATGACACCAAGCTGACAAGAATAGCCAACATTCCACCAGATAGGTTCAAGACACAAAAGGATCTCGACATACTGCAACACTGCAGCTTATCTAACAAAATGAAATTCAATGACAAGAAAAGTAAGGTTATACATTTAAGCAAGAAAAACCAAATTCACAGGTATTTAATAGGTGGTACCTGGTCCAATAGTAGTAGCTGCAAGAGGGATCTTCGAGTCCTAGTGGACAATCACTTAAATATGATCCAACAGTGTGCTGCAGCTGCCAAAAAAGCCAATGCAGTCCTAGGCTGCATTAACAGAGGGATAGAATCAGGATCACATGAAGTGTTAGTACTGTTTTATAATGCCTTGGTAAGAACACACTTGAAATATCACATCCAGTTTTGGTCACCACAATATAGAAAGATGTTGAGACTCTAGAAAGAGTTCAGAGAAGAACAACAAAGATGATTAGGGACTGGAGGCTAAACCATATGAAGAAAGGCTGCAGGTATTGGTTATGTCTAGTTTAATAGAAAGAAAGATTACAGGTGACACGATAACTGTGTTCCAATTTTTGAGGAACTACCACAAAGAAGAGGAGGACAACCTATTCTTCAAAATACTTAAAGGCAGAACAAGTAGCTATGGATGGAAACTGATCAAGGAGAAAACCAACCTAGAACTAAGGAGAAATTTCTTGACAGTTAGAGCAATTAATCAGAAGTTGTTGGTGTTCCAATATTAGAGGTTTTTAAGAAGAGATTGGACAACCATTTGCCTGAAATGTTATGGGGTTGCCAAGCAGGGGCTTGGACTAGAAGATCTCTAAGGTCCCTTCTAAATCTGTTATTCTGTTAATCTATTATTCTGTAGTTATTCTGTTATTCTGATTAGGTATTCTTTGGTCTTGTTCTTTAGCTTCTATTCTTTCATCTATTCTAGCTTACTTACATCTGATCTCAGCTGACTGATCTTATTTTCCAGTCGGATCTTCCATTTTGTTGGCACACTATTTAGCTTTTTTCTTCTTTGTTGATTTTGCATCCCAGGTATTCAGTTATAACTGCAGTTATGCTGTACATTATATGATACATGGTGTGTTTCTTGCAGTGAGTTGGTGTTTATGCTTGATATTGAAGCATTTGCATTTTTTAAATTCTTGTGCTAGCTGTTTTTTGGAACAAGCTTCAATGCAGACAGCCTTATTCTGATGTTTTTATGCTGTTCTAGATGCTCAGTTACTCTTTGTTTCACTTCTACTTTTAATTAGAGGGATTTGTTCTTTCTGAGGCAGAGGAGAGGGTGCCTGGCTTCCAAATGAAAACAATTCTATATGTCTGCTGGATTCCTCGAATACCAATTTTCCTTTGTTTAGTTCTACAGTCTGAGTTATTTCTTGATTTCTCTGTCCTAAATAAATTCTTCCAATTCTGCTTCTATGAATATTTCATTTCATATTATAAGTCAAAGTTGATCTGCTAGCTTCTGTTCTGGTTTTTTTCGGATTCTGGATGTTGTTCTTTATAGAACTGGTGCATTTGTTTCAATTGTCCTCTTCCTGTTGGATTTGATCTGTAATAAGAGATCATTATTTCTTTGTTTTCATTTACTGCATATTTATGATGGGTAAACACCTTTTCTTCCAGTAGTTCTGTAGCTGCTGGCCCTAATTGCTCACCCAACAATCCTGAATCTATTTTTCACAAGATGTCCAGGAACTCCAGCATTTAGCCTGGTCCTTGTTAACCAAACCAGTACGTATTTCTGTAATTTATATCTCACATATTTTTTTATGGGAGAGACACTCTTTGACTCCTCTGATGAGACCTGTTCAGTATGGTTGAGCCTCTCATCTTCTTCAAAGCACACAAGTCCCACAACACATTAAGATAGTGCCTCAATCGTGATGATGATGATGATGAGGATGATGATTGTTCTGTTTCTTGCTGGGCTCAGCATTGAAGAGGCAGGAGTAGTAAACAGGTACTTCTTTATTGAAGACAAAACAGAACTCAGAACAAGATGGCTCTGCCCCTATTTATACATTCTACCTGGGGTGGTGTCAGCCAATGAATGCACCATATTCTCCCACTCAAATGGATACTGATTAAGCTTGCAGACAGCAAGTCTGGCTAGCAGGCCACGTGGTCTGCTAACAGTCCCAGTGCAGCTCCCTGCACCTGTTTCATAAGGAAAGCTCAGTACATTACACCCCTCCCCTCCTGGTTCTTTAACACATACACAATATTCTTGTTGTTCAATGGTTCATACATTCAAAAACACAATGACAATCAGTGATACACAAGTCTATCATCACATTTGTCAGAAATAATAATATCAAAACAACCATTTACAAGGAACATAAAAACATTCCCATTTTACTGACCTACAAACATTATAGTACATAGGCATTGCCATTCCAAAGGAACTTACATAAGCATTTCAGTTGCAATAAAAATACATAAGCATTTTTTTAAGCTTGCAATGACAGAAACCTCACATAGTCCTTTAAAAACTTCGGTGGGCCTTTTGCTCACTCCGAACATCTCGGAGCTGCTGCTACCTCCCGATCTGCAAGCTCGCCTGCCAGGCTCGGCAGACCGGGGCTATTGGACCTGTCCGGTATGGGTAAAGCCGATTTGTGAAGGCTGGCCTGTCCCGGTAGACCCAAGCCTTTGTCCATTAGCAGTTGGCCGGCCTGTTCCGGTAGGCCCAAACCAGAGTTCCGCGGTGGAGTGGAATCCACCTGATTGGCGTAAGAAGCCGATTGGGAGCAATGTCCCGTTAGCACAATGCCTGAGGTAGTAGCGGCGTGAAAAGCCTGTTGAGAGCAATGGCCCGTTGGCGCATTGCCTGAAGTAGGAGCGGCGTGAAAAGCCAGTTGAGCGCAATGTCCCATGGACGTAGTGCCCGAGTTAGGAGCCGCCTCATTGGCAAAACCCCGGTTCTGTGAACGCAATGTCCCGCTTTCGCTGAGAGACTCAGATTCACGATCGCAATTGTGATCCTCCTGCCCCCCAAGAGCAGAGTCAGGAGCGGAAGAGTGGCATGGCAGCCTCCAATGCAGCTGGTCAATGTGCTGGCGCAGCACATGACCGTCTTCCAGGGCCACTTTGTAAGAAAGTGGTCCAGTCACCTTACAAACCACAGCTACAACCCACAGTGCCCCTGGTGCATAGTTGCGTGCCCAAACTGGATCACCCACTTGCAAGCACCTCGGTGCCTTCATCTGCTGCACCTGCGATGCAACCCTATCAGGGTGTAAGTGATCCAGCTTTGTGATAAGACAGTGACCCCATCGAAGCTCAGCAGGTCTCTTGCCCATAGACATGCAAGGTGTTGTCTGTTGGCAGAGGAGGAAGTCTGCCAACCTGTGGTGCCAGTTGCCGTGGGTGATCCTCTTTAAGGATTCCTTTGTGGTGCGAACCATGCATTCCACTTGGCCGTTAGAGGCCGGGTGAAACGGAGCTGATGTGGCATGCCTAATCATATTTACCCTCAGAAAGGACTGAAACTCCGAGGAAGTAAATTGTGCTCTGTTCTCGGAGACGATGACATCTGGGAGCCCATGTGTTGTAAAAATGCCCCTCAAAACCTGGATGGTCCTGGCAGTCGTCGAGGTGGACACTGGAATGACCTCCAGCCACTTAGAGTGACTGTCCAAAACAATGAGGAAGAGTTGCCCCTGAAAGGGGCCAGCGAAGTTGATATGAATTCTCGACCAAGGGGCTTGTGTGGTCTCCCATCTATGTACAGGAGCCTGTGGCATTTCTGGCCAGGACTGCTGGCAAATGTGACACCTATGGACCTGGGCCTCGATGTCTTTATCGAGTCCAGGCCACCAGAGGTAGCTACGTGCGAGCGCCTTCATCCGGACTATGCCCGGATGTCTCTCATGCAGAGAATTGAGGACTCTAGTCCTCAGTGAGGTTGGAATTACTACCCTGCTTCCCCACAGGATACAACCCTTAAAGGTGGATAGCTCATGCTTCCTTTTCCAGAAACTCTGGAAGTTAGTGCCAGGACATGTGTCAGGCCATCCTGTGAGCACCCAGTTTAACACGCGAGTTAATGTGTTGTCGGTAGCTGTTTCTGCAGCAACATCCCCTGCATTAAGGGAAGACTCCAGCAAATCCTGGATAAACAGGATGTGGTTGGCCGGTGCAGGATCTGGCTCTAATTGCCATAAGGGCAGCCTACTAAGGCCGTCTGCATGACCCATTTCTCTACCCGGTTTGTGAACCAGGCAATAGTCATAAGCAGATAGGAATATTGACCACCTCAACATTTTAGGAGAAATGATTTGGGGTGTCTGCTTGTTCGTTGTGAACAATTCCAGAAGCGGCTTGTGGTCAGTGAAGACCGTGAAATGGCGGCCATACAAAAAGTCGTGAAACTTTTGGCCAATGCCTCTCTATCTATTTGCACGTAATTGCACTCAGCAGCAGACAGAGTCCTGGAGTAATATGCTATCGGGACTTGTGTCCCATCAGCCCTGAGGTGACTTAAGACAGCCCCGATCCCGTAAGGGGATGCATCGCAAGCTATGCTAACTGGCAACTGCTCATTGTGATGAGCCAACACCGCATTAGAGACCAATAATGCTTTAACCGCAGCAAAACTCCTCTTGTGGACACTTGTCCACTTCCATGGGGCCTGTTTGTCCAAGAGCCGGTGTAACGGCTCTGCCACTGCGGCCTTGTGGGGGAGGAAAGCATGGTAGAAATTAAGGAGTCCCAGGAAGGCTTGAAGCTCTCCCTTCGTTTTGGCACTGAGTGCCTGCTGAATCGCTTTGAGCTTGGATTCAGCAGGATGGATGCCTTCGGCATCTATGCGAAACCCCAGGAATTCTGTGGAAGTGACTCCAATTTTGCATTTCTCCTGTTTGAGCTTCAGCCCCACTTTGCGGAAACGCCGCAAAACAGCCCGGAGCCTGTCAGACAGGTTTTCGACTGATTCCCCTGCAATGAGGACATCATCGAAATATGGGCATACACCCGGAATGTTACAGAGCGTGCATTCCATCACGTTCTGAAAGATGCCAGGGGCTACATTCACCCCGAACTGTAGCCTTCGCACTTTGAAGGCTCCCCAGTGAGTCACAATAGTTTGGGCCTCTGCCGTGGCGTCGTCCACCGGCAGCTGCTGATAGGCCTGGGCCAAGTCTAGTTTGGCGAAAATGCGACCTCCCTGTAGAGACGCCAGAATATGGCTGACTACAGGCACCGGATAGGAGTGCTGCTGGAGAGCTTGGTTTAATGTGCATTTATAGTCAGCACAAATGCGGACTTCTCCATTGGCCTTAAGTGGCATGACGATGGGGGTTTCCCATGGACTGCTGTCAACTGGTTCTAAAATGCCTTGTTGCAATAGCTTGTCCAGCTCAGCATTAATTCTCTGCTTGAGAGCAAAGGGCACCCAACGAGGCTTAATCCTTATCGGTGCAATAGAGGGATCTAACGTTAGGGCAATTGGAGGCCCTTTGTATGCCCCTAACTCTGGGCTGAAAACATCCGCAAACTCTTTACATACCTCTGAAAGGCTCGCCGTTTGCAAACTGTTTAACCCAGTCACCTGAATTCCCAAAGCCTCAAACCAATCAAGCCCAATTAGGCTAGTGCAGTTGCCCTCAACAACTATGATGTCCAAAGGGCCCTTGAAGTTCCTAAACTGCACGCCGAGTGTGGCCTCCCCCTTGACGCTGACCCGGGAATTCTGTAAGTCTGTTAAAATGAGGTTCGACGGCCTGAGCTTAACTCGATGGCCATTTCTACAACAAATCTGCTTCAGTGTGCTTTGGGAGATGATTGACAGAGCTGAACCTGTGTCCAACTCCATGTTGAAAGGAACCCCTTGCAACTTGACTTCGAGGTGTAGCTTTTTTTGAGTGGGCGATGGGCACCTGTCTTAAGGACACTCCTCCTACTTGAGCAGAAACCCACCCTGTTCTGAATGGGGACCCTGGTACCTTTCCAAGGCAACTCTTCCGATGGGTGTTCTTTTCTATGACCCAAACGGCGGCGATGTGGCCTTGCCTGCCACACGCCCAGCAAGTTACGGTGCAGAACTGGCAGTTGGCCCGTTTGTGGCGGCCTCCACACCCAAGACACCGAACTGCCTTGTCAAGTTGCCTTTGAGGCCTTCTTTCTTGAGGTTGCTGCAACCGGTCGACTTTGTGGTCCGATTCAGAGTCTTCAACCCGCTCGGCGTCCTCTTGGTGGACTATGTCTGAGCACGGAGGGTTGTTGGATAACCGCAAGGCCTTAACAGCTCCACCTGCTGCTTCTTCGGCCGTTATCTCCCTCAATGCATCTTGAAAAGAGACAGTCTCTTTGGCAAAGATCTTTTGTTGAAGATCTTGGCTCCTCAGACCACAAACTAAACGGTCCCGTAACCATTCTTCAAGGTCCTTGAATTCACATGGCCTTGCAGCTTGGCGAAGAGCAGCTATGAAATCTGCGGCGGACTCCCCAGGACGCTGGTCCTGCTGCTCAAAAAAATGTCGCCAAGCGATGATCGAAAGCTTTGGCTCAAAATGTTCTTTGAGCATTTTTTTTAAGTCAACAAAAGCAATAGACTCCAATGGCGCTGGTGCAACCAAGTTCTCCACTATGTCGAATGTTGCTTGACCGCAAACACACAGCAGTGTCACAGCCTTCAACCCGTCTTCCTGAACTTTGTTGACTCGTGACATAGGAGCTCCACCTCTCTGGGTGAGCGACGTCGAATTCTGAGAGACGACCTATCTTCGCTATGGTGAGTCTTTGGTGGCCTTTTCAATGCCTCGTGCTGCACAGGCTTCTAGAGGGGTTCCAGGGCGGTTCCTTGAAGCACTCTCCTCCAGCGTTTCCGTACTGGCAGGCAGAGTGAGAAGAAGTTGGAACGCCATCCCTCTAAGCGCTTGCTACGCCTTTTCCCGGTGGTGAGTCAGCCTTTCGATTTGTGGCAGCACGATCCCACCTTCATCGCCAATGTTCTGTTTCTTGCTGGGCTCAGCATTGAAGAGGCAGGAGTAATAAACAGGTACTTCTTTATTGAAGACAAAACAGAACTCAGAACAAGATGGCTCTGCCCCTATTTATACATTCTCCCTGGGGTGGTGTCAGCCAATGAATGCACCATATTCTCCCGCTCAAATGGATACTGATTAAGCTTGCAGACAGCAAGTCTGGCTAGCAGGCCACGTGGTCTGCTAACGGTCCCAGTGCAGCTCCCTGCACCTGTTTCATAAGGAAAGCTCAGTACATTACAATGATGATGATGATGATGATGATGATGATGATGATGATGATGATGATGATGAAAATTTGTTTGCCACCTTTCTCACTGCAAGATAATTCTAGGTGGCTTACAACATTAAAACAAAGCCATTCCTGCATGCATGCATACATACGTATAAATGTATGAAATCACAATAAGATCTCAATAAAAATGCAGATTATAACTAAAAGATGGGGAGGAAAGGAGAAGAATCTATGGGTGGGGGTTTCTATTAGTTGATCAACCACCTCTAGTGTAATACTCCCCCATTAGGAGTATTGGCAGAGCCAGGTCTTCAGACTCTTATGGAAAGTAAGGAGGATAGCTGCCAATCTCACTCAGGGGACAAGATGTTACAAAGCACCAGGGCTGCAATAAAGAAAGCTCTATTCCTGGGCCTTGCCACCCAGAATTCCTTGACTGTTGGGATCCGCAACATCCCTCTTCTGCCTGCATGGGTGAGGTGCATCTATCCCATAGGGAAGAGATAGTTCATCAAGTAACATGGACCCATGCCATGTAGGGCTTTAAGGTGATAACCAACACCTTGAATTGCACCTGGAAGAAAACTGGCAGTCAGTGCAGCTCCCGAAACATCAGTATAACATGGGACACTCTAGGACCCCAAAGACCACCCTCAGTGCTGCACTCTGCACCAGTTGAAGCTTCCAAATGTGTAAATTTGTGTAAATTTGTATTCTAAATAAAAATCAGGATTTAAATTTGAGATTTATTGTAATTCTGACAGAGTTATATTATCCCTTAAAAAGGAGCTCTGCAGCCTGGGACCGCTACTTGAGCTTCATTCAGTTTTGTAGAACATCTATAGCAAGGAAAACTGTTGTACAGTTATGCCTGTTGTGCTAGCTGTGATCCATCCTGAGCTGCTTGGATTGGCAATGCTAAATAAGTAATTCCCTATGCCACAAAAATAATTTGATGGTCCTGAAATATTATTTTTATCTTTGTTTGAAAAAGATGTGGTTCAACTGCTCAGTGGAAGAACATGTGCTTTCCATGAAGTAAAATTAACTTGGATGTATTTCTTTCAAGAAATCACAGCATGTTCTTCCCATAGGTTTTGTGTAACTAATGCATCAGGCTGCTGATAAATGAAATTATTTTTAGAGTCA
This sequence comes from Azemiops feae, assembly GCA_023970755.1. Taxonomy (NCBI): domain Eukaryota; kingdom Metazoa; phylum Chordata; class Lepidosauria; order Squamata; family Viperidae; genus Azemiops; species Azemiops feae. The sequence goes on from JALGBA010000364.1 coordinate 149,268, forward strand.
CTTCCATTACAAAGTCTCTAAGAAGTATTTCATTTGAATTTTATAAAAATACTGACTGTACTCAGTTTTACAAACATGAAAATGGAATATATGTAAAATCAGATTTAAAATACTATATAAGGACAAGAACTTAAAACAGAATATTCAGATGCAGATGGGATGAGGGGAAAATGGTAGAAGTGATGATTTATTTTAATTCTCAAACTGAGCACAAAATCCTACATTTGTGAAAAGTAAACATAAATGAAAACTCTTCCTTTAATCAGGGAATATCACACTGTTGGATACCATCTAATTCTGCAATCACTGTTCAACCCAGCAAATAAGAGGATTTAGTGGTTGGATCTATGTTCTTAATCTGTATAAATTTGCATTTCAAAAGGCCAACTAGCTTCACCTAAGTGAGCCCTAACAGTAATGAAAAAGAACTCAAGGGAAAATGTATAGTCTGATCTATGCAGTTATTCCTGCATCGTACTAACTTATCTAACCCTTGAAATTTTGCCTCAATACTTACAATAGACAAACAAACACCTACCTGATACATTTGGTAATTCTGATTGGCAGATTGCAGGCATCAGTCATTAGAGAAAGGCAATTCCACTATTCCACTGATAAAAATTGCCCATATAATTATTTGCCTATTACCTTATGAAACATGAATCTGTTTCTGCAAAGATAAAATTGTAGTAATCTTTTCTTACTTTAAAGAACTAAAAAGAGCCCAAATATTAAAAAACCTATTAAGTGGTTTCCCTTTTATCTGATTGTATCTTCTATACTGAGGAAGCATCTGACATTCTGCTTGCTGTAGAGCAAGAATCCCCAAACTATTCACTCGTTGACCACTTCATGAAGTTTCAATTGTTCATGAACACCCAACATTTAACAAACGTTCAAATGAGCTTTTAGCTTTGATCTTGACCACTTCGAAGAACCCTGCTCTAAAGAATGGCCTGTTAACTATTTATTTATGTGATGAATAGAAAATATCCTCAACCTCAGCCCACTGCAAAGGCAACCATCACATTGAATCTTGTTTTTTTTTCTGTGAATCAAAAGTAATGCTTTTTTTATTTTTGCTGGCCCATAAGTGCTGCATAGTCTGCCTGCTTCATGCCATTTTATTGTAAGAAAATATATCTACTCCAATTGATAGATGTGCAGGGTAGCAGGAATGCCCACCTTCCCTCCAGTCACTGATCCACAACCATTTTCTCCTGCACTTCTGAAGGGACCAGTGCAGGTTCTCATGGCAAAATAGTGAAATTAATAATTCTTGAGTGAAAATGTCAAGGATTCTTCCAATTTCTCTTCTAACCCAGGGGACAAGATAAAAATAAAACTGTGGTGCTTCTCAGCCCTTAGATTAAGACTGGATGTTCTAGACAGAAAATTGCTAAGTAGAAAGGTGAGTCACATAAGGGGCTTATAAAAAAAGATCTGTGAAAATAGTGTGTCCCCAAATATATGCCCTTGGAAAAAAGTGTAGTTACTGTTTGCTTTTACAGACTGGGACGAATAAAAAAGAAAGAAATTCCCCAATCAAGGACTTTATTTATTAAGTGCACTCCAGTCAACATCTGGCGAAGATGCCAGAAATAAAAAAAAATGAAAACCAGATACAGATACCACCACAATTTGGAACAGAATTTCTATTGTTAAGCAACACAGTTATTAAGTGAATCATGCCCAATTTTACATCCTTTTTTGCTCTGGTTGTTAAGTGAATCACTGAAATTGTTAGGTGAATCACTGCAGTCATTAAATGAACCATGCAGTCATTAAGTGGGTCTGGCTTCCTTCATTGATTTCTCTTGTCGAAAGCTGGCTGGTATGGTCATACATGGTGGTCACATGACCCCAGAATGCTGCAGCCATTGTAAATACATGAGAGTTGCCAAGAGTCCAAATTTTGATTTTAACTCTGAGAATGCTGCAATAGTTGTAAGTGCGAGCACCCATTGTAAACCACTTTTCTTCAGTGCCATTGCAACTTCAAATGGTTGCTAAATGAATGGTTGGAAACTAGGATTATCTGTGGCCAATTTCATTTCCAGTCAATTTCAGCAGTTGAGATTAAAAGCTTAAGGCTGCTAAGCAGAAAGTGTCCTGAGCCAAACTGTCTGCTACCATCTCAGCTCTTAAAGGTAGGCAAGGTCAGGGAACACTCCAATTATTCAAAACAACAGTTTGAAAGTCTGACAGAGTTAGCCTATATCAGTGGTGGCGAACCTATGGCACGGGTGCTAGAGGTGGCACTTGGAGCCCTCTCTGTGGGCACATGTGCCGTTGCCCCAGCCTTGCCTCCCCCGCAACCCCCTCACCAGCAGCCCCCCTGGAGGAGAGTCGCCCCTGAGCATGGCCCACGTGGAGCAGTGCAGCCAAGGACATGGCAGCCAGGCAGCGTAGACAAGACTCTGCCCTCACGCCACATCACACACAGTTGATGCTGTGGGGCGTGGGCAGAGGGCATGGCTGCCATGGCGCTGCTGGGCAATCTGCGGCGGGCCCTGGAGGCGGTGAGTGGCCCTGCGGGCAGGGGGGGGCGGAGCGGGAGCGGGGCAGTTTTTGGGCACTCGGTATCTAAAAGGTTCGCCATCACTGGCCTATATATTCCTTCTTATACCAAACAAAATCAATAATAGTTATTTTGAGTTTCTTTCTGATGCTTTGTATTTTCCCAAGACAATGGAATGTCATTTTATCTCCCTTAATAGTTCATTGTTTTCTTCTCCAAAGTCTACACTCCTTTGCATATATTCTAGGCCTCCAATTTTTAATTGGGTATTTAATGGGCATTCCCTGTTGTATATATAAATATAAAATTGCAATTCTAGTGGATCAGCTGAGAAGAATGAATGATCCACAGCCATAAGCAGATTTATTTGTATCATTCCCATATCTCTGAAGAATTCCTGGATGTAGCACAAAATGTTAACCACATTTTGGAAGAGAAGCAATGTGATGTTGTCTAAAATTACATTCACCTTTCTTGTAGCCACACCATGTTGCTGACTTGTTAAATATTATTCCAAGCTCTTTTCTTCACAAGTTTTGTTATCAAGCAGGTATTCCTCATTCTATATGTCTACATTTGATTTTATATTTGTATGCATTTTATTAATTTCTGTTAAATTTCATTATACCACTAGCTGTTCCATCTAATTCTGTGTCATCTGCAAATTTGATATGTATTTCCTAGCACTCTTCAGCCAACATGCAAATGTAGAAAAATACGTGGCCAGAACTGAAGCTTATGTCATCACCTTCCGCTTCAATTTGATGAAAAGGCAGTTTTGTAAACACTTGACCATAACCTCCAGTCCATATTTGCTAATTAGAATGTTATGGAATATTTTCTCTAATGCTTTTCTGAATTTAAGACAGTGTGTGCATGCAGATGCAAGCATGCACACATGCATGCACACATACACACACACAATTTCCACAATTTACAAAGGTAATCTTCCAGTCAAAAATGAAGATTTTTTTCTCTTTCTACAAATTGGTATTCACACAATTATCATTCTGTTCACAGACTGAACCGTTTTGATCTGTTCTATAATGTTCCCAGGAAGAGATGGGAAGGTCTGGAAAAAAAACTGGAAAAATTGGGAGAAAAAAGACTTTGGAAAAATGAAAAAACCTTTCTTCCCCCTCCCTCCCTAATTTTTCCATTTTTTTTCCAGGCCCTTCCACCTCTATTCCAAGTCAACATGACCTTTCTAGGGTTTCATGAAACCAACAAATTAGACCAGCCTATCAGCAAGTCCGTTCAATACCCTAGATCACATCTCATTGGGCCTAGAAATTTAAATTCATTCAAAGTACATAGAAATTACTCAATATGTCTGTATTGACTTCAAGCTTTAGTCCTTCCCCTTATATTGCTGGCAGTGTAATTCTATATATTTTCTTTTCAGAAAAGACTAAAACAAAACTTAGAATGGCAGTTGTGTTTCTACATTATTAGACACACCTTTTAGATTTATTTCTTTGTAACTGTATGCCTGTTGGAACAAAGAAATCTGAAGAGTAACCATAATTATGTTTGGCGAAATGCAAATCTACTATTTCATACTACTGTTCTTTTAAATCTTCCACTTTATCTTTTTATATTAAGACACATTTTTATTATCTTTCCCTGTTCTCTCACTGTATTGTTTATTTATAACCTTCTATTTGCTTCCTTCTTTCTGTTTCTTTGTTTTAATCTTTCACAACCATTTTTATTTCCTTCTTTGCTTTTCATTGTTTGGAATTGTAATAGTTATAATAACCATCCTTCTGATAAGGTATACCAGTGTTTCTGTGAACAGAATTTTATAAAGAGATATTCCTGCAGAAAAGGGGAAATTTATCTTGATTTTACTTTCTCCTTGAAGCCACAATTTTCTCTGTTCCCTTGGATACATTCTACAGAGAGTTTGGGAATCCTCAAGAATAAATTGACAAAATGATGCAGGATGAATGGAAACAATTTCTTTAATGGGAACTATTTTCTGTTGTCTGAGTCATTTAAAATATAAAGAAGATACTTCTTGGTGCTAGCAGACTGTAAGTATAAAATTAAAAGCAATAATGTTTGTGATATTTTAACCAATTACACAGTGGGAATAGTTTTTTATCATTATATCATATGCTTTGTCAGTAGAAAACAATTTGAAATGCTATCAACTATAATGTTTTCTTTAAAAATATCACCACTTTCACTTTAGAGCCTTTGTATATATTTAACAAAGCATCCCTTCCAGCAACCATTTGTAAAGAGTTAATCTTGAAATTGAGTCAAAATAATTTCTAAAGCACTTATCAACCCTTATTGCTGAAAAAAAATCCCACAATTGAGGAGAACAATCAGAATGAAATTAAATGGCCAGAGGAAAAAATATAAAAAAGAAGACAATTTGCATTAAGCAATGAGTGAGGCCTTTCTAAAGCCACATGCATTAAAAAAAGATCTGAGCCTTTGATTAACTTAACCTTAACTATCATTGCTATGAAAATAATAAGTGGTGTTATGATTCATGTTTACAGCTGCCCACCATTTTCTGATGATCTAATGTAAATGTTATGCAGAATGAGGAATAAAAGAAGTGCTTACTACAATCCTAATTAACTGCTAATGCATTTAAGGTGAACCTGTTGATTTTTTAAAAAAATGTCTGCATATGCATAATATAAACAATTTCAGTTGAAAATTCAATATCCTTTTTAGGAAGCTCACTCATGATATATATCAATGGGATGTTCATCATTTCTTTTTGCTGCTTTTTTTTTTCCTCTGAAGGACATTAAGGAACTCATTAAATTTGCCATTGAAGCAGAGACTTCTAAACTACAGCAGGACAAGACTTTTTATTGATGTAAGTAGGAGTGGTAGATAGTGACAAGAATGTTAAACACTAAGGAATATGTATCAGACCAGTGACCAGAAAGCATTAAATATGTTTTATTTAAGATCTGGGTAAAATAATCGTTATCCCTATCCTAAAGATATCTATTTATACAATTATATGAAAATCTCAAATTAGTACTAATATAACTGAAGTAAGCCTCAGCTTCTATGTAAATTATAGCATATAAAATAGGACCTTAATTGAAGGAAGTATGGGTCAGTCTAAACCTTGTCTCTTTCAGTTCATATAAATTAATCCTATACAGTTCATGACATACATTTCTAAATACATTTTCAGATTAGTTTTTCAGATTTATTTATCTCTCATTTATCCATCCGTCCGTCCGTCCGTCCGTCCGTCCATCCATCCATCCGTCCATCCATCCATCCATCCATCCATCCTTATTCACTTTCTCTTTCTGTAGTTACACCATTTTATCTTTTTTTTACAGTAATTATCTTTTTTATCACAAAATATAATAAATAACTACTAATATTTTGGAAATGTGAATTACATCAATTTATTTCTCAACTTGGTTGTTTTCTTGCAGACATTTCATTACCCAAACCAGATAACATGTTGATGTTACCTAGTTTGCGTAATGAAAAGTCTGCAAGAAAGCAACCAAGCTCAGAGACCACCAAATACTCCTCACTGCAACCCTGAGCTACAAATATTCTCTAAGCTAATAGACCAGCGAAATACTGTGGACGTAGTGTACTTAGACTTCAGTAAGTCATTTGATAAAGTAGACCACAACCTACTCCTTTGTAAGTAGAAAAAGGTGGAATAGACAACATCACCACCAGATAGATCTGTAGCTGGCTGGCAAACCATACTCAATGAGTAGTCCTCAACGGCACTACATCCACATGGAGAGAAGTAAGCAGTGGGGTACCACAAGGTTCCATCTTAGGACCAGTACTCTTCAATATCTTCATCAATGACTTAGATGAGGGAATTGAAGGGGAACTCATCAAATTTGCAGATGACAACACCCCAGAAGACAAACTCAGGATCCAAAAAGATCTTGACAAACTTGAACAAAGGGCCCTATCCAACAAAATGAGTTTCAATGTGGAGAAAAGCAAAATTTTACATTTAGGCTGGAAAAATCAAAGGTACAAGTACAGATTGGGCAAGAGAAGGAAAGGAAAGAGAGAGAAAGAGGAGAGAGAGAGAGAGAGGAAAGAGAGAGAGAGGGAGAGGAAAGAGAGAGAGGAAAGAGAGAGAGAAAGAGAGAGAGAGAAGAAAGAGAAAGAGACAGAGAGGGAGAGAGGGAGAGGAAAGAAAGAGAAAGAGGGAGAGGAGAGAGAGGAAAGAGAGAGAGAGAGAGGGAGAGGAAAGAGAGAGAAAGAGAGAGGAAAGAGAGAAAGAGAGAGAGAGAGAGAGGAAGCACAAGTCTCCAGTATTATATTCCAGTATTTGAGGGGATGCCACAAAGAGGAGGGGGTCCACTTATTCACCAAAGCACCAGAGGGCAGGACAAGAAACAATGGTTGGAAACTGATCAAAGCGAGAAGCAACCTGAAATGAAGGAGAAACTTCCTTACATTGAGGACAATTAACCAGTGGAATAGCTTGCCCTCAGAAATCATGGGTGCTCCATCACTAAAGATTTTTAAAAAGAGGCTAGACAGTCATTTGTCTGAGATGGTATAGGTTCTCCTGCTTGAGCAGGGGGCTGGACTAGAAGGCCTCCAAGGTCCCTTCCAGTTCTATTCTATTCTATTCTATTCTATTCTATTCTATTCTATTCTATTCTATTCTATTCTATTCTATTCTATTGTTCTAGCAATATCAGATTGTTTAAAAATGTGGATATGACAAAAAATAAATTATACATTATTTCTATATTATTATATATAATATATTGTTTTAAGTCAGAACATGTCAGTCACAATGCCAAATATGTATGTCAGGTAACTTTGGAACTAATATAAATATTTCTGGATTATAATATTGCAAATGCATGATAGTAGTATATTTTTACTGGATTTGATTATATGCAAGAAGCCTCCCTTCATATGATGGTTCATATGTTAATAATAAACCAAAGTAGATCATCTTAATTATTTAGGCCTTATGTTATAAATTCTAATGCAGCGAAAGTAAGTGCTTGTATATCATGCTACTCACATATTGTTTTGGAAAAATTGTTAAATGAATGGGACATTCTGAATTGGAGTTCCACATATTCCTGCAGTCTATTTGAAAGCATTAATCTATGAACTATGGCCAACAAAATATTTGCAGGGTTGGATTTTTTTTGGTAATATTGCTAGATTATTGAATTTCCAATATTTCTCTTGTATTCTTTGTGTTAAGATATCAATTAATACAGACATCCAGGATACTTATTTACCAACCCAGAATAATCAATATATAAATCATTACAATTGGACTGATTCTCAGAGAGACCCTATTAAAAGCCAGATCACAAAACAGAACAACAGAATACCACTGATTGTTACCTACGGCTCACAGCTGAAGCTTCCCAAACACATTATTAATAATATAAAGCCTATACTGGACATTATGCTTTCTCAGACATTTGGTAGCACACACATATTGCCTTTAGGCAACCACCCAAGCTCAGGCAGATTCTTATAAACAACAAGAAACTACATGAAAATGATACCGATACTAACATGGAAACCAGACCCTGTAACAAATCAGTTATCGGCTTTGCATTCACATCAACAATACCACTATATGCTTCAGTAGCTTCAGAAACATATTTACTTGTTTTTCTTACAGGATATATGCTGTTATCTTCCAACCAACCTTCTCTGGATACTACATAGGACAAAGAGTCCAAACTTTGTGCAAAAAAATTAATGGACATGTATTTGATATCAGGTCTTGAAACAAGGTCAGATTAATAGCAAAACATTTTAACATTCCAGGACATACTATTACAGATCTCAGAGTAACAGTTTTGAAAAAAAAATCCTATTTTTCTTTAGGGTGTGAGATGGCTGAATTTGCATATATCAGTAAGTTTTAGGCTATCTCAGGTCGGAACCAATACAATGGATTTTTAACACATTATAATTGCTAATTGATAAGGTACCTGTAATCTGTTCTGCATAGAACCATCATATGCATAACTATTTTTTGTTTCCTCTGTCCTCCATTACTTAAGCTACTCCATGAATCTAATGAAATCAGCTGAACCTCACAAAAGCTTATGACCTATAATAAAATTTGCTGGCCTTAAAATGGTCTATCACCTTTTCTGATTTTGAATTACTACAAATTAACTGTCCTCTTCCCATGGGTACTTGCTCTCCATCTTCATCTCTCTTTCTTTTTCTTTTTTGTCATATAAAACAAGTTATATCTTAAGCTGTATTTTTAGTATTGCCTCAAAAATATAATGTAACATTAGTTCAGGAAATCAGACCAGATATGCCAGTAGTCCATACCTTTGTAAGTTCCATCATGCTGTAATTTTAAATTAAAATTCATGCATTTTATTTTGTTCCAGTAAAGGAAAAGCTTTAGACCTGATGCTTCCAAATAAACAGCAAGCTCAGCCATAGAGAGGGTATAACATGCAAGGAGTAAAAGCAGGCTAAAGATACAGTTTGATGCACAATTCAATTAAATTTAAATAGATTTAGCCCAACTGCTGCTGTCCACAGCTCCAAGTCAATGCTCTACATGGGCCAATGGTGCATTCATTGCTCCCTACCTATAGAAAGCTTTTTTTCCCCATTTCAAAGAAAGTAGTGAATAGTTCTACTTCTGCTGGAAACTCTGATAGAACCAAAGGAAATAAATGGTATAGGTGTTTTATATAAATGAATAATATTCTTATTTTTTTCATGGACTTTTACAACTAGGAGATGTCATAAAAAATGTAGTATAAAATAATATTGGAAGTGTAGCACCAGAAGCATTGATTCTTTGTACCGTTTAACATAATATCCAATAGACATGTTAAAAATAGAGATAGCAAGCAGGGGCTTCTTCTTTGTTCTTGTATCTGCTTTTTCTTTTCACAATTGAATTCTTGAACTATTCCCTTCAATCTATTAAACCTTTCTTTCCTTTCTTCCTATCAGAGAACTCACAGGTACATTTTTTTCCTGAGCATGGAACTGGCTTGATAAAATTTATTTCTCCTTCTGACCCTTAAACAGTTATCTACTAACTATTCTATACCTTAATAGATTTACCTATAAATGTTATTCTTTGTCCTTAGGTAGACCCCAGTAAATGAACTGAAGAAAGCTATCCTAAAAACTACCTAAAAAATTCTCTTGAATAAAATTTGTTCATGGAGATCCAGCTTGTATACAAGGATTCTCTAAATAATCATTGCAAAAATGGATTGTCAAAAATTGTTGAAAGGATATTGTTTTTTCAAATGAAAGCATAGGCTTAAATCATTTCTGGGAGCATTGTTCAGCTACACCTCACTAAGTGTTTTGTTTTGTTTTATCCAGTCAGTTATGTCCAAATCTCGGTGATTTTTCAGGCAAGTGCTCTCCATGCTATCCTGTCAAGCACAGCTTCTTTCAGTTGTTGGATGTTCATTTTTGTATCAGTTTTGATGTTATCAAGCCAGCATGTTCTTTGCTTGCCTCTTCTTCTTGTTCCACTAACCATTCCTAGCATCATTGACTTCTTCAATGAATTTGCATACATGACAGGGCCAAAGTAAATCAGATGTAGTCTTGTGATTTTGGCTTCTAGTGAAGTGTCTGTTTTATATGATTCATCACCTCTCTGTTGGTTGCTCTGGCTGACCACGGTATATGCAATAATTTTGCCAGCACCACAGTTAAAAGGCATCAATTCTTCTTTGATCAGCTGTTCTTAATATCTAATTCTCACACCCATGCACCATTATAGGAAAGACTATTGCCTGTTTTTTGCATTTACAGTATATCATTATCTCTGCTTTTCCAGATCTTATTCATGGTAACCATTATAGTGTGGCCTAAGATGGTTCTGTGTTTTATTTCAGGAGTAAAACTACCATCATGAATAATTTTTCATCTAAAGAAGATAAATTCTTTAACTAATTCAATTTCCTCCTTGTGGATTTTAAACATCTCATGTCCATCTGCAGCTATTGTCAATATATTTGTTTTCCTGATGTTAAGACTCACTTTTCACTTTCATCCTTGATTTTCAGTTTTTCCAGGTCTTCCTTATTTTCAGCCAATAATGTTGTATTGTCTGTGTACCTTAAATTATTTATGGTTTTCCCCCCAATCTTCACTCCAACATCAGGCAGTTACACATGATCACTTCAGCATTCATATTGAGCAAAAATGGTGATAAAACACATCATTGTCTTACTCCCTTACTGATCCTGAACCAATCTGTGTTGCCTCCTGTTCAGTATACAATGATGTTATAAATATGATCAGAGATACTAAGATCATGAAAAGCTATCCGTGGCTTATTGTGTTCTACATAGTCAAAAGTTTTTTTCTGTAATCTATAAATCACATATATAGATCCTTTTGATATTCATGTGCCTTTTCCATAATTCATCTAATATTGGCAATGTGATCTCAAATGCTGAGCCCATTTCTAAAATCAGCCTGTCCATCAGGTAACTCTTGATCTATGACATTCTGTAGTCTCTGTTTAAATGATCTGTAACAGAATCTTGCTTGCATGAGAAATCAATGCAATTGTGCAATAGTTGGAGCAGTTTCTGGCATCAACCTTCTTGACTAATGGGATAAAAACAGATATTTTCCAGTCCTGAGGCCATTGACATTTAGACCATATCTCTTGTCACAGAGCAGTGATGATGTTAACTAGCAATGTTCTCAGTAATTATACAGATATTCCATCAATACCTGGGGCTTTTCAGTTGGCTATTTCTCCATGGCCCATTCTACTTCTTCTTTCAAGATGTTTGGTTCTTTATTAATTGGGCTGTCATCATCATTTTAATGGTAAGTCAAACTGCTATGGGGTCTTTCTGTATATTATTTCTACCTATTCTTGATCTTCTGCTGGTCACTTAGTACATTACCTTTGCAGTCTTTAACAGTTCCTTGCCGAGCTGAAAAGCTGGATTGCATCATTTTTGCTACGGCAAACATCCATAGTATGTCCCTTCCTGTTAACTTCTTCCAGATGTTGACACTGCTCCTCCCACTGTCTTTTTTGTCTAACGTGGCTTTATGTTGAAAAAATACATTCAGGTTTTTAACTTCATTCTTATTAACTTTGGCTTTGGCTACTTTTCACAGATCAGCTATTTTGATGGTGTCATCAAATAACCACTTGTTTGTTCTCTTTGGTTTTTGGTGTGACACATATTTTCCAGCAATTTCAATGATATTAGTTTGGATCTCTCAACACTGTTTCTTTTGGATCTTTCCTTTCTAGATTAAGTAGTTCAAACCTATTCTTAACTTCTATGGCATACATAGATGAGATGTTGTTCACATTAAATTTTGTGGGGATAGTACCATTTTTTCACTTTGTACTGTTTCAGTTTAGGCCTTAATAAATGATTGTCTGAGCTACGATCAGTGCCAGGAAGTTTCTTAACATATGCAACTGAACCTTTCCACACTGTTACCATAAAATGAAGTCTATCTAATTTTTATGTTGTCTATTTGGTGTTGTCCATGTGTATAAATGTTGCGTGTTAATTATGCTGAGATGATTTTCCTGGCAAAATTGCAGTAGGTGATAGCCAGCTTCATTCTGTTCACCTAGCCAAAATTTGCCTACTATTCTTGCAACTTCTCCTTGTCCTACTTTGCACTGAAATCACTCATAATTGGTATTTGCTTTTTTGGGGGGGTATTTGCTTGGCAGTACATTGAAGCTGACTGTAAAAAAGTTCAATTTCATCATTTGGGTCTACAATTGGAGGGGAGATTTGTAGTATGTTGAGTGGCTTGCCTCAAATTTGAATAGCTATTATATGATCACTGTATGCTCTGTGATTCTCAACACATTTAGCTACTTGTTTGCTTAGGCAGAATGCAACTACTTTTTGTCCAATGATGTTGTTTCCAGAAAAATAAACCATAAACTTATCTGACTTGAATTGACCATTGCCTCCTCAGTATAACTCACTGATGCCAAGGATGTCTATGTTCACTCTAATCATTTCTCTTTTTACAATTTTGAATTTCCTAAAAGATATGCCTCTAATATTCCATGTTCCAATTTGATATAACTTTATACAGCATAGGTGACTTCTTTCACCATCTATTGTTGGGCTTCCCAAAGGCTTTCCTCCAACAACCATAGCTTTCACTAACCCTCCCCAGTTATCCAGGCTTGGAATCTGCATATGGTTGATGAGTCAACATATGGCTGGGTTCATTACGTATTATTCATTCATAATTATATGGAAAAATACCTATAGTATTTATGATGGATTGAAACCATCAATTGTGAGCCAAATTTAACAGATTTTTTTTATCAATTTATCATTGCATAAACAAGAGGCTTTTATAGTAATAATGGAGAATCTAATAGTTTGAAATGGATTATCAGAATTTTTCTATATGCAGATCTCCATGGTAAATCTAAATTTTAGAGCAGTGGTCTTCTACAGTGTGACCAATCATTAACAAACAATCATTAATAAATATGTTTTATGTAATATATTTGAATTAATTTTCCAGTAACCCATTTTGTACAATGCAAATAGAAATGGCATGTTGAAATCTTGGATGATTCTGGGGTTCCAGGGAACATTTTGAATATCATATTTTAGAGTCCTAAAATGTTTTGAATAATATTAAATAATAAGTTTGAAAAGGTGGCCTACAAAATGTATGACAGATGAAAATAAGGAATAGTGCAAAGACTGAAGCAGATATTTAAAACAGATATTAAATGATCAAAGAAATAGTCATTTCAAGACGAGAGTTTTTGGAAACTTGCACTTTCTGATTGATTAAAAAAAAAGGAACAGATCTTTCTAAGCATCCATCTATCAGGGAAATGCTGGCAAAGATGATTGATAGCAGAAAGCCTTCACAAACTAGGTCAAACATCTATGAAGATGTCAGTTCGGTTCACAATGTACTTTTGAGTTCACCATTTGTAGTTTTCATATTCTATTTCATGATTCATCTTTTTCTGAAGAATATCTTTAAAAAAAAAAAACTAACATAAGATCCCCATCCCCAAAAATGTCTTCTGCTATTTTTCTTTTCCTTTTTTCATAGTTTAGCCTGTCACTTATAAACTGTCACTTTTAAACTGTCAGAGTATACTTATCTTTCTTATTTATGAAGCCCAAGATGGGATTCCTCAAAGGATCTTTTATTTATTATGCCTTTCATGAGGCTTTAATATAAATGCAGTGACTTCATTTTAAGATAAATTAATGGAACAATAGTCTATTGGTTTGCGATTGTATTCATTTAATTGCCAATCCTCATTCAAATAATAAATTAGAGAACTTGAAGCTGACTGACTATATTGCTTGAACTGCAGAGATAGAAGCAGTCCACTTACTCAGCTCTGCATAGAGCTGAAATGATTGATTTGATTCAAACTGAATCAATTGGAAAATATGAATTTCAATAACTATCTGTTAAAAGACATTAATTTCATTAATAAATTTAAAACACTATTTATGTGTCTATAATTTTATTTACTTAATACCTGTTCCCATTTTAAACTAGAAATATTTTTAAACTAGAAATGTAATACCTTACTTGCTAGAAAGTAATAATAACACAATTTTATTAAGAAATTCTCATAGCTTGTGGCATAGTCCATTCATTATAATGTATGTCACATTTTCCCCTAATTAAACAGTATTTCATTATTATGCTTTTTTGTTAAAAACAAACAAATTAAGACTGGCAATGAAGGTTGAAGAAGAAGATTCCAAAACAAAACTATACTTAAATGTGAAACTTCATAAGGGCTAAATAAGGGAAAACAAACCTAGGTATCTACTTCTTTGTAAAAGCTAAAAGTTGCCAATCAAGAAAAAGTATTAATGATTATTAATAATCTTTTATTTTGTTTACCACCTACTTCTTTAAAACAAAGTGAAATCCAAAAGGTGGAGGAGGGAACTAGAAGTAAAGCTATGCTGGACTTAATTGTTACTAATAGAGAAGACCTGGTAGAGGGAGTTGAAGTTGCCGGAACCTTGCATGAAAGTGACCACATCATACTGGAATTCAATATAATGCAAACACAAGCAATAGAAAATAATCCAACTAGTGTCTTAAACTTCAAACAAGCTGATTTTAACAAACTCAGAGAGAACCTGGGAAAGATTCCATGGATGAAAATCCTAAAGGAGAAAACAACTCAAGAAGTGTGGGAAACTCTGAAAAAAATGTTATCATAAAAGCCCAGCCCAGCACAAAACATTGAGAAAGAAAAACAAGAAATTTAAGAAGAAACCATCATGGCTGCACAAAGATCTCTCTGACAAACTGAAAGACAAAGAGGACAAGTACAAAAAGTGGAAAGAGGCATACATAACTAATTATCAGAAGACAGCCAGAACATGCAAAGATGAAGTCAGGAAGACAAAGGCTCAGAATAAACAAAGACTTGGAACAGAAATCAAGGATAATAAAAAAAAGTTTCTTTCAACATATTAATAACAAGAAAAAAGTCAAGGAAACTGTAGGTCACTAAAGAGAGAAGATGGCAAGGAGAAAGGCTGTAGGGAGTAGGGAGAAAGCAGAGCTGCTTAATTCATTTTTGCATCAGTCTTCACACAAAAATAAATTATAGCCCAACATACCAAAAAAAAAAAAAAACCTACTGCAAAAAACAAACTAGAAACAAAAATTAAAATAAGCAAGAAAATGGTAAGAGAACACCTATCCTACCTCACTGGGACAGATTATATCCCAGAGTTCTGAAGGAGCTGGCAGATGTTATCTCAGAACCATTGCACCATATCTTTCAAAAATCCTGGAGCACCAGGAAAGTACCTGAGGATTGGAAAAGAACTGATGTGGTTCCCATCTTCAAAAAAGGAAGAAGAAAAAACAGACCCAGGAAACCACAGATGAATCAGTCTAACATCAATACCTGGGAAGATCCTGGAAAAGATAATAATAATAATAAAAAACAGATCTATGAACAACTAGAAGCAAATAAAGTTATAACTATTAGCCAGCACAGGTTTGTTAAAAACAGATCATGACAAAATATCATGCTTAATTGGGGATTTCAATGCAGTAGTAGACAGGACATTAGACTATAAAAGCAGTAAATCAGGGAAACAAGGAAGAAAAAGATTACCTAAGACTTTTTCCAACGTGATAGAGGAAATTAGTGTACAAGATATTTGGAGAGAAGGGGCGTTGTCTTACCTGAACGCCTTTTCTCAGCATGACGATGGAGAGTCCACAAATGGGTTAACTTCATCCTCCTGCCCAATGAGACTAAGTCAAACAATTGCCACGCCTCCTGCTGGGCTGGATCCTAACCCAGTTACGATGAGGCGAAGCGCAGAGGTTATAGTTGGACGCGTTGGCTCCTCCTGCCCCCTACATAGGACCTGGCAGCCCTTTTGAGGGGATGGGGGTGGAGTCTCCATCGTCATGCTGAGAAAAGGCGTTCAGGTAAGACAACACCCCTTCTCCAGCATGAGGATGGAGACTCCACAAATGGGACATACCAAAGCCAACTGTCCCTAAGGGAGGGAAGCAGTCTGGGCCTGTGTCCTTGTGGATGTCACCACCTGTTGCAAAACCCTCCGGCCAAAGGAGGCGTCTGCGGAGGCATATTTGTCCACCTTGTAATGCCTTATAAAGGGAGAATGCGAGGACCAGGTCGCCGCCTTGCAGATTTCGGTGATGGAAGCTTGCGTGGGCCAAGCTGCCGATGTTGCGGCGCTGCATGTGGAATGAGTCGTGATGCGGCCAGGTGCGGGCAATGAGTGTGCCTGATAAGCCCGCGCAATGCAAGCTTTGATCCATCTGCTGATTGTTGAGGCAGACACTTTCTGCCCCATGGAAGAGGGTTGGAAAGAAATAAAAAGCGCCTCCGACTTTCGAACAGCGGCTGTGCGCTTGATGTAATGTTTCAGCGCTCTGTGCACATCCAGAGTATGCCACTTATGTTCCAAATCGTGGGACGGATTGGGGCAAAAGTTAGGGAGGACCACCTCCTGTGCTCTGTGGAACAAGGTGTTAACCTTGGGGACAAATGATGGGTCTAGTCGAAGGATCACCCTATCGGTATGAAAGGTGCACAGATCTTCCCTTACCGAGAGAGCCGCCAGTTCCGATATGCACCTGGCCGAAGTTACGGCTACCAGGAAGGCGACTTTCATAGACAAGAGGCGGAGAGTGCATGCTCTTATGGGTTCAAACGGCCCCGATGTAAGGGCCTGTAGAACCTTTGGCAGATCCCAAGAGGGATAACGGTGTACCACCGGTGGCCTGGTATTGGTCGCCCCCTTGAGAAAGGAGTGCACCATAGTGCTGGGATAGAGAGGTTGAGTCGTCACATTGCAAAACTGTTGACAAAGCTGCGACTTGTCGACGGATGGTGCTGGGCGATAGGCCCTTGTCCAACCCTTCCAACAGGTACTCTAAGACCTTCGGGATGGTGAGTGAGGAAAAATCTAATTGACTCTTAGCACACCAGAGGCTAACGTTTTTCCAGGTGGAGTCATATATCCTATTCATGGAGGGGCGCCTGCAGGCTTGAATCATCTTTATGACCCTTATTGAATAGGATCCCCTTGTTAGCAGTTGCCGCTCAAGTGCCAGGCGGCTAACTGAAGCCATTGAGGTTCTGGGTGCTGCAAGGCTCCCTGACTCAGGGCAATGCGGTTGGGGGGAATTCTCCACGGGGGAGAGATGGAGAGATCCACGAGATCTGCAAACCACGGACATCTGGGCCAGTATGGGGCAATCAATATCACTTCCGCCCATTCCAGCAACACCTTGCGGATGACCGCTGGGATCAGAGGAAGGGGAGGGAAGGCGTACAACCGTTCCCTGGGCCAAGGGCTGCGGAGCGCATCCACCCTCTCCGCCCCCCCGGGAAGGGAACCGAGAGAAGAATCTTGGGAGCTGAGCCTTCAGCGGCGAGGCAAACAGATCTATCACTGGTTGTCCAAATTGGTTCGAGAGCTCCTTGAAATTGGAGGGATCCAGACGCCACTCTGAGTGATCTACCGTCGATCTGCTCAAGGAGTCCGCCTGCTGGTTCGCTACCCCCGAGATGTGTTCCGCCCTGAGGGAGGAGAGGTTGGACTCTGCCCAAGAGGCTAGCAGTTGGGCCTCTGTCATGAGGTCTCTGGACTGGGTACTCCCCTGGCGATTCACGTGGGCCTTGGCTGCGACATTGTCCATAAGGACCAGTACATGTTGCCCTGCTACTCTGCTCCTGAAGTGTCGGAGGGCAAGATGTATGGCCCTGAGCTCCAACCAGTTTATGTTGTGCTGCAGGTCCGTTTGAGACCACCGGCCCTGAGCCAACTGAGACTGGAGGTGAGCTCCCCAACCAAAGAGACTGGCGTCTGTGGTTAGGGTGATATGAGGTGGTTCCTTGAATAAGGACCCCTTTGCCAATGCCGGAGATATCCACCATTGAAGGGAGTGCAAGGTCTGAAGAGGGACCCTGACCTTCTGAGTGGAGGAGCTCGTGCCCAGCCTCTGAAATGGTAGAAGGAGCCATTGCAGGTGTCTGGAGTGCAATCTGGACCATGGAACAATTGACATGCACGAGACCATCTTCCCTAGGAGCTTGGAGAGTGTGGTCAGTGAAACTACTCGATCTTTCTGTATCTGGAGCACCAGAGACCGAATGCTGTCTTGACGCTCCTGAGACAGGTAGACCATGCACTGCATCGTGTCTATGATCGCCCCCAGGTGCAACAGATGGGTGGATGGAACAGTGTGGCTCTTCAGGAAATTTATAGAAAACCCGTGGGCCTGTAGTACCCCAATGGTGTGGTTGAGATCCCATTGGGCTGCCTGGACAGACGATGACTGAATTAGGATGTCATCCAGGTAGCACTGGATCCGCACAAGTATTAGCCTCAGGTGGGCTGTTAATGCTGCTAAGATTTTTGTGAACACTCTTGGGGCGGAGGAAAGGCCGAATGGTAGGGCTCGGTATTGGAAGTGGTGCCCGGCAAAACAAAACCTGAGGAACTTGCGATGGCTGGGAATAATGGGAATATGCAAGTAGGCCTCCGTGAGGTCTATAGATGTCAAGAGGTCGCCCCGTCTGATGCTGGCCAGAATGGACTGGAGCGTCTGCATTTTGAACCTCTCGTATTTGACATGGGAATTCAGACCTTTGAGGTCCAGAATTGCTCTCCATCCTCCTGAGATCTTGGGCACCACAAAGAGGATGGAGTAGAATCCCTGCCCTCTCTGGCCAGTGGGAACCGGCTCTATGGCCCTGATGTCCAGAAGATGATGAATGGCCTGTTGCATAAGTCTCTTCTTGTCCAGCCGCCGAGGCATTGGGCAAGCTACAAAGCGACCCGGGGGTGCGGAGAGAAAGGTTAGAGACAGACCCTCCTTGATCGTTCGGAGCACCCAAGAGTCTGTCGTGGTGCTCTCCCAGTGGTCTGCGAATAGGGAGAGTCTGCTTCCTATGGGGACCATGTTCCTGGAGACATTTAGCCCATCTGAATGGACGGCCTCCGCCTCCTCGAAAGGGCCGCTTGCTTTGTGCCTGTTGTTTGGGTCTGGGGCCAGGGCACTCCCATGGTCGGTCGGGTCTGGGAGGAAAGGGCCGAGCGTGCGGAGCCCACTCTGGGCTCGTGTATGCACGAAAGGGCGCTCTTTGATAGTCCAAAGTAGAGCGTCTGTCCCCGCGTTTGTTAAGGTGAGACATCACCTTGCATTTATCACGGTTCTCCACCAGGTATGGAGAGAGTGACTCACCAAACAACTGGCCGCCAGTGTAAGGGGTGGTAGCCAGACGCCACTTTGCCTTTTGGTCCACTCTCCACTGTTTCAACCACAACAGTCTGCGAACGGCCACATTGTAGCCCATGGTCCGCGAAGAAAATCTGGCTGCGTGTCGAGAGGCGTCAGCCATGAATTCGGATGCAGCCAGTAGCTTACCCAAGGTTTGGTGGACGCGTACCTGGTCCTGGGGTATCGTGGCTTGGAGCTCACGCAGCCACATTATGGAGGTCCTGGTGAAAAAGGAGGTAGCCGTCGATGCCTTCACCGACCACGCCGAGGCTTGGTGGGACCTGCGAAGGGAAAACTCAGACCTCCTGTCCTCTGGTCTTAAAGCCTCAGCCATGTCACCGGATACGGTGGATGGAGAGACTAGAGGAGTAATGGCCTGATCTACCACTGAGACTTCCAGCAAATCAGACAGAGAAGAGGCCACATTAAATAATCTCTTGTCTGAAGTGGTCAGTGAGGGCGGTGAACCCAGAGCTGACCATTGCTTCTTGATGGTGTTAAGGAACAAGGGAGGGCAAGGAATTCTCTTCTGAGAGACAGAAGGTTCTGTGAATAATGGGTTTGAGACCTGATCAGTGGAGGGAGGGGGATCCTCTTGTTCCGGCTCAATGTTAGCCGAGGCTATTGCCTTATTTAAAAGGGCTTTGAATAAAGATGGGTCAAACAGCCTAACAAAGGGAATAGGATCAGGTGTTGTCTCTTCATCCTCAGAGAGGTGAATCTCTCCCGGCTCATATTCCTCTGGATAGGTATCTATACCCTGGGAGGAATGGTCAGAGATGATGGACTGGGCATAATCTGCCAGCTCTGGCTGATAGTAGAGTGGCACAATAGGGGCGGCCGATTCGGCTCTGGGTTTGTGGAGAGAAGAAGCCAAGCCCTGGGAGACGGCCTGGGCTATTAAGGCCTGGATTTGCTCAGATGAGAATTGCTGAGGAACCACAGAGTGGAGCCCCGCTGCAGTCGGTGTAAACGTGGCCTCAGGTGCCGGTTGTGCGGCATGTGGCTGAGCTGGCCATTGAGGGCATGCTGAGTGGCTCAGCATTTCTAGCCCCTGAGCGGTCTCAGCTTCGGGAGACCATGCCCTCTGGAATGGAGGGGCGGAAGGAGCGATGTGAGGCTCGAACAGAGTCCCCGCAGTCGAGGCAGCAACTTCTGGGCCTAGCTATTGTTGCTGAGCCCTTGAAAACTGTCTCTCCAATGCCAGATGCCGCCTGTTGGCCTCCTTCTCAGCCGCTTTGGAAGGGGCCTTTTTTGAAATGGCTTTGGCCTTGGCCTTCAGCTTGCTAGCTGCTTCCAGCTTTTTCGCTGGGGATGCTGGACCACCATGGGTGGCCATAGGAGCAGAATTGTCTGCCATCGCTGTTGGAACCTCTCAGCAGAAGCCGATAATACAGACAATATTAGATGGAGTGCTGGGATTCTTTTGCCCAGGAACCGGCGAGGCCGGTTATGGCTCCAATTAGTGGTGGCGACTGGACCAGACACTGGCCCTTGTGAACTGGGGAGCTACCAGCGAGGCTGGTCACTGCTCAAACAATCGTTGCCACTCCAATGCCACTGAGGCAAATAGTTTTGTCTGCCTGAGGCAGAAAATGGCGGCAGTTGCGATGATGAGGCTGTACAAAATGGTGGCCGGGGCAATTGGGACCTTGCAAGGTAGGCTCAGTAGCCCAGAAATGACCCTTCTGTTGTGCGTGGGTCAGTGCTCCTGAAGCAGTAGGTCTGACCTACAGTTGCTTCGTTGTGCGATTAGTGAGGTAGCAGGGGAAATTCGCCATGCAGGAGCTTTTTTAACGGCTGACAGAGCCGTTACTATGGCCAAAATGGCGGCCACGATGAGCCCACCAAATTCGCAGCGCCTGTGTTCCAGCCACTTCGCAATCACCTCAGCAGAGGCAGGGAAGAAAGAACAGCCTGTATAAAGCTTTTGCGGAGCTCGCAGTGGCACGCTCCAAGCCTCTAGAAATTTTTTTGGTGTCTTTAAACTTCAGCTGCGCCGATACAAGCGGCAGCCCTGTGCCGAGCCCGCGGCTCAGCTGATCATTGGGAGACGATCTTGCCGGTTTGACAGCTTCGCTCACGGCTCTCCCTCGGGTTCGCAAGGTAAAAAAAGAAAAAAATGCAATTTAAATTGATTATTTTCCGGCTGCGCTGTAGGCAAGCGGCGGCCCCCTGCAGAGTCCGCTGCCCAGCTGATCGTCGGGAGACGATCTCAGCTCTTCCAGCTGACTGTCAGCTAAACTGACAGCAGAGGATTTGCGACTTGGAATGCTGTAAAAACAGCGAGAATAGAGATTCCACAAATGGAAAAGACCTGCCTGCAGCAATGAGGAGCCAAACAAAAAGCGTCCTGATGGGCTTTCAGACTAAGTCGTAACTGGGTTAGGATCCAGCCCAGCAGGAGGCGTGGCAATCATTTGACTTAGTCTCATTGGGCAGGAGGATGAAGTTAACCCATTTGTGGAGTCTCCATCCTCATGCTGGAGAAATGAACCCAGGAAAATCACAATATACATTTTATTCTAATAGTCATAAATCTTGGTCCAGAATTGATATGATTTGGATGACGCCTGTATTAAGAGTTAATATGCAGGAAATTGAAATAGAATTAGATACTTGGGCAGATAATAAATCTTTAAAAATGGTGTAGAAAGGAATGCAGAAAAAATTAAGATGGACTTTGAATCAATCTATATTAAAAGAGAAAGAATTTATAGACTTAGCAACAAAAGAAATATAATTTTTCTTCAAAGAAAATAAAAAAGAAGATACAACATTACAAAATGTATGGGATACAGCCAAAGCATATTTTCAAGGCGTAGCGATAACATACATGGTGGAAAAAAATAAAGAAAAGAGACAACAATGTCAGTTGTTAAGAGAAGAATTAAAAAAAAATTAGAACTTGAATCCACAAAAGAAAATATTGAAAAGACAAATGGAAATAATAAAACATAAATTAAATTTAATAGAATCAGAAAAATTGGCACAGCAAATTAAAAGGGCAAAGCAAAACTTTTTTGAAAATGCAAACAAACCAGGAAGATGGTTAGCTTATAAACTTAAAAAACAGAAGGAGAAAAAATTGATAAACAATTTAGTAGATGAAAAAGGCTGTTTACAATTTAAAAATGAAGCAATAAAAAAGATAATTAAAGAATACTATGAGAAATTGTATGTTAAGGAAGAAACTCCATGGGAGAAAATGACTCAATATATGGAAGAAAATAATTTACCAAAAATTCCAGAAAACTTCAAGACTATGTTAAATGAAAAAATAACAATGATGGAACTGTCAAAGGCAATAAAAAGACAAAAAAATGAAAAAAAAAACACCGGGACCAGTTTTATAAATGTTTACAAGATACATTAAGTTCACCATTGAAAGATGTATGTAACGAACTTTTATTGGAGGCAAAACTGCCAAATACATGGACAGAAGCAAATGCTACTTTGATACCAAAAGAGGACTCAGATTTGACCCAGATAAAAAACTATAGACCGATATCACTACTGAATGTGGACTATAAAATCTTCACTTCAATAATAGCTGAGAGGCTGAAAAGATTTTTGACTGAATTTATACACCCAGATCAAAACGGATTTTTGCCAAAGAGACAAATAAAAAATAATTTGGGGGTAATACTAGATATATTGGAATATTATGAACTTCATCCAGGGAAACAACTGGCATTAGTATTTTTAGACGCCCCAAAGGCATTTGATAATGTTTCTTGGCAATTTATGATTCAACAACTAAAAACAATGTACTTTGGTCAAAACTTTATAACTACGATTCAGACAATATATCAGAAACAAAAGCAAAAGTGATTGTAAAGGGGCGTTGTCTTACCTGAACGCCTTTTCTCAGCATGACGATGGAGAATCCACCAATGGGTTAGGACTATCTTCCTGCCCAATAAGAGACTAAATTTGGCAGAGTTAACACGCCTCCTGCTGGGCTGATATCCCAGACACGACGAAGGCGAAGCTGCTGACAATGGACTGATGTGTTGGCTCTCTGTGCCCCTAACACAGGACCTGACGGTCCTAAGGGGATGGGTGTGGATTCTCCATCGTCATGCTGAGGAAAGGCACTCAGGTAAGACAACGCCCCTTCTCCAGCAGGACGATGGAGAATCCACCAATGGGACATACCAAAGCTGAGCTGTCCCTATGGGAGGGAATCAGTCAGGGCCTGTGTCCCACTTGATGATGCCACTTGCTAGAGTACCCTCCAGCCAAATGATGCCTCCGCGGAGGCGAATTTGTCCAGCCTGTAATGCCTCACAAACGGGGAAGGCGAGGACCAGGTCGCCGCCCTGCAAATATCCTCAATGGGAGCCTGCGTAGCCCACGCTGCTGATGTAGCAGCACTGCGGGTAGAGTGAGCAGTGATAGGGCCTGGCAGTGGCAGGGACTGTGCCTGGTAGGCCTTTGCGATGCAGGATCTGATCCATCTGCCAATAGTGGATGAGGAGACTTTCTTCCCCATCGAAGAAGGCTGGAAGGAGACAAAAAGCACTTCCGATTTGCGGAAGGCAGAAGTCCTCTTAATATAGTGGTGTAACGCCCTACGAACGTCCAAGTTGTGCCACTGGGGTTCTAAGTTGTGAGCAGGCTGGGGACAAAAATTTGGTAGGACCACCTCTTGTGCCCTATGGAATAACGAGTTCACCTTTGGTACAAAGGCTGGGTCCAGTTGGAGGACTACCCTATCGCTGTGAAAGACGCATAGGTCCTTCCTGACCGAGAGAGCAGCCAGCTCCGAGATGCACCTAGTGGATGTGATCGCCACAAGAAAGGCCACCTTCATGGACAAGAACTGCAGTGAACAGGTCTTGATAGACTCGAACGGTGGCAAGGTAAGGGCCTGTAACACCCGTGGGAGATCCCAAGAGGGATAACGGTGAACCACGGGAGGTCTGATGTTGGTAGCACCCTTGAGAAAGGACCGTACCAGTGGATGCTGGGCCAAAGGAATGGAATCCTGGCACATGAGTACTGTGGAGAGAGCCGCCAGTTGCCTGCGGATGGTATTGGGCAACAAGCCCTTGTTAAATCCCTCCAGCAAGTATTCAAGGATGTGCGAGATAGTGACAGCCGAGATGTCCAGGCGATTCCTGGAACACCAGGCACAAAAACTCTTCCACGAGGAGTCATAAATCCTGTTAGTGGAAGGACGCCTGGAGGCCTGAATCATTGAGATCACCCCCTCTGAAAACGAGTCTCGTGTTAAGAGCTGCCTCTCAAGTGCCAGACGGCTAGTTGTAGGCCTTGGGGTTCTGGGTGTTGTAGAACCCCCTGACTGAGAGCGACTTGATCTGGGGGAATCTTCCACCGAGGAGAGATGGAAAGGTCCACTAGGTCGGCAAACCACGGCCGTCTCGGCCAATGTGGGGCAACCACTATGATCTCCGCCCGTTCCTGCAGAATCTTCCGGATGAGAGCCGGAAGCAGAGGAAGAGGGGGAAAGGCATAGAGGAGACCTGTGGGCCAGGGGCTGCGGAGCGCGTCTGTCCGCTCCGCCCCCCGGGACGGAAACCTGGAGAAGAATCTCGGGAGTTGGGCATTTGCCGGCGAGGCGAATAGATCCACCACCAGAGGCCCGAACCTCACCGAAATCTCCCTGAATAAATTGGGATGCAGGCGCCACTCGGAGTGGTCTACTGTCGACCGGCTCAACGAGTCCGCCTGAAGGTTGGCCTGTCCCGAAATGTGCTCCGCCTTTAAGGAGGAGAGATTGGTTTCAGCCCAGGAACCTAGTGACCGTGCTTCGGACATCAAAGTCCTGGAGCGAGTGCCGCCCTGCCGGTTCATGTGGGCATTTGCAGCCACGTTGTCTGTGAGCACTAGGACGTGTTGACCCACCACCTCGTCGCTGAAGTGAAGCAGTGCCAGATGAATGGCCCTGAGCTCCAGCCAATTTATGTTGTGACTGAGGTCCATGGGTGACCATCGTCCCTGTGCTAAGTGACAACCCAGGTGTGCACCCCATCCGAACAGACTTGCATCCGTCGTTAAGGTGAGTCTGTTTGGTTCTTTGAATAGGGAGCCTCTGTCTACTGCAGGGGAGAGCCACCACCGAAAGGAATCCAGAACTCGGGGTGTGACCCCGACCCTCTGGCTGGATGCACTGGTGCCCTGCCTCTGGTATGGGAGTAGGAACCATTGTAGGGTTCTGAAGTGCAGTCTGGCCCATGGCACCATTCCCATGCAAGAGACCATCTTGCCCAGTAGTCGGGAGAGTGAGGCCAGAGTGATCCTCCGCTCCCTCCATATATGTCTGATCAGGGAGCGAAGCTGTCCCGGCATTCCGGGGACAGGTAGACCATTAAAAGGTTGGTATCTATGATCGCTCCTAGGTGTAGGGTGCGATTGGAGGGCTCTATCAGGCTCTTTCGGAAGTTGACCGAAAAGCCGTGAGTCTGAAGGAGCCGGACGGCTAATTCCAGGTCCGACCGGGCCTGCTGTAGGGAGGAGGACAGAATAAGGATGTCGTCCAGGCAGCATTGGACCCGGACAGGAATCAATCTTAGGTGGGCTACCAGTGCAGCCAGGACCTTTGTAAATACCCTTGGGGCGGACGAGAGGCCGAATGGCAGGGCCCTGTACTGAAAGTGGTGGGACCCGTAACAGAACCTGAGGAACCTCCAATGGTTGGGAGATATGGGAATATCGAGGTATGCCTCCGTAAGGTCGATGGAGGTGAGGAAGTCGTGCCTCCTTATGCTGGCCAGGATGGACTGCAACGTCTGCATCTTGAATCTCTTGTAGACAAGATGAGAGTTCAATCCCTGCAGATCGAGGATTGCTCTCCACCCTCCCGAAGGGACCACGAAGAGAATGGAGTAGAACCCTCGATGGGTTTGGCCAGCGGGCACCGGCTCGATGGCCTTGATCTGTAACAGATGGTGAATGGCCTTGGACATGAGACCTATCTTTGCCGGGCTCCTTGGGGTGGGGCAGGCAACGAATTGATCCCGTGGCTGCGACAGAAAGTCCAGGGTGAGGCCGTGCCTGATGGTGTTGAGCACCCAGGTGTCTGTGATGGTGGCCTCCCATTCGTGGAAAAACAGAGTGAGTCTGCCACCAATGGGGAGGTCCGTCCTCGAGTCATTTGTGACCTCTGAAAGGATGGCCTCCCGTGCCCCGAAAGGGCCGTTTGCATGATATTGCTGCCTGGCCCTGGGAGCTGGGCAGTCAGGTTGGCGGCCGGGCCTGGGGAAGGAGGGACGAGGCGGAGGGCCCCACACCGATCCTGGTCCCTGGCGGAAGGGCGGTCTCCGTGGGTACAGAGTAGCTCGCCTATCCGGCCTCCTAGTAAGGTGGGCCAACACCTTACGCTTATCCCTGTTTTCAATAAGGTAAGGCTCTAGCGCCTCCCCAAAGAGGTGTCCGTCCCTGCAGGGAGCGGAAGCCAGGTGCCACTTTGACTTCAAGTCCGCTCGCCATTGTTTTAGCCATAGAAGCCTGCGGGCTGCAGTATTAGCGGCCATGGATCGTGCTGAAAATCTGGCGGCATGGAGGGAAGTATCCGCCATGTATTCTGCCGATGCCACCAACTTACCCAGATTCTGATGGGCACGAACCTGATCCGGGGGAAGCAACGCCTGGAGTTCCCTGAGCCAGAGAACTGACGTTCTGGCAAAGAAGGAAGTAGAGGTCGACGCCCACACGGCCCATGCCGATGCCAGGTGAGACCTTCGGAGGGAGAGCTTGGACTTCCTGTCCTCTGCCCTCAAGACCTCAGACGTGTCACCTGACACGGTGGAGGAAGAAAAAAGAGAGGTTAGTGGTTCGTCCACCCTGGGAACCTCCAGTAGATCTAACAAGGCCGGGGCGACGGCCATCAGTCTCTTATCCGTTCCCCCTGGCATTGGTAGAGTGCCTGGATTCCCCCATTGTTTCCTGATAGTTTCCAGGAAAAAGGGAGGGCAAGGGATATAGCGCTCCGTCACCGTAGGTTCGGAGAAGAGTGGCTTGGGGTCCTGACTAGCTGAGGCAGTTGGCTGCTTTTCCTGCTCCGGCTCAATATTGGCCGATGTGGTGGCCTTTAGCAGGAGAGACCTAAATAGACCCGGGTCGAAGAGGCCTATGAAAGGCGACGGGTCTGGGGCCGACTCCTCATCCTCTGACAGCTGAAAGTCAGTTGACCCATAATCCTCAGAATCAGAGTCCCGTGGTTGGGAGGAATGGTCCGAATAAACGGACTCTGGGTAGTCCGGCCTCTCCGCTCATGCCTGAGCTGGCACCATGGGCCTGACATACTCAGACCTGGGGTTCTCGTAGAATGAGGAGGCCCTGCCCTGAGCATACGCCTGGGCGATTAATGCCTCGAGCTGTTCAGGTCCTACCCCTTGATGTTCAGGGGGGTGAAGTCCAGCCGCTGTGGGCGTGAATGTGGCCTCGGGTGGGGGGTGGAATCTAGCCGGTGAGGCCCCCATTAGGGGGTTCAATCCCTGATCAGAGGACAGAGTAGTACTCTGTGCCATGGGGTCCTGATGGGAAAGGGCCCGCGAGTCAGTGGGAACTGGCAGGGCC
This sequence comes from Azemiops feae, assembly GCA_023970755.1. Taxonomy (NCBI): domain Eukaryota; kingdom Metazoa; phylum Chordata; class Lepidosauria; order Squamata; family Viperidae; genus Azemiops; species Azemiops feae. The sequence goes on from JALGBA010000364.1 coordinate 177,100, forward strand.
GGTTGGGGGTTGAAGAGTGAGCTCTCCTGGGGGGCAAGGGGAACCAGAGGTTGGTCTCCCGCAGACATACATTGTGCCCTGGAGAACTGCTTCTCCAGAGCCGTGTTTCACCTTTCGGTTGCCTTGTCTGCGGCCCTTGAGGCCTTTTTTCCAGCGATGGCCTTGGACCTGGCCTTGGCCTTTATCCTGCCTGCTGCCTCTAGTTTAGAGGACTTGCGCTTCCCTGAGACGGGAGTGCCGGAAGCGCCCTGCGCAGATTGATTAGCTGCGTCATCAGCCATTGCAAGGGAGGCCTGAGGCCTATTGCAACTCAGGAGCAGGAGCGGATTGCCCAGCTGTTAGTATAGCCAAAGCTGATGAACAGCGTCCGCTCTGGGTTTTGCACTACACTGAGCGCCCTACTGCCCTAGGCAGAGCTCTGAGAGACTGGAAACTGCCCAGTGATGCACTGAGGCGTATAGTCAGGCGTCTTGTGGCGACGAGACCCAATGGGTAAGTCGCAATCGGCAAGTGCCGGCACGCACATTGACCGATCAGTGGCGGCGATCACCTTGGTGATATGTGCCTGCACACTCCTCTCCTTGTTGGTGGCGGCAATCACCTGAGTGATATGTGCCTGCACACAAAGCCTAGGTGGTGGCAGCGGAGCCCGAAGGCGTGCCAGCTCACGCTAAAGGTGAAATCCTCTCCAAGTTTTGCCCTGGGGTTGGTTGTGCCAGATCAGAATCTGAGCAGGTGTCCAATGGCAGTTTTGAAGCTGCAAAATGGCGGCTGTGAGCAGTCCGCAAAATGGCTGCCGCTGCAATGGCGAGGCGGCTTGTTAGGCCTGGGGCCTAGACTGAGATAATTCCCTGCAGGGAAGGAGAGGTGAGGTCAGACCTTTAAGCCAATGGCCTCTGTAAGCAGCCTGCAAGGCCTTGTGCAGTGGCTGCTGCCTGTTTGGGCCGTCCCTGTCAGGCCTGCTAGGCCTCTGGCGTCCAAAATGGCGGCCACGATTAGCGCGCCAAGAAAAAAACAGTCTGAGGCCTCAAATCTGTCAACAGCTGCTGAGGGCTTAGTATTGAAAGAAAATGCCCTAAATAGCCCGGGGGCCGGCAGCTCGCTGGAGAGCAATCAAATGTCAGCGCGATCCTCGCTGGGGAGGGCTGAAGGGCCGTGGAGAGGAACGGCCAGGCTGGGCCCGAAGGCCGACACCACGTAGTGGAGCGGCTGAGGCGAGCTCCCACACTCAGCCTCGTGAAGTCCTGGAGCTTTCCGCAGCACTTGGCAATTGCAAGCGCGTCCGGAGGCCGACGCTCAGCTGCGGTGCAGCTAAATCGGGAGCTCCGACGATCAGCTGATGTGGCCGAGGGATCCCCCTCGCTATCGACTGTGAGCCCTTTGCACCTGACAGGAGCTATAGGGGCTTGAGCCGTCCGCCCGCTGCTGTTAACGGTTGCTGAGCGGGCCCGAGGCCGACGCTCAGCTGTGCTGCGGCTGGGGGACATTTGCCAAAAATCAGCTGTGCCCTTTCAAATTGTTTTTCCCCCTGTCTGTGCTTGTAAACTGTCTAATTTTTTTAGAAGATGGGAATCCACCAATGTAATAGAACTATACGACCTGTCCAGAGCCAACAACGAGTCCCAGCTGGGCTGAAGACTAAGTCATGTCTGGGATATCAGCCCAGCAGGAGGCGTGTTAACTCTGGCAAACTTAGTCTCTTATTGGGCAGGAAGATAGTCCTAACCCATTGGTGGATTCTCCATCGTCCTGCTGGAGAATGGGGTTTATACAGAGAATTTTTATATATGAAAAGGCACAAGACAAGGATGTCCATTATCCCCACTGCTATTTAGCTTAACTTTGGAAGTTTTAAATAGAAACATTAGGCAAGATCCAGAAATTAAAGGATTGAAAATAAAAGGTGAAACCTACAAACTGCAAGCATTTGCAGATAATTTGATATTCATTCTAGAGGAACCTTTAGAGACGATTCCTAAACTGTTGGAAAAGATAGAACAATTTGGAGAGATAGCAGGATTAAAGATAAATAGAGAAAAACTAAAGTGATAGTTAAAAATCTTATAGATAAACAAAAAAAGCAATTATCAGAAAAAATAGAATTGCAAATAGTCAAAAAGGTCAAATACTTGGGATATATTTGACAGCAAGTTGTTCAACAATAAAAGAAGATACGGTGAAAATGAATATATTACCAAAATACTATTTTTGTTTCAAACGATATCTATAAAATTGGAGAAATAATTCTTTGAAGATTTAAACTCTCTAATTCAAAAATTTATCTGGCAAGGAAAGAAAGCTAGAATTAAATTGAAAATGTTACAAGAAGCAAAGGGAAATGGAGGTTTTGGCTAATGGATAACTCTTAGAAATAAAAGATTGCTGTATTTGGAGGGACATGATCTGCAACTTGGTTGGCATGCTTTTTTATGGTATGGAAAAAATAAAATATATAAATACTTCCAAACCCACTACATTAGAAATGCACTATTATTAACTTGGGAAAAAATAAAATGTAAACTTTATTTGAAAATTCCAGGATGGCTTTCAACAATGGAAGCATTTGTACATCCAAATCTAGTCAGTCTTGATAAAATATGGACATAAAAGATATTCTAAATTCTGAAGGGAACTTAAAATCCAGGCAAGAGATGGAAAATCAGGGCATCGATTTAACATGGTGGTCACATTTACAAATGCAAGTCAGATATGTCAAAGATATTAAACAGTATGGATTTTATAAAGAACAGACTATGTTTGATCAGACATTATTAACTTCCGATGAGAAGTTAATTAAAAAATGTACAATTTCTTATTAAATTTCAAAATGGAAGATGAACAAGTAAAAGAGACAATGATAGCATGGGCAAAGAATTTTGGATATAATATAGACTTAGAGAAGTGGCAAAGTTTGTGGGAAAGAAACTATAAATTGACAATGTCAGCTTCATATAAAGAAAACATATATAAAATGTTCTATAGATGGCACTTGCCAACAACAAGATTAGCAAAAATGTTTAAAAATATGTCAGAGAAATGTTGGAAATGTAAACACAAACCAGGTACTTATTATCATATGTGGTGGACATTGTTAAAGCAAGGAGATATTGGACAATAATCCACACTTGGTTAGAAAAAATGTTAGAGAAACACATAGACTATAAATCTGAATTTTTTTTAACTAGGTATAATGCCAGAAAAACTTGATAAGCAAAGTACATATTTGATTCTACATGTGATAACAGCGGCAAGAATTATATTTGCACAATAATGGAAGAACGAAGAAATATCACAAGAAGAAATAATTAAAAAAATATTAGACTGTGCGGAAATGGACAGGCTTACTTTAAGGTTGAAAAAAAAAGAAGAAACATAATATTTTCAAACTTGGGACCTATTTTATCAATGGTTAGAGAAAAGATTTAGGGATTAGTAATTTAATTGTATTAGTGAATTAGTGAATTGTATTAATTGTATTAGTGAATAAGATACTCAGACAACACATTTTTGTTGAATAATTATTATTGAATTCTGTTTAAAAATAATAATAAAACTTTATTAAAAAATAAAAATAAAAACAGATCATGACAAACCAATCTTATTTCATTCTTTGATAAAGTGACTAAATTAGTAGACCAGTGGAATACTATGGATGTAGTATACTTAGATTTCAGTAAGGCATTTAACAAAGTAGACCACAACCTACTTCTTGGTAAGCTAGAAAAAGGTGGAATAGACAGCATCACTACCAATGGATTTGTAGCTGGCTAACAAACTGTACTCAATGAGTAGTCCTCAATGGTAATACATCCACATGGAAAGAAGTAAGCAGGGCTCTGTCTTAGGCTCAGTACTTTTCAATATCTTCATAAATGACTTAGATGAGGGAATAGAATGGGAACTCATCAAATTTGCAGATGATACTAAACTGGCAGGAATAGCCAACACCCCAGAAGACAAGCTCAGAATCCAAAAAGATCTTGATAAACTTGAACAATGGGTCCTATCCAACAAAATGAACTTTAATATGGAGAAAAGCAAAATTTTACATTTAGGCAGGAAAAATCAAAGGTATAAGTACAGATTAGGTGAGACCTGGCTCAAAAATAGTAACTGTGAGTGGGACCTTGGAGTCCTAATGGATGATCACTTGAATATGAGCCAGCAGTGTGTAGCAGCAACCAAAAAAGCTAATACAATCCCGGATTGTACAAAGAGAGGCATAGAATCAAGATCACGCGAAGTACTAATACTGTTTTATAAAATCCTAGTAAGACCATACCTGAAATACTGCAACCAATTTTGGTCACCATACTACAAAAAAGATGTTGAGACTTTGGAAAAAATTCAGAGAAGAGCAACTAAGATGATCAAAGGCCTGGAAACTAAAACATATGAAGAATGGCTGCAGGACTTGTGTTTGAGTAGTCTAAAGAAAAGAAGAAATAGAGGTGATATGTTACCAGTATTCCAGTATTCACTTTCTAAATTCAGTATTTTTTGACCAGATAATTGTAGATGGGCTTTGTGATTTTCGGCTTCTAAATTTGTTTGTGACTTCATTTGTACTTTCACAGCCTACCCTCCCGATTCAAAAAGTTACTACAAAACTTGAACAACTGTTTAAATTAACTTATTTAATTTATTTCCTCCATTCATATGTAGTACTGACATGAAACTTCATTTATGAAATTTCTGTGAGTCATAGCATAAATATGTTCACATGACATTGAGAATATAAAATGATATGACACTTATATTATCTTTTCATTGGTGTAAATATGGTCAGAGAAGACTTAGTAGTTCTGTTACTACAATTCAATGCCCAAACAAATGTTGAAGGAGACCCTATACCATTCTGGACAAATGGCTATCCAATCTCTTCTTTAAAATCTCCAGTGATGGAGCACCCACAACTTCTGAAGGCAAGCCATTCTACTGATTAATTGGGCAGCAATAAAAAAATGAATGAATGAATGAACTTACAGAAGGTGTTACAGAAAACAATTCATACAATTATGTAATGGCTTTTTGAGTGGAGTTCTTCACCTTTAGATTTTAATGAGCTGTCCAAGTATTATACCACTTTGTTATTTACCCTTGACATAAATTCAACTCTCTTTATGACTTTAAAACATCATCAATTTATATTAGATATTCCCTAGCTCCCTTTATACTAATCCCTCATCTAAGTAACATCAGCCTCAAAGAACCCAAATGCTAATTTTTATTCTATTTATACCATTAAAAAAGCACCATGTTCTAGTGCTTTCTGTTCTGTTTTTTTATATTTATATATACACACAGTCACGCACACATACACATATATATTTGTGTGTATATGCGTGTATATATGTATAGATGATATAGATATAGATATAGATATGTAGATATAGATATAGATATCAATTTTGTCATATCTGGTAGTTTTCTTTGTTACTTTTCTGTTGCACAAACCGTTATATTATCTAACCCTATCTTATCGGGTTTTGCTCTGTTTTTACACATTGAAAAGTGGAATATCATTTTGGAATAGCTTAAGACAGGGTAGGATACCATCCAAAATTACTGACACTATTGTTACTATATGATAACCTTGAATGCAAAGTGATTGATAACACTTAATTTTCTGGCAGTTTCAAAAGAATACAGGAGTAGATAAAGACACATCCACTTTGTTATCTTGGTAATGGACAAGACACAGGATGAAAGGCACAGCACAGTGCAGAAAGAACATTTTTTTCTCTTCAAATGGCTGCCCTTATTTCTATAACTCATGCAACATGCAAGAAAATAAAACACAACTATAAAGTACTATTCTACTTTTTATTCTATTAAATTCTGTGTTAATAAATTACTAATACATTTCACCTATTTAAGTTCTCCCCTGAATCAGTTTCCCTGAAGACAAATGTCTTTGTATTTCATTGTACATGAAAATCAATAATTCTGAGATTATTGTTCTAGAAATTTCTGTAGTCGTCTCAGAAAACAACAAATGCAAAATGAATTCATTTGACATGCCTGCCATGAAAGCTACTAAAACTGTTAAAACTTCACTCAAGGTGAAAATTAGTATCATATCTACTTCAGGAGAATGCTGATATCAATATTGCTTTGTTCACCCAACTAACTGCTACCTTTTCTGATTAGAAGTGGCTGTTTAGTTTTCATGCTGTGCTAAATTTTCACCAGCACTTTTAATCATTGTAATTTCATATAAAGGACATGATTGATTGATGTATAGACAGAAAGATAGATAAACAGATAGATATCTTCTAACTTTATCAAAATTCTCATAAATATGTTTTAGGATCCTGGTATTTACTTTGCTACATGTATTTTGTATGTTTGCTTTATGTTATACAATTGCCTCTCCAACAGTATCTGCAGACTCCTATGCTCCCCTTAAATTCCAGAATAAGACATAAGTATCCAACAAGGCTGCAGAAAGTTTAATCTAACTAAACACAAATTAGGCAGGAGATGGGATGCAAAGATTCTTATACATAGGAAAAGCAGTAACATGGGATTTGGATTAGTTTAAAATAAGATGCAAAATGTGTTATTTTGGCAAGAACAAAGAGTTTGAGGGAAGTAAAATGCTTTCATGGATTATTCCTGATTGCTGGATAAAGCAAGCACAATTCCTTACAATTCTGGGAAACAAAGTGATGGAAATTATGGTGGTGGCTAAAGGGAAATATTTTTTTAAAGATATGTACATCATACATATGTACGTGTGTGTGTGTGTGTGTGTGAGAGAGAGAGAGAGAGAGAGAAAAGATGTCATAAGAATTAATGCCTAAAATAACTGTATCAGTTTCAAATATTCAAGTATTTCAGATAAAACTATTTATTTGAAAAAAAGTACTTATTTGCACATTGTTGGAATTAATTGGGATTGTAAAGCTTGAAGAGACTAGACAGTTGTTAGTCTGTCACTGATAAAGAATCCATTCCTGGTGACCATCTTGCCTCACTGACTTCTGTATTTCATATACGTTGGACCGCAGCTTCAAATATTTAGTTAAAGAAATAGTTGAATCTTAAACATATCAATCTTGTCCACTTATATTAGAAATTTAGATTTTGTTCAAAAATATGACATCCTTAATATTGCTTGTTTTTGGTTGGGCAAAACTTTAATTGCCTAGAGGCTGAAATAATAGGGATTTCCTTATATCACAAACTGCTTGGCAAGGTTTCTGCTTCTACTCCTTAGTGTAGAGACCTTGAGAAAGATAAAAAAGGACAGTTTCTTATTCTGGAATTAAGTTTATGGTGTAGATGATCAAATAATGCAGTATTATAAGACTTCTCTTCTGGTATGCTAGCAATAATTGAAAAGCATGTGTGCCAAAAGGAGTACTGATCATTAGTGACCTCACTGACTCAATCCCATGTCCTAACAGAGAAAGAGAGACGAAGAAAAAATGTGTTGGAAGACAACAAAGCACTAAGAAAAACTAATGATGTCTATATTCAATTAGTGAGAACTTGCAATGATTAAAGGGCCACTGAGAATACAATGTGCAAATACACAAAGGTAACAAAGTGAGACAAGTATAATGATGTTAAGGTGATATATGGAAAGGAGATAATACTAAAGAACTGGCTGAAATTGATTAAGAGATAACTTACCAGCATCCAGAAAACTGGTGAAAATCACATTCTTTGCAAATGGATATTCCGGAAGGTAATCTAATGTCTGTAACTTCCTTTATAGTATTCTATTCTGATATCTTTAACGTTCTTTTAGATACTGTCTCTCACTAAAGAATTTTAAAGGAGTATTTAGAAAGACTCTTGTTCTAGAGCAAAATAAAATCTTGCTTTTTCTTTTTTATGTCGTCCTCTTTTCCTCCTGGGTGTGTTTTTCAAAATCTACAAAAATCTGTCCAGATGGTATGGGGATGAGGATAGTAAACAAGCTAGCATTAAAAAGAATTGTTGTATTGCTAAATTTATATGAATTATTTAGTTTGAATATGCACAATATATTAGCATATTATTTTATTCATATTCCTGCAGTATGAAGAGTTGCATATTTCAGATCCCATAAAAGATGGGAAGAAAGTTCCTAAAAGTTAAAGTTTGTACTGTAAATATAGAGACATGTACAGTTAGGTATAGGATATTTTACTGCAATACAAACCATTATTTGTTCTTGGCTACCCAATAAGCATGTCATAGTGACATGTCTTGAATTAAAATATAGTGCAGATCTTTACTCATTATTTAAATTGATTTAATGGATGTGCATTCTCTAGAGTAATAGTGCAATGGTCTGAAGCTATAAAGTAGGTACTTAAAGTAGGATTTTTTTGTACTCACTCTCTGTCTTTAGTAGGCCATGACCTCAATGATCTATGTGCTGTGACTTGTAAAGGGCCAGATGGCTAGTGCATGACAGGAGGGAAAACTCAGTGAAGGGTGAATTTCTATGCAACTTACAGCTCATCTAGATGAACCTTAGTGCTTCTTCCTAGCTACAGTATTACTGTAAGATGAATGTTAGGCCATAAAAGGGCATAGGTAGAACTTGCCATTCTCCAAAAATCAATTTTCTGAAGTGAACTTGAAGTTTAGCTGAGGTAGCTCTAAAAAATAAAAGGTGCTAAATCAGATGATGTTTTGCTCCTGACTAACTTCTAAGTTTCTTTAGAGTTTTAAATGTTGAAAGTATAGTTAAAAAATGAACAGCAATTGCTCAAATCTGTGAAAGGAAATATTCATGGATATACATTCTTATTTCATATTTCATGTAATCCACTGACTGCAATCAAAAGGTCGGCATCTGTTATTTTACAAAGAGAAAACATGTGGATCATATCAATTTGAATGTGTGTATTGAAAGGACGAAATAATAAAGGTGAAATACTGTTTACATTTATGTATAGTATGTGTTGGGAATCATGCTACATTGTAAAATGTGAAGCTAGGGTTATAATTCTATTTTATAATATCTTTTACATGCACACATTCTTATTTCCCTTATAATTTTAAAGAATAGCAAATAATGACAAAATATCATAGCTTTAAGTTTCGTACATTTGAAAGCTCTTGATTAAATTTAGAAATATATTATCTGGCACAGTACTATATACATGTTTGTTTTGCTTTCAGTAAGATACAAAAAGCTGGGTTTAAAAAAGGAAGATTTATAATTTAGTGAGTATGATAAATTAGATACTCTAATGCAGGGGTCCCCAACCTGTGGCGGCCCACTGGTGGGCTGTGAGGGGATTGCAATTGGGCCATGGAAATGGCTGGTGAGCATGTGCATGTGCATACTCACTTGTGTGAGCAGCAGGCAAGCATGTGAGCACACACTTCATTCACATGAGCGGCAGGCATGTGTGCATGCCATTTGCGCAAATTGTGCTTCATGCACGCATTTGCCAGCAGCTCGCATGGAGCTATCCCTTCTCTGTCCCCTTGCCAGTCCACAAAGCAGGAAACATTGGGGAACTCTGCTCTAATGTATGTTTTTGATTGATAGTGTTTTTAATGTTCATACCTCAATATTATTATTGTTCTAGTATTTTATGGAATACTGTAGTGTTCACAAAGACTTTAAAGACTGAGTTAAGATTCTATTTCATACATCTCAACAATTTTTAAAACAATGATTTTCCAATAATGCATGCATTGTGCATTATCCATCCAATTCTCTTAGCTTCTAAATGTTTCCTTTTTATACCGTGTAGGCTTTCATGGCCAGCCAGTATTTGTTGGATGGTATTGAATTATGTCACAAGACATTTATAAACGATAGGACAAGAAAATCTTGCAGATGATGTTACCTAGTTTGGTAACAAAATGTTCAGAAATTATATTAAAACAAGCTTGGAGAACAAACCACAGCCAAAATCTAAAACCTGAACTACAAGTATTTTCTATTATTTCAAAATAACTTAAATAGTCAGTAAGATTTTTTTTATCAGTCTTCAGAATCAGTTATATAACCCATAATGAAGAGACTGGAAAAAAAAAGATTTCAAAAGGTTCTTTGCACACCTCGACAAAAATGTTCAATATTTTCTACTACAGAGATAACTATCCATCTAGACCTTGATTTTCTTTTTTTTGTTTGTCATTTTTTAAAAATAATAATTTAACGGTATCTATTATTTTTTGGAAACATAACATGCAGCTACTTATAGTAAGGAATAATCATAGTAAAAATACATTATATAAAGATGTATTAATTTCTTTCTCTGTCAGATTTGACTTAATGTTATAAAATTTGAAAAAAAAATGTTGATTTATTGAATTAGAATCATTATATATGTGTTATCTTGACTTTTTCATAATAGCAGCAATAATGCAGAAATTGTTGACACTAACTGGCTAGTAACGTACTATGCTTTTCACTTTGTTCCCAATATATTTGCTTTAGATGATTTAATGAATATTCTGTTTCAAGTGCTTAATTAAATTATATTCCTGCCTAGCACTCATAAAGGCTTTATATAATATTCATAAAGATCATCTTACATATGTCTTTAAAATATCCCTTTTATTTTTTTTTAATTCAATGTCAAGTCATGAAGGTAGTACTTGCATCCTAGGAGTGTCTTATATTTAATTTTAATAGATTTTAAATATACAGTACATGTATATCAAATTGAATCAAATTGAGATATTGACCTGGTCCCTCTGAATACCTTTTGGACAAGTATTCAAAATGCAGGCATACCTGAAATACAGCACACAGTTCGAGGGCCATGTCAGATTCATGGATTGCTATGCAATGGAAATGAAATTATTTCCATATATTCATGCTGTCATTAAAAAAAAAACCTGAATATATCAAGAGGTATAATAAAGCAATCATTATGTGGAAAATATAGAACAGCTATATTACTTAGTTATTGTGAATAATTTAGGACTCTATGCAAGATTTGGACGTCCACATTTTCCACAGAAACAGAAACAGAAAAGTCTGTTCACATTTAAGTATTTTGTTCATATCACTCAAGTTTCTAAGCTGCTCATTGTTGTAACTAATGTGCCTTGTGGCAGTACAATTGAACTTCAGAGTTCTTTGTGGCCAAGCAGTAGGATTTTGAAGACCTTGTTGCTCTCTGAGTGTGGTTGTTTGCTTTCAGACATTTCGTCACCCAACTAAGTAATATTATCAGTCTTGAAGAAAACTGATTTTCTAAAAGATATTGTGATTATTTTCATTTTGTATAAAATCTTCCATTAAATCTCCCTCCCTCCCTCCCTTTTTTTAATAAGGGTTTTTATTTAGTTTCATAGGGTTAGGGATGGGATAAGACCGGGATAGGGATTAAGGTTCGGGGTAAGGTTAGGATTGGGATTGGGGTTAGGACGGGATTGGGAACAACATTGGGGTTACCCCCCAATAACATTCCTCTTTTAGTGGATAGTAAGACTGTAGCTATGAATGAATGAATGAATGACTCTGGAGGAATTTGATTGTCTAGACCCATTTCAGTTGGGTGGCACATGTTACAAAAAGGCCTTTTCGCAGCTCCATCTGGTGTACCCATTTCACAGCTTCTTGGATTGGGCAGCTTTCCAGTCAGTAATTCATGGCCTTGTCAAATCACAGCTTGACCTTTGCAATATACTCTATATGGAGTTGCCCTTGAGGACCACTCGTAAACTTCAGAATACACCAGTGCAAGCAGTGATGTGTCTGTCTCAATATGCTGACATGATATCTCTTGTCAGTGAACAACACTGGTTGCCAATGGGCTTCCTGATGCAATTCAAATTCTGGTTATTACATATAAAACTCTTCATGGCATAGGTTATTTAAGGGATTGCCTATGGTTTCTTTCAGGACATTATGCTCCTAAAACAGCAGCTCCCAACCTTTTCTATACCCCGCGCCCCTAGAACACTTCTGATATATTCTCACACCCCTTACAAATGTCCGAAATAACGGCAATGAATTATGCAAACACACTATAATTTTGAAAACCCAGGTTTTTGCACCCCCTGGAATATTATCTCGTACCCCCAAGGGGTGCGAGCAGCCCCGGTTGGGAACCCCTGTCCTAAAGAGTAGGAGCATTCCAGGCCCCTTTGATTAAACAGTGTCATCTTTCAGGACCCAGGAAAAGCACTTTTCTGTCACAATAGTTGTTCTCTGCAACTAAGTTCCCCCTGAGGCAACTGACACCTGAAGTAGGATAGAACTAACTTGTTTAAGATTGGTTTGTTGTCTGCTTTGACATCTTGTAACTATTTTGTTATTCTTTTCTATTTTATTGTATTCTTATTTTCCTGATGTTTCCATGCTATTATTTACTTTGTGAGCTGCCGAGAGTCAGTTGGAGCCAACTGACATCAAAAATCAAATAGATTAATCAGTAAATAATACATTCTTAAAAGACCAGCCATTAAAAAAAAACAAGACCAGTGATCATGAGCAAATTATCCAAAACTCAAGGGATAGACTTCAATTGCAGGGTAAAGAAGTAAGATGGCAGGGTACCATCTTGATCTTTTTGACCCCCTTGTGGATAGTCCTCGGTTTTATATACAGCATAATTAACATTTTTCATTATACTCAATTCTTTATTTAGTAGCAAGTGGATAAATTAAATTTCTTTTAGTTAAAAGTTATATGAAAAGGTCAAATATAAAATAAAGAAAAATCCTCCTCCTGTGGGAACAAATTCATAGCCCAAGAGAAATTTTGCACTTTGTCAGCTACAGCTTGATGAGACAAGATTTTTCTTTGGAAATAAATTAGAATATTTCTCAAATGACAAAAAAGTGACCATCTGAGGATAAAACTGACATGACTGCTCAGTACATACTTGACATGAGGAAGTTTGGTGCTATCGTGGGGATAAAGAAGATTTGCTCAGAACCACTGACTGTGTTTTTCATACCCATGCATCAAACATTTCATGCTCCAAATTAATTGCATAAAGGATGTGCTTGTTTAACAAATAGTGGACAATTTGTAATTTACTACCTGTTTCAAAGATTTATGTGTTCTCTTTCTGGTGTTCTTTTTTATGCATTCCCATCTTCCTTCCTTCCTTCCTTCCTTCCTTCCTTCCTTCCTTCCTTCCTTCCTTCCTTCCTTCCTTCTCTCTCTCTCTCTCTCTCTCTCTCACACACACACACAGATCTCACAAACACATTAAGGGCACTGTCTCTTTACTTTACTTTGGTATTTTGTGACACTGAAAAATGATTGTATGCTTTGTTAGTTATTCTTGTTGTTTTTCATTTCCAAGGAAAGAAAAATATTCTTGATTTTCTGAAATTTCAAGTTTATTTAGGGTGATTTAATCTCTAGTGGATCAGAGTCTGGTAAACAAGAAATGCCATTTCTGCTCAAACCACAGTTGGACCCTTTATGGACACAGGGATCACATACTTTCTTTTATAACTACTTTTGGAAATTGCTTAGTAATTGTTTCTCAGATATTGGGAACCTACACTTGGACAGGATTTTTTTTTTTCTTGCACTGGTTGAATATCCTTCAATACTGATAAAAGTAGTTTTAAGTACAAATTTAAAGACAAAATAATAATAATTTTGAGGAAATAAAAAACAAAAGGCTGTTTAGAACATTCATTTTGAAAAGTTAAAAATGAACTAAGGGTTTTGAATTCTTTTTTTAAAAAAAGATAGGATGAATCTTTGAAAGTTGGATATAGGGAAGAAACAAAAAAATACAATTAAAGAAGAACACTTAAATTTGACTTATTAATACAGAATGGAGCAAAAACCTGGAAGATATTTCCAAATAATGGACCCAGTAGTTAATTTTAATAACGTCTATCATGTCTTTAGAAGATCATATGGAAGAGGAACATATTTTACAGAATTAGATTACATAGGATATGCAAAAGAAACTGGCTGATATCCCAATAATTAAAAGGGACATGCAAATAAAAGAAAGAATGACTTGTATATCTTTACCATACTATATTTATAACAACAACAAAAGACTTGTTAAGGTTTTGAAAAATTCTATGAGAAGGGACAAAGAAAAAATGAAAAGAAATCACATTTAAGGATATTATATGAAGGAGTTAAAGATCAAGATTGTTAAAAATAAAAAGGAATATAAAGTTGGTTTATTTGATCAAGCTTAAAGTAGAGATATTGTTATCTCTGGTAATCCTTATTGGACTTTTGCAAATGAGGACTGAATGATGAGGCTTTAAAAATCTGTTTATAGATAATGAAATGAAATGGAAGAAGAGAACATTTCTTGTATTTTAAAAGAAGGGGCGTTGTCTTACCTGAACGCCTTTTCTCAGCAGGATGATGGAGAGTCCATGAATGGGTTCACTCTGTCCTCCTGCCCAATCAGACTAAGTCAGTCAAAGTTGCCATGCCCGTCCTTAACTGGGACCTCCCAGGCTCGACGAAGGCGAAGCTATTGACGACAGTCTGATGTGTTGACTCCCAAAAAAAGGAAAGTAAACCCCTGACACAGGACCTGACGGACACTTGAAGGGGTGGGTGTGGATTCTCCATCATCATGCTGAGAAAAGGCGTTCAGGTAAGACAACGCCCCTTCTCCAGCATGATAGATGGAGAATCCACGAATGGGACATACCAAAGCCACTCTGTCCCTATGGGAGGGAATCAGTCTGGGCCTGTGCCCCGGCCTTTGGCACTACTTGCTGTAGCACTCTCTGGCCAAAGGAGGCATCTGCAGAGGCAAACTTATCCAGTTTGTAATGCCTCACAAAAGGGGAAGGCGAAGACCATGTCGCCGCCCTACAAATGTGTTCGATAGACGCCTGTGTTGCCCACGCTGCGGAGGTGGCAGCACTGCGAGTGGAATGCACTGTCACATGACTTGGAACCGACAGGGAGTGCGACAGATATGCCCCTGAGAAACAAGCCCTGATCCACCTGCCTATGGTAGAGGCAGACACCTTCTGTCCCATAGAAGAAGGTTGGAATGAAACAAAGAGGGCTTCTGACCTGCGAAAGGCCGCCGTCCACTTGATATAATAGCGTAATACCCTGCGGACGTCCAGTGTGTGCCATTGTTGTTCCAAGTCATGAGACGGGTGAGGGCAAAAGTCTGGCAGTATGACTTCCTGTGTTCTGTGAAGCACAGTGTTGACCTTGGGAATAAAGGAGGGGTCCAATCGGAGGACCACTCTGTCTTTGTGAAAGACGCATAAGTCCTCTCTGATAGAGAGAGCTGCCAGTTCCGAAATGCGTCTAGCCGAGGTAACGGCTATCAGGAAGGCAACCTTGAGAGACAAGGACCGCAGAGTACAGGTTCTAATGGGTTCAAAGAGTGGTGTGGTAAGGGCCTGTGAGACCCGTGGCAACTCCCAAGAGGGATACCTATGAACCACGGGCGGTTTGGTGTTGGTGACCCCCTTGATAAAGGAGGGTACCATGGGGTGCTGAGCCAATGGCTCTGAGTTGTCCCAGGTAAGCACCGTGGATAGAGTCGCCACCTGTCTGCAGATAGTATTGGGCGCCAAGCCCTTATTGATGCCTTCCAATAAGTAATCTAAGATTCTCGGAATAGTCACATCCGAAAGAGCCAAGTGGTTCTTTTCACACCAGTGGCAGAAATTCCTCCATGTGGAGTCATAAATTTGATTCGTCGCCGGCCTGCGGGAGGCCTGAATCATGTCAATTATGCCTGACAAGTAGGACTCCTGTGTCAGGATCCGGCGTTCAAGTGCCAGGCAGTTAACTGGAGCCACTGGGGTTCTGGATGTTGCAGAGCTCCCTGGATGAGTACTATGTGACCTGGAGGTATCCTCCATGGAGGAGCCGTGGAAAGGCTCATGAGGTCGGCAAACCACGGCCGTCTTGGCCAGTGTGGAGCAATGAATATTACCTCTGCCCGCTCCTGCAGTATCTTTATGCTGACTGCCGGGATCAGAGGGAGAGGGGGAAATGCATATAGCAGGCCCCCTGGCCATGGGCTACGGAGGGCGTCCGCTCTCTCCGCCCCTGGAGAGGGGAACCGGGAGAAAAATCTCAGGAGCTGGGAGTTCGCCGGGGAAGCGAACAGGTCGAGAACCGGGTGACCAAACCTCTCCGATATCTCTGTGAAGAGATCTGGGTGCAGGCGTCATTTGGAATGATCCACTGTCGACCTGCTTAAGAAGTCTGCTTGTCGATTTGCCTCTCCCGAGATGTGCTCGGCTTTGAGGGAGAGGAGGTCGGTCTCTGCCCCAGGATCCCAGCAACTGGGCCTCGGCCATAAGGGTCCTGGAATGGGTACCCCCTTGCCGGTTCACATGGGCCTTCGCCACCACGTTGTCTGTGAGGACCAGTACGTGTTGCCTCGCAATCTTGTTGCAGAAGTGGCGGAGAGCTAGATGTATGGCTCTGAGCTCCAACCAATTTATGTTGTGCTTCAGGTCTAACCGAGACCACCGGCCCTGAGCCAACTGAGACTGATGGTGCGCTCCCCAGCCAAACAGACTGGTGTCTGTAGTCAGGGTGAGCCGAATGGGTTCTTTGAACAATGACCCTCTGGCTACCGCTGGGGAGGTCCACCACTGAAGGGATTGTAGGGTCTGAGATGGAACCCTTACCCTTTGGAGGAGCTGAAATGGGAGCAAGAACCATTGAAGGTTTCTGGAGTGTAGTCTGGCCCAAGGCACTATTGCTATGCATGATACCATCTTTCCCAACAGTTGGGAGAGCATAGCCAGTGTCACTACATGTTCCCTGCGGACCTTGAGGACCAGGGCTCGGATGCTGTCTTGATGTTCCCAAGACAGATAGACCTGGCAATGGTCTGTGTCTATCACCGTGCCCAGGTGCAAGAGGTGGGTTGAGGGAATCGTCTGGCTCTTTTGAAAGTTCACCGAGAACCCGTGGTCTTGAAGAGTCTTGATAGACAAGGCCAGGTCCGACTGGGCGGCCGGAATAGAGGACGACTGGATGAGAATGTCATCCAGATAGCACTGAATGCGTACCGGCACCAGCCATAGATGTGCGGCAATCACTGCCAGAACCTTTGTGAATACCCTTGGAGCAGACGAGAGGCCGAACTGATAGTGATGGTTCGAGTAACAAAACCTGAGAAACTGCCGGTGATCTGGAAGGATGGGGATGTGGAGATACGCCAGCTTTTGTGCACGGGAGAATTGTTTCTCCAAGGCACGATGCCTGCGGCTGGCCTATTTCTCGGCAGACTTGGATGTTCTTTTGCTGAAACTGGCCTTAGTTTTGGCCTTGATCTTAGCAGCAGTCTCCTGATTGGAGGGCTTACGCTTTGTTTGGCCAGCTGAGGTGGAAGCCTGTGGCACGGTGTTATCTGCCATGATAAATCGAGAAGTTTCAGTGGGGTGCTGAAAGAATCTCGGTCTGCAAGAGATACGGCTGCGGCCCACCTATGGTGGGACTGGCCTGCACGTGGATTGTTGGGGCGGCAAAACCACGAGTGGTGACAGCCAGCCCACTTCTTGTGATATTCCGGCCCACCGGCAAGCCCGGAATCACACTTAGCGACGGGATGATATGCATGTCACTTAGTGGCGGCAAAAACCATGAGTGGCGACAGCCAGCATACTCTGCGATGCTCGGACCTACCGGCAAGGTCGAGTTCATGTTTAGTGACAGGATCACACGTGTCTCACTTAGTGGCGGCAAACTCTGAATGGTGACGGCCAGCCCACTAGATGCAGACTATGGCATACAGGCTAGAGCTGGCGAGGCCCAAGAAGTCATAGCTTCCAGCCAGTGATTGACTTGCTAGCTGAGAAAGGTCTGGCTGAGGCCTGACACCAATCCTGTGTCGGGCCTGCTGGAGTGAGGCCTGCTGAATGCGGCCTACTGTCCTTTTTGTATGGAAAAGTCCTGGACCCCCCTGGTTGTCCCGGAGGTCTGTCAATCGGACAATCTTCAGAGGGGGGAATAATCTCGTCTGTCTGGGCCGCTGTCTGAGGCTGGGCAGAGCTGTTGCGGCTGGCAGCATGACTGGACAACAAAATGGCATCCGCCGAAGTTCGCCTGAGTTAGGGCTAACAGCCCCGATCTGGGGAAGTAAATCCCTTGGCAGGGATACAAGCGGCGAAACGGCTGTTAGAAATGAGGCCCAGGCAGCACTGAGTCTGTAGTGGCGAGATCGCCAGCTGCGCGGCATGCAAAATGGCGCCCGCGACGATCGGGCTGAGGCGATTTGACAGTTACTGCCTCAGCCGATCTGAGAAGAATAAGGGAGGAATAGGGGAGTGGAAAGGGTGTTTCCACTCCGCGGGACGGCTGGAGACCATGTTAGTCCCAGTGCCGTCCAGATGGAGTAGAATCCACGAATGGCCTAAATGACTTAAATCTGACCTGCCTGATAGTGATCAATTTGGGAGTCAAATTTACCACGTCCGTCTGGGCATGCAGACTAAGTCGGACTGGGAGGTCCCGGTTAAGGACAGGCGTGACAACTTTGACTGACTTAGTCTGATTGGGCAGGAGGACAGAGTTAACCCATTCATGGATTCTCCATCCATCATGCTGGAGAAGGCAGTTGTTTACACTTGTGTTGAAAGAAGTCATTTCTTTATATATTTCTATGGATTTTTACAATTTTCCATTTCTTTATTTGATTGATAACTCACCTTCCAAAGTGGCATTGACAGTTGTTTTTCCCTTCTTGTTTTTCCCCACATTAGCAATCATGTAAGGCAAGTTGGCTGACAGTGCCTGGTTCAAAGTCATCCAAGCAACTGCATATTGAAACACTAAACACTACTAGTAGTTTATTTTCATTCATTCATTCATTCATTCATTCATTTATCTCTTAACACAGAGTGCATTCAAAATTCATCTTCTTCAATTATCACTTAGTTCAAAGACAATATTCCCACTTCCATCCAATTTATCTATATAACCATCTTTTCCTAATTTTCAAAGTTAGTTTTTCCCATAAAGTCAATTTGACATGAGAAAAAGGATCAAATATTTTTATTAGAGATTACATTTCATATCTTTTAACTATCATAATTGTTTCCAAAGATCCCAGAGTTTTAATATATTTAGATTCTTATATATAAGTTTTATTGGTTTTCCAGTTTTACATCCAAATATTTGGAAAGCAACATGGTGATTGGATTAGTAAAAGTTCAATAACAGATTATTTAGTACATATCTCAGGTTACATCATCAGATATTTCTTCTTTGTTTCCCTTAACATTTGCTATATCATATTAAAGCTAGTAAGTTTCTGATTGTATCAAACTCAGTTAAAACTTCATTGTCACATTTATCAGTACATTTTTTGGTTATACATATCCATATCCTGTTTTTTAAGTTTTACCTAATTTTTAGTTTTTAATTACAATACTCCAATTTAACCTTTAATATCCAAAATATTTAAGTTTCGGGTAGCCCAAATTTCCTTTATCTCAGTACATAAAAACTATAATATCTAGAATGCACATATTACTTATTTAAAAATATTCTAGTTTTATTTCATAAACATTTTCTATTTCTCGCCCCAATACATCATCACCTTAATAGTGGAATATCCTTTGTTCTCTATATTATCTGGGCTAAACAATAATTCAACCCTATTTCCGACTAGTTAATTTTCATTTCCCATATAATTCTAAATTCTCAATATTAAACAAATTAATCCCTTATTTTTTACTATTTTCCAACTATTTTAATCTAATAATCGAATTTCCCACTATCTCAGATTCTCCCTTTAGCCCCATAGTTAGCAATTTAGGATCCTCTGTAGTGGATCAAAAGACCCCCTTTTTTCAGTCTAACTCTAGCTTTCTTTTTATGCCAACCAGGCTTCCATACCAATGCTTTTAACTCATCAGATAGATCTCCCTTCATTCTTGTACATGTTACTTGAATCAAAGGAGACCATCTAGTTGTCATTTTTCTAAGAGAACTGGCCCATTTATAATCATTGAGTTGTTGCCTTGGTGGCCCATTTCCTCATATTTGCTCTACTATAATTGTCTTCAGTTCGATCTGGTCTTCTTCTTCCTCAGGATTCTTCTGGCTTGTGTAGAGGGTCATGTCCAGTTTTATAATTGTCATTTGATTGTCTAAATTTTCAGTAGGTTGTACTTGTTGATCTTTAAGGTCTTCTGTCTTGGTGTTAATTTCTTCTGCTTCTGTTGTTTTTTGGATTGTAAGCTCTTTAGTTGCAATCAGGGTTTTGCTTTGTAGATTTAATCTGGCACCTTTGTCTTTCAGTCTAGAATTATCTCGGTGGCTTCAAGAATTTTTTCAAGTATAAGTTTATAGTTAGCCAAAATTTGTTGTTGGTGCTCCTCCATTTCTGACATGGTTATAGATGGTCCTTTAGTGAAGGCTATTTATTAAACAAGAGTCAGTAAGTGTTCACCTCCACAGTTCCTAAGAGCCAATTTCACTGCCCAGCTGTTCTCAGAGCTTTTAATCTCTTTTAGATAATACCAAGGACAGATCTGGGCTATGAGCAAGTCTCTTTGTCAAATATTCACTTGCTGTACCAGGTTTCGCCACAAGATGTCCCTGATAGCATTTAAAGTTTTTTTTCAAATCCAGGCTAGATTTTTATCCAATTTAAGTTCTTTTTCATCTTTTTTACAAGTAAATAAAATATCAAGTCCCCGTGAGAGTATGAACTTTTTGGGTCCCCAGATATCAAGCAGATGCAAATCCAATTATTTAGTTATTCTTTTCAGAGCTTTATTTCCCCTAGGTAGTCTGACACCACCATTTTAGAGGGTGGGAGGAAGACGTTCCCTTCCCTCTCTTCTCACAGGGAGAAGAAATTTCAAGAAGCTTTTTACAGGAAGATACTTGGGGTACAGAGAAGGTAAGATCTCACCCAATTCCTCCACGGTGCTTTTGAGGTGCTTGTAGTAATTTTGGTCTCGGCTGGTAGCGGCTTAGTGATGGGCCATGTTGATGGCCGATCTTTTCCCCGTCGGTTCGAAGAGCTGCCCCGGATCAAACGGGAGGGCTGCCACCCTTCCGCGATCACTCGGGGGTCCTCTTCATGCTCGTCGCCCCTCCAGGGCGACTTCCGACCCTTTTCAGGGTCCCCCGGCGGGAGAAAACCGGACGGCGGAAAGAGCGATTGTCCCGAACGTCCGCCAGCGCCGCGATTGCGAACCGGAAGCCCAATATATTTAGATTCTAATACTGTCAACTAATAAAAGGTGTTAGGCATATTCCAAAGTAGCCCAAATCAGAAAATTAACATCAGTTGTTGGCTTCCAGTGTGTAATATTTGACAATAAGTAAGCATGATGATATAGCTTCAGATCTGAAAAACCAAATGCTCCCTCATTAATTGGTAATTGAATTTTCTATAACTATATTCTTGGAATCAAAGAACCTCATAGAAATTTTCTTAACAAATAATTTATTTTCTGAAAATATTTTCCAGATACATAATTTGGAATTGCTTTAAGAATATAATTTAACTTATTAAGAACTACAGTAAATTGTTTTAACCATGCTTTGTTAAATTTACCTTATGTGGCGGCGATGCCAAAACCGAGCAAATCACATTTTAGCATAGCTTGATGTATTTTAATATTATTGATGCTTCCTGTTTTTCATAGCAGCTTAGCATATGGTCACACTTAGAATGCTAAGTCCAATACCCACTTCCTTTCCCCCCCCCAAGTGCAGGAATCTTCAATTCACTTCAGTTCTAGATAGAAAGCTTTCTGTGCTCTGCTTGAATACATACTACCAAGCAGCTGTGACTGTTAGGAGTTTCTCCCTAATATTCAGTTAAAATCGTCCTTCTATTCTTTCTTGTTTAAGGTCACAAACATAAGTCCATTAGTTTGTGTGCTTGAAAAGAAAAAGTAGATCTTTGCCTATTTCTATGAAATATCCTTTTGGGTAATTGAAAGTGCCTTTTCTTAAGACTAAGTAGTCTCTTTTGAAAGATCTTAATTTCTTCTTCTTTGATCCATCTCATTGCCCTTCTCTGAACTTGTTCCAATTTTTCTGGCTCCTTCTTAAAGTGCCTGGAACTATACACAATACTGAATATGATATCCAAAGAAGAATAAAATGGAATCATTGTTCCCTATGATTTGGAAATTCTACTTCTTTTGAAACAGTCTAAAATATGATTTGCCTTTTTCTGCAGTCATATCACTCTACTAACTCTTATTCAATTTGCAACTACCTGCAATTATTTTTATTTAAGTGAAATGTGAAGCACTTTGCATTTGTCTCTGCTCAGTTTCATTCTATTACTTTCAATCATTTCACTAATCCACTCTATATTGAACATTTATTTTTGTTTTCTAGGTCATTAGCTACTCCACATTATTTAATGTAATCTGCAAAATTTGTAAACATATCCTCATCATCATCCTTGTCCTTAATAAAAAAAATACAGAATAAAGGATTTAGGAGTGATATTTTTAGCCATTCACCTGATACACCTTTAGAGATAATTATTTAGGAACACTCTAAATATTATTTTATGCTGATTACTGATTTAATTGTCATGTCCTCCAGCCCTCACAAGTTTGGTAGCCAGTATGTGATGAGCTTTTTAATCAAAGTTTTATGAAGTCAAGATATATTGCATCTACAGCATCCTCACAATCTGTTGAGGAAGTTACCAAACCCAAAATGTGATAAATAATAATAATAATAATAAAAACCTCCAGTAAGATGTATCTGGACATGAAGATAAGTAGAGTCAGGTTGACTAGTACTTGGATAAAACATCAGTAGATTCTAGGATCCTATACTAGACTACAAGAATTAGAACAATGTATAGAAGGAAAATGTCAGTTCTTTCTATACTATTCCATATTGTTCCATACTTAATGCATATGACCATGTAGTTTACTTCTTAAAATAGCAAAATGGTTAAATGACAAGCATTCAAAATCTGTCCTTTAGAGGATTATAGAAATTACAAAGTTGTATATGAAAATACAAATAAAATTAATTTGGTAATTCACACTAATTCAATCAATGGACGATTGTAGAGATGGTTGCTCATTGTCTGTCCAGTCTTATAATATTAGCTGTCTTAGAGAGCCAAGTCAATTAGCTCTAGCTTTGTGCCGGTTTACTGAAAATAAGCAAAGCTTTCTGCCTTCCTTTATTTTGAATTTCTATGATTCTACAGGTGGTTTCTTTTCCCTCTTTACCTGTTTCCTTAATTCAAATAAGCCATTACATTCCTGATATAGCAGCAGCATTTTGCTCCCGATGCCTGCCTTTAGACACTGTTTATAATGTATTTCCCTAACTCAAACCACCATAGCAACAATGGTTATACCTAATGGGAAATGAAGTTTGAAACAAACAAACAAACAAAAAACATTCATTTGCCATTTCAGTTTGCTGTAGACTTTAAATACAAAAGATACTGCTTTTTTGCTTCCAGGAAAATGAACTTTATGGCAATTGCTCAGAATTTATATTTGTTTTTGTTTTTCCAAGTGACCAGAGAAATGCTCAAAATGTGAATAGCAGGGGTGCCAGCAATTTATTTTGTTTCATATGGAATAGAGGTGAAAGGACTCTTGTTGCTCCAGAGTTGGCAGTAGTTTGGGTGAAGTTGATTACAGGTTTGCTTCAAGTTACTTTGTGATGGACTGGCTATTGAAAATCTATGATGTGAAAATGCCCAATATCCCATTTAAAATCTAAATATAGTTTAATAATCTCTCTTTTCTAAATTTCATGATAAAATAATCCAATCCGTACAAAATTCATACTCAGAGGAAACATATTACTATGTTAGTAAAACATATGTATTATTAACATAGAAAATTACCTCTTATTAGGAAAAAATACTTTCACAAAATGTATACAAAGTGAAAGAAATATGTTCAATGAACCTGACAGGGAAAATACGAAAAACTGAGCAAAATCAAATTGACAGATTTAGCCATCCATATACAAAATTGACAGATTTAGCCATCCATATACAAAGTCTTTTGTAGCACATGAAAAGTATTTTTGATTGACAGAATGTGTTGATACAATGCATTTAAACTATACTGAGGAATTAGGAATAATAACTAGATAAAATCTACAGATTGCACAAAAGCACACAACATGTCTGCACCGTCAGAAAATAGGGAATATTTTTTTATTTTATTAAGTTAGTTAATGACAGCTTTATTGTTGTTTTCTTGTCACAATGTTGTGTGTGAACATTTGCATATATGTTTATGAAACAGCACTAAGGGTTACATTCCATTAATTTTTTGTTGACTCCAAACCATGATGCTTTTTTTTTTTCAAATTTCAGGCAGCAGGCCAGAACACCATTTCTAGCACTTTCTTTTCAGAAGGAAAGTTAACCTTAATCTTAACTGATTTAAAATTGCTGGATTAAGACTATGTTCACATAGCCTTTTCAAGAAAGAGCACTAGCTTTTATAAGCCAGCTTCAATCCAAAGAAATCAATTGCAGTGTGAGTGGAAGTGTCTGCTAACACAATCTCCATGTCACGAGTACGGCAAATAATTCTTTGTCAGTTTTAAAGCATTCACAATTATAATTCTTTCCAATTGAACTTAGATAAATTATAAATATTAAATATTTGAATATACTGTATTATTCTATCACTTCCTGTGAAAAAAATTGCAATGAAAAATATTAAAATACAAGTAACACAACATAAAACAATATAAAGTCATGTTCATTAAAAAGGGGTAAGGCAAACAAAATAAAAATATATGGTTTGCAATCATATAAGGAAGACCTGGGTGAAGAGAGAATATTTAAAAGGCATCTAAAATATCATGGTAGCTGTGATATTATTTTCATAGAAATAGCATCTCTAAATGCAGGTGCTACCAGAGAAAAGCCCACTTTTTGCTAACCTCAAGATAAGGTTTTGTCAGTTTTAGCAGAAAATTCTCTCCTGATGTTAGCAATTAATATTTATTTATTAATCAGGTTTATCTAGCCACCCATTTGATGAGAAGTGATTCTGGACAGCATACATAGATCAATAAAAACAATACATATATAAAAATAAGCACTTAAAAACATAAAAATCAACATTAAAAAGTGAGATTAGTTAATAAATGTCATGGTTCCGATAGATGAAACCAGTTAAAAGAACTTCAAGGCAAGATTTCTTCCTTAAAGAACATTTTATTAGGAAACAAAGTATCGGCACTTACACAGTTGAACCCAAGAATGAGATTCCCTCCTCCCAGATACAAAGTAACAAATTGCAATTCCCACCCCACAAGAGCTGTCATAAATCACATTCCCCAATTAGCACAAAATGTGGGCTTTTCTCTCCTGCCTCTCAGCCCGCCAAAAGCTTATCAGAACATGTCCTTGAGTTCCCACACTTCTACATTGTTATGGCTAGCTAAACCTTCAGGCATTTACCGCATCCCCCCCTTCTACATCTGAACTCTAAAAGAATAGAAAGGCACATTAAAAGCAAAAGTAAAAATGGCTGCTGGTTCTCAGTTGTCAGAGCGACAACATCCATTGTCACAGCGTTGACAATATAAATATTTGAGCCCAGTGAAAAAAGATCACATCTATGTATGGCATTAGCACTAATTTAAATATGATTTTCATTTTATAAAGAAGCTATGGGCATAAAGAATATTTCCAGATACAAATAACTCACCCATACCTATGTGTAGACTGAGGCATGTTAGCCTTAACCATTTATTTAGCAGATAGGAATTCAGATCAAATTCATCTTACTTGATTTACTGATTTAATTTACTGATCACAACCAAGCTACAAACAGGGCAAAATATTTAGACAGTGATCATCTGGTCATAATTTTATTTGTGTAAAATATTCATAAATCCTTTAAAATGCATGTGCATAATTAAAGCAGTCAGTGAATGTTTCATTTAAAATATTTGATTTTTTTTAAAAAAAAATCCATGTACTATCATTTTTTTTCAAATTGGGCAGTATAAAAATATTGTGATAAATCTCTCAATATCTTCTGAAAGTGGATAGTCATTGTCAAATGCTTGTGCTCCACATGGGAGTGCCCATGAAAAAATATTCAGAAGCTTCACTCAGTCCAAAATGCAAAAGAGAAGTATATGCAGTTCTGGACACAATAACGTTTTCTCCTGTTATCTTGCTTTTTTGTGAAATATACTAGCTCCCAATATGCTTTTGGGTACAATTCCAAGTTCAGGTATCACCTTTATTAAGGAGCTGCCTCTCTCTGAAATTGTTCCAGGGTAGGTATGCTCCATATTCCCTCTGTTAAAAAATGTCATTCGGAGTAAATATTGATGTTATAGTCATGCTATTTGCCTATTAGTACATTGATGAAATCTTGCTACAGAAATACAAAACATATAACTTAATGATAGAGTATGAACCATGGCTGCAGAAATTTTAGATTTAGACTTGGGTATTTCTTTCTGTGTGTAGTGTTGGGGCCTTTTGTTTGTCTGTGTATGCGTATGACCTTGATAACTTATATAACTACATCTAGGATTACAATATTCTAAGAATTTAGAAATGCTGCTGTTATCACTAGAGAACTAGATAAGCCAACAATTTAGCTAAAATCGAATTATACATCTTATATTTGAATTTGTTTTATTTTGTTTTGAATTTTAATTTAAGTATCACCTTCAGCATAAAAGAGTATACAAAAAGCATAAAATGCACCATAATTCATTCCAAACATAGTCTATACAAATATTCTTTTATAATTTGATAATTATGGAAGCATTTAACTAACTTTTTAATGCTTTAATTAAGCTGGGATTCCAAGTTAATGGTATCTACTTAATTCCAAAGAAATGCACCAGCTTTAAGGGTTTAACCTCCCTGCTAAACATTAAACTTGGAACAGAATGAATAGCAAACCCAACAAAAGAACTTCACCATTCTCTCCCAAACATAAACAAAATATAAACTAATCCCTTCATGCTAATGCCTCTAAGCAATCCTTGAATATATTCAAATCATTTCAATGAGATTCCCCAGCTTATTGTAAGAGATAAAGTTTCTAGTGTCAGATCACTATATGCTTCATATAAAAATATATGTGATATTATAAGATAGAAGTTTTGCAACAACTAATACATGGGTCAAAAAGCAGTTCAAGTATACAGTTGCATACTACATTTTTTTCAAGCTAAGTTATTTAGTAAAATATTAGACCATTCATGCTTAAAGAGATTAAACAAATCTGAAATAGAAAAAAGAAAATAAATGATTGCAACTAAGACATTCACCTAGTGCTTTTGATTTTAAAAAATGGGCTTTGCCAGAGCAACAGAAAACAAGCTTTGATCATTGTCTTAGAAAATAGAATTATGCATAGCTGCTAAACTCTGATAAAATAAAGACCAAAGTCAGTCATTGACAGAATAGTACCAATTGTGATCTAACGATTAGTAGACTCAATTTTCAGTGTGTAGCTATTTTTAAAAAGTTTTAAATTCTGTCCTACCCTAAATGTACCAGTTTAACAATGCATGAATACTCTTTTAGTATGAACATTTCTGTAATCTTCCCAGCTGGGATCTTACTCCACGAAAAATATCTGCAATTATGTTGTTTAAAGCTGTTTTTAGGGATTTCCTGAATTACATTATTTCTTAAACTGGCACCACATATCTCTTTCTTTCCCTATCCTGTTTTTAGCTTAACATCTGTAATATATTAGAAATTGACAAAATAATATTTTTCTGATTTTAGACATTATTTCATATATTAGGGTTTTATGTAGTTAATTGGAGAAAAAATACTACATACACAGCATGTTCACATTTATACAATTACGTTCATGTGGATCAGATAACAGGATTTTGACAGAAACAGAATCACATTTGCTAATTCCTTCTACATAGGAATGAGAAAAAGTTGAAGAAAACAATTTTTGCATTTTTACCAGTCTCATTCATTGTTCTGAATCCAAATCTTGCTATCTTTTAAAATATAAGAGTAAGAGAGCTAAAGATCCTATTTGCATAGAGGAAATTTGTCCCTCCCTCAATGGCTTTACTCTAATTCATTAGGTTCTCATAATATTCTAAGCCATAAACCATAAATTCACAGGAGAAACAATATCTGAATATGCACATCATGCTATGTTATTGTTGATACTGTTAATCTAAGGCTGTAATATCTGAGCTACAAAAATCCAGACAACCAATTATTTATTTCTTTAATATATTTTCTTGCTGACATGTACTATCATCTGGATTTCTGCAACCAGGTGCAAAATAGTATTTTGTATATTTTTATTAATTTATATGCTATTTCCTTTCCTAAAATCCAGTAGCAGCAATATGACCATTAAAAAATAACAATCAATAAAAATAAAATGTTTTAACTGCTTTCTTTCTTTCCTTTTCCATAATACCTAGGAGACACCATGCCTAGAGATGAAGTTTGAGCAGTCACTTCAATGGTGAAAAAAGTAAGGTTCTACATTTAGGCAAGAAAAACCAAATGCACAGGTATAGTATAGGTGGTACCTTGCTCAATAGTAGTAACAGTGAGAGGGATCTCGGAGTCTAGTTGACAATCACTTAAATATGAGCCAGCAGTGTGCTGCAGCTGCCAAAAAAGCCAACACAGTGCTAGGCTGCATTGACAGAGGGATAGAATCAAGATCACGTGAAGTGTTAATACCACTTTACAATGCCTTGGTAAGACCACACTTGGAATACTGCATCCAGTTTTGGTCACCACGATGTAAAAAAGATGTTGAGACTCTAGAAAGAGTACAGAGAAGAGCAACAAAGATGATTAGGGGACTGGAAGCTAAAACATATAAGGAACGGTTGCTGGAATTGGGTATGTCTAGTTTAATGAAGAGAAGGATGAGGGGTGACATGATAGCAGTGTTCCAATATCTCAGGGATATTGAGAAGAGGGAGTCAAAGCTATTCTCCAAAGCACCTGAAGGCAGGACAAGAAGCAACAGATGGAAACTAACCAAAGAGAAAAGCAACCTAGTACTAAGGGGTACTTTCCTGACAGTTAGAACAAATAATCAGTGGAACAACCTGCCTCCAGAAGCTGTGAATACTCTAACACTGGAAGTTTTTAAGAAGAGACTGGACAGCCATTTGTCTGAAATGCTATAGAGTTTCCTGCCTGAGCAGGGGGTTGGACTAGATAACCTCCAAGGTCCCTTCCAACTTTATTATTATTATTATTATTATTATTATTAGTAGTAGTAGTAGTAGTAGTAGCTATACCACATTTTTCTTTTCCTTTCAAAAACATTATTTGTGAAGGTTCATAGTGGTGGTGTTCTCTTTATAGATAATCCCCCAGATATGAGTGTTTATTTAGCAAGTTTTCATAAAAATGAGCTTATTCAGAAAGGGTACTTACATTAGAAATTCAAAATTGCGACCAAAAACAGGCCTCTGTATCCGTGTGACTTGGATTCAGTATCAGCTGCTGCGGCAGCCATTTTAACTCTGTGACTTGCCTGGGCCGATTCGGGCCTACGAGAAGCTGGGGTTTTTTTGTTTTGTTTTTGTGCCTGGTCACATGGCCAAACAAGATCTGGTGATTTTTACAGCTGGCACCGACTGTTTTTGTTTTCCTGGAGCTGCGTGGAAGATCTGCTGCTTGCTGGGATTGACTAGAGAGGTAGAATTACTTGTGTAAGTATTTTAAAATATTCTTTTTTGTTACTCTATAGTACTGTACTCTTTTGTTTGTAATCACTTTGGGAACTGCTCTGCTTTTTATTGTGTTTGTAAGTACAGTACTTTGCAAGATTGTTTGTTTGCATTTGCCTGAAACTTATAGCATGTAGCTGCTGCTGCCTCCTCTCCCTAATACAGACCCACCAGAAATTCTGCTGACCCCTTACTGGAAGGTAATCCCCCCCACCCCATTTTGGATTTTGCCTGGAGAGGCTTGTGCTGATCAGCAGCAGTGTTTTTTTGTTTTTTTTTTTAAAGGTTTTCAATTTAAATTGCCTCCAAAAGTTGTGGGTATTCCCTCACTGGAGGCTTTTAAGAAGAGACTGGATAGGCATTTATCAGAAATACAGTACAGTACTCTCTTGTGAGACCAGTGGATTAGACTAGATGACCTCAAGGTCCCTTCCATCTCAATTACTATTGCAAGCTGACAGTTCTGTAAACTCCACCCCAATCTCCTTCTGCATGCCTCACTGGAGACGCTAAAGCTAATTACTTTAGTGGCAACTGCAACCAGAGAGTTCTCCAAACCCCTCTGTAGAAGCTTGAACTGCCTTGCAACAAGCGTAAAAAAAAAAAAAAAAAGCCTGCTGCCTGCTTGGGAGGCAATTTACTGTAGTTCCTAAAACCGGAAACAGCTGATTGGTGGCTGGAAACAGCTGGCAGCAGACGTGGGAAAGGTTTCTCAGTTCAGGCAGCCATTGGAGGAAATAGTAAGTCAGATCTTCATTCATTTAACGACCCATTTGATTCAATTAATGAGTTTGATTTTAAAATGTTGTAATATTGTGTCTGATTCATTTGATGAGATTTTTTATTTATGAGCCTAATGGGCAGGCTCTATTAGGCTCGTACCTCAGGGACTACCTGTACTAACTCTATTCCCATTGAAGACAAAAATCCAGGAAATTCCTCTCCACAGTGAACTCTTGAATGCAATGTTGATTCAAGCAGTAGTTTGGGTTTTACAAGCTTTTGTTTGATGAACAGGTTACTTTTTATAAATAATATTCAAATCACTAGGAAGTGAAAATATGCCTTGATGTTTGAATGTATTGTTAATTTTGAAGTCTGTTACACATAGTTAATAATAATTGTTTAAGATAAATAGATCTTATGTAAGTGGGGCTTTACGCAACACCTTTCATTATGCAACTCTTCAGATTTTCATTGCATTTTCTACAAAGATCAATTTTTTTAGGAGGAAGAGGAGGAGGAGGAGGAGGAGGAGGAGGAAACAATTACTACCAACAATAAATAAAGATTTTATTTAGGTTAATACATAATAGCACTGTTTATGAAATGACTTCTGGGCAATGATCTGTAAGATATGTGTTAGGATTCTGCTTGTCATATTTCTACACTTTTCTGAATAATTCTGCATTTTCAAGGCAGAACTAAAAACTGAACTTGGCAGAATTTTTTATACCTTTATACACTGCCAGACTATTCACAACCAGCTGCTACCACCATATAGATTAGAGTTGATTATTTTGCTTATATAAAAGAATCAGAGTACTTTGTATTGCCTTCTTCTAATTCTGGGGAAATATCTATTACATCATATGAGGATACAGCATAATGTTAAATTTATTAAGTGTTTGCAATGCAAGAAAAAATGCACATTTTTTTCAAAATGCTAGTCATATAGAACTCACTATTTTATTTTATCTTATCTTATTTCTACATGTGTTTCATAAATATGTATTATTTTTCTAAACCCATCTTATGAAAATAAATGTCTCTGGATGGATTCTTGAGTTGGTATAGATAGAGACTTTTTGGATTCATTCTGCCATCTGTGATATGGTACAATTATTTGGGTGGATCTGCTTGCACATAAATCAATCCAGAACTTACAAGTAATTTGATATATACAGAATTTGGCCTCCCCTCTTCTCCCTTTATCTGAATTAATCAGAAAAATGGCTATACCACAATAGTATGCTTTTAGAAAATGGGGAAAAAAAATCAGTTTAGATGATTTTCTATTTTTCCCCCCATTTAATTTTGTCAGGAGCATGATGCCCCTAAAATATGAAGGATATTATTTCTTCAATAGTACTGATCATGCAATTCTATGATGTGGAAATTTTAACAAAATAAGCCAGCAAGTGTATAACGTAAATGCTATTTTTTTTTAAAGAAAATGTTTCTGAATAATTCTTCTTAATGTCTGAAACTGTTTAACCAAAGGTAAGGACAGAGTAGAATTTAATACAACTTAAATGAAAAAATCTTGGACCGTGGATTTAATCCGTATTTAATCTGTAAAGAGCCACATCTCATCACTGTTTATTGAGCAAGCTTCCCAGTGGGATAAAGTGGTGAGTGATAATATATATTGCAAAGGATCATGATGCTTTGGGATCATAGATGCTTTTGAAAAGTTCAAATATGCATTGGTTATTCAAGCTGAATTAAAATGACTTTTTATTTAACTTTAATTATTTTTTATTTTTATGCAGCTAACTTGGAGCAATAGGCAAAATGAATAGGTGAAATGATTATTATTATAGTTCATTGCATAGTAGCCAGATGTTTTTGGGCATTTTTATCCACCTATGAGTCTTTCTCAAGGACCTGGGATATTTTTTTTTTATTATTATTAAATACCCATTAGAATGACTACATTAAAAAACAAGGTAGAAAAACATACAAATACAAGGCATAAAATAGTGTACTTTTTTAATCAATTGTCAATTAAAGAGCAGTTCAGAGGACATGAAAGTGAGTAAAAAAAGCAAAACAAAGAAATGAAATCAAAATAAATCTGTACACTTGCAACATAGATTTAAAAATAATAAATGATATCAACATTCATCATTATATTTTCAGGCTATGATCATTATAACCTTTTTTTAATGTTGAATTATAATGCTACTAGAAATCATCAGAATGAAATAAAAAAGAGTGACAACCAAAAATTTTATTTTTAAAAAAATAACAATGACAATTCCTACTTCAGAAACTTTGAAACTTATGATTGCTGTTAAATCTATGGGTTTTAAACTCTTTTAGTCCATTTCTCCAAACAATCTGCAATAGATTGTAAATAGTGATATAACCAATTTTTCCAACAAGAATATACATCTTACTGAACTACCATAACAATCCTATGCTAGGAAATTTTAACTTTTTCTCATTTTCAAGATGTAGGATGAATCATAGCACCTGATTCCCCATAAAAACTCTCTCAAGCTTATCTGTTAAATTAAAATGGGAAGAAGATTCATGATAATAATAATAATAATAATAATAATAATAATAATAATAATAATAATAATAATAATAATAATAATAATAATAATAATAATAATAATAATAATAATAATAATAATAATAATAATAATAATAAGTTGGAAGGGACCTTGGAGGTCATCGAGTCCAACCCCCTGCTCAGGCAGGAAACCCTATACCATTTCAGACAAATGGCTGTCCAGTCTCTTCTTAAAAACTTCCAGTGTTGGAGCATTCACCGCTTCTGGAGGCAGGTTGTTCCACTGGTTAATTGTTCTAACTGTCAGGGAAGTTTCTCCTCAGTTCCAGGTTGCTTCTCTCCTTGACTAGTTTCCATCCATTACTTCTTGTCCTGCCCTCAGGCGCTTGGAGAATAGCTTGACTCCCTCTTCTTTGTGGCAACCCCTGAGATATTGGAATACTGCTATCATGTCACCCCTAGTCCTTCTTTTCATTAAACTAGACATACCCAATTCCAGCAAACGTTCCTGATATGCTTTAGCCTCCAGTCCCCTAATCATCTTTGTTGCCCTTCTCTGCACTCTTTCTAGAGTCTCAACATCTTTTTTACATCGTGGTGACCAAAACTGGATGCAGTATTCCAAGTGTGGCCTTACCAAGGCATTGTAAAGTGGTATTAATACTTCACGTGATCTTGATTCTATCCCTCTGTTAATGCAGCCCAGCACTGTGTTGGCTTTTTTGGCAGCTGCAGCACACTGCTGGCTCATATTTAAGTGATTGTCCACTAGGACTCCGAGATCCCTCTCACAGTTACTACTATTGAGCAAGGTACCCCCTATACTATACCTGTACATTTGGTTTTTCTTGCCTAAATGTAGAACCTTACTTTTTTCACCATTGAATTTCATTTTGTTAGATAGCGCCCAATGTTCAAGTCTGTCCAGGTCCTCCTGTATCTTAAGCCTGTCTTCTGGAGTGTTGGCTATTCCTGCCAGCTTGGTGTCATCCGCAAATTTGATGAGTTCCCCATCTATCCCCTCGTCCAAATCGTTGATGAAGATGTTGAAGAGCACTGGCCCCAGAACAGAGCCCTGGGGCACCCCACTGCACACTTCCCTCCATGTAGATGCGGTTCCATTGAGGACCACACGCTGAGTACGGCCGGTCAGCCAGCTACGAATCCATCTGGTGGTGATGCTGTCTAACCCACATTTTTCTATCTTATCAAGTAGTAGGTTGTGATCTACTTTATCAAATGCCTTACTGAAGTCCAAGTAAATTATATCCACAGCATTCCTCTGATCCACTAATTTTGTCACTTGGTCAAAGAATGCAATAAGGTTTGTCTGGCATGATCTGTTTTTGACAAACCCATGTTGGCTTTTAGTAGTGATTTTGTTTGCCTCTAGGTGTTCGCTGATTCGTTGTTTGATTATCTTTTCCAGAATCTTCCCAGGTATTGAGTTCAGGCTGATAGGTCTGTAATTTCCTGGATCCATTTTTTTCCCTTTTTTGAAGATGGGAACTATATCAGCTCTTTTCCAGTCCTCTGGTAGTTCCCCAGTGCTCCAGGATCTTTGAAAAACATAGTTCAGTGGTTCTGAGATCACATCTGCCAGTTCCTTGAGAACCTTGGGGTATAATCCATCTGGTCCTGGTGATTTGAACTCGTCTAGGCTGGACAGGTGCTCACTTACCATTTTCTTGCCTATCTTAACTTGTGTTTCTATTCTGTTTTTTATGGCACTATTT
The DNA here is from genome assembly GCA_023970755.1 of Azemiops feae. NCBI lineage: Eukaryota > Metazoa > Chordata > Lepidosauria > Squamata > Viperidae > Azemiops > Azemiops feae. The sequence goes on from JALGBA010000364.1 coordinate 211,634, forward strand.
TTGATAGGTTAGTCTGTTTTTTCCCTTTGTGTAAAGACAGATGCAAAAACGAGCTAAATAGTTCTGCTTTCTCACTATTGCTTGTCACCTTCTTGCCACTTTCCCCCATTAATGGACCAATCATTTCCTTCACTTTTTTCTTATTTTTTACATGCTGAAAGAAGCTTTTTTTGTTACTTTTGACTTTGGTCGCAAGCCTTAGTTCATTATGAGCCTTAGCTTTCCTCACTTCATCTTTGCAGGCTCGGGCTATTTGCTGATATTCTGACTTTGTTATGTGCCCCTCTTTCCACTTTCTATACTTGTCCTTTTTATCTTTCAATTTATCAGAGAGTTCTTTATGCAGCCATGCTGGTCTCTTTTGAGAGCTGTTATTTTTCCTCTTTGTTGGTATTGTGCTAGACTGGGCTTTTATTATCTCGCTTTTCAAAATTTCCCAAGCTTCTTGAGTTGTTTTCCCCTTGAGGATTCTCATCCTTGAAATCCTTCCCAAGCCCTCTCTAAGTTTATTGAAATTACCTCTCTTGAAGTCCAAGACTCTAGTTTGACTGTGTTCTATTGCTTGTACTTCCATAGTGTTGAATTCCAATATTACATGATCACTACCTCCCAAGGTTCCTGTGGCTTCAACACCTTCTATCATTTCATCTCTGTTAGTGAGAATTAGATCCAGAATGGCTAATCCCCTAGTTCCCTTCTCTACTTTTTGGGAGACAAAGTTGTCTGCTAGGTTTGTCAGGAATCTGTTTGATCTTCCACTTAGTGCAGAGTTTGTCTCCTAGTTGATGTCAGGGTAGTTAAAGTCCCCCATTACTATTGTGATGTGCTTCCTACATACCTTAGTTAGCTGACTAGCAAAAAGTTCATCTATTTCCTCTGTTTGGTTGGGTGGCCTATAGTATACACCTATGTCAATGTCATTTTTTCTCCCTTTTATATTGACCCAAATGCATTCAAGACAGTTTTCATCATTGTTGTGCTCTATTTCTGTAGAGATGTAGTTATTTCTTATATAGAGAGCAACTCCACCTCCTCTTTTATTTGGTCTGTTTCTTTTAAATAATTTAAATCCCTCTAGCTGTGTGTTCCATTTGTGGGTTTCATCCCACCATGTTCCGTAATGGCAACAATATCATATCTGCCCTCATTAACCTGAATTTCTAGTTCACCCTGTTTGCTGTTCATACTCTGTGCATTGGTGTATAGACATTTGAGTCCTTTATGACTGACCCTGTGTTTACTTTTTACATAACCTGTGTGGTGCCTGAGTTCCCCTATTGTCCTACCTCCTATTTGGTTAGTGTACTTTGTGTGGCACTCGCTATTGAAAGCTTGATTTTACTTGACAGCAAGGTTGATATTCTTGTCCACACACACATCTATGTTACATGCACTAATAGCCCTATAGTTTTTAGATTGCTGGGGACAGGGATGTTCTGTATCAATTAACTCACTGTCCCCGCTGTTTAGTTTAAATATTCCTCCAGATAATCTATGAATTTATAGCCGAGTAACTCAGTTCCTTTCTTTGATGGATGCAAACCATCTCTTTTGTACATTTTTTCATTGGACCAGCTACTGACATCATGACTAATATATCCAAAGCCTTCCCCTTTACACCACTCCTTTAGCCACATATTGAATTGTGCTATATGCTGGCCTTTTCCATTTTGCTCCTTGTACACTGGTAGAAACCATCACATACCTTACAACTTTCACTATAGGCTACTATGAAGAAGCCATTGCAGCATCTTGTTTAGAATGCTAGATTAAGATGTGGTTAAAAAGAAAAACAAATATGCCACACTCAATTTTTGATAGTCATATAAACACAAAACATTTCTTGGCAAAAATCCAGAAATGGTCGACTACCTTCTTATAAGGTATTTTGTTGTGTTTTTCTTAACTTTGTGGTTTAAGTCATGGAACCCCCTGATATTTTCCAAGTTCCAAGTACTAACCAAGATTACCCTCACTTAGGTTTTGACCCCAGACAAAGTAGTCAGTAGCATCCATAGGTGTATAAATATAAATATTTGAAAGACAGTAAGTGTGACACAAAAATCCAATCCTTTTTCTTTAGATGCAATTTTTTTACATATATAAAAGAGGCAAATCTTGGTCGCAATGCTGCAAATGCCATTTTGAGCAGCATATATAAAGATTCCTAGATTTGTAGAAGCAAATCTGTACACTTTAAAGCATTGCCTTAATCCAGACATTTCAATGACCCAAAGTCTTGATATGTAGAATCAAATCACTCTGTCTCAACAATTCAATTTGAAGCAGGATCACTCAGTTGGCTAGTCTCTTCAATCAATGTGAAGGAGATTCTGTTTGTCTTCCTGAACTTCAGTCTAACGCTTCAAAGATAAGGGCCATTTCAATTGGAGAGTTTAGTTGAAAGAGGCACATAGATTGATACTTCATGAAATGGAAGTGTTTCCTTGAAACATTACATGCTGTAGGTCTTATGACTACTGTATTGTATGTATAGTATTTTTGGGTTTACTAAAGATAACAAAAGATGATATCTAAGGTCTTTGGTTGTAAGATATTCTAGCAATCTGTCTTGCAATTCTTGCATCTAATATGAGGAAGGTTGCATGACAAAAAAAAATATATGTAAAGCTTTCATTAAATGTTTCTTGCCAGGATTAAAAATCTTGGAAAAACAAGTACTGCTATGTTGGAAGTATAGGATATGCCAGTTCATAGAAGTAGGATTTTTTTTCCCAGCAATGGTATTATACTATGGATACAAAAGGCAGAAATGAGAAATCAGCAGCTATTTCTTAGTGCTTTTTTATTGTTCAAGACTATTTCATTTCACCTGAGAATATAGGCATATTTCTTTCATTGCTGTATATTATAACAGTGGAGCTACTAATCAAATATTGAAGTATATTGTTAAAACACTGCCACCTGTTATATTACTCTATGATCACAAATGACAGTTTATTAAATCTATCTCTATGTAATCAACCATTTTAGCAGCAAAATGTTATTGTCAATTGTTAGCTTTTAAAAAACTAGGTAAGTGTATCAAAACATATATGGAAGTGATGCCTACCATGGACATTTTATTAAGGATAATTCATTGTATAAGAATAATTATAATTTATAATATGCAAATTGGGGTGTTAACATAAGCTCCCCCTTAATGCAATAATCATTGCAATTACAATGCTGAAAGCATCCTCCAGCAGAATAAAACTAAAATGATGACCTACTTTCACTTTTAATTATCTCAAAAGGAAAACTGTAATTCTTAGAAATCTATTTTCACAGTCCCAGCACATTCTGTCATACTGTCTGCTCACACACTGAAGAACTATGCTGTTAATGTTAGCCAGTATTTCTCATTTTGTACTGTCCTGCCTGAAATTTAATTTCAATACACCAAACATACCTCTCTTTTCCTATTATTTTTTCCCTTAGTCTCCTCATTTCTCAGCCTTTTGAAAATAACTCCTCTCCCTCTCCATCCATCTATTTCATTTAATTGCATTTCATTTCACTTATTTTCTAGCATGTATATGCTCATTAAAAAAAGATTTTTGGGAAACTATAATCACACACCCACACATTTACATGCATACAAACACAGCTGTGTGGCCTCATCATGGCAAGAGAGAGACTATTCCTGGGTGAATGACCAAAGAACACTAGGAATGTAGAGTCATCCAAGGCATGAATGTTAAGATTAGCTGTCCATCTAAAGCAGGGGTGTAAAACTGCCAGCCCAGGGGCTGGATGCATCATGCCGAAACCACGCCCACCCCTTTGCCGGCAATGGGAAAAAAGTCACGATACATCGCAACACATCATGTGACATTGCGAGTTTGACACCCTTGATCTAAAGCAAGCAGGCACCTATATTAGTCAGCAGCAGTATAGAAAAATGATGGAGACAGATATAAGTTTATATTGCATGGGAAAAGAAGGTGATAAAACATTCCTATATTTTACAAACCCTCACAGATAGAGAAGTTAAAGTGATTGATGATATGGTTCTGGATTATGGGCTCCTCAGATTGGAGGGCACTCAACATGGTATTGAGAAAGAGCTAAAGGATGCTTTGGAATGCTAATGATGTTAGATTAAAGTTTTTAGAATGTCTAACTGTTAATGTTACCATGAGAGATGTACAATTTGAAGCTGCAAAAACAGAATTACTGTGCAAACTTAGAACACAAGGACCATAAATACGGGAAAGCTCAATCTAAAACATGAAATTAGTCAACAACATATTAATATTAAAATGAATAATAACTGGGTACTGAAAGTCAAAATAGTGCACTATTCACAACCCAGGAGAGGGAAAAAAAGAAGGAACTATGCTGTTTTCATAGTCAAAAGGGATACAGAAATAACAGAAATAACAGTAATTGGGTACAATGCATTCAGTGACCAAATAATATCAGCTAGGTTTCATAGGCAACATTTTAATATGATAGTTATCCAGGCTTATGCTCCAGTCACTGATGCATAAAAGAGGTTGACAAGTTTTATGATGAATGTGCTGCTTGTGATTGGAATTTGGAAATATCAAGTAGGAAAACCTAGTTGGCCAAGAAAGCAAAATGAAGCAGAGAACAACACACCAATTTTTGCCAATCCCTTCATTGTGGACTTGATTGTTTGCAGATGTTTCATTATCCAACAAGTGACATCAATAGTGCTAGTGAAATCAAAATCAAGAAGGACAGAAATTTCAGGAAGGAAGGACATTGGGAATAACAGAATTTAGAACACAGTTTGAAATACTTAAAAAAGATCCTAACTTTTTCCTGTAGCTATGTTCCTTAGAAATAAATGAACAGAAGTTCCAAACAAACTATCCCAGCAAATCTGCAAAATGGCTAATAAGCTGGAAAAGGGTACTGTACACAACACAAAGAAAGAGGGTTGCAAATTAATAAAATAATGATGATGTATTTATCCAAGATTAGAATCCTACATGGAGAGGAAATTCCAGATGTTCAAGCTGGATTTAGAAAAGGATAAAGAACAAGAGACGATATTGCTAATGCATACTATATAATTGAGAATTCCGAAGAATACAAAAAAGTAGTCAATACATGCTTCATAGATTATAGAAAAAACTTTCAATTTATCAGCTGTATCAATCTGTGGAATATGTTTAGGAAAATGGCAATTGCAGAGCATCTCATTACTTCATGTGAAACCTGTAAAAAGAAAGCCACAGTCAGACAGAAAAAGATGAAATAGGTTGACTTCAGATCAGCAAACGTGAGACAAGACAGAATTTACAATGAAGGCATTGAAAAAGCTTCAGTTTTTTAGGATTGACTATCAATAGTAAGGAAACCAGCAATCAGAAATCAATAAATATGCTGTGCACTAGCACTTGCTAGTATAGTAATGAAGACCTTGGAAAAGATATTCCAATTTTGTGATGTGTTTGAACTTAAAAAGATAACTATCATGCAGGAAACGTTTTTCTCTTAGACATTCCATTGAACTGAAAATTAGTCTTTGAAGAAGCAGTGTAAACATAGTATTGTCACTTTTGAAAGTTGATACTTTTTAAAAAAAATTTTTATTCCATTATAGTTTATTGCATAGTCAGCCAGATGGTTAGACTGGATTTGGCATTTTCCAGGGACATGGAACAGGCAGATGTGGATATTTGTTAGTGTTACAGATATTGTCACAGGATGTAAGTTGTTCTGAGTAAAGCCGTCTTTTGCAATTGAATGATGGTGAATTTCTCAATGCCAATGATGTTCAAGTGGTGGTCCAGTTGTTTGGGGATTGCACTGAAGGCGCCTATTACTATTGGTACTACCTTTGCTTGCTTTTCCCACAATTGGTCTATTTGGTCTATTTGTATTTGTAGGTTTCCATATTTTGTTATCTTCTCTCCTTCTTTTTTTTCTCCTATTCTGCTGTCCAGGTACTGCCATGTCCACTATCCAGACTTTTTTTTTATCAACTATTGTTACGTCTGGCATGTTATCTGGCAGATGCCTGTCAGTATTGTTATTCTTATAAATAACTCAATGTGATAAACATATCTAATACACTACTGACAACCAAGAAAACTATAAATGGGTCTTGGACATAATTGGGTACTTAATTATTACAATATTGTGTATGCCTGTAAAATTATACATTTCAAAATAGCCCAGTCTTATTAAGTGGTGAAGCATTTTATTTTCTCTGCCAGATATAGCTTTTCTCTGTCTTATTTTAAAGCCTTCTGGCAATTATGTAGTGCCAATAATTTTTAATTTAATTTTCACATTCTTTTGGACTTTGAGCTAACTCTTAATATTAAATATCTATGTTAATTTAGTGAATAAGAGCTAATTAAGCTATATTACGAATTATTTTCTATTTTACTTTAGTTCAAAACACTGTGGCTGAAGTTGTGTATTTGCAGAGAAACTTGTGAAGGTGTCAAGAAAGCTGGTCTAGAGAAATGGCCACAGATAGGCAGAAAAGGTGATAGAAAACTTGGGAAGTGGAAGCAGATGCAGAAGAAAGTACAAAGCCAGATGTTGAAGTTGCCTGCAGCAATGGTTTAAATCCTTTTCCCATTGAAGTAGACAGCTGAAGCTTTCCTTGCCACTTCTTGGCACTTGTTTTGGCTAAAGAAAGATCAGGACATGAAAGGGCATTTGATTCAGTGGCTGTGAATCTGCAAGTACTGTGTTCAATGGAAACTGATCCACTTGCATCTCGGATGCTGACTCTAAGGGCATGAGAGCAAGGGGAAAAAATGAAAAGTTCAGATGAGAAATTCAACATTATTTCACTTTTCAACCCCCTCTTATTACAGAATAATCAAATGTAGGAATGGTATTATGTAGCCTCCCATAGAATATATCTATTAGAATGGCTATTATACACATTTGCTTAAAAGCAAAACAAAGAGCTGAATCCAGAAGTAACTAAAGTGATTAAACTTCTGAATAATCTGTTTTATTCTTTTTTAAATCAGAAGAGGATTTTGGAGTGAAGCACTGTCCCTCTGTGTCCTCCATATTTCATTAGTGCTAAATTCATTTCTAATGAAAATCTTAGTAAAATGGTGATAATCACCTACTATTTAAACACAGTACTGGTAATTGTAAATTTAAATTACTTGATTACTTACTTTAAAACTGTTTTAATCAACTGTTTTCATGTTATCTTTCTACAATAGCACTTTCAGGATTTTAACCATATACATATCAGAACCTTTAAGAATAGATTACTAAATTATTTCAGATTCATCTTCATTCTTTACATTTCACATTAAGCACGTCAAAATTACTGATGCAGAAGTTACTTTCCAAAACATAAATGATTCTGATAATTGTATTGGAAAGCCTAGGAAAAAGTAACTTTATTATGAAATATGAAATAACCAAATATAACTGAAGATAGCTGAATAGTTAATTTCACCATTTTAGAATGAAGTAAGCTTTGCAAATAACAATAAATGTAAAAATATGACTTTTGACTTTTTCATTCAGTGTTAGGATAGAATATTTTGTTTTCTGCTGTTAGACTTACATTTTGTTCCAGCTCTGCTAAAGACAATTTTTTAAATGTCTATTTAGTCATCCATTCTTGCTCTTATTTATTGTATCACAATGTCCTGACTGAAGTTTATCATTGCATTCTATTATTTTGTGGAACATTTCTTGCCTATTTTTAAACCATTATTATCGGTTTGATGGAAAATAAATTGCTTATGAGGTTTTCTTTAAATTTTTAGCAAAATTGTTGAAGAATTTTATATTTACTGGACTGTAGACTGTAGACAAGGACTAGTAATAAACTCTTGAAGCACCTGAACAGACATAATAGATGTGAATCTAGCCAGCTTGCCAGATAGTGAGCTGTAGGCTCAGTTGCATGGAGTTGTGTTGCACACAAAACAAATTTCCACAAATGATACATGGTTCTTGGCCACACTGGTTTTAAAACAAAAGAAATGTGCCAGAGGTTAATGGGGCCAGGCTAGTAAGGAATAGAGTTTCTGATTTCCCCAACATGTTTTAACTCAAAGATTGGAATCTCTCTGAAAGGTGACCATAAAATATTTAAAATAAATAAATAAAACTTGTTTGTGATTTGACAAATTGTGCAGAAAGGGCTTTGATTTTGTGCACATCCATCAGCAATTCTTTTCTACTTTCCTAGTCGATTCACAGAATTGAATAATTGAATAGAAAGAAAAAGAACATCTCAGTGCTCAAAATGTCAAATCAATGCATTATACAGAATATTCATCCTCACAAATGCAATACATCTATAAGTTATAGAGAGATTTTGTTTGTTTTATGTTACTGAACAATGCTTCGGTGTTGCAATTATCTGACTATATCTAAAAGTTTGGTCTTCCTCTCAGTTTAGTTATCAGAAGCTAGATCTTTTCCCAAGGTTATAGTGAATTCAAGGCAATGATGTATGCAATGGGAAAAGCTTCATGTGAATAGTAACAACAAATGCTTGGAAATTTCTCTTTTTATTCTCCCTAATTCCCTAAAGAAATGTATGCATTTCCTTAAAGTTAGTTTCTTTCTGTGATAAATATGAGCACTTGCTTAACTCTCCTGAGGCATATGAACAAATCTGCGAAGAAACCTTCCCGTTTCATGCTTTCTAATTCACTGGAGGCAATTCAATATTGTGGAAAATACAGTCCTTGGTTTAGAATTCACTTCTGTTTGTGAAGAAGCAGAACATTAGCTTAACTCTTCCAAGATACATGTTTTGGAAGGGAGGGAACAAGTGTTCAAACTGAATCATGTAGCAGAAGAATTTTGTAGATTACATTTGGAGATGTGACAGACTTAGACAGCAGGTAAGAGAATTCTAAGATCAGGGTTCTCCTCAGGTCTTTGTCTTCTCTCCAGGCCTTCATATGAGTTTGCCAAAAAAAAAACACGGCCTTCAGTAATGCTGCCTATTATGTCTCTTCCCATATTTCTTTCACTGAACTGAGCCCTACTCCCCTAACCAGCATCATCTGGGATCTCCAAACTTCTGCTCCCTTCTTCTGCTTCAAAATATCTTCTAGGCTCATGGAAATCTCAGCTCTTCTTATTCTTCGCTGACACACTCTTGTTACTTTACACTTATTTTTCCCAATGTTTCTGCCAGCATTTTCTAATGTGTCACCATCTCTTCTCCCTTATTAAAATTCTGGCTTTTGATTGCTTGCAAGGTGGAACTCTTCAAATGTAAACTAAAATGTAAAGGGAATCATAACATTCTTGATGATAGCATGTTTCTTTAACAAGAGGTATTGAAGGGGGAATGGGGGTGGGGAAAAAAGAGATTTAAGTACAAAAATCTCAGAAATTGTATACTTTCATTTTAGCATTCAATACTAAATCCAATCCAATATTCTATGTTAGCTAGAGTAGAGCTTTCTTTCTTCTTTTGTTAATAACTCTTTGGTGGGTGAGAAGCTGACAAACCATTTCCTGATTGTGAAAGAATGTATAGCAGTTTTCTAATACATATTTGAAATACCAATATGTCATCTCCTTGCATTCTCAATATCTTGAGAATATGTGCCCACCCTTCATGTGACCTCACAAAATAGTCAGGATATGAAAGAGATCACCCTTAATTATCAGGATGATGGGCCAAGAAATGTATTCATCAGGACTCTCATGACAGAGATTAGTAGGGTAAGGCTAGAAAAAAAAAACTCTCACGGATAAGAAAATAATAAAACATCTAGTTCTGAAGTTGAAAGCTGGGCAGAAGGGGGAGGAGAGCAATGGATAAGTGATTGTCTTTGAGTTCCAATCCACTGTCTTCTCTCATAGATAGATTACTCTGTGGGCATCTCTCTAGTTTGTGGAACTTTATCTAATATGTGTCAATTAAGAAATTGCAGCCATTTTATCTTTTGCTTGTGCTTGTGCTTTTCTGGGGTCCGCGTTTTAGATTAATTGGTGAATGTGATTTATGACAGCCTTTCTGGGGTGGGAATTGCAACTTGTTACATTGTATCAGGGGGGAGGGAACTTTAGTCTTGGGTTCAACTATGTAAGTGCCGATACTTTGTCTCCTGAATAAAATGTTCTTTAAGGAAAAAATCTTTGCCTTGAAGTTCTTTTAATTGGTTTCATCTATCGGAACCATGACAATAGGGTTGTTAAATAATAAATAAACAAACAAACAAAAAGTTAATTATTAAAAACAAATGTATAGCCACTCATCTTTCAGCCAACTCTGGGTGGTTCCAAATGAAATGAGTTTGAATGTGTGGATATTATCACCAGCTTTGTTGGACTATCACAGTCAGAGTAGAATTTCCAATGAAAATCAAATAAGAAAATCTGATCAATTTGCATGTGGAATTCAAAATCAATATTTATTTTTTAAAAAAAATAAGTAATGCCATTTTAATATACCAGGGAGAAAGGAAGGAATCACTAAATCAATACATACAAGATTTCAAGAAATTACTGGGTATGCTAATCACCACTTGTGTCTACATCAAAAGTTGCACGAAGCTACCGTTAGTTAATAGTTACTTACATACTAATGTTTAGCCATCTTTTGCTGACAGGTAATTCTTTCCTCAGCTAATAGAGCAGAACAAGCACATTTAAAAGATCTCTATGGAACTCAAGTAGCCAAAATTATGAATTTATGTTGATGATCATCAAGTAGCCTTCATGGGACTAGCCTACTTTATAAAGCTAGCAATATCTTTAAATCTTTTCTGACAGCTTATGTTATCACTACAGCCCAATTGTTCAATGAAATGTTCAATGGGATTATTTCTAAGGAAAGCAAAATTCAACAAAGCAACCAATTTAGGAATAGCTAGATGCTCTGCGCAGACCAATTAAAATATTGAGCAATGCTTGAATACTGTACCATATTCATTCTTCTCCTTTAGGTCATTTTAAGGGATTTGGATTAAATGTAAGTTTAATTATAATTTTATTTCACAAAGTTGAAAAATTCAGCTTGTGAAATTCTCTTTTATAATATCAGATCTCCATGTTCTTCACCTGCAGGAATATATGGCTAAGGTTAGGAAGTTCACTATAAAACTAGTACCAGAGTCAAGGGTATAAAATTTACTATAAAACTGTAGACAATGCAATTTAAATTTTAAGCTTTTTCTGTGGGCAATGAGCATTTAGTAAATGCTTTCTAATAACAGTATACAATGTAAAATGGAGAACTGCAAGAAGTAATATTATATAACATGAGTGTATTCTTAAAGAAAACCCTATATATGTATAGGTATATATACAAGTTCCTGCAGTTTGCTTGGCAACATTTTCAGAAGTGGTTTGTCATTGTCTTCTCTCAAAGCTTGAGAAAGAATGACAGACCAAGGTCACCAACTTGTTTTAAATTAGTGCCTAAAAAAGTCAGAGAATATGTTAAACAGTGTACAGCATTATTAAAGACCCCTCCTAAACTTTAAAGGAAACCCCTCAGTAGAAAATTCCCTTTAGAGTGATCGCTTATTGCCAATTGCCTGTATTGCTCATTGCCGTTTTTTGCCAGGAAAAATCTTGTCTCCATTCATAAGACATAGTGTTTCATTCATAAATTAGGTGGAGATACAATGTAGCAGGCGATCTTCTAAACCAGACAGCAATAACTCAAAGAGGCAATACAGAGAACTAGAGATGGCAATACAAAGAACTAAAGGCAGAAAGGGATTGATTGCCGGAGCCAAACCAAATTAAAAGGCATGAGAAAGCATGAGATTTAACACCTTTGCCCATACTTCCTATGCCCATGGAGGACAACTACAGAAACCATATGCCCTACAAAGGAAAAAAATCCTACTTATAAGAGAGATAACAAACAAGATATTTCCTCTGCTTCCTTCGGTCATAAAAATATATATCACACTCTGCATTTCCCTCCCAAACACAGCACAAAGGGCTCAAATTATCTATAAAAATCTCACCAATGTATCAGCTAGTTGCCAACTGGCCCCAATAACAAACTCTGTTATTGTTTTTGGGAAATAAAACCTCCTTTCTAAGCAGCTCACCTTGTGTCTTGATTGCCTGCACCCTTTTTCCTGGCTCAGAAGAAAGAGGACCCAGAGAAACTCTTTCATCAACAGATTCTCAAGATACGTTATTTCATATAATGTAAGTCATTATAGAGAAACTTTCTGATATTATTTGCTACATTCTTCTGTATAGGCCACTCAAAAAACCTGAGTAGTTGTGTTGGAATGTAATAGTTTGTATTTCCAGCAGTAAGGAGTGCATTCCATAGGAATAAGGGGCACCTCAGCCCAGGTATTTTGTGTGAGAAAAAGAGGGTGAAGACAGTTCCTCCCTAAAAGTTATAAGAATATATCTTAGATGCAGATAATAGAGTGCTTCAGTTTGGCAAGACTCTTTTTATAGGTTTGAACAATGAAGAATTCTGTTTGGAAGAATCACCACATGTCTTTCTTGGTTTTTAGGCCTGACAGTAATTGATTTTAACCATTACAAAGGAGCACAAGTGAAAGTATTTCTTTCAAATATATTTTTCTTAGGTCACATAGTAGTTGAAAATCAACAGTGAAACCTGAAACTGAATTCAGGATTTTTGTGGCTGAGTGGGATTTTAAAGATGGATCTCTACAACCTCATCCCAATACACATATTGTTATATCACACAGGCCATATGTGCTATAGATTTACCATATATTAGTCATGTTTGGCTTAATATTCATAGGCTTCTTGATATTGTTTTAGGGAATAAGCTATAAAGATGTGAATGTGAACTTCAGCTGTATGTCCTCAAATTTAAATATATTAAATATGAAGAACTATATATATTGCTCCAGAGCAGTGTGTGTGTGTGTCTGTGTGTCTGAGTCTGTGTGTCTGAGTCTGTATATGTATAAAAGATTGTGGCACCCCAGATCTAGTAAGACCACACCTGGAATACTGCAGCCAATTTTGGTCAGCATATCACAAAAAAGATGTTGAAAGTTTGGGGAAAAAATCAGAGAAGAGCAACTAAGATGATTAAAGGCCTGGAGATTAAAACATATGAAGAACGGCTGCAGGACTTGGGTTTAGCTAGTCTAAATACAAGAAGAAATAGGAGAAACATGATAGCAGTATTCCAGTATTTGAGAGACTGCCATCAAGAAGAGGGGGTTACATTATTCACCAAAGCACCAGAGGGCAGGACAAGAAACAATGGTTGGAAACTGATCAAAGAGAAAAGCAACCTGGAATTAAGGAGAAACTTCCTGACAGTAAGAACAATTAAGCAGTGGAACAGCTTGCCCACAGAAATCTTGGACACTCCATCACTGGAGATTTTTAAGAAGAGGCTAGACAGTCACTTGTCTGAGATGGTATAGGTCCTCCTGCTTGAACAGGGGGCTGGACTAGAAGACCTCCAAGGTCCCTTCCAGCTCTATTCTATTCTACTATCTTACATTGTTGATATAGGATTGCTGCTCCATAATGGAAAGACAAAGCACTTGCTTTTGTTTTTCCTTTTTCCTTCATTTGTGGCAATATTAAATTCTGTATCTAGAAAGTTTGTACTAGGTACTCTATTGTTATCCACACAGCTTTAATTTAGCTAAAAAGCAACAGTTAACAAAACCATGAATGGCAAGATATTGGGGGAAGGATGCACTTTTTCAATGTTGAAAAATACATCCACTAAAATCACTCTGAAAATCTTCCAAACAGAAGTGTGTGCCAAAATCACAGCTACTATATGTGAAACTATTTATTGTGTGTTATCAAGATCAGTTTTCTATTACTAACTCCAGGGATGCAAAACTACTGATTAATGAAAAGGGGTTAACAATAATATGCTTTTTACATTTTCCCTTTCTCTTTTGGGGAGGATTGTTTTTTGTTGTGTATTTTTCTTCTCTATATACTAGAGCACAGGTGTCAAACTCGTCATGTGACATGATATGTGATGACGTATTTTGACTTTTTTTGCATTGCCTGAGCTGGGATGGGTGTGGCCTCCGCCTGATGCAACTGGCCCATGGGCTGGCAATTTGACACCCCTGTACTAGAGCAATAAGATTTTCTTTTTTAAAAAAGAGGATAAATCAAAGTGGTCTTCAGTGGAATGTAATATTAAAGCTGTCCAAGGCAAGAATGATTATATCTTATCTTGTTTACTGAACATAATAGTTTTATATATTCTCATTGATGCTGATGATATAATCTGTTAGCTCTCTGGAGATTACATTTGCATTCTTTATCAAGTATGAAATGATGATGATTCAACCTCTTTCGGCTGTGTGCCTTCCCCTTTGATTATAAGCATAATTGCTACAACTGTGCTGAATAAAGAAACTCTTGAGATTTGAATCCTATATATATATATATACACACAGAGAGACACACACACACAAATAGAGTCACTCAGATAGATTTCGTTTTCCCTTGCAATGGGCATGATCATGTTATTTTGAAAAACAAAACAAAACAAATGCATTAATAATGTCATGTTTCCCCAAAAGTAATCCCCCCAGAAAGTAAGCCTCAGTTTGATTTTTTGGGGTGGGACTAATATAAGCCCCCCCAAAATAAGCCGTAGTTTGGCGGTGAGGGCGGGGGTAGGGGTGTGAAGCTGCCCCAAGCGCCCCGCACCTGCTTACCTTACTGGTAGGACTGCCATAACAATGGCTCCCACACCCCGCCGCTCACGGCAGGAGGTTGCACAGTGCTTTAGGCCATTGCTGTTGCTTGCGGCAGGATGCCACATGGTGTTTCCGCCGCTCGCGGCAAGAAGCCCTGTGGCTCTTCAGGCCATTGCCGTCACTCGGCTTCTTGCCGCGAGCGATGGCAATGACCCAAAGCTCTGTGTAACCTCCTGCCATGAGCGGCAACACTAGCATGATGAGCCACATGGCTTGACAAGTGTCGGGGCATGGGACGCCTGGCTGCAGCAGTCCTACCAGTAAGATAAGTGGGTGCGGGGAGTATGGGGCAGCTTCACCCCCCTATCCCTTAGAGCAGCAATGGTGCAATGCGCCACATGGCGTCTAGCCGCAAGTGGTGGCAAGCAGCTGCTGAAGAAGTCAAGCAGCAGCGCGACAGGTATCGGTGTGTGGGAGGCCTGGCTTTGGTGGTCCTAAGTTAAGACACCCCCCCAAAATAAGACCCAGTGCCTTTTTGGAGGCAAAAAAATATAAGACCGGATCTTATTTTTGGGGAAACACGGTATGTCCTCAGTAAGAAATAAATAAATAGTAGTAACACCTTTAAAATTAATTCTAAATCAAAATGATTCCATATCACCCTAATATTTATCTCTGAACCTATCTAACTCATGCTCCATACTCCTTTGCAGGAAAAAAATATCAAAAAGCAAATAAAGATTTATTGTATAGATTTTTTTTTCATTATATTAGTTTAGAACTGGTAGGATGAATTTTCTAGTTGCTTAATCAGCATAAGTGTTGGATATTATATACCAAGATATCTGAATAGGACCAAGTTCATCAAAGTTACTTTTTATATATTAGAAGGTGCTTATCAATGCATGCCACAAAATATTTTAGTTAAACGTCTGACTGTTGACAGCAGTACAATTTATACATAAAAGTAGAGATTGGGCTTAATAAGAATTGACACAATCATATTTGGATACATTATCATATCTAAAAAATTTAAAAATCATGTAATATTTCTAAGGTCCATTTTCCTAATTCACAAAATATTTGCAAAAGTTAATTCTAGAATACATTAAGTATTCAGGCCTTTTTATTTGGCTTATACTTCAGTGTATTCCGGGGCCATAACCTTAACAAAAATATCATTTAATCTCTAAGGTGTAGGGGGAGGGAAAGGTGGGAGGAAGAAAAAAAGTTTGATAAATAATGGTTTGACCCTCTACATGAAACCATAAAGCAGAAATCTAGGTTGCTGCCATTCAAATGAATAGAAACCGGCAGCAATTCTAACACCTTTCCAGTTTCAATTTTGTAGCATTTGCAGGCTCCATGCTGGAATGGTAAACATTTTAATGGTCAGATTTTGTCCATTTCACCATTACTATTTCCTATTTTATCCCCAGGATTTTGTGTGAGAGTGAAATGAAAAGGTGACAGATTGCTGCAAATCAAATGAATGGGAGATGTCATTTGCATTCATTTCAGTTGCAGCAAAACACTATTTTCCATTCCTTCATTGTCCTTCTGAGACACCTTTTTATGGCTCCTAAAAATTAAAGTGCCAAGCAGTCCACTTTGATAATATAACAGGAATCTTGGACATTAGCCTATGTATTGATTAAATAAAACTAACTTATTTTATAAGTATAGTTCATCTCTTTGGTATAAATCCATATTGATGGAGATTAATAGAAAGATGTTTAAAAAATTCTGTGATATGAAACTTCAATTTTACCCATGCATAGAAAAGGTATTCTCTAAGGTAAATGCTTTATGTATTCAAAATTATTTAGCAGTGACTATCAACAAAGCTTCCTATAAATAGAGAGCATTTGAGAGTTTCTGGTTCTTTACAAAACAATAAATCTGCAGTGAATGTTCTTTCTTCTTTAAAAAGATTATTCTGGGAAGAAAGACTTTTTAGAAACTTCCCTATTTTGGTCTTTAACTCTTTTACATTTGTTTTGGAACATCACTAAAAAGTGGCAAGTATAAGCCTGCAATTTATCAACATGATTTTTGAAAAGTGGAGAATAATCATGAGCTAATAAATATTACATATCATTTAATATTAGAACAGTTGATTTGGTTTATGTCCTCATTAGTAGAAAGATGATTGGAATCCAACAATTAACAATTAAACTCCCACTAAATCTACTAATCCCAAAAAAGAGCAACAGCAACACACATGGACTTCGAATAAAGTTCAGTTGTAGATTAAAAGCTTGTAGAATAACATTACCGCATTATGCTATACTGTATGTGCTGCATTAATATTAAAAAGTTCTATATATTTCTGATTAAATCTGCACTGAAATTCGGCACTAGTGGAGGTTATCAATAATAGGAGCAATTCTTCCAAACTTGTAATAATATTTATTAATATTAAGCATATTAAAGTAATCACTTCAAGTAATTTATGCTTGGTCCAAACCTTCCTTCTTTCTGCCCAGCAAAGGAAAAACAAAAGGCAGAAAACTAGGTTGTTGTTCAAATGAATAGGAAACAGTAGAAGACCTTGTTTTTGTGCATGGCATATTTCTATAGAGGAATGAATGTTGACATGCAAACGAAAGGCAACACCAACTGAAAATAAAATATAACTGTTGACAAATATTATATAGCACTCCTGAATGGAGTTTCTGTTGCTTTCCAAAGTGACCACAATTTGTTTTGTTTCACAGTCACTCTATGTATGTACTGGCAATAAAACCTATAACTGCAAACAAAGAACAAGGGAAGAATGACTAATAACACTTAAGCATTATAGAAATTGTTTAATACATTCAAAAGATCAATTCAATCCCAAGGTTTTCTAAAAGAAATCTTGCCTAGAAAGATACAGAATGATGAATGCTGATCTCTTGAAATCACTAAGCTATGAAGCATTACAAAACTTCTCCTCCTCTTTTAAATACAGCTGCGTGATAAAGCAGGCCTGCCTTGATGAATCACAGGGATGAAACTGTCCTCAAGCTTATCTTTGGCATTGAAAAATGAGGTCATTAGTAAAAAATAAAATGCAAATATTATCAGATGTCAGGTCATTTTTCTTAAGACATTTGGCTTAGAATTTTATCCTGGTATGCATGTATGTATATACAATAGCAGAAGCCTTATAACTATTTAAAATCCCCAATAAACCTCAAAATTATCACCTAATTGCTGTGTTGTTGTTTTTTAAAAAAAACCTCACTATTGATTATTTTAAAAAATAAGGGTGCTGTTATGACTATCCCATTTACTTTACCATCTTTTAATACCGAGCACTAATAGTGATACATCTCAAGGTTTAATCAGTAAATGGCAAAGGAAGGAGAATAAAGGGAAGGGTGGAAAGGAAATATATTCAATTAATTTGATTTTAAAACCATAAATGAAATTGTGAATTTGGTACTATGCTATATATAGAGAGAGTTGGGTGGTGCTGGGTAAAAAAATAACTCAGCAGAGAAACGGTGTATACATCTCCCATGACTGAATAGACTTTGGAGATATGCTTGAAAAATAAATAATATATACAGCTACAGTATTTCACTCATTAAAATGCAAATCAATTTATAACTTTTTGAAATTCATTTTTCTGGATTTGTTGTTATTCTGTCTCTTACTGTTAAAATAAACCTACCATTAAAATTATAGACTGATCATTTCTTTGTCAGTGGCAAACGTGAAAAATCAGCAGGGGATCAAATATTTTTTCTCTCAGTGTATGTAGCTTAATATATCTTTTGAACATACTTTTATCAGTGTTTTAGACTTTTGAATTTCATTCATTGATCTCAGTTTTTGCAACAGTTCTAAAGTATTTCCTATGCTGCAAAGGATTTGGGAAGCTGTTCATATGGCTTCACCCAACAAGAAATTTCAACTAGTTCAATGTATGCCTATGAACTTTGGAATGCAATAATGCCTACTATGGAAAGTGAGTTTGGTGTAGTAGTTAAGGCATGAGGCTATAAAATAGGAGACTGTGAATTCTAGTCTTACCTTATTCTAGTCTGAATAACCTTGAGCCAATCACTTTCTCACAGCCCTAGGAAGGAGGCAATGGCAAACTACTACTGAAAATCCTTGCTGGAGCTTGTCCAGGCAGTATCTAAAAATTGGATATGATTAAATAGGGGGAAAAAAGTCTGCTAACTTAACATCTAATATTTTATGCTTTCTCATTAATTTATGGGATATAATAGTTTCTATACTATCATATAACAGAATACAAGAGGATTGAAACAGAAAACCCAATACCCACCCTTATACTATAGCTGAATATTTCTTCTAAATCTTTTAAAATCATTGTTGTATGAAAACAATAGTGTACCATGACTTTTTCCTTAGTTTATCATAGTTGTATTCAGAATAAATACATTATATATATATAATTTTGCTTTAGAAAAAAATAAAATATTGTAACATTTTCTCTCTTTAACCTTCCAATCTTCATTCACAGTCTATAGGAAAAAAATTAAAGAGACAAATAAATTACAAATCTTGTGAAATGTTCTTTCTTTTGTTATATGACACTGAATAAAGAGAACCATAGCATATAGCCACCCATATCAAGCAAGTGTGGAAATCTGTTACTCTTGTTTAAAAGAATAGCCATGCAATGAGAAATAAAATCATTGATCAAAGAGGTGTGTCAAGATTCCGATTAATAAAACCAAATAAATCAGAACTCCGAGGCTTGAAGTCTCCTCAAGGCACATGTTTATTTGATACAAAATATCGGCCTGGTCAAAAGTGAAACCAACTCTAAAATTCCCCCCAGGGATTCAACAAACTAAATGTAACATTTCCCTTCCCTTTACTATGCTATTGATCATGTTACCCAATGAAAACAATTGGCAGGCTCCATGACACTTCTTCTCTCCACTTTCCAGCTTCTGTGGGAATGACCTTGGTTCCCACAGGACTGCTTCATGTTTAGTCTTGTTTTCTCCCTTCTCCCCAAACTATGTGGCAACTTAGAATGATAAAGATGGCTTCAGCCAGGTTCATTTCAGAAGTTGACAGTTGGACTCTCCTAAAGAGAAAGAAGTTCCTGGAAAATAAGTATAGATAACATTAGTGTTTTGCTAGTATTCTGTTCTATCATCTGAAGGTTCCCTAGGCTTTTGGGGATGTTTATCATGAAACTTCCATATTAATCTCTCTGCCTTTACATCTCTACTCTTCACCCAAGTGGCTTCTGACAAAAGGATACCCCTTCCACTGAACTAGATACTGTAACTTTCCTTTATAAAATCTAGAATCAAAAAATTGTTTTATCTCATAATGGGTGTCACCCTCTACCATAATGGGACATGGGGCGGTTTGAGGTACTGGTTTCAGTGTTGATTCTATAACTGGTTTCAACAAACTGCAATGAAAAACTGGATGTATTTTCCCCAAGAATCATGGGAGCTTTAGCTCCACTGTGATAAAGTTTATGATTTTTATAATGGGAAAGGACCAATAAATTTAGGATCCAGCTTTTTACATGGTAGTTTTAATCTTAGATATTTGGTTGAGAGATAGACTTTCTCTCCTATATGAAAGGGTTTCTGGGGGGAAATCGCCTCTTATCGGCTTGCTCCTTTTGAATTCTTGCAGCTTTGGCTAAGGCACATTTGACGTTTACCCAAGTGCTCTGCAGCGAGGTTACCCACTCAGTCAGGAGAGGGGTTCTTGAGGGTATTCAGGCATGGGAAAGAACTCCCTGCTGGTAGCTACTTTAAAAGGAGTAAGTCCGGTACTGCTGTGCACAGTGTTGTTGTATGCCACTTCAGCAAAAGGCAGGAGATCTGCCCAATCAGTTTGCTGATAGTTAACATAGCATCTCAGGTATTGTTACCACAATTGTGTTCATTCATTCAGCAGTTCCATTCGTACTAAGATGAAAAGCCGAGCTGAGGCCCTGGGTGGATCCAATCAGCTTCATGAACTGCCTCCAGAATTTTGTGGTGAACTGGACCTCACAGTCTGATATAATTCCTCTGGGTGCTCCATGGAGTTGGTAGATATGCTTCAAAAACATTTTCACCAGTTTCTGGGCAGAAGGAAGACCAGGACAAGCTATAAAGTGAGCCTGCTTTGAGAAAAGTTCAATAACAGTCCAAATTATGGTATTTCCGCTATTTCCAGGGAGTTATACATTGAAGTCCATTGCGATTTCCTCCCAGGGCTGGGATGGTTCCTCTGTAACAGTCCAGGAGGTTTTCCTGGTCTTTTTTTCATGACGGCATAGATTGCACAACTCTTAACATAGCTTTCAATGTCCTTTTTCATTCTGGGCCACCAGAACTGTTATCTTACTAAGTGTAAAGTCTTTAAGAATCCAAAGTGATCGGCCTGATTGGCATCATGGCTTCGTTGCAAGGCTTCGACCCTGAGGGTACTAGGAAGGTACAATTTGTATCCTTTCCATGCTAATTCATCTCTATAGGTCCACAGTTGCCTGTTGTCTCTGAACCAGGGGTCAGATTTCAGTTCGGATTTATGTTTTTGGGTCAAACTGCTGTCAGGGCTGATGGATTGTTTTCGAGATTGATGTCTAGTGGTGACTTGAGAGACTTTTTGTGGTGAGGGGATGATAGCATTGACCACTTCCTCGTGATGGCTCTTCTACTGTGGCATTCTAGAGAAGGCATCAGCTAGGAAGTTCTTCCCTCCAGGAATTTCCTTTAGAGAGAAGTTAAAATGATTGAAATATTGTGCCCGTTGAACTTGCTTGGGGGATAATTTCCATGGTATTTTTAGCGCCTCAAGGTTCTTATGGTCAGTCCATAATTCAAATAGTATCTTACTCTCCTCTAGGAAATGACACAAGGTTAGCAATGCCCACCACACAGCAAAGGCTTCCTTCTCCCATACAGCCCAATGCTGCTCTGTGTCGGTGAGTTTCTTGGAGGTGCATATGCAGGGTTGGAATTCCCCCTTGTTTTTCTGAAGAAGAATGGCACCCATTGCTACATCGCTAGCATCCGCTTGGATGATGAACTGTTCCTCAGGGTTAGGATTTTTGAGGACTGGTTCTCCCACGAACAACCTTTTGAGCTGTTCAAATGCTGCTTGGCATTCCGTGGTCCATTTTAAAGGTTGACTGGGATGGGGTTTTGCCCCTCCTTTACCTGTCTTCAAGAGCTTGGTAATCAGTAAGGTTATTATTGTGAAGGAGGAAATAAATTGCTGGTAAAAGTTGGCGAACCCCAAAAGCTGCTTGCAAGTCTGAGGGGTTTGACATTCCAGGACAGCTTTGACTTTCTCTGCGTCCATCTCGACCCTTTTATTTGAAAGTCGGTAACCTAGGTCAGGGCTTTTCAACCTTTCCAGACTGTGCTGGACCAGTATGTAAATCTGTCCAGAGCATATATTTAGCTTAAAAGAACTGTGTTAGAGCATTTAGCATTTAAAGGGTTAAAAGCTGTATCCTTAAAAGAACTGTATGTTAGAACATTTAGCATTTAAAGGGTTAAACACTGTTTCCTTAAGAGATGGCCTCTGGGAAATGTAGTCTAGTTGTTAGTCAGTCCTATATCTTATCTAGTCAGTGGGAGGGGCTTCAAAGTTTATTACAGGATGTCCTGGCTACGTGCCAGGGTTGTAAAAGCCTTTGTTTAATCAAGCATCATGAAGGCATCGATTGACATCCATAACCATGCCTAGCTGAGATGGATAATTATTCCTTTTTACCTATGAGAATGGACAGTTATGAATATGACCGGATGTATCTACTGCAAAGTAAGTCTCTGCTTAGAATTCCTGGACAATAAATATTTGTTTAAACCATTTTTGTGGAGTTTATGCTATCTGGATCAGAACTATAACGCATCTCAGTTCACGGTTCCAGAATACAGACATTGTACCACTTTTAGGATATGGCAGTATTCGAGTACCACCAGTCGCTTAGCAGGTGGGCATGGCCTGCTCAATGCCACTTACTGGACACAGCTGACTCAAGACAGCTGGGTCACAATGGAACAAGTCACACTGGCTAACTCGATGTGGGGACAACTCGGTGCCACACAAACTCCTCACCTCCCCAAACTGCTAGCAGCCAAGCAAATGCACACACGTGCACGCGCACACACACAAACCAGATTCCAGATTTGGGGACTTTTATCCACAGAGGAAGGAGAGGGCCTTCTTCCCCAAGCCCAGGTATGATTGGCAATTTGCTAGCTCAGATGTGGATACAAGTCTCCAAGCTTGGAATGTTTTGTATGTGTGTGTATAGCATGCTAAAGAGATGTTCTTTTCCCAATCCCAGACATCATTGGTGTTTCCCTCTCCGGTGCCCCCTCCTGGCAAAGCAGGAGGTGGAGGACATTTGCAGGAAGCAGTTTCCTCTGAGTCCAACTTCGGTCTTGACAGATCTCTGGAGAGCAAGAGGAGGCAGCAGGGGAGCAGTGTTCCTGGGTCCTGCATAATGGAGGCTGGCCCTTCTTGAAAGGGAATTCCCATTTCCAATCATGCATGGTAAAGATGCTGGCTTGTTTGGGCAGCCTTCCATCACACAGTTCCCCTGCCACCCCCTCCTCTTCTCCAGAGATCTTCAGGGGAGACAGAGATCTGGAGGGCAAGGTGCAGCCTCCATATTGGCCACTTCTACCTCTCCAAGTCCTCCTCGATTAAACATACATTATATATAAATTAAAACTCAGCCAAAAAGAAAACATAGTTAAATCACTAATTATAGCTCTTCATATATTTTCTGGAAAAAACACCTTATTGATGTTAGGAAGGAAGAGCAAACCTTATTAAAGAACTCTTAACAGGAAGGGAATTGAAGACCCCAAAAGGTCTCGTTCTTTCCAATCTGCCTTTCCTTTGAGCCTTTAGTTCTCATTATTTTACTATTATGTATTTAAGAAGATCAAAGCCCTTCGTAGCTCAGGATACTCACCTTAAAATAAGAACCCAGAAAAATTTAGTTAATCCACAATACCGCCCTATGAAGAATGAAGATAATCTTTGGATCCTGGGAGCATGCAGGTGTCAAGTCAGAATACTAGCGGCACACCTGTCAGCAACTGGAAGTGCATAAGTCCATATACTTCCCTTTCCTGTCTCACAACTCAATCGATACATCCTTTAATTTTCAGACACATCTTTTTCTCATAAGCTCCTTAAAAAATCAACAAGTTATAATGTAATTAGCAGGAAAAATAAATCTAGCATTTCTGAATTCTTTCCCCAAGGGGGGAAAGGAAAGTTCACAGCCTAAAGGTTGCTAGCAAAGTCATCAAAGAATGTAGATATTGCTGCTAAAGAGAAGAATAAATAATGAATCAATTTTGCAGCTCTCTCCTGTTACTACATCCTCATACCTCTAGAATGTGGCCTGGGATTGCACAAGGGGATAGGCTAAAATCCGATTGAGTAGTTTGCAGGCAGGTGTTCAGTACAGACCTTGCAAATGTGATTTTAATAGCCCAGGAAGGGATAGGAAAACCGGAGGAAAACTTTGCAATCAATAAACCATAGTGGACTATGCTTGTTTTGCCCTATTTTGATTCTTCTCCCCAGCAGCCCATCGGTTTTAGAACTGCATGGCCACAAAAACAGAGGCATTCAGTCTCCCAATTCCTGCTTAGAGAGGGATTTGCATTTTGATGAGGGTCAGGCCATATGCCCCCAATCAAAGAATAAACCTGAATCCAGTGGGCTAGAAGGGAGCCCAGCCTCTGCACCCCTCCGGTTCCTTCTCGCCCCCTGGGCACAGACACAGTTGCAGCTAATCGCCACAGCTGGGGTGGGACATGCAAGTAACTTCATCTGCTTTGTCCTGCAAAGCTGCACTTCCCCGGTGCTCCCACACACCGCCATGCCGTCAGCTCCGACTAAATGCCGAGAGCTCCCGCCTCACCCAGCCAAGGAAGGGGGCAGTACCTGAGGCTACAGCAGATTTGCAGTTTGTCAGTGGCACTCAAAGGCTGCCCAACTTTACTCTGGAATTTTGGAGTTGGAAAGCAGAGAGGCAGCGCCATGTTTGCACACCTGGTGGTACCTGCTGGAAAGCCTCCTGCTTCCCTCCGCCCCGCAGCTACCTCCTTCAGAGCCTTCCTGATACTGATGGGCCTGCCAGCAAAGGTCCGCTCACTTCATACTGCAAAGCGCGGCTCACCTGATGCTTCCCATTCTACATAGACGTTCCTCCAATATCCTCCCCACTCACACACACACGTTCCTCCAATATCCTCCCCACTCACACACACACATTCCTCCAATATCCTCCCCATTCACACAAACACATTCCTCCAATATCCTCCCCATTCACACATATATGTTCCTCCAATATCCTTCCCATTCACACACAAACGTTCCTCCAATATCTTCCCCATTGTGATGACCCAGGGCACAGCACAGAGGCAAAACAGTCAACTGGCAGTTCAAACCATCCTTTATTTGCTCCAATTTTATGCAAATGCTCCCATGTTTCTGGTAAGCCCCAGAACAAAGTTAGACACACACACCTTCAGCAGCCTCTGGCTGCAAGTAGTTTCACATACAGTTAGTTTAGAAGAGTAATTTACTCAAGGCCATGTAGATAAGAAGGAATGATGCATTCATCCAAAATCTAATGAGTCTGTGGAAATACAAGCTTGCCTGAACAGTTTCAGAAGAGAAGCCAAAATTCAATCCGAGATCTTTGAACACCAAATCAAGTTTGTCAGCCAGTCCAATGGTCAGAGTTTCAGGATTTCCAAGCAGAAATCACAACACAGAACAAGAGATCAGAGAGTTGTTTCCAAGATCAGCAACAGCACACAAAACTCCAAGAAATCAGCATTTGTTCCTGACAAATGCCCCTCCCCACAGCATCTCCTTAAGTCTTAGTCTCCAGGTGTGCCTTGTGGAGAGGGATGGGGCACTCTCCTCCCGAGTAGTTGAGCCTGCCTGCATTGTTCCCTCCTTCTCTCCACTCTCTGTGCTCTAGGATCAGGAGGGGGTGGTCCTTGCTCATCGCTTAAGCTCTGTCTCTCATGTTCATCCTGTCCCAATCCTGAAAGGCCCTGGCCTGCCTCGGCCTGCTCTTCCCCACATTCCTCTGAAGCCACAGACACCTCTCCCTCGACCTCCATAGGGTCCAGTTCCAGCTCATTTTCCTCAGCAGATTCAGGCACCGACGGAGGCATGACACCCATTCTCACACAAACATTCCTCCAATGTCCTCTCCATTCTCTCTCACACACATTCCTCCAATATCCTCCCCATTCTCACACAAACATTTCTACAATGTCCTCTCCATTCTCTCTCACACACATTCCTCTAATATCCTCCCCATTCACACACACAGGGTCCTCCAATATGCTCCCCATTCACACACAAACGTTCCTCCAATATCCTGTCCATTCACACAAACACGTTCCTCCATTATCCTCCCATTCTCACACACACGTTCCTCCAATATCCTTCCTATTCTCACACAAACATTCCTCCAATATCTTTCACCTTCTGAGAGAAACGTTCCTCCAATGTCCTCCTCACTCACACACACATGTTCCTCCAATATCCTCCCCATTCACACACACATGTTCCTCCAATATCCTCCCCATTCACACACACATGTTCCTCCAATATCCTCCCCATTCACACACACACATGTTCCTCCAATATCCTCCCCATTAACACACAAATGTTCCTCCAATATCCTCCCCATTTTCACACAAACGTTCCTCCAATATCTTCCCCATTCTCACACAAATGTTCCTCCAATATCGTCCCCATTCACACACACATGTTCCTGCAATATCCTCCCCATTCACACACAAACGTTCCTCCAATGTCTTCCCCATTCACACACAAACGTTCCTCCAATATCCTCCCCATTCACACACAAACATTCCTCCAATATCCTTCCCATTCACACACAAACGTTCCTCCAATATCCTCCCCATTCACACACAAACATTCCTCCTAGATCCTGCTAAGCTGGCAGGAATAGCCAACACTCCAGAAAATAAGCTCAGGATCCAAAAAGATCTTGACAGACTTGAACAATGGGCCCTATCCAATAACAGTAAGGAATTTGACAAATCAGACCACAACCTACTTCTTGGTAAGCTAGAATAATATGGGATAGACAGCATGACCACCAAATGGATTTGTAACTGGCTGACAAAGTGCACTTAGTGTAATCTTTAATGGAACTACATCTACATGGAGGGAAGTAAGCAGTGAGGTACACCAAGGTTCTCCTTTAAGCCCAATACTCTTCAATATCTTTGTAAATGATTTAGATGAGAGAATAGAAGGGGACCTCATCAAATTTGCACACAACATCCAGCTGGCAGGTATATCTAACAGCCCAGAAGATAGGCTCAAAATCCAGATTGATCTTGACAGACTTGAACACTGGGCCCTATCTCACAAAATGAAATTCAATATAGAGAAAAGTAAGGCTTTACACTTAGACAAGAAAAACAAAATGTACATGTACACATTAGATGAAACTTGGCTCAATAGCAGTAACTGCAAGAGGGATGTCGGAGGCCTAGTGGACAATCATTTCAATATGAGCCAGCAGTGCGCTACAGCTGCCAAAAAAAGTCAATGCAATCCTAGGTTGCATTAATAGAGGGATAGAATCAAGAATCAACACTTCATGTAAAGTGTTAGTACCACTTTATAAGGTCTTGGTAAGATCACACTTGGAATATCGCATCCAGTTTTGGTCACCACAATTTAAAGAGTGCAGAGAAGAACAACAAAGATGATTAGGGGGCTAGAGGTTAAAATAAAGAGAGAAGCAACCTAGAACTAAGGAAACATCTCCTGATAGTGAAAACAATAAACCAGTGGAACTGTGTGCCTTCAGAAGTTGTATGTGCTCTATCACTGGAGGATTTTAAAAAGAGACTGGTCTGCCATTTGTCTGAAATTGTATAAGGTCTCCTGCTTGAGCAGGGGGTTGGACTAGAAGACATCCAAAGTCCCTTCCAACTCTGTTCGTCTAAAAAAGTATATTAAAAAGCTGGTTTCCTCTTTTAATTCTATATGTGTGTACCTACAAAGGTTTTGACATCTGAGATTTTAGAATAATAGTTAATGCGGGACAATTTGACAATTAAAGTACAAAATCCCATTTATCCACCCATTTTTTAAAAAGGCTTGAAGTTGGTAATATATATTTTAAAGTGATGTTTTACAAGTAGAAAGTTCAAACCAAGTTCTTGGATCACTAAATGAATTTCGTTGTGGGTAATTATTTTATTGTCAGTTACAATGGCCAAAAGCTATGTATCTTCCTTGAAATGCAAATGGTTTAAGAAATGCCAGCACATTCAAATATGTAGGTTTACAACTTTATAGCACCTCAAAAATCATTTGCACATAGCTTTTGGGCAAAGATCATGCTGGCATAGTACTGAAGGCCAAAAAAGGGAAAAGAAAGAAAAGAAAAGAAAGAAAAAGAAAAGAAATCTGAGGGAAAAAAATCAGGATAGAAATTGCTCTTGGGCACATGTATTACAAAATGTGATAGGCATTTCCTTTGTTTAGCTCTGTCACTTGAATGGGCAATTCTCCTCTTTATTCAAAGATGAAGATAATATGATTCTTTTTCTATTATGTTAAACATTTTTGAAACCATCGGAAACAGAAATTAATCCTTTTAAGGATTAACTGAAATTAAAGGAATGCAATTAAATGTTATTAAATTTTCTGTTGTAAAATTGTGATATGGTCATGAGCAGAGATGCTTTCAAAAAAAGGTTCAAATAAAAATTATTGAAATTTATATGAAATTTTCAGATTCCAAAATAGCATGGCCATAGCCAACATGACATGATGGAGAGATGTATTTGTAGCTTGATTTGAGCTAAGTTTGACTCTCAGTGACTACATGCATGCATGCAATTTTCATGACAATAATATGAATGCCACTGCCTTTTTGGATTTTTTCCCCTTAACCTTTTAATTTAGTCTTCAATCCTAAGATTCCCTAATAGTCTTCCAACCACATACTAACCAGTTTAGGTTCAGTACCAAGAAGAATCAAGTATGCCACTGAAATTCTACTTTTTCAGTAGAATGTTGTTATATGAGGTTGGAGATTTGTTCTCCAAGCTTGTGGCTTGGTTTCCAAACGTTTCATTACTAGGCTAGGTAACATCTTCAGCAGAATTTAGGGGATGTCAGTGTCGGTGTTCTTCTGCTTATAAGGGCTTCATGTGGTCAGTGAGTCTTGTGATGGGAGGTCAGGTCAGGTGAGAGTCTTGTGATGGATCTTGCAATGGGTCAGGTGTGGGTCACATCATGTTGTTGTATTGTGAGAAAACAGTAGACTAAAGTAGAATGACTAATGGCTAAATATAGCAAGTTTCTTCTTACACTGAAAGCAAAATAGACAGTATAGTGTCCGTGTCAACTTCTAAACGATCCAGGATCTCAGTGCACTTCCACAACTACTTTGCTACTTACAAAACTTTCTGTCTCATGTGTCATTTTTTAAAATATTTTAAACTAAAACACAAAAGGTTTATACAGTCTGAAGAGTATTTTATGACAATGAACAATGTTTAGTTTGATTTCAGGCCTTGGCTGAGTAACATATTTTAGATACTTTATGTGGTCTTCACTTTTCCATTTGTTGTGTTATTTATTTAGGCCATAATAAATAACAATGAATATTTTTTTTTTAAAAAAGAAACACTGTAGGGCTGCAAAGCCCTGAACTAATTTCTATGAATTGTGTTCCCAGCTCCTAGATTGCCTACACTTTTGTAAAAAGTTACTTTGACCAAGGCATTGATTTAAAAACATTCCATTTATTTTGAAGCAATAGCAATAACACTTAAACTTATATACTGCTTCACAGTGCTTTACAGCCCTCTCTAAGTGGTTTACAGAGTCAGCATATTGCCCCCAACAATCTGGGTCCTCATTTTACTGACCTCAGAAGGATGGAAGGCTGAGTCAACCTTAAGCCAATAAGAATCGAACTGCCAAACTGCAGGTAGCTGGCCGTCAGCAGAAGTAGCCTGCAGTACTGCATTCTAACCACTGTGCCACCACGGCTCATGCATATTTAATCAAAGTGGTCTACTAAGTCATTCCTAACTTGTGCTGTTCACTGAAATAGCTCAGATTGTAATTAATTCTGGATTCAACTAATTTTAATACAATGAAGGAAATTCAAATTAGCAAATTAGCATGGCAATATAAGACATCTAAGATAACCTGTCTTTCTGATGCAATGGATCATTCATTTACTTCATAAACACCACTTGCAAACAGTGTTGTTTACTTTATTTATAAAATATATTACATGCTACTTGAGAATCCTTAAAATAGCTTGTAGTTATAAAGTATGATTACATAGAGAAAAGTTAAGGTATAATAAAAATCAAAACAAGTAGGCCCACATAATTGGCACTCTTCAGTACGTTTGCAACATACGGGTTCTGTTATTTGTCTTGTGAGATTAACACACAGTTGGTATAAATCTCAGTCAAATCAAATATGACTTTGCTATATTTCTGTCATGCATCTTTTGAAAGTAATAACATTAAACTTAAAAGTAGCCAAACAATGCCTCTCAGTCATAATTTCAAACCGCAGAATTATGGCTAGTCAGCTATAAAACAATATAATCCTTCAGTAGAAATAAGATTCATTGCCAAGCATATAAAAGGATTAACACTTTGAAACAACTATCACATGAAAATTGGATGCTTTCAAACTGATTGTTCTAGGAATGAGGATAATAATTTTATCAACAGACTATTTGAGAGAGAGAGAGAGAGAGAGAGAGAGAGAGATCTGGATGAATCTGGGTCAATCAGTGTTGACACAGAAATGTGTATGCATACCCTAAAGAAACAAAGTACATTTATGTAGCTGCCATTCAAAATAAATACCAATTACATGGAGTATCTGTGGTGTTATAGTTACACTTTTCCCCCACTTTCATAGATTAAAATTTCTTTTCATACATTCAGGATCTGATATCTTTGAGGAATAGTAATATACATCGTCACTGAAAAATATAGAGGCTTGTGACATAGTAAACAAAGCACACAATTTATGATAGAAATCACCCTCCACACCAAGAGTGTTTTGTTTTGTTTTGTTCTGTGCCTTCAAGACATTTTTTGACTCCTGGCAACTGCCTGGACTAGGCCCTGAAGTTTACCTGGTAGGTTTTTTCAGAAGTGGTTTGCCATTGCCTCCTTCCTAGTGCTGAGAGAAAGTGACTGGCCCAAGTCACCCATCTGGCTTTGTCTTAAGAAACATATTTATTAATGTAATAGAAATATTTCTGGATCAAAATAACAGTAAACTAAATAAATTAATGGCAGCAGAGAAACAGAAGACCTTTCCTCAGCCCGTCTGCAGAAATGAATTTCAGGCTCTGCTTCCAAAATTAGCATGTGATATCAAGTGAACAACTTCTGTTGCTTGCTATGTGTCATACTGCCAAGGATATAGCTCTGGAAGAAAAGAACAATAAGAAACTGCATAGGGAGATAGCAAATCACGGTATAAGGTATGACATCTATTCTTTCCCAAGTTATTTATACCTGGTCCTACATTTAAAATGTAAAATTCACAGACAAAACACTGCAAAAGTGATAGCTGATGCAGGCAAGCAAAAACAGCAACAAATTGTACATTAGACAAATAATTTGCAGCAGCTAAGTACCTTCCAAGTTTTATGAAGTAAACTGTTCTGAAGTGGGAAGAAGATTTACCGGGTGGAGTAAACATGCATGTGACATTTCAATGCCTCCAGAATTTTAATGCCAGTGAAAGAATACTGTGACAAACTAGCAAAATGCCATTTATTGTACAATGCCGTGTTCTTTTCAGTACAGATGAGAAGGGCAATGCCAAAGAAGATATAAAAGAATTCATCAATGACTAGTCATATGTATGTAAATAATAAAATTGATAAACATTCTCAACTAAGAAATGCATTTTTAAAAGGAGCATGGTGCACAGTTTTATAATTCAGTATATTTTTCTGAATAAAAGTTTGTGGGCTTATAATAATAATAAAGTTGGAAGGGACCTTGGAGGTCATCGTCCAACCCTGTGCTCAGGCAGGAAACCCTATACCATTCTCCAGCAGGACGATGGAGAATCCACCAATGGGTTAGGACTATCTTCCTGCCCAATAAGAGACTAAGTTTGCCAGAGTTAACACGCCTCCTGCTGGGCTGATATCCCAGACACGACTTAGTCTTCAGCCCAGCTAGGACGTTGTGTTGGCTCTGGACAGGTCGTATTTCTTATTATTATTGGTGGATTCTCCCTCATCTGGACTGGAAAGCACAATTCGGACCCCTATCTAAATTTTAAACTTCCCCGGCTGCAAACAGCTGAGCGTCGGCCTCCGGGTCGCTCAGCAACGTTGATTCGGCGATCGGCCGGATCGGGCCGATTCGCGGAGCCAGCCCTTAGAGGGATCTTGCCGACAGACAGCTGATTGTCGGGCCGGAGCTAAGCCGCCCCACAGCTGACTGTTGGCCTCCGGACCTCAGCTCTCGCGTCCGCCCTCGGCATCGGGAATTTCGGAGGACGATCAGCTGATCGTCGGGCCGGGGCGGGCCACGCGCAGATGACTGTCGGCCTCCGGGCTCGCTGAGCGAAAGCGGGAGCCGCGGAGCTTTAGCGCGGCTGGAGGCTTGCATTTTGGATTTGCGGAGAGTCGGAGCTTGCCGCTCTCGCGGCATCGTGGAATGCCAGCCTTCGGGTAGACGGCCCGGCCGTTCCTCTCCACGGCCCTGCAGCCTCCAGCAAGGATCGGTTGCTCCCTTTCGGGGCGCAACGCGCATTTGAAGCCGCTGGCTCCCAGATACTGGGCAGCCAAGAATTTAGTCTGAGGGCCTCTTTCTACAGTGGGTGATTTGAGGCCTCAGATTTTGGCGCGCAAATCGCGGACGCCATTTTGGAAGCCAAAGGCCTAGTAGGCCTGACAGGGACGGCCCCAACAGGCAGCAGCCACGGCACAAAGCCTACAGACTGCTTACTGCTTACTGCTACTGAGGCCATTGGTGTAGGCGCCGGCCCTCCCTTCTCCATCCTTGCAGGAGATTGACTCAGGTCTAGGCCCCAGGCCTAACAAGTCGCCTCGCCATTGCAGCGGCAGCCATTTTGCGGACTGATTACAGCCGCCATTTTGCAGCTTCAAAACTGCCATTGACACCCTGCTCAGATTCTGATCTGGCACAACCAACCCCAGGGCAAAACTTGGCAAGGATTTCACCTTTAGCGTGAGCTGGCACGCCTTCGGGCCCCGCCGCCACCACCTAGGCTTTGTGTGCAGGCACATATCACTCAGGTGATTGCCGCCACCAACAAGGAGAGGAGTGCGCAGGCACATATCACCAAGGTGATTGCCGCCACTGATCGGTCAACGTGTGTGCCGGCACTTGCCGATTGCGACTCACCCATCGGGTCTCGTCGCCACAAGACGCCTAAATAATACGTCTCAGTGCATCACTGGGCATTTTCCAGCCTCTCAGAGCTCTGCCTAGGGCAATCCACTCCGGCTCCTGAGTTGCAACAGGCTTCAGGCCTTCCTTGCAATGGCTGACGACGCAGCTAATCAATCTGCGCAGGGCGCTTCCGGCACTCCCGTCTCAGGGAAGCGCAAGTCCTCTAAACTAGAGGCAGCAGGCAGGATAAAGGCCAAGGCCAGGTCTAAGGCCATAGCTGGCGAAAAGGCCTCAAGGGCCGCAGAAAAGGCTGCCGAGAGGCGAAACACGGCTCTAGAGAAGCAGTTCTCCAGGGCACAGCGTATGTCTGTGGGAGACCAACCCCTGGTTCCCCTTGCCCCTCAGGAGAGCTCACTCTTCAATCCCCAACCGGCCCTGCCAGGTCCCTCTGACTCACGGGCCCTTTTCCATCAGGGCCCCATGCCACAGAGTACTACTCTGTCCCCTGACCAGGGATTGAACCCCCCAATGGGGGCTTCACCGGCTAGATTCCGCCCCCCGCCCGAAGCCACGTTCACGCCCACAGCGGCTGGACTTCGCCCCCCTGAACACCAAGGGGTCGGGCCTGAGCAACTTGAAGCACTAATTGCCCAGGCGTATGCTCAGGGCAGGGCCTCCTCATTCTATGAGAACAGGCCAGAATATGTCAGGCCCGTGGTACCAGCTCAGGCACGGGCAGAGAGGCCGGATTACCCAGAGTCCGTTTATTCGGACCATTCCTCCCGAACGCGGGACTCTGATCCTGAGGGTTATGGGTCAACTGACTTCCAGCTGTCAGAGGATGAGGAGTCAGGCCCAGACCCGTCGCCTTTCATAGGCCTATTTGACCCGGGCCTATTTAGGTCTCTCCTGCTAAAGGCCACCACGTCGGCCAACATTGAACCAGAGCAGGAAAAGCAGCCGACTGCCTCAACCAGTCAGGACCCCAAGCCACTCTTCTCCGAGCCTACGGTGACGGAGCGCTATATCCCTTGCCCTCCCTTTTTCCTGGAAACTATCAGGAAACAATGGGGAAATCCGGGCACTCTTCCAACGCCAGGGGGAACGGATAAGAGACTCATGGCCATCTCCCCGGCCTTGTCAGGTCTCCTGGAGGTTCCCAGGGTGGACGAACCACTAACCTCTCTTTTTTCTTCCTCCACCGTGTCAGGTGACATGTCTGAGGTCTTGAGGGCAGAGGACAGGAAGTCCGAGCTCTCTCTCCGTAGGTCTCACCTGGCATCGGCATGGGCTGTGCGTGCATCCACCTCTACTTCCTTCTTTGCCAGAACGTCAATTCTCTGGCTCAGGGAACTCCAAACGTTGCTTCCCCCGGATCAGGTTCGTGCCCATCAGAATCTGGGTAAGTTGGTGGCATCGGCAGAATACATGGCGGATACTTCCCTCCATGCCGCCAGATTCTCAGCGCGCTCTATGGCCGCTAATACTGCAGCCCGCAGGCTCCTATGGCTGAAACAGTGGCGAGCGGACTTGAAGTCCAAGTGACACCTGGCTTCCGCTCCCTGCAGGGATGGACACCTCTTTGGGGAGGTGCTAGACCCTTACCTTATTGAAAATAGGGATAAGCGTAAGGTGTTGGCCCACCTTACTAGGAGGCCGGATAGGCGAGCTACTCCGTACCAACGGGGACCACCCTTCCGCCAGGGACCAGGATCGGTGTGGGGCCCTCCGCCTCGTCCCTCCTTCCCCAGGCCCGGCCGTCAGCCTGACCGCCCGGCTCCCAGAACCAGGCAGCAATATCACGGCAAGAGGCCCTTTCGGGGCAGGGGAGGCTGTCCTTTCAGAGGTCACAAATGACTCAAGGACGGACCTCCCCATTGGCGGCAGACTCACTATGTTTTTACACGAATGGGAGGCCACCGTCACAGACACCTGGGTGCTCAACACCATCAGGCACGGCCTCACCTTGGAATTTCTGTCGCAGCCACGGGATCGATTCATTGCCTGCTCCGCCCCAAGAAGCCCGACAAAGATAGGTCTCATGTCCGAGGCCATTCATCATCTGTTGCAGCTCAAGGCCATCGAGCCGGTGCCCGCTGGCCAAACCCATCGAGGATTCTACTCCATTCTCTTTGTGGTCCCAAAGGCCTCGGGAGGGTGGAGAGCAATCCTCGATCTGCAGGGATTGAACTCTCATCTTGTCTACAAGAGATTCAAGATGCAGACGTTGCAGTCCATCCTGGCCAGCATAAGGAGGCACGACTTCCTCGCCTCCATCGACCTTACGGAAGCATACCTTCATATTCCCATATCTCCCGACCATCGGAGGTTCCTCCGGTTCTGTTACGGGTCCCACCACTTTCAGTACAGGGCCCTGCCATTCGGTCTCTCGTCCGCTCCCAGGGTATTTACCAAGGTCCTGGCTGCACTGGTAGCCCACCTAAGATTGATTCCTGTCCGGGTCCAATGCTACCTGGACGACATCCTTATTCTGTCCTCCTCCCTACAGCAGGCCCGGTCGGACCTGGAATTAGCTGTCCGGCTCCTTCAGACTCACGGCTTTTCGATCAATTTCCGAAAGAGCCTGCTAGAGCCCTCCAATCGCATCCTACACCTAGGAGCGATCATAGATACAGACCTTTTAAGGGTCTATCTATCCCCGGAACGCCGGAACAGCATTCGCTCCCTGATCAGACAGATACGGAGGGAGCGGAGGATCACTCTGGCCTCACTCTCCCGACTATTGGGCAAGATGGTCTCTTGCATGGGAATAGTGCCATGGGCCAGACTGCACTTCAGAACCTTACAATGGTTCCTACTCCCATACCAGAGGCAGGGCACCAGTGCATCCAACCAGAGGGTCGGGGTCACACCCCGAGTTCTGGATTCCCTTCGGTGGTGGCTCTCCCCTGCTGTAGACAGGGGCTCCCTATTCAAAGAACCAAACAGACTCACCCTAACGACGGATGCAAGTCTGTTCGGATGGGGTGCGCACCTGGGTTGTCACTTAGCACAGGGACGATGGTCACCCATGGACCTCAGTCACAACATAAATTGGCTGGAGCTCAGGGCCATTCATCTGGCACTGCTTCACTTCAGCGACGAGGTGGTGGGTCGACACATCCTAGTGCTCACAGACAACGTGGCTGCAAAGGCCCACGTGAACCGGCAGGGCGGCACTCGCTCCAGGACTTTGATGTCCGAAGCACGGTCACTAGGTTCCTGGGCGGAAACCAATCTCTCCTCCTTAAAGGCGGAGCACATTTCAGGGCAGGCCAACCTTCAGGCGGACTCGTTGAGCCGGTCGACAGTGGACCACTCCGAGTGGCGCCTGCATCCCTATTTATTCAGGGAGATCTCGGTGAGGTTCGGGCCTCTGGTGGTGGATCTATTCGCCTCGCCGGCAAATGCCCAACTCCCGAGATTCTTCTCCAGGTTTCCGTCCCGGGGGGCGGAGCGGACGGACGCGCTCCGCAGCCCCTGGCCCACAGGTCTCCTCTATGCCTTTCCCCCTCTTCCTCTGCTTCCGGCTCTCATCCGGAAAATTCTGCAGGAACGGGCGGAGATCATAGTGGTTGCCCCACATTGGCCGAGACGGCCGTGGTTTGCCGACCTAGTGGACCTTTCCGTCTCCCCTCGGTGGAGGATTCCCCCGGATCAGGTCGCTCTCAGTCAGGGGGTTCTACAACACCCAGAACCTCAGGGCCTGCAACTAGCCGTCTGGCACTTGAGAGGCGGCTCTTAACACGAGACTCTTTTTCAGAAGGGGTGATCTCCATGATTCAGGCCTCCAGGCGTCCTTCCACCAATAGGATCTATGATTCTTCGTGGAGGAGTTTTTGTGCCCGGTGTTCCGGGAATCACCTGGACATCTCGGCTGTCACTATCTCACACATCCTTGAGTACTTGCTGGAGGGATTTAACAAGGGCTTGTCGCCCAATACCATCCGTAGGCAACTGGCGGCTCTCTCCACAGTACTCATGTGCCAGGATTCCATTCCTTTGGCCCAGCATCCACTGGTACGGTCCTTCCTCAGGGGTGCTACCAACACCAGACCTCCCGTGGTTCACCGTTATCCCTCTTGGGATCTCCCACGGGTGCTACAGGCCCTTACCTTGCCGCCGTTCGAGTCGGTCAAGACCTGTTCACTACAGTTCTTGTCCATGAAGGTGGCCTTTCTTGTGGCGATCACATCCGCCAGACGCATCTCGGAGCTCGCTGCTCTCTCAGTCAGGGAGGACCTATGCGTCTTCCACAGCGATAGGGTAGTCCTCCGACTGGACCCGGCCTTTGTGCCAAAGGTGAACTCGTTGTTTCATAGGGCACAAGAGGTGGTCCTACCGGACTTTTGTCCCCAGCCTGCTCACAATTTAGAACGCCAGTGGCACACCTTGGACGTTCGTAGGGCGTTACGCCACTATATTAAGAGGACTTCTGCCTTCCGCAAATCGGAAGCGCTTTTTATCTCCTTCCAGCCTTCTTCGATGGGGAAGAAAGTCTCCTCATCCACGGTTGGCAGGTGGATCAGATCCTGCATCGCAAGAGCCTACCAGGCACGGTCCCTGCCACTGCCAGGCCGTATCACTGCTCACTCTACCCGCAGTGCCGCTACTTCAGCAGCGTGGGCTACGCAGGCACCCATCGGGGATATTTGCAGGGCGGCGACTTGGTCCTCGCCTTCCCCCTTTGTGAGGCATTACAGGCTGGACAAATTCGCCTCCGCGGAGGCATCATTTGGCCGGAGGGTGCTACAGCAAGTGGCATCTTCAAATGGGACACAGGCCCTGACTGATTCCCTCCCATAGGGACAGCTCGGCTTTGGTATGTCCCATTGGTGGATTCTCCATCGTTCTGCTGGAGAAGGGGCGTTGTCTTACCTGAACGCCTTTTCTCAGCAGGACAATGGAGAATCCACGCCCATCCCCTTAGGACCGTCAGGTCCTGTGTTAGGGGCACAGTGAGCCAACACATCAGTCCATTGTCAGCAGCTTCGCCTTCGTCGTGTCTGGGATATCAGCCCAGCAGGAGGCGTGTTAACTCTGGCAAACTTAGTCTCTTATTGGGCAGGAAGATAGTCCTAACCCATTGGTGGATTCTCCATCGTCCTGCTGAGAAAAGGCGTTCAGGTAAGACAACGCCCCTTTCAGACAAATGGCTGTCCAATCTCTTCTTAAAAACTTCCAGTGTTGGAGTATTCACTGCTTCTGGAGGCAGGTTGTTCCACTGGTTAATTGTTCTAACTGTCAGGAAGTTTCTCCTTAGTTCTAGGTTGCTTCTCTCCTTGATTAGTTTCCATCTGTTGCTTCTTGTCCTGTTTCAGGTGCTTTGGAAAATAACTTCACTCCCTCTTCTTTGTGGCAGCCCCTGAGATATTGGAACACTGCTATCATGTCCCCCCTCGTCCTTGATAGCAGTGTTCCAATATCTCAGGAGCTGCCACAAAGATTATATACCTAATAACTATCACAAAAATGAATTGGAATATTAATGTGGTATTAACTTTTCTAGAAGGGATGTCATAATTAAACTCTTCTTACCTCACAATATTAAATTAAGTTCTTATGGTGTGGAGAAATATGTAGTGGTGTAAGAACTGTTAAGTAAAAGACTCAGTTCTGGGAAAGAGGAAGGTGTAAGAAAGAAACTCGAAGTAACCTTGCCTTAAGTCTGTTCTGCATAAGAGAGAGCTGAAGGAAACTCTGGGAAACTTTGAAGATTATACTTTTATACCCTGTAGAATTCCAGTAGTCCTGTATTGTCTGTTCTAAGACCTGGCCTCTCCGAAAAGGTTGACATATGGTTGAATAAACTGGCTTTTATAAAATAGTTATACTATTTTGTTATTGTTTCACTAATGTGATTGAGCTCGACCTGATTTTGTTCCATTTGATTAGTTCTCAATTAAAAATATGATGGTTTGGGGGAAATAAATAAAAGCATCTTTATTATCTCTTTGGACCTAATTTTTTTTAAAAATGATGCTACTCTTTTTTACTACTGAGACCTTCTCATTTCAAGTGTAGTCCATCCATTTGGATCATATCCTTCCTTATTTATTCTTTATAATGTGCAAATACTGCAGAAATATAAACATGAACAATGTAAGGACTGACACTATTTTTTTTTGTTCTCTCACCAATTTCAATTAAGATTAAAATAAAATATTTAATTTTATTACATATGCATAATTAACTCTATAAAGATTCAATATATTCTTATCTGTCTTGGCTTCCCATTCCCTTCCTTCGATCTATCATTAGTATCAGGCACATTGAATCACTCATACAGGTTCTTTCATATTATTATGATTGTTATGTTTTTTTCTAGTATTTAGTAACCTAGTTATGATTTTTTAAAGAATTATATTTAGTGGAACACAGATACTAAAAACTTTACAAAGAAGGAGATTCCAAGTATTAATTTTGTTTTAGCCTAGGCTTCCCTTAGCTATTTCAGCATTTTTAAAAATAGCTTAATTATTCTACTGCAGGAAATAACAGGGTAGTAAGAATGAGAATATTGGTGAAATTGTTTTTGCTTCAAATAAAATAACAGATATATGAAAATATTCCGGTTATTAAATTAAAAAATAATGATACTTATATCTCACCTGCTCATCTGTATTCAATAAGGTATACATTGTTGCAAATGCAAGGAAGAAAACAGATATTTTGTATGTGTGAATTCATAAGGGCTTGAAGTAACTATGTGTTTCAGAAAGACCACAGAAAAGACTAGTGAAAAACCTTTTGCTAAGTGTTTATATGAATTAATTTAGAAAATAATCAAGATACATGGAAAGAAAGGCAGAGAAGAAAAGTAGTAGAATGATGCACTGCTATTGAAGTATAAAAGGTTAGGAACGTTCTGTAATGTTAACAATTACCTTTAATTGGACATTTTCTATTGAAATTTATGATATTTCTATAAGAAAAATACTCTTAACTTTGAAATTCATATCTAGTTATTTATTGGTTTCTTATTAATATGGATTTTACAAGTTGGACTGCTTTGCTACTTTGAAGGAACCTACTCTTGTTAAACAGTAAATAAGTGTAGAAGAACTGTATTTTTAATAGGAATATGCAAGCACAGGTATCATACAGATAATAAAGACCATTTTGATATTCAAGGATGTTCAAGTCTAATTCTTATTAACACTGTATGCATATAATCATGGTTATGCCACAGAAACATAATTTTAATGGCATTTTATTTGATTATATGGTTGTCCAATTCACAAGAAGAAATTCTGGCACAATTTACAATTTGAAGAAACATCAAAACAAGGAATGAAAATGAATGAAATAAAAAATAATATAAGAAATGAACAAAATATAAAAACAGCAGGATGATGTAACAACAGAAATAACAATAATAACTGGAGCAACTGATGGCAACTAACATGTATCTTATTCAAGGTTTGTGCATGAGCACACAGTACTGTCTGGCCTAATGCTTGGGCAAAAAGTAGGTTTTTGCTGCCTTGTAGAAGTATCTAAGAACATAAAGAGTCAGGATACTCCAAACATTTGGGGGTGGGGGAAGAAAATATGTTCCATTGGGAAAACATTGCAACAGGCAATATATGACCTCAGATCAATCGCAGGTGGTATTATTACATGGAAAGGATATGAAGCAACTCTTCTCTGATGGAACTCATGAGAAGACCAAAGACAATTATACAATTAGTAGATGATTCCTCAAGTAACATAGCCCTGTGTCATGAAGGGCTTTATACACATAACCAGTATTTTAAATTAAACATAAACCAGTGCTGTTATACAGGCATATCAATATGTATCCATAAGTATTCATGCCACAATACTGCTATTCTCCCCATGAGTACATTTTTACTTCCAGTCAAGGCATCCATAAAGCAGAATATCCATCCATGTAGAAATTGTCCTGCCTTTTCAGAATTTCCTGTTCAATTTAGGGAAGTCTGAATACATGACTTAGAGCATGATACCAGAATATCTGTTCTACAAGCCTGGATACCTATTACTTTCTAGTAGGTTTTTCAAAATACATGGAGACATTATCCCTACATTAAATGCCCTTAACAATTG
This sequence comes from Azemiops feae, assembly GCA_023970755.1. Taxonomy (NCBI): domain Eukaryota; kingdom Metazoa; phylum Chordata; class Lepidosauria; order Squamata; family Viperidae; genus Azemiops; species Azemiops feae. The sequence goes on from JALGBA010000364.1 coordinate 252,699, forward strand.
TATTACTAGCATGAGAAATCCCTACATATACATTTCTTAAGATTCTGTGGGTTTATGATCATAAGCATATATTTAATTCTTCAAAAGGTTTAACAACTGTATTCTCATTTCAATCAACCCACACAGTCATTTTTCACTTTTATTTCTTCTTCTTCTTCTTCTTCTTTTTTTTGCATCAGGGGCTCCTTTCTTCACAAGTATAACTTTTCTAGACTCTGTCAGCCTTTAATCACAACACTGCTTTAATCAAAGTCCTTTTATCAATATTTTAAGCAATTTCAGCTGACATCTGAATACCAATATAGCAAACTTTCATCTGTAAGTATTTTGAGCATCACTGCCATTAAGCATCAAGGCATCATATATTGTCAAAAATAGATTGTGCCATCCTATCGTAACATAAAGAGTGTCACAGACACACATTAATATATTTTTATTTTATATTAGACTTCCTCTCCTTCTCCCTCTCCCTCCCCCTGTCCAAGGTACAGTTTCTGTTCATATTGCTTTAGAACAGCCTTACCTTTTGATCCTCAAATGTTTTAGGCTATAACTTTCTCATTCTAAATAATATGGCCCAATGATAGGGACTAAATTGTGCATGAAAATATATGGAATACCACAGGTTTTGGGAAGGCTATATTAGAAATTATTCCAGAAGTTTCTGTAATTTTGCTAAGCAAAGTTCAAATGCTCAAATCCAGGAAAACTTTTCAAAGAACTATTAAGGAACTTTGCTGTGCTATTATTACAATTTGGCCACGGGGAAAGTTTAACTTTCATAATTTTTTAAATAAAATAATCTATGAAACTATTGTGAAGATAGGGAATATTATATCATATCTTAATAAATTCACATAGATTTGCCATAATATTTTTAAGAATACAGGTTGCCTTCATATTAATTGGATTTCATTTACCTCTAAGAAACTGTTCAAGAATCCACAGTGCCACAGGATTATTAAGTAGAAACCACAGGAGACCAATATATATTCCAAATACTGGTGACATAAGAGTGATATAGAAGTTCCAAATCAAAGCTCACAGGACACAACAGATGTTGGTTTAGCTTTTTGAAATCAATCTGCCAGGATCAGAGCCAACTCTGACTTAGCCAGGCAATTCAGAAGAAGACTTGGGTTGCTGATGTTCAGAGATTCAGAAAGGGGTAAAATAACATTCCCTTGTATCTGCCAAGCTTAAAATGTTAACACAGCCATCGATACAAATAATTTCCATTCTCTAAATTTATCCTGATAAGAAAAGTTATCCATTTTCACACATTGCTTAAAAACAAAATATTATATTTTACTAACTGGTGGATATTATTCTTTTAATATTGCAGCTTATTGCTCAGCATTTTAAATACGTTTTAAATTTCAAAATATTATATAATTCTGGAAACACTGAAGTATATATTAAAATATGTGCTATTTATATTACCTGAAAATAGGCACATTGATAAATTTGCATTTGGTTTTGATGAACTGGACATAAAATATACAATTATTTGTTATAGTTAGTAAGTGATGGTTTTATTGCTTTAGATCAAAAGTCAAAAGTTGGTATATGGAAATAGAAAATGAACTAAGGATTGCTTTAAAAATAAATAATATTAATGTCAACGCTGCTAACATTGGATGTTCCCGCTTTGACAACTGATGAAAATGCAGCCATTTTCTCTTCTCCTTTTCTATGCTTTTTCTTACTTTTAGGAATCAGGTGCAGCAGGGAGGAAGATTGGAATGAAAGCTCAGCTAGCCATAATGATAACACTGCTGTGGGAACCCAAGGACAAGCTGATAACGTTTTGGTGGGCTGAGGAACTGGGGAGGAAGCCCTCGCTTTTAACTAATTGGGGAATGTGATTTATGACAGTTTATTGAGGGTGGGAATTGTACTTTGTTACTTTATATCTGGTGGAAGGGAATTTAGTTTTGGGTTCAACTATATAGTGCTGATACTTTGTTTCCCAAATAAAATGTTCTTTTAAGGAAGAATTTTGCCTTAAAGTTCTTTTGATGGGTTTCATCTATCGGAACCATGACAATTAAAATGGATCAATTAGTTGCCTTTTTATTTTGTTGAATATTACATCTTTGTTGTTGTTATTAGTTGCGAAGTCGTGTCCGACCCATCGTGACCCCATGGACAATGTTACATCTTTATGGATGCATATGTTTACTGGCTACATTCTGTGCTATAACATGGAATGTCAACAGTTATGCCTGCAAATTATAATACCAGCTCATCCTACAGCCCTAATAATGCTGACAAAGGGTATATTATCTTCATAACTATGTTAATTTAAACGATCAGATAAAGAAAGACTTAGAAAGATGGAAAAATTTGCAACTCTCCTTCATGGGGAGAATTGCAGTAGTAAAGATGAATATCTTACCTAAATTACTCTTTCTATTTCAGAATGTCCCCATAAAATTAGAAAAAAAATATTTTGTAAATTTGAATAAAATAATATTGAAATTTATTTGGCAGGGGAAGAAACCTAGAATTAAATTAAAACTACTACAAGAAGCCAAAGAGAGAGGGGGATTCGGATTACCTGACTGGGAGCTGTACTACCAAGCTGCAATACTCACTTGGGTGCGGGATTGGATAAATTTAAAAGACAGAAGGCTATTAACCCTAGAGAGTCATGATTTACAGTCTGGATGGCATGCATTTTTGTGGGATGAGAGATATAACATCCATCAATACTTCCAGAGACACCATATCAGAGCAGCATTACTAAATGTGTGGATTAAAGTTAAACAACAGAACTATATAGAAACACCGGTATGGTTCTCAACACTGGAAGCGCTAGTGCATCCAAATTTCATGAACTTGGGAAAAGACTTGGTTGGAGGAAATGTTGGGACTGAAGATAGATCCCAGACCAGAACTGTTTTTATTGGGAATGATAGATGGGAAGTTTAACAAAGGAGAGACATATCTAGTGTTACATATTATAACAGCAGCAAGGTTGGTCTATGCCCAGAACTGGAAAAACGGAAACTCCCCGGCGGAGAGTGAACTAATTAAATTTTTTTTTATATGTGCAGAGATGGATAGACTAACATTAGAAATCAAAGATAAGGATGAAACAGAGTATTATGAAGTTTGGGATAAGATATACTATTGGTTAGACTCGAGGAGAAAAAGTCAGAACAAAGAAAGCTCGTCTAGAAGAGAGAAAGTATAGATTTTCAACCTCAAGGTGAGCATAAGATAGAGATCAGAAAGAATATGAAACAAGAATTGAAATGGAAGTTATGTTGTAAATAGACGTAAATATGTATGTAAATATATATATATATATATGTAAATAGTATAAAAAGCAATATGTAAATGGTATAATGAATACCTATCAATGAATAGGGAGATATATGGTATATGGTATATGACCGTGGTGGCGAACCTATGGCACGCGTGCCACAGGTGGCATGCAGAGTCCTCTCTGTGGGCACGCGCACTGCCGCCCCAGTCCTAGGCCTTCAGCTGGGTTTTATAAAACCTTTTCGCTTTAGGCCTCTGCTGCCGTGTGCAAAAAAAAAAGGTTCAATCAATCAATTTCAACTTTCAATATCTCAAAAAGTTTCATGAATCACACATGCCACTCTGAAAAAACTATGTCTCTTACATTACTTTCCTACTGAGTAGGCAGTAAGTGATAGATTATGGTGCATTGCTGAACATGGGCAAATTGTTCATAAAATAAACATTCTACTACCATAAAATTTCTACAGGGTCACGTTTCTATTCATTCTCCTTCACAGAGTCTGAAGAATTTTTTATTTTAAAAAAAGCTGAAGCCTTGAAGCTAAGCAATATATTCTGTGTGCTATAGTTTGATGCAGTTGGGCACCCATACCACTATTAAATTTTCTCATTCAGAAAAAAAATGCTCAACAGCTTAGGAGGACAGTGCACTGCTTGACCTTTTCAGCAGGTCAAATCCTCTCCCCCCAAATCATCATTCGTCATATTCTGAAATTTATTTGAGAAACTAAGTATTTAAATTGCACTAAAAAGGTACTGGAAGATCATATATTTTGCAAGGACAAACTAAAGAATTACCCGTTAAAGAAGATTATTAATACTCTATTGCACTATTAAGAGTAGCGTGTATACATGCAACCTTTGTATACACTATCCAAATACATTGAGATAGCTTACTTATACATTATATATAACTTAATTTGCATGAAATTTAATAGATGTGCATTACTCTTCATGTCTCCATGTAATTCTCATTCATTTTTGGCTGTCTGAAAGACTTAACCAGTGTTTTTCAGCACTCTCATCTCTGATTATGATTGCTGAAGATTAAAAAAATATGTCTCTCTATCTCTGTCATCTCTGTTTCTATCTCCATCTTTATCTCTCTGTCACCTACTTCCTTGTGGTTTCTGAACAATTAAATGCAGAACACTGAATTCTGAATACTTTTTTCTCTAGTTCATAATTTATTAACTGATTATATGCCAGATTTAACAGAAATAACTCATTACAATTTTCAGAATATAAAATATTTTTAAAATGACTAAAATACATTGGCTATTAAAAACACAAGCACCTGTAATAGTGGTAAATGTAATGATGAGCACTCACAAAATCTACAGAAAAATTCTTAACAATATGGGCAGGCCAACAATGAAGTTCAAATATAATTTTAAGAGGGAATGTATGCCATAACACCAAGGTATACAACAGTAAACCATTGCCTAGGAGTTCTGACCCTTCATATATGATGAAGGTACATGAGGACCATTAAAAGATGTTGATATGAAGTCCACATTGGATGGCTTGGCTTGGCCAAATCTATTCCAAAAAGTTGATCCTATTAGTACAATAGTATCAAACCATATTACCATTTATTTACAATACAACATAACACTCTCATGAACTCATACTGTCTGGCATCACTTATTTCCTGGTCCTATCTTCAGTAGCAAGGGCAAGAGTTCAGGAAGCAGCCAATAAAATGCAGGTGTAATGCCTATGAAAGTTAGGCAGGTGCTATGGGTCAAGCACCTGATGGGAAAAGGCTTGGAGATAGGAAAAAGAGCAGGGAGGTGAGGAAGGGACATGAGCAGAGTTTGTAAAGGAAGGCAAGGAATGGTTTGGACACAATGAGTTTACTGGTAACTGAGTAGGAGATATAGAGCCCAGTCAGTCAATTAGTTGCTGGAGAAACAAATAAAGTACTGATGTAAAATCCTGGAAGTACTGATGTTAAATGTCAATCTTTCCAGTTAGGTTATATTAGGGGACAGAGTCCACCAAATACCTAGAACTCTGTTTATAAAGGCTAGGATAAACCTGACTGTATTTTCCATTCCTTTCACAAGGAATGTCAGTTTCTTTCTAACGCTTCTTCTTTTATAGGCTTAAATCATGTTTTTCTATTTGCTGTTGTGTACTTCCTCCATGGTCATCTCTGGAATTCTCTTCAAGAATGTAACAGGAATCAGGAACAAACATAAAATATGGAGCATGAAACTGGATGCCAAACTTGCTTCCAGCAACTGGATGGCAGCTCATGCAGAGTTTAAATTTCTTTCCTGATAAGCATAAACAACTACAGCTTGCTTCTTGCAGCTGGTGCCAATGAAGAGCCATCCAGTTGGCTTGTGGAGATAGCAGCTTGTTGCATAATTAATTGCAAGGCTCTGGTGCTATCAGAATTCAGTCTTTATACAGGGAGACTATTATATGCCCAAATATGGAAAGGTTTGGCATGGCCCATCATCAAGGAATGGTTGGTGAAATTCACAGAACTTGCTGAGATAGCCAAACTGACTTGTTGGATTAGAGAAAGATCATTATTGACATTCACCAATGAATGGAAACCCTTGTGGACTTTTTGCATTAAAAATGATGTTGTGACTTACAGTTTTAATGATTATAAAATAGGTTATATTCTAACTCACATAGTGTGCTGTTACAACTTTTTACTTTATTTTTTTAGGAGTCTTTTCAATGTTGGCACCCCTTAAAATTTGGCACCCCTAGGCTGGTGTCTACTCAGCATTATTTTAGGGTTGATCCTGGATTCAGCTTTATTCAGGATCAGCTTGGCCTGCATCATACAAACAAATCTTTCATTGTAGAGATTTGTTTCTATGATATCAGCCAAGCTGAGCCAGAAAGAAGATGGATATCTTACATTCATTCCTGTAGGAATCCATAGCAGACTTTTTAATATAGCTCTAACAATAACTTTTCTGTCCTGAATAGTCTGTTTGCTGATAAAGCATATATTTAATGATTGGGAAATAGGCAATGTATTTACATTTATTTAGATCAGTTTGGATGTTGTTTTCAAAGATAAAGAAAAAAACATATAATATCAGCTCTGCATTTTAGCAATGACAGAAAACTTTGGCAATCAAGAGCAGATAAAAAAAACAGGTCAGAGAATTTAATCATGTATTTCAAAGTAGACTTAAGAACATATTTATTAGGACCAAGATAAAATATGAATGTTTAATTTGCCATCTTTCTTTCTTATCACAAGTGTTTCTGATTCCAGTGCTAATAACCTAGTTGATGCAGACAGCTAACAGTGCTAGTCTTAAAAAGAATCTGAACTAACTTTTGTTGCAAGAAGAAACTGTTAATTAGCTTTTCATTTTGAGAATGACTAAATGAAGGCTTGCCATTATCTATGCAAAGGTCAACATGTCTTCATCAGTACTCACAGAACTGAGAAAAAGGATGAATGGAAAAAGTTTCTGTAAGCAATTTCCTTAAGGAGCCAAGGCATCTCTTCCTCTAGGCTTAGCACAAAATCTCTGATGATGCGATAATGAAGGTATGAGAGTGCAGAAACTGAAATGTTCTGAAAACAACTTTTCAATCTTTTTTTAGATAACTGCAAGAACATATTCTCAGTTGGATGAATTGCCCATCCATTCATATAATTTACACCACTCACTGCATCTGCAACCTCCACAAACCACACTTCATAGAATATTTTTCTATTCTCATGAGCAGGTATGTGGGAGATTCCTAAAAAAAAAAAAAAAAAGCAGCAAGAAAGTCAAGGAGGGAGATATTTCTTTATATTTTGCTCTTTTTGTGGACCAAAACCAATATAATACTAAAACAAAAAATCTTTAGTATTACTTAGTATTATTTTGGTTTTGGTCCACAAAGAGAGCAAAATATAAAGAAAGACTTCCCTCATTGCCTTTCTTGCTGTATTTTTTTAGACATCTCCCAAATACCTTCTCATGAGAATACAGGCAGTCCTTGACTTAAAACAGTTCATTTAGTGACCATTCAAAGTTACAACAGCACTGAAATAAGTGACTTATGACTGTTTTTTACACTTACAACCATTGCAGTATCTCTACAGTCATATGATTAGAATTTGGATGCTTGGCAAAAGACTCATATGTATAACAGTTGCAGTGTCCTGTTGTCATGTGATCACCTTTTGTGAACTTCTTACAAGCAAAGTCAATGGGGAAGCCAGATTCACTTAACAACTGTGTTATTAATTTAATAATTGCAGTGATTCACTTAACAACTGTAGAACAAAAGGTTGTAAAATGGGGCAAAATTCACTTAACAAATGTTTCACATAGCAACAAAAGTGGGCTCAATTGTGGTTGTAAACCGAGGACTATCTATAGTAGAATATTCTATGAAGTGTGGTATGTGAAGGTTACAGATGCAGACATTGGTCTAAATTATATGAGTAGATGGGCAGTTCATCCAACTGAGAATATGTTCTTGCAGTTATCTAAACAAAATTGAAAAGTTGTTTTCAGAACATTTCAGTTTTTGTAATCTAATAACTTCATGATTGCATCATCAGAGATGACAACTGCTGAATCTGTATTTACTTGACATGTTTTCTAGATAGGAACATTTAGTTTAAAAAAATCATTCTGGAAATGAAACAGAAAGCTAAAAAGAACTTGTTATATTCTCCACAAGAATGTCTTTTCTACCTCCTCCTGTCTTTAAGGCTCCCAAAGGGAATTTCCAGAAATCACCTTCAACTGACTTCTAGATCAGATATGCTTTTATAACTTAGAAAGAAAGCTCTTCTTTAGATCATTAAAGGTGTAGGAGTGCAGAAAAGTGCTTTAGTTTAACTAAAAAACCTTCTATAGAATTAAATTACCTCAAAACTTCCAATTCACTCTAATGAAGTCATTCTGAGATAAGTGATAACTCAACTTCAAACCAAGGAAAACTGGGTACAGTGAAGTTGGGAATTAACATTTTAATTGAGAATATGTCTTAATCATGATATACATTATATGTATGTGTACAGTATATGTATATGCATAAAAAAATCTAATTCTCTTGTGTCTTCCACGATCTTAGGTTTGGGACTTCAAGGGTTTAGCACAGTATCTTAGCTGTTCTTAAGTCTGAATATTCTGTATAGAGTTCTGATGTGGATCCTGGTATTTGTTGGAGCCACTCTTCCAGCTTAGGTATCACTGTCCTGAGTGTACTCATACACTACTGGGACCACTACTAGTATCCTCTCTAGTTCCTCCTTCAGGTGCTGGTATTTCTCCAGTTTTTCATACTCCTTCTACCTCATGCCGCCGTCACCTAGCACTTCTATGTGTATCATCATTGCTGTTTTCTGGTCTACCGTTATGATGCCTGATTGATTTGCCAGAATCTCCCTGCCTTTCTGTATAACTACACCAATTATGGATAACGTTATCGATTTGCAGTTTGTGCACCATTGTTTGTAGTTATGACATTTTTGCAATGTCTAGTTAATGTGAGGGAAATCAGAATATCTGCAGAAATTAGCATGTGCCGTGTTTTATAGAAAATGAAAGATTCCTATAGAAACCCCAAATTTAATTTAATACACCAAAGGGATGCCAAGTAATTCTTCAGTATAATTTTTATCTTTCTTTCCTACATCCATAACTGGTTAGAAAATAGTAGGCGACACATAATATGAAATAGAGGTGGTCCTCAACTTAGTCCTGTTCATTTAACTATAGAGTGGAGTTATGATGGCCTCAGAAAAGGAGCTTTACAACCTGTAAAGCACTTCCAAAAAATAAAGTTGTCAGCTGCTGCTTCCTTGGTGGGGTACAGAAATCTAGCTGAAATCCTGAAGATTTCATGTCTGTTTGTGACAGTTTTCTTCTGGGCATGGAGGAGAACTGAACTCCTTCAGTAGGGTGGAGACACAGAGTCAAAATCTGAAAAACATTTCAGCTCCATTCCTGTACCCTGATGAAGAAGTTCAGTTCCGCTCCATTGATAGATCAAATCTGAACTCCTTTGGTAGGCAGTTCTTTCAGCCAGCCCAATAGATGAGTTGAAATCCAAACAAGGAGAGGACCTGTGAGTCCTGCATGTGTCTCTTTGTTCAGGGACTGAAAATTATGTTTCGCTTTTTTCAGGGAAGATTTTCAACTACTTAGAGGGGCAGTGCACTAAGGAAAAAAGCACTGAGGGTGGCTGGCTGGAGGAAGCCCTGAAAAGCATAACACTGGCCATTTTCAGGGACTGAAAATCATGCTTTGATTTCAGCAGGGAGGATTTTCAGCTTCTGAATGGAATCTCACAAGATCTTATCCACCCACCCTCCCAGAATGCTGTGCTGCTTACCCAGAATTCCACCCACCCATAAGTTTATTTATCAACCACAACCAGGAGTGCCATAATTACAGTCAATAAGGGAAGCAGTCATATGGATGTTTTGCTTAATGACTGTTTCACTCAACAACTGAGATTACGGTCCCAATCAGGCTCATAAGTCAAGGACTACTTGTAAGGTGAATGTAAAATGTTGTTTATACAAGCTGAACTACAAAAAAAATCATAATAAAAGATTTTGCAAAATGAAGATAGAAATACAAATTAGATTTAATTGCTTAACTTATCTTATAAACAACATTATAAAAATAGCAATGAAAATTGTAAAGACCTTGGAAATGTTTTTATTGGAGTTAAGCTTACTAATGTCTGCATATTACAGTTTAACTATGAACACTGATCAGTAAAATCATTTTCCATCTGGTCTAGTAAGTATACCAAAACTGTTCTCTATTCCCCATGGACAACTGGAATCAAATTCAAGGATCTATGTTAATATTATCATGAAGAAAGGAGTACATTCTTAGGCAGCACATACAGAATATTTTTTAATTTATTTACTTAATTTTTTTCTACCACATTCTTCTAAAATATACATATTATTTATTTATAGCAATTAGACACACAATCATTTACATCCAAAATATCCATAGTCTAAAGGCTAAATAAATTATCTACCAAGCCAGGAACATTTTTACCAAAATAAAACTATTTAGACTAATGAAAGATTGTTGTAGCCCAACATTTGCTTTATTTTCCCAAACAACATTTGCTTTTGGCTATGATGGCTAAGAATAAAGTTCCAACATGCATGACTGGAAGAGGCATTAGTTTGGGAAATCCAATTCAACATTTACATATATTACTATTTAATTTTTATTTTACAATTTCATCCCAAATAATTTACCAAGATATATTGTATTGAAAATCACTTAGTTTGTTATTGTAGTTTCATTACTTTTTATGGAAGTATTACATATTTCAACACTCTCTGTACCTGTATCTTTGTATCTGTATCTGTATTGCTACCAATTTAATTGTTCACATTTTGAAAGAAAACAATAAGGAAGATAGGCCATCGTTACTATGTACTAAATGTAAGCTGGTTCCTCAGCTTTCCATGCTTCAGCAATTTTGTATTTTTTTCCATAGTGGCTTGTCTTGGTTTGCTACACATGCACATTAGACCAATTCGCCTCATTCTTTTTCCATACACAAGAAGACATTGCTCCTTAAATTTCTGTATTTTGTTTTTCATGGCAGAGGAAGCATAACAGCAATTGTTCCCTTACCTTTGCTGTCATTAAAGAAGTGACAGGCACCACCTGGTTTAACTAGAATAGGTGAAGAGTAAAAACTTGCCTTTAGACCCAATTCAGTTCCTCAAACATTGCTATAAGAACATTTGAATTACCAACGTATAATACAGTAATAATTTTTATCTTCTTTTCTGTGAACCAAGTTATATTCCCACTATTTTGTAATAGATTAAAAATTATATATAATGTTATTTCAATATAAGCTATTGTTTTTAATTTCAGTAGAGCAAACATGGGAAACAAAGTAACATGACCAACTTTGGTAATTTTATAGTTTGACAGATATTGCTGCAGGGATCTATACTTGATCCTATTTTCTTTATAGTGCTTAATGATCTAAGAGAAATATCGCAAAGCGTGTTAATTAAATGTAAAGTGGTTATAAATTAATAAAATTTAGAACTAAGAGGATAATTTTACCAATGCAATGACAACAATCTCTGTAAATTGCATATTCATAGTACAGGCCTATCTTATGATATTTAGTATGCATAAACACAAGGGGGATTCTCGAAACAATATATATAAAGGCAGTTGATAGAGAAAATATATGAATAATGGGAAATATTGTCCAGTTAAAATCTTAAGACAAAACGTATTTTTATATGAAAACCAAAGTAGTCATCACATTATAGCCTACAGTGACTCAAACAAAAAGAACTTAATGGGTAATTAAGTGTTTTTGCAATTTGTTATCAATAGCATATATGGCCAAAAAAATTATAAGCAAATAGAATAAATAGTAAAAAAATCTTAAAAGTATGTAAAATAATTGCTTCTTCCCTATCTAACATTTGCATGTTAATTTATAATAATAATGTCAGGCAACTAACAAAATAAAATCTAGTTATGAACAACTGTGCTAGAATAAATTTGATAGCTTTTGTGTTTCACAAGACTGCAAAGTGCTTTAAGCTTGAAACAAAACATGGACACACTGAGAGTTGTGTTTTGACCTTGAAACAAAACTTGGTCATTTTATATGCATTGCTTCAAATGTTCTGACTAATCCTAGCGTTGTGTTTGGTCTGATGTTTTATGGCTTGTGATTTGTTTGCTTTTTTCAATTATTTTTTAGCTTAGTCAGTAGAATTAGAGACCAGTCGTGTCCCTGAGGCTATGATTTAGATTGGATGGGATCAAATGGGAAAACGTCAACTACACTTATGGTCAGATAGAATAATACAGTTCTCAACCACCCACTTGTGACTTTGTTGGGTAAAAAAATATTTGGTACAGGATTTAGAATTTAGAATTCATGTGGGTAATGTGTGAGAATGAGGGAAGGGTCTGAAAATTGTTTCTAATCAATATAACAATAGGAGATGACCAGGGGGAGCTCAAGGAGGAGTCAAACATGTCATCAGTTTGGGATTGCTTTGCTCCCACAAGAGACCTAAGTCCATCTCCTTCTTGAATTGTGTTGTCTCTTATCTAGTGCCAATTTGCCTTGACCATTAGTAGATCAGATTCTTGTGTATAGGTAGCATGTGATAAACCTGAAGTGCTTTGAACTAAATTCCTGTTCATGGTTATTTTTGCCTGATAATGACTATAGTTTCTCTCTCTCTCACACACACACACACACACTCAGCATGAATTGTTATTTTATCTTGCAGTCCAGATAAATAAAAAAAGGATATTGTTTCTATCAGCCCAATTATTTCTATAGCCAGGATATTTATAATATTTTCAATTTGCACTGTCTAAACAATAAACATTTAATGCTCTTCAAATATTTAAACACAGCCATCTTAAAATTTATTGACAGTTGGATTCTAAGCTCTAAATAAAAATATTTTCCATTTTGTGGATATCCTTATATTAAAACAGACCAACAACCAAATGATGTGTGATATTAGTTACAGACTTTGTTCATGATTGCCAAATGTTTTTTCATAAATAATCAGTTTGAATTTGACTTAGTCCACATTAAGATTTTAGTATATACTGTATGTCTGGGGTAGGATTCTTTAACCTTTTGTTCTCCATTCAGATTCCTAAACTATTTTTTTTCATTTAAAGTTCCCATAAAAGCAAATGGAAGATAGACAACCAATTGCCATCTTCCAAAATCTTGTCTGGTTTAATATGCAGTAATTCAACTTCCTACATTTTTAGGAGAAAATTGCGTTTAAAACCGTAAAAGCTATTTCTAGAGCTTGAAATCTGGCCACTTTTAACAAAATTCAGCTTTCATGACTATAAATGACCTTAATGATCATAAAGCCATTCAACCTTTTAAAATACAGCCATTGTATTTGACTTATTGACCTCACATGGAAAATGCAGATTTCTGCTGCTGTATAAGGGACTTCTCAGACTGGCTTCTAGCCCTTATTTTATTAACTAGAAAATCAACAGTTCTCTTACAGTTTGAATTTGCTAGATTATTTTCCTATTTCTTATTCATAAAGAAGGAGAAAAGCTGTTCAGCGTGGTACTGTACATATTTGCTCAGAAGGGATCCTACTAAGTTTTGCATATTAACTTCCAGGCTGATTTTGATCTTTGATTCAAAATCCCAAGAAAATAAATTCCTATATACCACTTTTTTCATAACATACAGATAAGCACATATAAAAATGCTCATCTGTTTTCAACAGCACTTCAAAATTCATAGAACTGTATGAGATTGTGATTTTGATTCCAAAAGCAACAACATAAGAGAATTCCACTTTTATTTTGTGTGCTTCCAGGTATTATGTTATTGCTATCTTAATGTACAGTATTGTTCATTTCATTAACTGTTCATGAACAGTATTGTTCATTTCATTAACTGTTGAGGGAACAAAGTATACATGATGCCACTCTTGGAGTCCAAAAAATATCTAAAGTTTATGTCTGATTTAAGTGATTTAAGGAATGGCTAAGCAGATTTTATATTGGACACCTACAGGGAATTGTTTCCCAGAATGGGCCAGGAGCTGGCCACTCTCTCATGAACATTCCACTTACCTGGCTCCTTGTTTGTAGGAATCTAGGCTGACAATGATCCAGAGAAACAATCCAAATTACAGGAGTACTGCTCTAATTGTGGGAAGTGATTGTTTTGGAGAATGCTGGATATCTCAGGAAAGAAGCAGCCTTGCCGATCATTTGTAAGGAATTCATTCAGTCTTCATTTCAATATTATTGTATATATAGTTGCCTTGTGTTTCCTGTTGAGCTATGGAAGGTTCACAATAGATTTGCCAAATGAAATGGGGGGAATATCGTCCAATATGTGACACATATGGGTAGTGATAGCAAAATTTTATGTAGATGTCGGAAAGATAGTGTAAAATAAAGGCTCTTGTTAGAAGTATATAATTTTTCATAAATGCTTAGTTATGAGAGGAAAGCACAATTAATCATCAATGATAGCAAAGACTTAGCATATTATAAGTGTTATATTAAATGGATCTTACAAAAGTTAGAAAAGTAACCTGGAAGCTTGGAGATAAGAGTATATCCCTGTTAATGTATGATATTTTATCTCAAATCAGAATAATAGTTGGTCAAAAGGGAGGAAACAAAGACTTGCAGAATATTGTAAAAGAGAGCACCTAATTTCTTGAGTCCTTAGATTTAATGAAAAGCTCTACCTATTTTTAAGGATAAAATATTAATTAATGTAACTGAATGTAATTAGAGTGATGTGTGACTGATATGTATAAAATAAGATATATGCTCCTATTTTATCTATGTTTTAATAGTATCATTAGCAATTTAGGGTATGATTAGACTATTTAGTACCTAGCTGCCACTTCACTGGTCTAGAATCCAGCTTCAAATTTTCTTAGCTTTATATTTATATTCTGTAAACTCTATTAAGAAATCCACCAAACATAAGCAAACACGGAACAATAGATGATCTAATATTTCATAATTGTTTGCTATATGACTCATTATTAGGTTAATGAAAAATTCATGGTAAAATGTACAGCAAGACATTCCAGACCAGTGATGTAGCAACGGTGTTCATGGAATGGTTTATACTAGGACACAAACAAAATAATCAAATGGAAGCAGAAGAAAACCATTTAATCCCAGAATATTCTTTTCAAAAAAGGAATAAAATTGTAATAATGTTCAGATATGCACTAATTGAATAGTGCTAATCAGGAATTAACACATGGCTTTTCTGGCTAGTATAAGAGAAAGGGATAAAAAAGACTAGCTAATTTAGCTCTCTGTTCAGTTCTCTTTAATTCTGTCCTGCTTTATTTTTTCTACTGTTTCATTTTTCTTTTTTTTCACTTCATCTCTCTCATTTACCCCTTTTCTGCTGATCTGAGCATACAAATGTATTTGATATTAAAGAATAATAAGCCATTTTTATGTCTTGTTAACTAATAAATAGATCATCTTTGTTTGACTTGAAATGAAAGCCATGTTGATCAGCTGTAATTATCTCTCAGTAGCATGTGCAGGAACTGTGAAGTATATTAAAGGGACAATTGTATTGGAACCCTGAATCAATTAACATATGCAATTTTTAAAATGCATCCTGTTGTTTTCTGTGCTTAGTCTTTCCACCAAGGATGAAGATCACACATAGGCTTAAATTTTGCTTGACTAATATAAAAAGCCCTGTATTGGCTCAGAAGGTAAATAGCTTAAATATTATGAATAGGTGAAAGAGAAGAGAATAAAAAAGATTTGAAAGAAAGTGTGAATGGTGATATGCATAAGTTAATTGATGAGTCAAAGATTTTAACAGCCACAAAAAAAGTTTCCAGAAAACAGAAAGGTAGATAGTTCCACTTTCAAATGATAAGATCTTTCCTTTAAATACAATGAGAGGTGTAGTGGCCTACTGATGAAGGTGCTCACCTCCCACTTGGAAGGTTGAGAGTTCAATCCTAGGTAGCAGCAGATATATCTCTCCTAGGGCGCAAAGAAAAAATATCTGTTCTAAGATGGCGGCACCTGGATCGGCTGCAGCTGCATTGGCTCTCGAAGGTGAAAAGTTTTTGGAGGGATATAAGGGATATTTGCCACATGGTCAGGAAAGTTTTAATGTGTTTGAGCAACGTTGTGGGACTAAGCTAACATACAACCAACAATCTTTGCTAGTATGGCGAGTTTTTAGCTCTTTCAGAACTGTTGGTGAGACCGTTAAAAGTCATTTGCTCTGTTTGAAATTGTTCTGCCAGCAGCAAGATCTGACTGCTGGCACAGCGACGGATTCTATTGCAAATCAGGCTGTTTCCAAAGGAGGCAGAGAAGGAGAGGTTCCGGGGCTTATGAAGCAAAGGAACTGGATGAGGCTGTCGGCAGGCCCAGAGGAAGAGAGAGAGGCTTTTGGAGGAATTGGAGGCGGTGGCAGTGTGCTCCAGGGGTGAAAAGGAGCGAGGCCCCTTTAAGGAAAAGGTGGAAGAGACAGGATCAGAAAAAGGAAAGGAGACAAGGTTGTTGTGCAGGAATACAAGCTAATTTGAGGGCTAATCCACATGGAGCTCTGTGACAATAAAGTTATTGTTGTTATTTTTGTTTTTGTTGTTGTTATTATTATTAATAATAATAATTATTCATTATTATTATTATCTGCTGCAAGGTTTGTGACATCAGAAAGGGCACCCGGCCAGTAAACACTTTTATTGATTGTTCTAGTCAAACCTTTTTAAAGTTTTAAATTTAATTGCAGTCAACTCCTTAGACTTTTTTTAAAAGGTAAAAAAATATTTATTTTCCTGAACCCTTGTGTCTGTTTGGATACATTACAAAACAAGACAACATTCTCAAATAGATAAAACATATATGGCAATTATATTTTAAAGTGTAGAGGACAACAGAAATTGATGAATAGAGATATAAAATCATAATGCAAGGTGCTGATCTTAATCTAAAATTAAATATTTAATTAAATATTTATATTTGATTCCATTCTGAAAATAAACTGATTTTATGAGATTGTTAAAATTAGTTAATAAAAAACTGCAAATAGTTATTACTTATAAGGTCTTTTGGGGATGTTTCACATGATGGCTTCAAGAGGCATTGTGAATTGTTTGTAGATATTTAGTGTGAAGTGCATACCAGCAATGTAGCTTCAAATAGAATCATTCTCCAGCAGGACAATGGAGAATCCACCAATGGGTTAGGACTATCTTCCTGCCCAATAAGAGACTAAGTTTGCCAGAGTTAACACGCCTCCTGCTGGGCTGATATCCCAGACACGACTTAGTCTTCAGCCCAGCTAGGACGTTTGTGTTGGCTCTGGACAGGTCGTATAGTTAATTATTGGTGGATTCTCACATCTCCTTTAGTTAGGCAAACCAGAAGCAAAATTTGAAGGATAATTGGATTTCGGCAAATTCATAGCCCCAAAACAGCTGAGCGTCGGCCTCCGGGTCGCCCAGCAACGGGCCTTCTCAGGCCCTCCAAACTTGAGGCTCTGCCACAGGGGGATCCCGGCAATCACTCAGCTGATCGTCGGGACAGTTAGCCGCATCCCAGCTGAGCGTCGGCCTCCGGGAGCGCTCAGGCGGCGATTGCAGCAGCCGTTAGAACAGCGAACAGCCGGCGCAGCCCCTCAAAATCGCTACGCGACGCGAACATCGCTGCCGCTGGCATTGGGCAGAAAGATTTTGGCACAGGGGGCTATTGACGCTATTGTCAGACCCCGCCGGTTCTGAAAGCCTCCTTTGAAAATTGGTCGAGTTGAGGCCTTTTCTGTCGGCGCGCAACTCGCGGCCGCCATTTTGAAGACCAAAACGGCCTAACTGGCCCGATAGGGACGGCCTGTATAGGCTGCAGCCTCTGAAATAGGCTTGCAAACGCCGTTCAGGAGGCTATTGACGCTATTGTCAGGCCCCGCCGGTTAAAGGCGAAGGGCACAGCTGATTTTCGGCGAATTTCCAGCCGCAGCAGCAGCGGGCGGCCAGCTCAAGCCCCCATAGCTCCTGTAAGGTGCGAAGGGCTCACAGTTGATAGCAGGGGGATCCCTCGGCCGCATCAGCTGATCGTCGGAGCTCTCGATTTAGCCGCGGCGCAGCTGAGCGTCGGCCTCCCCGCGCAGCTGAGCGTCGGCCTCCGGGCGCGCTCGCAATTGCCAAGCGCTGCGGAAAGCTCCAGGACTCCTCGAGGCTGAGTGTCAGAGCTCGCCTCAGCCGCCCCGCTACGTGCCGTCGGCCTTCGGGCCCAGCCAGGCCGTTCCTCTCCACGGCCCTTCAGCCCTCTCTAGCGAGACTGTGCTGTGATTTGATCACCCAGCTGCCACGGCGCGACTGGAGGGCATTTTAGGGCAAGCCCTCTGCAACTGATTGCCAAATTTGAGGCCTCAGACCATTTTTCTTGGCGCGCTATTCGCGGCCGCCATTTTGAACGACTGCGGCCTTGCAGGCCTGACAGGGACGGCCCAAACAGGCAGCAGCCACTGCACAAGATCTTGCAGTCTGCTTACGGAGGCCATTGGCTCAAAGGTCTGACCTCACCTCTCCTTCCCTGCAGGGAATTATCTCAGCCTAGCCCAGGCCTAACAAGCCGCCTTGCCATTGCAGCGGCAGCCATTTTGCGGACTGCTCACAGCCGCCATTTTGCAGCTTCAAAGCTGCCATTGGTCACCTGCTCAGATTCTGATCTGGCACAACCAACCCCAGGGCACAACTTGGAGAGGATTTCACCTTTAGTGTGAGCTGGCACGCCTTCGGGCACCGCCGCCACCACCTAGGCTTTGTGTGCAGGCACATATCACTCAGGTGATTGCCGCCACCAACAAGGAGAGGAGTGTGCAGGCACATATCACCAAGGTGATCGCCGCCACTGATCGGTCAACGTGCGTGCCGGCACTTGCCGATTGCGACTCACCCATTGGGTCTCGTCGCCACAAGACGCCTGACTAATACGCCTCAGTGCATCACTGGGCAGTTTCCAGCCTCTCGGAGCTCTGCCTAGGGCAGTAGGGCGCTCAGTGTAGCACCAAACTCGGAGCGGACGCTGTTCATCAGCTTTGGCTATACTAACAACTGGGCAATCCGCTCCTGCTCCTGAGTTGCAATAGGCCTCAGGCTTCCCTTGCAATGGCTGATGACGCAGCTAATCAATCTGCACAGGGCGCTTCCGGCACTCCCGTCTCAGGGAAGCGCAAGTCCTCTAAACTAGAGGCAGCAGGCAGGATAAAGGCCAAGGCCAGGTCCAAGGCCATCGCTGGAAAAAAGACCTCAAGGGCCGCAGACAAGGCAGCCGAAAGGCGTAACACGGCTCTGGAGACGCAGTTCTCCAGGGCACAACGTATGTCTGCGGGAGGCCAACCTTTGGTTCCCCTTGCCCCCCAGGAGAGCTCACTCTTCAACCCCCAACCGGCCCTGCCAGTTCCCACTGACTCGCGGGCCCTTTCCCATCAGGGCCCCATGGCACAGAGTACTACTCTGTCCTCTGACAAGGGATTGATCCCCCTAATGGGAGCTTCACCGGCTAGACCCCGTCCCCCGCCCGAGGCCACGTTCACGCCCACAGCGGCTGGACTTCGCCCCCCTGAACATCAAGGGGTTGGGCCTGAGCAGCTTGAGGCATTAATCGCCCAGGCGTATGCTCAGGGTAGGGCCTCCTCGTTCTACAAGAACCCCAGGCCGGAGTTCGTCATGCCCGTGGTGCCACCTCAAGCACGGGCGGAGAGGCCGGACTACCCAGAGTCCGTTTATTCGGACCATTCCTCCCGAACACGGGACACTGGTTCCGAAGGTTATGGGTCAACTGACTTCCAGCTGTCAGAGGATGAGGAGTCGGCCCCAGACCCGTCGCCTTTCATAGGCCTCTTTGACCCGGGTCTATTTAGATCCCTCCTGCTAAAGGCCACCACGTCGGCCAATATTGAGCCGGAGCAGGAAAAGCAGCCGACTGCCTCAACTAGTCAGGACCCCAAGCCACTCTTCTCCGAACCTACGGTGACGGAGCGCTATATCCCTTGCCCTCCCTCTTTCCTGGAAACTATCAGGAAACAATGGGGAAATCCGGGTACTCTACCAATGCCGGGGGTAACTGATAAGAGACTGATGGCCGTAGCCCCGGCCTTGTCAGATCTCCTAGAGGTTCCCAGGGTGGACGAACCACTAACCTCTCTTTTTTCCTCCTCCACTGTGTCAGGTGACACGTCTGCGGCCTTGAGGGCAGAGGACAGGAAGTCCGAGCTCTCTCTCCGCAGGTCTCACCTGGCATCGGCATGGGCCGTGCGGGCGTCCACCTCTACTTCCTTCTTTGCCAGAACGTCAATTCTCTGGCTCAGGGAACTCCAAGCGTTACTTCCCCCGGATCAGGTTCGTGCCCATCAGAATCTGGGTAAGTTGGTGGCATCGGCAGAATACATGGCGGATACTTCCCTCCATGCCGCCAGATTTTCAGCGCGCTCCATGGCCGCTAATACTGCAGCCCGCAGGCTTCTATGGCTAAAACAATGGCAAGCGGATTTGAAGTCAAAGTGGCACCTGGCTTCTGCTCCCTGCAGGGACGGACGCCTCTTTGGGGAGGCGCTAGAGCCTTACCTTATTGAGAACGGGGATAAACGTAAGGTGTTGGCCCACCTTACTAGGAGGCCAGATAGGCGAGCTACTCCGTACCGAGGGGCGGGGTTACACCCCGAGTTCTGGATTCCCTTCGATGGTGGCTCTCCCCTGCTGTAGACAGAGGCTCCCTATTCCGGGAACCAAACAGACTCACCTTAACGACAGATGCAAGTCTGTTCGCATGGAGTGCGCACCTGGGTTGTCACTTAGCACAGGGACGATGGTCACCCATGGACCTCAGTCACAACATAAATTGGCTGGAGCTCAGGGCCATTCATCTGGCACTGCTTCACTTCAGCGATGAGGTGGTGGGTCAACACGTCCTAGTGCTCACAGACAACGTGGCTGCAAAGGCCCACGTGAACCGGCAGGGCGGCACTCGCTCCAGGACTTTGAAGTCCGAAGCACGGAATTTATGACTCCTCGTGGAAGAGTTTTTGTGCCTGGTGTTCCAGGAATCGCCTGGACATCTCGGCTGTCACTATCTCGCACATCCTTGAGTACTTGCTGGAGGGATTTAACAAGGGCTTGTCGCCCAATACCATCCGCAGGCAACTGGCGGCTCTCTCCACGGTACTCATGTGCCAGGATTCCATTCCTTTGACCCAGCATCCACTGGTACGGTCCTTCCTCAAGGGTGCTACCAACACCAGACCTCCCGTGGTTCACCGTTATCCCTCTTGGGATCTCCCACGGGTGCTACAGGCCCTTGCCTTGCCACCATTCGAGTCGGTCAAGACCTGTTCACTACAGTTCTTGTCCATGAAGGTGGCCTTTCTTGTGGCGATCACATCCGCTAGACGCATCTCGGAGCTGGCTGCTCCCTCAGTCCGGGAGGACCTATGCGTCTTTCACAGCGATAGGATAGTCCTTCGACTGGACCTGGCCTTTGTACCAAAGGTGAACTCGTTGTTCCATAGGGCACAAGAGGTGGTCCTACCGAACTTTGTCCCCAGCCTGCTCACAACTTAGAACGCCAGTGGCACACCTTGGACGTTCGTAGGGCGTTACGCCACTATATTAAGAGGACTTCTGCCTTCCGCAAATCGGAAGCGCTTTTTATCTCCTTCCAGCCTTCTTCGATGGGGAAGGCTGTCTCCTCGTCCACTGTTGGCAGGTGGATCAGATCCTGCATCGCACGAGCCTACCAGGCACGGTCCCTGCCACTGCCAGGCCGTATCACTGCTCACTCTACCCGCAGTGCCGCTACTTCAGCAGCGTGGGCTCCGCAGGCGCCCATCGGGGATATTTGCAGGGCGGCGACCTGGTCCTCGCCTTCCCCCTTTGTGCGGCATTACAGGCTGGACAAATTCGCCTCCGCGGAGGCATCATTTGACCGGAGGGTACTCCGACAAGTGGCATCATCACGTGGGACACAGGCCCTGACTGATTCCCTCCCATAGGGACAGCTCGGCTTTGGTATGTCCCATTGGTGGATTCTCCATCGTCCTGCTGGAGAAGGGGCGTTGTCTTACCTGAACGCCTTTTCTCAGCAGGACGATGGAGAATCCACGCCCATCCCCTTAGGACCATCAGGTCCTGTGTTAGGGGCACAGAGAGCCAACACAGCGGTCCATTGTCAGCAGCTTCGCCTTCGTCGTGTCTGGGATATCAGCCCAGCAGGAGGCGTGTTAACTCTGGCAAACTTAGTCTCTTATTGGGCAGGAAGATAGTCCTAACCCATTGGTGGATTCTCCATCGTCCTGCTGAGAAAAGGCGTTCAGGTAAGACAACGCCCCTTCTTTTAAATTATCTCAGAGCATTGAATCCAAGAGGTATGTTATATTTTGTACTTGAATGGATAATTTATTTTGAATGATACAAATGCTTATATATTAATTAGAAATATGTTTCAAATGAAAATATGAGATTTTAATCTAACTTAATAGATTTATAATCTTTCCTTTTCACCAAGATCTTCTTTTATTATCACCCTGTGAGGCAGATTGGCCTAGCCAAAATTACCCAGTGAGTTTTGATGTCTGTGAGTATGCTTGAACCTAGATCACTCTGAACATGGCCCAACACTTCAACTATTACATTTGCTGGAAAAGAAGATAAATAACATAAGAAAATGACAGCTGGATCAGGAGAGGACCCATTTAGTTCAGCATTTTCTCTCACATACTGGCCCATCAAATGCATTCATGAAGCTCACAAACATGTTGATAGCTCCCTTTCACAGACATTTCTTAGGAGCTGGCATTGAAGCACCCTGCTTATGATCTGAAAGAAATAAATAGATATCAAGACTAAAAGCCTTTATGAATTTGTCAGTTTCTTTTTTAAATAATCTAAATTGATGGCTATTTTCACACTCAAGGCAGCAAATGCATTAAATGCATCTGCATTTAATTGCTGCCTATGTAAGAAAATCCTGATTTCCCCTTTTTTCATTTGAATTATGACTAAAATGGTGAAAAGAGGAAAAATAACTTCTCTTTTTCCATTTTTTCTATACTATTCATGATTAAATATTATTCTATCATACCTTCCATGATTGAAAGAATATCAAATGTTTCTCCAGAGAGTTGCCCATTTTGTATTTATGTATTTGTACCTCTTTCAGCTTTTTGAGGTGTGCTGACCAGATATATCACAATCTCCCAAAATGCTATCTCAATATGGTTGAGTATACAGGGGCAATACAATAATAGGATATCTTATGTTTAATTCAGTTTCCAATTTTCTATCTCCTTTGAAAAAGAGATGAAGATCCTTTTGATTTAGGGTTTCATGGACTTAAGGATGAACACACATAAATCTGTGCCACATAAAGAGCACTTGCCGTAATCAGGGTGTCTCTCATGAAGATGCACATACAGTATATATACTGATGTTCATATTGAAAGAAAATATCTTCACATGATTCAGATGGCATGGGACTCAACTGATTTATGTAGAAGCAATAAGGAATATTTAGAATATATATTCTATATTCAGCAGTCCTAAATCTTCCTTAATATACTACTTCAATTTTGTGAATGGAAAGGATCATTATACCATCTGCTGAGAAACTTATGAAATGTTTAAAAAATATAGGATTGACATATGGATCAGTCATTCATGTATACACACACACATATATAAATATATACACACACATATCATACATATGGGAATTCTTGTTACTCCGAGAGATTGCATTCACAATGCAACACAATCATGATTAACAAGATTTGAGCCTAGGGGTTTAGCTTCTACTGCTCCAGAAAATAAATGAAAGGTCAACCATGCACAATCATACAAAGGGGGGGGGATAGAAATAAAGACACTGTAGCTTAGCCAACTCACATCTTCTGCTTTCCCACTCTACTTTGTTGCTCATTTTCATTTTGGAAGAATTATCATGCCAATTATGAGCATATGCATGTCGAAGATTTCAAATTGCTAGGATCACAGGGAAACCAGTATGGAGGCTGAATTCGTATTTTAACATACATGCAGAAAGGCTATAAAAATTGCAACAGATAATTATTTCTAGTTTATATTTATCCACTGTAAATAATAACATCTAAAAAAAGATATGAATAATAAGGTCCATCTCTGAACCTTTAATTTCTATGAGACAAAAAACAAGAAATCCTGGCTTCTCTTAACCATTATTCTTGGCCCTATTGCAGTTCTTCTTTACAGTCTGCTTTAACTGATTAGGACTTCAGAAATGCACATAGTAACAGAATAAGGGCAAAAAATGACTGGATAAAGAAAGGAGTACTAGTGTGCAGCATGACATCTTCTTTACTCACAACTGTGCAGGGTTCCTATCCAGTCCCCACCACCTGTACTACAGGAGAAAATATGGTTGGATAGACAGAAACAGCTACAGATGACTGGGTCTTAGTGAAATTTATTAATATTGCATGACCAATTATGCAGTTATCAATTATTTGGTCTACCAGGGCTAGTGCTAAGACATTCTCTGTTTGATTGCAAAACTTTTGACTTCAGACTGAAGTTAAAATATTCTTGTGGAAACACTAACTATTTTTTAAACAGAGTTTTGATTATAATCCCTTCAGAGGGCCCAAGTTTCAGATTTTATCTTTTCTTGGTTGTTTCCCAATTTTAAAGCAGACTATTGTTTTCCCTAACTTCAGCTATTCACAGCTGAATATTCCTGTTATGCCATAATTTTACTTTTCATGTATTTATAATCATTCCTGTAAGTTGAAAGAGTTTAAAAAACCTGTGATACAATTTCTAAATAATCTGTGGTAATTGTGAAAGATGACAGAGAAAAAGAAGCAAAACAAAGAGGAAAAGGCACAGGGAGAAGAAATGGCAGGCAGAAAATATTTTCCTGAATAACTCTATCTTATAACATTAATTCAGGCATGGAGTACAAATCACATCATCCACTTAGATCAAGCTGTGAGCAAAGAATTTGGGAGCTTTTCTGGTAATCATGCAGCTTGTGCCTCTTTATATAAAAAGATTAGTTTCAACTTTAGCCACATTATTATGTCACCCTCAAGCCACAATTCCTGCATAAAAGATCATTACGTTCAGTGAAAAATGGCCTTATCTAATGATCATAACCTTTATCTAGCCACAATTCTCCCTTTCTAACTGCTAAGAGATCTCTAAGGTGCAACTAAGTAAGCACAGAATACCCATTTCCAGCACTTAACACTCTAGACCTCATAGAAATTTCTGGCTGAGAACTGAATTTAATTGCTAGTGTTGTGCCAGTCAGGAATTCTCTCCAATATGAGAGACTCTTGGTAAACACATCTCCATTTTTTTAAACAAACAAACAACCATATTTTTTGAAATCTTTAACATGAAAATTTTCTCCCACTCATTACTTATATTTTATGCAGATTCTATATGTTGTGGTATCATCTTTTTTCAATTGACACAACATTACTTTTAGAATTCAAATTAATAATACTTCAGTGCTTCTCATTTACATCCTACAGCAGATGTAAAACATGAGGCATCTTTGTATTATTGTTATTATTTTTGAATATAGTTATGGATAATAGATGAAACAGATGGGAAAATCAAGTACAGGTAGAAAACAAGTACAGATAGATAATCAATACAGTTGAGGGAGTTTTTTTTACACTCTACCAAGATGGCATATTGTACTACATGAATTCTAAAAAATAATAACAGTCCCAAATTCCAATTTTAACGCTCGACCCACCACTTCTGTGGCCCAGTTCCGAATGGCTCAAGGCCTAGTAGTGGGCTGCAGCCCAGGGGTTGGGGACCCCTTCAATAGAACAACTAATGCTTCTATTGCAAATCCTGGGCTGAACTTAAAGATGTTAAAGAAAATCACATCAGATTCTGCTGACATAATAAAGTGCCTGTCTGCTTATGCAGAGGGCTAGAACGTAAGTGATCCAGAACATAAAATAAGAAAGAAATAATACCAAATGGACCTGGCTCTGGGTGAATCTGATAATTTTGTAAGGATTCTACATTCTTGCAGTTAGTTAACAGAACATTCTGTTCCTTTCAGGAAATGTTACCAACCTCTGAATATTAAGGAACTTTACTACAATCTAAACAGTATTTTCTTCTATTTAAATTTCCATAAGGTGTATCAAATACAGTTAAATATCTGTGCCCTCTATTCTTGTGAATATGGTTGTAAATTCCCATGAGATTTAATTTCCTATAGATCATCTGCCTCATCTGTCTCTGAAATTAATGAATGGCATTTTATGTGAATCTAAATCCATGAATGAAATTGATAGTACAGCCATAATTACTGGGAGAGAGCAAATCTATGTTTTGTCTTCCTATTTATTTATTTAATTGTAAATATAGTCAATGGCAAGGAGGCTAAAGCAAAAAGAATTTAAACATAATACAATGCAGTGAAAACATAACACTCATTGAAAGATATCAAAGAGCAGTATATAGTGTCTTATAAGAGACTATGAAAGAAAATCTGACTATGAACTTCAGAATTACTTGAATCATAAAGACACTCTCTCTACAAAAGTGATTTTCTGCTACCAGCCTCCAATACCACTGTGACAAACAAGCCAGGCAAAAAGCACTGCAATGCATAGTAATTGTGAAATTGAATATTCAGCAGGAACAAGTAAGTTCTGGTCTAGAATCCACTCATTACAATAACTAATATCCACTAGAGGCATCTGCCATGTTACATCATAAACCCAATGGTGGATTTCTGCTCCAGCTTTCCCTTAACCTAAAGGCAACAGAAACGGTGGGAGGAACCACAAGTCAACTGAAAAAATTGGAAAAAAAATGTCTTGTATAATAATAGTAGTTGTCAGAGAGAATTAACTAGAGTATGTCATTCTGATGATTATCATTGCACCACTGGTGTTTGAGAATACCATACAGTACATTTAGTTTATAGTAATTATTTATGTGCTTTTGTTCCCTACAAAGTCTGCCAAGGCCCAGACACATGTCCTAAGGCTAACCTGAGACAGAGAAAGGATTGTTGCATTGTCTGCAAAAGCAGCACAGAGCAGTTACATGGAATAGAGACAAAGGGTTATTTTAAGTCAAGGAAGGCAACATAAAGGATGATAATGTTGCCCACATGTGTTTTTGTCAATTAAGAATTTACATGATGAAACAAGAAAGCATGATTTCTTGTTGTTTAATGAACATGGAAATTTAAGGTTATGCAGACTGTGTATCTTGCAAGCTGTGGAATCCAATTTGATATTATTTTGGTCCCAATAAATAAGTAGATTTTAATTCTAAATCCCAATCATTCCCAAAATTACTGAAAAATGTAATAGAAGGTGAAATAAAGCTGTGGGGACTCATGGTGCTGATGTTGAGTAGAGTCTAGTTGTACTTTGATGGGTCCACATCATAACTGCCATCCATCTATAATCTTATCCTGAACAAGTCTGAAATGGCAGAGCATATTTATTTGCAATGGAAAGTTCAAAGAAGTTATCAAATTATTAGAATCTACTTGGGCCTGGAGCTGTACTTCCAAATCTGTTTGGGTCTATATGGCAAGATTATATATATGGTAGTCCTTTGGGTTTGAGGAAGACACAATTGTGCAATTCATCTCTGGACATGGAGGTTGCTCTGCAGTCCCAGTCTGAAAGCACAGAGTGTAGCATAATGGGAGCACAGGTATCAGTTTTGCTATCAGTTTTGGGCACTGCCTATCTTCAAGGCTGGTGGAGGCTTCATAGCACAGGGCTCACGGGCAGGTTCTGTCAGCAGCCATAGCTTCTAGTTCCCTTGGATAGATGCCACAGTGGTGTATAGTTTATTTTACAGTACCTTTGCTTGTGTGGTCTCTTTCCAGTATACTACACATCAACTGGTCAAGCATACAGTGGTCATCCATTCTGACACTGTATCCCATCCATCTCATCTGGACTTTGATAGTGAAGGAGTCAATACTGATGGGCTCTGGGTGATCCAACATCTCCAGTTTGGAGACATGAATGCTGAGGATGGAGCAAAAAGTGTGCATGTGAAATTTCTTTAGTTGTTTGATGTGCCTTTGATACAGAATCAGGGGTGGAATCATTGTCTGAGATGGGCAGTTATAGAAATTAGCTAGCTAGCTAGCTAGCTAGACAGACAGACAGACAGACAGACATTTTTTCAGGTTGCCAAAAGAAATGAAGCAAAGTAAAAAGCAAAATAAAATTTTAAAAAAGGTTGTTATTGGCTGGGAACATGACAACAAATTATACTTGTTATTCAGAATAGAGAAAGCACTTGATATAAAAATACCTTAATAAGCATGTCACCAGATTCCTCATGGTTTATTGGGTTTCTTTTGTGATTTAGCTGCTAGCATCCTTCAGTCCACTTTATTCACAATGCTGTTTTTATGTCCTGACAAAATCAACCAATGTTGAAAATGTATTTTTTGAGGTCCAATAATTTGACTGTAACAGGCTAGATTCTTTCTTCTCTCTCCCCCTGCCATACTTTTCCCTCTTAATCTTTTTTCTTAAATTCCAGGATTTGATACATTCTTCTCCGCCTGACTGGTATTTAATTTTTCATTCTTTCTTTTCTTTTAAGGTTCCCATTTGCTAGATATTTATCAAAACTATTTAATGACTATTGCTACACATAATATCCAATAAATAAAATCCAGGATATATGATTATATGGAAGGCCATATAAATTAGGCTTTAAAAAGCAGTGTAGTGGTTTTAATCTTTAATCTTTAACTATCTATAGCATTAATCTCTTTATTTGTAATTAAGCTGTCATCCATCTGGGAGAGGTTCATAACAGTGTGGAGCCATCTTAATGAGTGCTCTCTGAGCCTTTGCCAATAAGCTAAACTGTGAGTCTGCCTTGTTTACATAAGAGACATGATTCTTTCAAAGGGACTTTCAGAGGAGAAAATTAAGTGGCTTTTGTCATTGACATAGGCAGTCTGAATGTATTCAAGAATCTGCTTCTGATTGACTGTGGACAGATTGTTCCAAGGAATACTTTTAGAAATCCATAGCTGCTGCTTCCTGTGCAGCACAAGCAAATATCAATTTACAGTATTTTCTACTTAATGTAGTTGTTATGTTTGCAATATTATAATTTAGCTTTATAAAGTGAAATGTTTGTGGCACTGTGAAATATAAATATGCTAGCATAATAAAAGGTTTTGATTTCCCCCATGCTTTCTTTATCATACTAGCATTTCATATTGGTTCAGGCTTAAAAGTGTTATAATATAGATTCTGAAAGAACATCTTAAGTTGTTCGGGCTTCCTGAAAAACTTTGAAAAATAATCTAGAATCCCAAGAAAGAGTTCATATGTATGAAGGAGGAATAAGATCATCCAGAGTTGTGCATACAGTATCTATATGTACTTTTTCCTTTTTCAACCACCTTGTTAGTGGCAGGGTTCATTTAATTTATTCAACCAAGGACACAATATAGTAGACTCACCAAATACTTTATTAAGCCTACTCAAACACCCAAGGACATGTTAGATGACATTCCTAGGATAAGATTCCGAAAACACATATAGCCAGGATTTTATAATTATTTTTGAAAGTTACAGATGATACAATCATTTTGGCTAGTACATTAATTTTTCTATATTTGGTCATCTTCTAAACAATCTAGTTGCTTCCTGTTTATAATTTATCCTTCATTTTCAAAACATGCTATCCATAACTCCATGACAACACAAAGTGGATAACAATGGAAATATCCAGGTATCTACTGCTTTTCTTTGGTAAAAGTAGTGGGTTTTTTGGGGGGTGGATTGGATACCCTTTCCTGGAAGATATGGAAATTGTGATTAACAAGTCCCTTATATTATTATATGTGACATTTAGGCTAATCAGTTCCTTTATAATTACCGTAGTTTCATGGTTAATTTGTTTATGTAGCAGACAACATGAAATAAATGAAGAATTCAAGGATGCAGCTGAGTTTTACTAAAGAGATATTATGCTTTATTTATTTATTTATTTATTTATTTATTTATTTATTTATTTATTTATTTATTTATTTATTTATTTATTTATTTATTTATAATTTGGTGATAACATTGCTTGGAGATTATGATAAGCCACAATTTCCTGTAACCACATTGTATAATGTATAATATTAATTTAATATTATAATTCACCTCTGAACATTGATTGATCCATGTGTAAGAGAATGATGTAACATGCTAATACAAAGGAAGAAATAATTTCCAATGAAGCTGTGTTGTAAAATGTAGAGACTGTAATGTGTACTTCAGCTGCACCATCAGATTAAATATGATTTTAACTGAAAAGTTTGAAGTATTGTCAAACCGTCATCCTAAGAAATTGGAACTTGTGGGAGCAGTTTCTTCCAAAAGGAGCTTTTATTAGGAGAAGTTGATAGCAGGCATAATAGACAGGATCTGAAGGTTTCTCGCCAGATCAATAGGTAAAAAGTATCCCAAGCAAAACCCCACTCCGTAGTTCATCCGGTCAGTTCAAACAGGCCAATCCCAAGGTGTTAAGTTTGTTGTGGGAAAAAGGGAGATAACATCAGGCCGTCTCCGGGCTGCGGCGATGTTTGGTCGGCTTTTCACACCTTCCCTTGCGAATGCGGAGATAAACCAGTTACCAGAAGTACATTCCATTCTCCTCCCCACTTTTACTAGCTGACAACAAGGGGAGAGAAAGTTCACAGAAGAAGTATGCAGAAACAGCAAAGTGTTACATTGTAGCGATAGAGGGAAACAAGACAATAACCCGCAAGCACTTCCCCCTCCTCTCCAGGAGTATGGCAGAACCCAGGAAGAGAAGAGAACGAAGTTTGGGTTTAGAAAGGAAAAAGGGGCCCTTTAAAATATGGGTTCTGACAAGTATATTTTGAAAATTTTATTAAAATTTACAATTTACAAAATTTGCAAACATAATAGACTAATGCAAGCTAACAAGGAAAAAATAGGGATAGAAAAGGATAGCAGAAAAGAAAATATAAAGGAAAATAAAAAAGTAAATAGAAGAATATGAGAAAATAAATAGAGGAATATAGTAAAGAAAATAAATAAGAAGAAATGAATTCCTTCTTCATCACAAATACGTACAATTTCAGTAATCTACCACCACCTTGGATATTATAACAAAATAGCTGTTTTATGTATACATTTCTTATCTATAAATAAATTCTTAAAGCATCATTATGCAGCCTTAGTCAGCAAAAGTCCATTGTGTTACCAGAAAACAATACATACATTTTATTCTTAATGAAACAAACCAATATTATATTCCTTCCCTTTATTTTAACACAGTAACTTATCACTTTCTCAAAAAATGCAAGAATATATATATATATATATTCACTTTTTTTATGCTTCATAATTTGGTCCAGATTAACAAAAAATCTTTTAAGGGTCATTAGAAACAACAAGATATATATTTAAACTTAACTAAATAAACCAACTTACTATTTCTTCTCTTCTCTTTAAAATTTTTATCTTTAATTTTTTTAAATAATGTCTCGGAATTTGATTTCTTTTTGTTCTCTTTGTCTCTTCTCAGAAAATCCTTTGAAATTTTAACAAGGTTTTTTTTTTGTAAGTTATTTGTATATTCTTTTTAATTATGAAGAAATCAGCTGCATTTATTTATTTATTTATTTATTTATCTTTTTAAAAGATATTTACTGTAATATCTTTTCCCATAGCATTCTTATAACTTGTCATTTTTAAATCAGCTGTATTCTCAAGCTTGTCCAGTAAAATATGTTTCTCTTTTATAACTTGTTTTAAATCCAGTTTGTCCATGATAATTGACAATAGCCAATGTGCTCAAACTTTTAACTAAAGTCAAAATTTCAATTCATCCAAAGTTACGGTATTTTGCTTCATTCTGTGTTAATGAATTGAATTTAAGTATACTTTTCCTTTGATTGCAATATTTAGTTCTCTCTGGTTTCCTCTAGTGTCCAACTTTTATTATTATTATTTTTTCCAAAACAACATTTTCCTATGGGAAGATTTTTTATACTTAATTTCAAAATAATTTCAAATACCATTTACTTGTTAATAACTTTTTAAAATCAAAATTCTAATCACCCTTTTCTTGCTTATTTCTCCCATATAAATTTTAAAATCTTTAATCTTACACTTAAACTTCTTTTTAAAATGATTGAAGGAGACTCATCTGGTGAATGTTGTACATTTGCCAAACTCAAATTTCTTAATTGTTGAAAACCAGTTAAAAAGCAATTCTAAAAGTGATTAAGAAATGAGGCTAAACTGAACTTTTTGTCCATTCAGGCTACATGAATGGCTGTGAGTTTAATGCAGCTCCCTTGACGAAACTCACAAGCTGATCATAAAACCCTCAGTTCCTGCAGTCTACTCATGAGGAGCAGCTGTCTGGAGTACATGTGAGAAATCTTGTGATCTTTCCTTTTTTCTGGAGAGATTATAAGAGATCAGGATTTGCTTTCTAGTTGCTGATGTCTGCCTCAACGACATCCCTGTACTTTTGAGGATGTTCATCTCACTATGGGCATGCTGCAAGTCCCAGTTTCTTTTACATTATTAAGTATGCTTATCAAAACAAAGAGACACAGACACACATACTAATATCTCCCTGATAAAGACATTTTGGATATCCAATTCCATATGGCAAACAAGAATATGTGGTTCTTTTAAGCCCAAGGGACTTGACTTTTGAATGGCATTTCAGGATTCACATTCATCCCAAAGTAAATGTAAGTGGAATCCAGACTAAAATCTAATTTGTTTAATTTAGAGTTAATATATTTTTTACTATTTCCCCTTTGCTACTTTCAACATTCTGAACTAAAGTTTGGAGGGACTGTAGGTCCACTTGCATCACTTGATACACTTAAGAATCATAGAAAAAATCTTGATTCAGAATGCTGCCATTGATTCTCCTCTTGTCTGCTTATTCCAATTTTCCTACCTTGGTGGTGGCTCTAACAGTTCTATTATACTTGAGTACATCCTCTCAGCTCAAGTAAAAAATGATGCACTAGAACAGAAAAAGTACAGTAAATATCATTTTAGAACAAAAGGGCAATATCCTGTTTTTGGAACATTTGTATGAGTATGCACATACATACATTCTAATCAAGAGTTTATTTTTGTTTTACTTTCATTGGATTACTTGGTAACAGGGAAATGTGTGCAGAGTACTTGGACAGCTAGCAATTTAGAAATTGTTTATGGAAGCAAGTGTGGTTCTAAATTAATTTTTAATACTTCTGAGATAATTATGTAAAGTAACGTGTGTGTGTGTAAAGAGAAAGAATATACACACAAATGGCAAGAGAGAGAGAGAGAGAGAGAGAGAGAGAGAGAGAAACTCACACAAATACATCCTAGTGTTTAATATATAGTTGGAGCTAATATAATGTTAAAATGTTGGATTTTTATTTGTTCTGACTGATATTGTGGATTTGCAGTAATGGCTAAGGCAAACCATTAAACATACTTAGAATAATAATAAATTCAGATTTACAATGTCTGGTAGGGTCTGCAATTGTTTGTTTACTGGTCATAATTATTTTTAATTGCATAAACATGGGCAATTAATGTGGCAGCCTGCATTTCTATAGGTTTCTTTAATTTAAAGTTTTGCATTATTAACATTTTCTTTTCTTTTTCAGGAATTATCTTAAGAAGCTTATGGATTATTTAAAACACAAATCAAATGTACTGAAATATTTTAAATGCTGTGATGGTAAATTGTTTACCTTTTTGGATAAATAATCAAATATTTATCTATGTCCATAGCACATGCGCTATTGATAGCATCCACTCCATCAGTCCTAAAAAAATACACCCACACCCTTGTACTTCTCATCTCCCACTCATCCCCATGAAGAAGTAGCAATTTCCTTTTTCAGCTAGCTTAATGTATGCCATTTGGCAGCAGCAAGTACTGGAGGGGAGGGGATATTTCTAAAAATTTCTGTCTCTTGTTTATTTCAAAACAGTCCAAACACATTAGGCTTCCTTATACATTTTACTTCAGTTATCACAGTCTTTAATTTGCCAAGGGAAGTATTAGAGGACAAACCACTGGTGGAACAGCTGTTTTCTATGAGAGAGACATCACCTTCCATCTTTAGCAAACAATTCTCACAGAAGGGAGAATGTGTTTTTGTAGCCCTGTGGCATTTACAGTCTGTTCTTTTGTGCCCAAGACAAAAAAAAAATGAGATTTTTTTAAAGGGTAGGAGGACATGTTGAAGGACATTCAACTATGCTTTGGAAATAGCTTACTTCCTGAATAAAAATTATTAAACTTACCAGAAAATAATGAAAATAAGGTGCTACAATTAACAAAAGTGTGCTGTGGTAGATATATCATCTCTAATCTAAAGATGCAGGAAACAAATAGAAGACAGGATGTTAAATCAGCTCCATTTTTAGTTTTATCACATTTTTTTTCAAAAATTTAGAACCTTAGGGATTCTCAGAGAGAACTGACTCACTGAGATCACATATTTTAAACTCTTCACATAGGGTTAAAGTTGTTAAGGAAATTCTCATAGCATATTGCACTAACTATGGAGTCAGATACAGTTTAGCAAGATTTTAAAATATGAACCATAAGGTAAACATAGGTGAAACTTTGTAGGGTGTAATGTTGCCTGATTCTTCCATGCTAGACATTCCACAGAGCAAAGTATGCAAACTCTGGCAAAAGTCCAGAACAGAAAATCTCAAATACAGCATATGAAGGTCTGTTTAAACTCATATTTGGGAATGATGGTTCATGAATCCAAAAAATATTTGCACCAGATTTTTTGCTAACTTTTTAGAAAAAAAATTGGCAGCTGTTATTATTCATTCCCTTATATTTTGGTATGCAACTTATAACTAGCGAACTGTATGAGCAATATATTATCCATACAAATCATATTTATTCCTACCGTATGTTAGCAGTGCCAAACATGGACACTTGCAATAAAGCATAAGCGAAAGTTAGTCATCAAGGAAATAGGATGTTTGAGGAAAACTGCTGGAGTGACCAAAAGGGATAAAATTAAAAAATGAGATCATAAGAGAAAAAATTGGAATAGAACTAATCTTAAACTACATACAAAAAAGCAAGTTAGTGGTTTGCTCACCTGGAGAGGATGTCTTGGTATTCTATACCAAACAAGCATATACAAAAAGAGGAGAAGGCACAAAGCAGATTCAGAAGTTGATGGAGAAACAACATCAAAGACATGCTACAACAGCATCAAATAACAATGATAGAGGCCAAAAGTGCAAAAACAGAAGTTTGTATCTCCCTTGATATGTAAAGTGGTAAAAGAAGAGGAAGGAGGAAGGGGAAGGGGAAGGGGAAGGGGAAGAAGAAGAAGAAGAAGAAGAAGAAGAAGAAGAAGAAGAAGAAGAAGAAGAAGAAGAAGAAGAAGAAGAAGAAGAAGAAGAAGAAGAAGAAGAAGAAGAAGAAGAAGAAGAAGAAGAAGAAGAAGAAGAAGAAGAAGAAGAAGAAGAAGAAGAGATGATATCTATATATTTCAATATATCTATTAAGATGACCAAAGGATTCATGCATCTAAACTATGCCAATTATCAAATAAACAAATAAAATCCTATCATTCTGTCAATGACACTCAAATTATTATAAATCAAAGAATTAAAGTAAGGAAGTCTGCAAGTCTACAACTCTATGTGATATGCTTTCCTGATATCCTATATAGGTATTTATCTGTGTTACTATATCTTATTACTGTAAATGGATCAAGATGTTCACACATATGCTTTCTTCCAGCACTGAAATATGAGACAAGGACCTGGTGCTACTTTATACAATTGTGGAGATGAAAGTAGGATATGCTTTAGCAACCAGTATCATTATACAGATATAAATAAAGTGGTGTTGTATATCTTCCTGTAACATGTAAAAAAGAATATTTGCTATCTTAAGATTTGGCAAGGAATTCTTGGAAATTTGGAATTCCCAATCATTCTCATTACCCTTCCTTGTTCACTTTAGTTTTGGCAATTATTTTTCCAGCTGTAATTACATAAAGAAGGACACATTTTCTTTTCAAATAAATGATGTTCATCACTAATACTTTTGGCTTTGAAGTTCTGTGGAATTGAAGTCCACACACCTGAAACTTGCCAAGGTTGAGAAACACTAGTCTAGTGTAATTAGAGAGCCTTTCTATTCCAAATACACTGGAAAAGCTAAACTGGCCTTTCCTGATTTATAATTTATTATCTAATTCCCAGAATTTACAATCAGTGTTTCCAATTACAGACATGCTGATTGGAATTTTGAAAGTTCTCATCCCATCGAGGTTGGGAATATTGCAGATAGATGATCAAACTAAGTATAATGCATTATGCCTAGCACAATAAGTTTAACTACAAATAAAATCTATCAATTAGTCAACATCATGATCTTATTTGACATATGCAAAAAGTATCATGAGAAAAGAGATTGTGGAATCATAATTGCTTGTAGAAACATTAGCAACCTCATATTTATTGATGAAGCTGCTTTGATAGCTAGAAGTATAGAAGACTTAAGAAGTTTCATGTCGATGTAAATAAAAGAGTGCAAAATCCAGTTGGTTGCTTGGTATTAAAAAAAAATGCCAACAGGCAAAACCTACCCAATGCAAATTGGTGGAAGAGTTGAAATAGAAACAAGCTTTCTCTTCCCAAGCTGAAAATACCATATGTCAGAACAGTGGCCATCAAATTAAGCAATGTTTATCACTTCAAAAACAAAACAAAATAAAAAACTAAGAGATGTAAGTAATGTATTAAAGTGCAAAGCCATCACACTAACAACAAATGCATCTAATGTGAAAACTATAGTTTTCCCAATTGTAGCATGTCTGTGAAAAACTAAACACAGGAAAAATGCTTTTAAACTGTACCACAGAAAAATTGTTCCGAAGACCTTGAACTATAAGAAGAACAAATAATTCAGTATTTGGTAATATAAAAGCAAACTGCACACTGGAAGCAGTAATAATGAAGCTAAATGTTAAAGATTTTTGAAATAAAATGCAAGGCAAGACCTTGACATCTGAAAAAAATTAAAGAAAATCACAATCAGGCTGAGAGAAGTCACTATCACTAGCTTACTAGGATTCAAAGTTAACTGACTGACAATCCTTGTAAATTGGCATATCTGAGGTAGCAAAGGTCATATGTGATTGGATAATTGAACAATGACATAAATTAATTTCAATTGAGTTAACACACCAAATTTAAAGGCTGGATGCTCATTTTTTTACTTAAATTGGGGAAATGATATTCTTGCATCAAAAAATACATATCAAATATTGATTTATATTTAAAAGAAAATATTTCTTATAAATTGCTATGTTAATTAAGAGAAGCCATGTCAATATATTATTAAATATGGATATAGAGATTTTTTATTTTTCTCCTTGTATTTTTTTTAAGCATCCAACAGACCAAATTTCTGTCTACTAATGTGGACAGAATTTACAGTGATTTGTATATACCTACCCTTCAGTGCTGTTATTTGCTGTTGTTGCAATAGCACAGCTTAGTCTGGATACTCACATAGAGTAGTTCACAACCAAGCACTGAAGATGAAACCTTTCCAACTTAAGTTACTAGAAAAAATGGAGAAGAAAGAAAAAGAGAGGAGCATTGGCAGCAAGCTGTGAAAAAAAAATAATCCTGGAAAATTAACAAAAAATAAAATTTAAAAATTACTGCCAGGATTTAAATTAGGAAGTGTTATAACCACTGTGTCATTACAGTGTTTCTAGAAAAAGAAATAGTTCTGGAAGTCATTAGAAATGAACAGGGTTGCTTCTGAGTGACATTCTATGGCAGACTAGACATCCATGAAGGGATGAGTCTGCAAATAAATCAGAAAAGTAGTTGGCATACAAATTACAAAACAGAAAAAGATATTGAAATTACAAAAGAAAAATACAGATAAGGTGGCTATGCAAAAGATGTTTCATCAATACTATTCCAATTTAGATAAAAGACAAGAAATTTCCCTGGAGAAAATAGATTAATATTTAAAGAAACAAAATTTACCAAAGATTACAGAAAAATAGAAACAGATTATGAATGAATCCATAACAATAAGAAAAGTTGATGAAGCTGAAAAGTGCCTAGACCAAATGTGTTATTGGCTTCTTGCTATAAAAGCTTTGAGGATGAACTTTTACAACCTTTACAGAATACAATGATTTCTTTTTTATAAAGATAAATATGCCAGGCAGTTGGAAAAAGGCTAATATAGCATTAATACTGTACCTAGCAAGGGGCCAGATTTGACTTTAACAAGAAACTACCAGCCATTATCATTATTGAATAATAACTATAAGTTATTTGCAACCATTTTGGCTGAGACGTTGGAAATAATTTTGCAGCCTTTTATTCCTTAGGATCAGAGTGGTTTTACCTAAAAGAGAATAAATGTTCTGTCTCAAACCAAGCACACAGAGAGATAGATACAAACATTACTAACTGGTTTTTGCAAAGTAAATAAATGAGCAGCAAGACAAAATGTGATTGGAAACACACAGGCATGTAGAAGAGAAATAAGTTTAGTAAGCTTGCTTTAAAAGGGTTCCAATCCAATACGGCAGGGGGAAGAATGGTCAAATGTCAGAGGGTCAAAACTTTATGTAAGGTTTGTCAGCCGGTGTGGCTCCAGAGTTAAGGTTGTGATGACTGCAAGTCAGGAGTCAAGGCATATGGTTAATGGATGGTTATCATCAATGGAGATATTTGAGCTCACTGCTTTTCTTAAGTAGAAGCTGTCCTGATGTTGCTCATTTGGAAGAGTGAGACTCCTTTCTTGCAGTAAAATATTTGGGTATCACCATAACAAATGTGAATTGTATGTTATTGTATGTATATTGTTATTCAAGATGTGGAATGAAGTTTAAAAAGTTGTTACAATAGGAGTAATTACAATGGCATTGCTGGGGAGATTTTCTACAATAAAAATGAATGGTTTGCCTAGAATGAAGTTGTTGTTTCAGACAATACTGGTTTGGACAACTGACAAACCATTAATTAATTAGTGGAACAACCTGCCTCCAGAAGTTGTGAATGCTCCAACACTGGAATTTTTAAAGAAGAGATTGGACAATCATTTGTCTGAAATAGTATAGGGTTTCCTGCCTGAGCAGGGGGTTGGACTAGAAGACCTCCAAGGTCCCTCCCAACTTTATTATTATTATTATTATTATTATTATTATTATTATTATTATTATTATTATTATTATTATTATTATTATTATTATTATTATTATTATTATTATTATACAGTGGAAAAAAGAGCTAAGTTTGTATAGCAAGGAAAATACACAGGTTAAAAAAAGGTTTTAAAATGTAAAGGAAAGAGAAGGATGGGTTTATCTGATTTGAAATTTTATTTTGCATCTTTCTGTTTGATTTGGATATAAGAATGGGTGTTACTGAAAAATAGAACACTTTTAGAGTTAGAAAAACATGACCTGACATTTGGGTGGCATGGATATTTATGCTACAATAGAATAAAGGTTAGTGTAGATATTAAAAATCTACACTATTTTAGACATGCCATATTCAGAATATGGAATAGACACAAATCTAGGTTGTGCTTGGAAACACCTTGTGTCTCTCAGCACATGAAGCATTTTATAGGGTTAGGCAGATGCAAATGGTTAGTATACTTTGACATACTATAATTTTGTCAAGGGGAATAAAAAAATAAAATCAAGAGAACAATTGATGGCAAACGTACATAGTTGCCAATGGTTTTCCAGTCACAGTTATTAGGGAGATTCAAAGTAAAAAAAAAAACTAATCTATGGTATTAAATGTTAACATTTTCACTTAATATACAGATGGAACAATGTGAAAATAGAGGGGGGGGGTAAACGAATTGAAATTTACACTGTTTATTACAATGTTATAATCTTAAAAGTGCTTTTATAAAATGATGTATTGTTGCTACATGACACCAGAGAAATTACAGTGTTCTGTAATCTATGTTGGAAATGTGAACAACAAGAAGAGTCATTTTATCATGAGTTTTTGAAAAAAGCTAAAATAGTTTATTTTGAAATGCATTGAAAATACTGATTTAGAAGATTTAAAAAATTAACATACAATTGAGACCACTCAAAAACCTCAAAGTTTTTCTTAAACACCTGAAACAAGAAAGTCCAGTTCAAATTGTGAAAAGCCATCCCTGCATTTGGAAAGATCAATATGCCTTGTTTAACATTGTGTTTCGTGTCTTTGAGTTTTGGAAATTATTAGCAGGCTGTAGCTTGCTGTAGATTTACATCCATAAACTTTTCAGCACATAGATTGGACCACTAGTTTAAATGGTTTGGCTAGATGGCATATCTAATCCTTTAGACAGCACTCAATTCTATTATACTACTGTTTTTTTTTTAAAAATAAATATTGCCAATGAATCAACCATGAATAAATACAAATTATCTTAAAATGTATTTAATGGATTAGATGTATTAGAAACTGAAGTTGTTCTTATTATACTTTTAACTCACTCCTGATTAAGAAAATATAAGTCTGAACAGTTTATGTAATTTTTGTCTAATTCAGGCATTGATCAGGTCAATACTTAACATGGTTTTAGCTGTAAAACAGCATTAGCTATTCCCCAGCCACTTTGGGAAACCATTCAAACTGAATCTTTGATCAAGTGCAGTGCTTTGTTGCAAGCTTTCAAATCTTGTTAATACCGACTTACAAAAATAAATCCTTTTTAAGAAGGGAAAAAATATTTCTAAATATGGAAAAAACAGACTAGTTTTTATTCTTTACGGAGAATTATAACATGAAAGCTAATATTTGTGAAAGAGCCATAATATCCAAATTACATGTCCAATATATACAGTATCTAACTGGGTACAAATGTTTATTTATCTACCCAAAAAATATACAGGCATCTATTGATGGTTTTCATACTGAAATAAGACTAACCGTAAGCTTATCAATTTGTATCTTGATCATTCAGACACTTATAACAATTAACTTTTTTCAGTAATATGTCCTTTCTGCTTCTGATATGGATGTTTAAAATTGTTGTAAACTAATACATATTAATATTTATCTAAATACACGGAAAGTCTTTTTTTTTAACCAGTCTTTCCTCCTGATGACTTTGTGGATATATCACAGTTTTACTAGCAACAGTGCAGAAGTGGATGTTTTTGACGTCTCAATCAAATCTAAAGTCTTGATATTCCATATAAGTCTTCAATCGAAGTATTAACAAGTACTGATCTAAACAAGTTGCTGAACTATTTAACGTGCTGCTATAAACATAGATTTTAATTAATTACCCACTCTTCAATTATAAAAGGCACTTATCATGACTTGGATAAAAATCATAAAAGAAATATATACATTCTAATTTAAGTATACAAAAGAATATGGAGAAAGAAAAAATACAGGTATTCTTCAAATTAAATAGTAGCTGAATTCAAGAAACATAGGAAAACCCTTTTGGATAATACCAAATATACAGTGCATTCAGAAAGTATTCAGACCCCTTCACTTTTGTCAATTTTGTTATGCTGCAGCCTGATTCTACAGTTGTTGAAATTCATTTTTTTCTCTCATTAATCTACACTTGGCACCCAATAATGACAAAGTGAAAATAGAATTTTAGAAATGTCTGTAAATTTATTAAAAAGAAAAAAAGCTGAAATGTCACATTGGTATAAGTATTCAGATCCTTTGCAACAACACTTGAAATTTAGCTCAGGTGCTTCCCAGGTCTCTTGATTATTGCTGACAAGTTTCTACACCTTGATTGGAGTCTACCTGTGGTAAATTAAATTGATTGGACATGACACACACTTATTTATAGAAGGTCTCACAGCTGACAATGCATAGTGTAGCAGAGCAAAAGCCATGAGGTCAAAGGAACGGCCTGCAGAGTTCATTGCATGGCACAGATCTGGGGAAGACTACAATAAAATTTCTGCTGCACTAAAGATTCCTAAGAGCACAGTGGCCTCCATAATTTTCAAATGGAAGAAGTTTGGAACAACCAGGACTCTTCCAAGAACTGATTGCCTGGTCAAACTGAGCAATCGGGGGAGAAGGGCCTTAATAAGTGAGGTGACCCGATGGTCACTCTGACTGAGCTCCAGAGATCCTGTGTGGAGATGAGACAGAGTTCCAGAAGGATAACCATCACTGCAGCCCTCTGCCGATCTGGGCTTTATGGCAGACTGGTTAGAGGGAAGCCTCTCCTCAGTGCAAAACACATGAAAACCCACTTGGAGTTTGCAAAAAAGCACCTTAAGGACTCTCAAACTTTGAGGAACAAGGTTCTCTGGTCTGATGAAACCAAGATTGAACTCTTTGGCCTCAATTCTAAATGTTATGTCTGGAAGAAACCAGGCACCGCTCATCAGCTGCCTAATACCATCCCTACAGTGAAGCATGGTGGTTGCAGTAGCATGCTGTGAGGGTGTTTTTCAGCAGCAGGGACTGGGAGACTTGCCCAGGTTGAGGGAAATCTGAATGGAGCAAAGTACAGGAATATCTTAAATGAAAATCTGTTTCACAGTGCTCACAGGGACTCACTTTCCAACATGACACACAGTCAAGACAATACAGGAGTGGCTTAGGGACAACTCTGTGAATGTTCTAGAGTGGTCCAGTCAAGCCCTGACTTGACCCCTATTAAACATCTCTGTAGGGACCTGAAAATGGCTGTCCACCAACGGTCACCATCCAACGAGACTGAGCTTGAGAGGATTTGAAAGGAAGAATGGCAGAAAATCCCCCAATCCAGGTGTGCAAAGCTTGTCGCATCATACCAACATGGACTCGAGGCTGTAATTGCTGTCAAAGGTGCCTCAACAAAATACTGAGTGAAGGGTCTGAATACTTATGCTAATGTAATATTTCATTTTTTTTTCTTTTTAATAAATTTACAGACATTTCTAACATTCTGTTTTCACTTTTTATGAGGTACTGTGCAGATTAATGAGAAAAAATGAATTTCAACAATTTTAGAATTAGCTGCAGCATAATAAGTGAAGGGGGTTTGAATACTTTCTGAATACACTGTATATCTAGGGCAGTATTCTATGTCACACAAAGGTCAATGATATGCTTCCAAGAATCTTAGTAGCATCCTTGTAATTTCTCTCAGTACCAGATATTCAAGACATTCTTATTTAAATTCTGAAAGTAGAATACAATTATCAACACTCATTGCCATTAATAGTCTTATCCTCCATTAATTTATCTAACTCTTTTTTGGAGCTACCTAATTGGTTGCAATGTTTGCTGGGGAAGGTACCAAGTTGTTGTTATGCTCATTATGTCAAACTGAGACAATGCTTCTTCCAACAAATTAGAATAGAATAGAATAGAATAGAATAGAATAGAATAGAATAGAATAGAATAGAATAGAATAGAATAGAATAGAATAGAATAGAATAGAATAGAGTTGGAAGAGACCTTGGAGGTCTTCTAGTCCATCACCATTTCAGACAAATGGCTGTCCAATATCTTCTTAAAAACTTCTAGTGTTGGAGCAACTTCTGGAGCCAAGTTGTTCCACTGATTAATCATTCTAACTGTCAGGAAATTTATTCTTAGTTTCTAGGTTGCTTCTCTCCTTGATTAGTTTCCATCCATTGCTTTTTGTCCTGCCTTCAGTGCTTTGGAGAATAGCTTGACTCTCTCTTCTTTGTGGCAACCCCTGAGATATTGGAACACTGCCAGTTTTTATAAATTGGTTTATTCTAACTAAATATATACATAGCAGCCAAATCCACAAAATATCTACAAACAAACTAAAACTAGCCAGACAGCTACAATACTATAGCCAAGTAAAATCCTATTATTGTAGACAGCGTCTAATGGGGCTTGACTGAACCAGACCTACTTAAAATTACAGTATATTACTACATACCAAATTGATGATTATCACCATAACTAATGGCAGGGAATCCCATAAGGAATGGAAACCAAACAAGTTTCATAAGTACATGTGTGCTTGATCTTTTTAGGTTATATGTGTACATATACCTACTTCAATCAAACATAAGTTTTATGACAGTTTATCCTAATTCATCTAGTGTAAAATTCAAATTAAATTTTTTCCTGATTTACTTAGCTCCATAGTACCATATTTTTCCGTGCATAAGACACAACCTGGTATAACACGCTCTGGCATGGAGAGTTCCAACCTTACAGCAAACAAAGTCAGTGCTAGGAGCAACCGCCTCCCAGTGCTCTAAATAGATGCCTCCTGGCCGGCCCCACCCCCCATCTACCTAACCAGCATCCGGCACGATGAGCATGCATAGTCAGTTCACAGCAGCAGTCTTCCGACCCTGGTAAACAAACCAGCATGAGCACCATCATGACAGCAAGGTAAGGGAAGTGAAGGCAGGTTTTAAACTCCCCGCCATTTATCTGCACCGATCAGCTGTTCAGCGGAGCGCCGAACAGCTGAGCCGGCAAATCCGGACGTTCGGCCGGCTGCTATTATCAAGCAGGATGGCTTCGCAGCTGTGTTCCATAGGGTCCCCGGCCAGCATACAGGTACGAGGGAGGGAAAGGGCTGTCGCTGCCATCCATGCTGCTGGTCCCATCCGTTGCCTCCGGATGCTGCTATCCGACGATCTTGCCCCCTCCCCCCTCCTGTTAGTGGCAAGCCCATAAGGGCTTGACATCTGCACCAGACGCATGGCAGCGGCATGTAAAGAACCCACACAGGCATGCCCTGGGCTATGGAGGTTACCATTATTTTTTCGTGTATAAGATGCTGCACTTGTGTAAGATGCATCTGATTTTTGAACAGGGTGTTTGCAGGAAAAAATAACGTCTTATACACGGAAAAATACGGTACATAGGATATGTATTTGCCTCATTCTATAATCCCACAGTCTGCATTCTTCTATTTTTTTAACTTTATTGCCTTATTATAATGTTTAATTCTGAGATACCTATCACTTCCTGCTATTTCTTTTCTTTCTCTGCAGCAAGCCAGACATCCATGGTTTTTGTTTATTTGTCTTTTTGAAATAAGT
Organism: Azemiops feae; assembly: GCA_023970755.1. Taxonomy (NCBI): domain Eukaryota; kingdom Metazoa; phylum Chordata; class Lepidosauria; order Squamata; family Viperidae; genus Azemiops; species Azemiops feae. The sequence goes on from JALGBA010000364.1 coordinate 297,566, forward strand.
GCTTCTTCAAGCAGCTGTTTAGGCAATTATTTTGAACTCATGAAATTCCTGACAGCAATAGCATTAAAAGGGAATGCTGCTCACAGCATGAATCCTTCTCTTGACTGTGATAATTAACACAACAAAGAGATCAGTACCACTTTCCACTGAACATCTAGGGTTTTAAAGATCTGATTAAAACTGCCCATATTGACTGGAATTATTTCATGAATAGAATTTAAAGATTTTACCTTAGTGCTTCTATAACCAGAATTTATGAATCTGGTTATATGATATATGTGACTTTCATTCATCTTGGTCCTAGATAAGAATTTACTAAATATAAGTTCTATCTTTAAATATAAGTTCTATCATTTTAAAGAAAGAATGGCTGTCATCTATTATGAGGTTTTGAATGTTGAGCTTTTTAAAACGTGAATTTCAATTTATATATTCAACTATTTTGTTTCAATTAATTGCCTTTTTTCTGACTGAATCTTCAGTTTTAATAGCTGTAAGGAATAGTTTTCTATATGCTAGGAGCATCTATGCATATTGAAGTTAGTTAAAAGAGTAAGTTCTTTTGGGCTGCTCATTAGTAAGCATTTAACTAAACTTTCAAATTTATTCAAAAGTAGGTGAAATCAGTAGTGGGATTCAGCCGGTTCACACCACTTCGGCAGAACCGGTAGCTAATTTTTTGTTGCCCAAGCCCAAAATGGACTTCTGGAAGCTGCATCCACACAGAGAACCGGTTGTTCACATATTTGAATCCCAGCATTGGGTGAAATTAATTTGATTTGAAAATATAGAGATGAAAGAGACAAATTGATAGTTTCATCCATCTCTTCCAACTGCTTTCTCAGAAAAAAATTGCAATTCTCTTTTCAAGAGGATATAATAGTCAGCTAATACATGACAATGTAGCAAAAGAGCATAGATAACTCCTTAAATCAAGTAGCACATTTACTAGCAGTTTTCATTCATACACTGATCCAGTGCCTGTACTTTGCATAGAATCTGTCTACTAATAGTGAAGTCGCACCAATCGCAGTCATTTTTGTATCTTAAGGGGGATGTAATCCACTACTTTATTTCTCTAGTGGTATATGGGTTAAACCACACTACATTCAGGCTAATGTCTTCAGAATAGTCCCACTGTGTGGTGGGCTTGATTCTAAAAGAACATTTAAAGAACTTGAAGACCAAATGACTTTGGTTAGATTACACATCAGCTTGATCATTACACAGAATCAAATACACAAAATTAAGTGACATCAAATAAGAATTGTTTTTTTTTAAATAAGAGTCTGAAATGAATTTTAATTTTACATGTGTTTGGGAAATGTGAACACAGGAAGCCCCATAAGTTAGATCTATCCTCAGTTCAGAGCAATCACTTAATTAGATTCTCCTTGGTTTGTCATCCCACTTGCAGTCTTTTTGAACAATTGAAAGACAATGCAGAGAGTTGACTGCAATGTTCAAGGATGAGAAAGCAGGAGTGGCATTCAGTGAAATTAAGCTTGAAAAGAACTATTGGAAACTTTGGAAATGCTATTTAAGTAATCTGAACAATTAGGTGTTTAAGACTACGCAGCACTTTAGAGTCAAAGGCAAAACTATACTTTGAAGCTCATGGTGTAGTATATGCCTGGAACTCTATTTATCCATTCATCTTCCTAGGATTGAATAGTTACATGGAATCCAAGAAAAGGTCCTTCTTTAAGGAACTGCAGACAATGCTATATTTACATATTGAAAAACAATGTCTCCAATATTGTAAATCAACAGAAGATGGCAGTTAAGATGGCAATTTAGTACGTGGTAAGTTCTGACATCTTCTTTAGCATCCATTCTTTTACTTAAGATGGCAATTGATTAGAAGCCGCAGTGAGAAATTGTAATTTTTCATGAAATGGTGATCAATGAATACTTGTTGCTGTGCTTTAAGCAATGTGTCATGATTGAATTTGCAATGGCTGAAAGAGTCCTTCCAATTGAAATTTACTGTTGAATGTAGGTTTATGGTGATTAGTTTGTCTATGGTTAAGATACCAAGCTAGATTCCAAGTTCTAATCCCCCCTTAGGCATGAAAGCCAGCTGGGTGACTCCCTTTCAGCCCAACGCACCTCACATGGCTGTTGTGAGAAAAAATAGGAGAAGGAAGGAATATTACAGTATATATTTCATCACCTTGAATTATTTATAAAAATAGTAAAGGCAGGGTAACACACACACACACATTCTCTTGACATGAATATTGTGCATAACTGGGCCAAAGGTAAAGATAGTGAGGTGAATTATGAAAATTTGATGGTATTATCAATAAAGAAGTAGATGAACTATGATAGCCACCAATGTTGGCTATCAAATGTTGATGAACTTCTGTTTTCTTCTGCAACTTCTTCTAATTGCAAAACTATCTCTTACTCTAGGATTACAAAGAAGCTCTCTTTTTTCTATTGTCTAATAATTTGTTTTTCTAAATGTCAAAATTACAAGTCATAAATGTATTTTTTCTGTTTCATGCAAAAAGTCTGTAAGTTGCCATAAATGTAGTTATTATCATTTCTCTAATCGAGAAAGCTGATTTAGACATTACTGTGTCATGGTTCCGACAGATGAAACTCTTCAAAAGAACTTCGAGGCATTGTTTACCTTAAAGAATCTTTTATTCGAGAAACAAAGTATCGGCACTACATAGTTAAAGCCAAAAACTGAAATCCCCTCCCCTGGGCACAAAGTAGCAAAGTACAATTCCCTCTTCCAATTAACAGTCATAAATCACATTCCCCAATTAGCTTGAAGTGCGGGCTTTCTCCCCAGCTCTCCAGCCCGCCAAATCTTTATCAACTCTGGGCGCAATAACCTTGATTCCCACAGCTGAGTTATTATTGTTATGACTAACTGGACTCTCATCCACATCCCCCCTCCCAGCATCAAGTAACTCTAAAAGCGAAAGAGAAAAGATGGCTACATTTCCATCTGTTGTCAAAGCAAGAACATCTGATGTTAGCAGCATTGACATCCTGCAAGTTCAATAATGTTCACCAACCATTCCTCAACTGTGAATAGTTTAGACTTTTTCCACTTTGGGGCATATAGTCATCTCCCCTAAAGCTGTCTTTTTGTTTCTTTTGATCTTTTCTTTCTGCCCTTTTTTCTTTTTTTTCTTTTTTCCTTAGTTTCTTTATTCTGTATTTGTTAGCTTTTGTGTTCTCTTTTATACTTTTAATAAAATTTATATAAAAATAAATATTTATAAATTGATTAAGGACAATTGCTGTCCTTAATCTACTCAAACTGAAATTGTTCTCAAGCCTTCATATCTACATGTAGATCACATTAAGTATATTGAAAGATTAGGACAGGAAGGGTAGCTTGCATGCTAACAGCAGAGATAAAAGCTTTAAGCAATTACATTTTTAGATACTGCTGTCACATTATAAGAATGAAGATTTCTTCACAGCAGCATGAGAGGTGATGAAATGTGCATTTAACATTATGATCCAGAAATGAAGAACCAATCTATGGAATACAATCACAAAATTTCACCAGGAATTAAAATAAAATAAATGAAGCACTTAAATTTTGAAAGAAAGATTGCAGCAAAAGACGTTAATTTTGCTGCAACATGAAAACAATCAACTGTACACTTCATGAACCATCTACAAGGGAAGTGCAAAGGTGTATCTCATCAACAAAGCCCACTGTCCATCCAGACTTGGCATCATGAAATTTCCACATTTTTCCAAATTGGAGGATGTTTTCATGGGCATCTCTTTGCCTCAAAAGAAGAGGTATAAAATACTATCAAGGCTTTATCAAAAAGTCAAAGTGTGTAATTCTTTCATGATAGCTTTAAGGATGATGTTCATCACTGGCAGAAGTTTATAGTGAATGATTGTGTTTATGTGGAGAAGTAAGCATGGGTATCCAAAATCTAATTTCAATGATTATTTTTCTGTTTCATTTGTTAAAATATCCATATTTAAACTAAAGTTATGATGTTTTGGTACTGCTGTTCATTCAGCAACCATACACCTACTTAGGAGGGGTAGCAAAGAGGATCTTGACTTGTTTCTTCTTTCTTCTGTCACTAGCTCAGTGCAGTTCTGTTTCAAAGAAGTGTGTTCCAAAATTTTAAGTAAATTGGATTAGACTGCCTTAAATTGAATTGTGACAGAACAATGTATTTTTGAAATTTTAGAATTAATTCTAACTTTGGAGCATATTGGGCAGCATATAGTTAGGGTTAGGATTACCCCAAGATTATTTGATGGAATCTATATCCTGCAGGATGGAATCCTTTTCTGAGCACTAGATTACACTAGGTGAATGATGGTTTTAATGAAAAAAAAAGTTTTATATTATATACCTTATATTTTGCATTTTAGTCCCAAACATATAAAAATTGGCATATAAATCATATAAAAATTGAATTAATGTCTGTGATATTTTGTAAAACAAAACAAAACAAAACACAAACATTTTCCTTGCTTACATAATGCATAGAAACTACAATATCAATAAAGCAATGGAGCCAAAGTCCACAAAATGTTTATTCAGAGTGATTGAATATGTGTGTGTGTTTGTGTCTGTGTGTTTATGTCTGTGTGTGCTTACTTCTCAGGATACAAGAAAAAGCGACAGCCACAAACACCTGCAGTTGAGAAATAACTGGTACCAAACTTTAGTTGTTTCTCAGAGAAATTGGGATCATATAAGAGAGACAAGATTGTGGGGAAAAAGAAATTCTAGTTCTGCAAGACCAAAGAAACTAACTGAAGATTTACTTCACTGACTACATCACTTTTTCTTCATTTTGCTACCTACTCTAGCTGTCTTTTGATACTCTCTTCTTTTCATGTTCTCACTCCTCTTTCCCTTGGAGACTGTCAGACATCATCAGAGAAGCTTTTCCTTTGACTGATTCTTCAAAAACACATAGGTGTCTGTTAAATCACTGCTTGCAACTGTGACTCTGTTTTAGCATGTTGTATCTTGGAACTGACTGAATCCTAGTAAAAAAATGTGTCCAATGGCTGGAAATGTTATTTTAAAATATTTTTAAAATGCAGACATGATTTAATTTTGAAGATAATGGTCGAGTATTTCAGTGTCAAAAGCCAAAGGGCACAAAAATACGACTGCAAAATTTTGTCACTTTATGTAGTAGCATAAAGCAGGTCCATAAACCTAATCTTGGTATTATATCAGCCCTAAAATTGTCAGGTGTCACCAGTGCATTCTAAAATTTGTGACTGAATGATCTGAGTCTTTTAAAAAATGTAAACCATAAAGACTATATAGGAATAAATGAATTGAATTTTATTATAATCAAATATAGAAATAATTGAAAATGTTCTCTTTTTAGCCATAAAAGAGCAGCCTAAGGCATGCCCCTCAAAAGAAAGGGAACTTATTGATCTTTGTTCCTCTAGTAGCCTCCATCTTAGCTTTAGAATATCTAGGGTTTAATATGCTCTTTCTTTTTATGGTCTATATGAAACAGGGACTTAAAAATCTGTTGTTTAATTTGTTATATATGAATCATTTTTTTATTCATAAGAAATTAAGGATTTAGAAACAATAACAAAATTACTACTACTATAAAAACAAACTCCTTCATGGATTACTGCCTTGTCGTGGTGAAGGAGCTTGTGTAATTCAATGAAGCTATGAGCTATGCCATGCACGGCCACCCAAGACGGACAGGTCATAGCAGAGAGTTCTGACAAAATGTGATCCACTGGAGAAGGAAATGGCAACCCACTCCAGTATCTTTGCCATGAAAACCCCATGGACAGTACCAAAAGGCAAAAAGATATGACGCTGGAAGATGAGCCCCTCAGGTCGGAAGGTGTCCAATATGCTACTGGGGAAGAGCAGAGGGCTAGTACTAGTAGCGCCAGAAAGAGTGAAGCGACTGGGCCAAAGCCGAAAGGACGCTCAGCTGTGGATGCATCTGGTGGTGAAAGGAAAGTCCGATGCTGTAAAGATCTTTTCTCCATAGGAACCTGGAATGTAAGATCCATGAATCAAGGCAAGCTAGATGTGGTCAAACAAGAGATGACAAGACTGAACATCGACATCTTAGGAATCAGCGAACTAAAATGGACAGGAATGGGTGAATTTAACTCAGATGACCATCAGGTATACTATTGCGGGCAAGAATCCCTCAGAAGAAATGGAATAGCCTTCATAGTCAATAAAAGAGTAGGAAAAGCAATACTGGGATACAATCCCCAAAATGACAGAACGATCTCAGTGCGAATCAAGGCAAACCAGTCAATATCACAGTAGTCCAAGTGTATGCCCCAACCACTGGTGCTGAAGAGGATGAAATTGACCGGTTCTATGAAGCCCTACAGCACCTTATAGAATTAACACCAAAAAATGATGTCCTTATCATCATGGGGGATTGGAATGCTAAAGTAGGAAGCCAAAAGATAACTGGAATAACAGGCAAGTTTGGCCTTGGAGTACAAAATGAAGCAGGGCACAGGCTGATAGAATTTTGTCAAGAGAATACAATGGTCATAGCAAACACTCTTTTCCAACAACCCAAGAGACGGTTCTACACATGGACATCACCAGACGGTCAACACAGAAATCAGATTGACCATGTGCTCTGCAGCCAAAGATGGAGAAGCTCTATACAGTCAGTAAAAACAAGACCAGGAGCTGACTGTGGCTCAGATCATGAGCTTCTCGTTGCAAAATTTAGGCTTAAATTGAAGAAAGTAGGGAAAAGCACTAGGCCACTCAGGTATGAACTAAATTATATCCCTGATGAATATACAGTAGATGTGACAAACAGATTTAAGGAATTAGATCTGATAGACAGAGTGCCTGAAGAACTATGGACGGAGGTTCGCAACATTATACAAGAGGTAGCAACTAAAACCATCCCAAAGAAAAAGAAATGCAAGAAAGCAAAATGGCTGTCTGAGGAAGCTTTGCAAATAGCTGAGGAAAGAAGGGAAGCGAAAGGCAAGGGAGAAAGAGAAAGATACACCCAATTGAATGCAGAATTCCAGAGAATAGCTAGAAGAGATAAGAATGCCTTCTTAAATGAACAGTGCAAAACAATAGAAGAAAACAATAGAATAGGGAGGACCAGAGATCTCTTCAAGAAAATTGGAGATATGAAGGGAACGTTTCATGCAAAGATGGGCATGATAAAGGACCAAAATGGCAGGGACCCAACAGAGGCAGAAGAGATTAAGAAGAGGTGGCAAAACTACACAGAAAAACTATAGAAGAATGAGCTTAACGTCCCAGATAACCACGATGGGGTGGTCACTGACCTCGAGCCAGACATCCTAAAATGTGAAGTGAAATGGGCCTTAGGAAATCTGAGCAACAACAAAGCTAGTGGAGGTGACAGTATTCCAGCTGAGCTATTCAAAATCTTAAAAGACAATGCAGTAAAAGTGCTACACTCAATTTGCCAGCAAATTTGGAAAACTCAACAGTGGCCACAGGATTGGAAAAGGTCAGTTTACATTCCAATTCCAAAGAAAGGCAATGCCAAAGAATGTTCAAACTATCGCACCATTCACTCATTTCACATGCTAGTAAAGTTATGCTTAAAATCCTACAAGCTAGACTCCAGCAATATGTGGATTGAGAACTACCAGAAGTACAGGCAGGATTTTGAAGAGGCAGAGGAACTAGAGATCAAATTGCCAACATATGCTGGATCATGGAGAAAGCTAGGGAGTTCCAGAAAAACATCTACTTCTGCTTCATTGACTATGCTAAAGCCTTTGATTGTGTGGATCACAACAAATTGTGGCAAGTTCTTAAAGAGATGGGAGTACCAGACCCTCTTATTTGTCTCTTGAGAAACCTATATGCGGGCCAAAAAGCAACAGTGAGAACTGGACACGGAACCACTGATTGGTTCAAAATTGGGAAAGGAGTCCAGCAAGGCTGTATACTGTCACCCTGCCTATTTAACTTATATGCAGAGCACATCATGAGAAAGGCAGGGCTAGATGAATCAAAAGTTGGAATTAAGATTGCCAGGAGAAATATCAACAACCTAAGATATGCAGATGATACCACTCTAATGGCAGAAAGTGAAGAGGAGCTAAAAAGCCTCTTGATGCAGGTGAAGAAGGAAAGTGCAAAAGTTGGCTTGAAACTCAACATTAAGAAAACCAAGATCATGGCATCCGGCCCTCTCAATTCCTGGCAAATAGATGGGGAAGAAATGGAGGTAGTGACAGATTTTATTTTCCTAGGCTCCAAGATCACTGCAGATGGGGACTGCAGCCAAGAAATTAAAAGACGCTTGCTCCTGGGGAGGAAAGCTATGGCAAATCTAGACAGCATACTAAAAAGCAGAGACATCACCCTGCCAACAAAAGTGCATATGGTCAAGGCCATGGTTTTCCCAGTTGCAATGTATGGCTGTGAAAGTTGGACCATAAGAAAGGCTGAGCACCAAAGAATTGAGGCCTTTGAACTATGATGCTGGAGAAGACTCCTGCGAGTCCCTTGGACTGCAAGGCGTTCAAACCGGTCAGTCTTAGAAGAGATCAACCCCGACTGCTCTTTAGAAGCCCAGATCCTGAAGTTGAAACTCAAATACTTTGGCCACCTAATGAGAAGGAAGGACGCACTGGAGAAGAGCGTAATGCTGGGAAAGATTGAGGGCAATAGAAGAAGGGGACGACAGAGAATGAGGTGGTTGGATGGAGTCACTGAAGCAGTAGGCGTGAGCTTAAATGGACTCCAGAAGATGGTAGAGGACAGGAAGGCCTGGAGGAACGTTGTCCATGGGGTCGCAATGGGTCGGACATGACTTCGCAACTAACAACAACAACAACAAATAAAAACAAAGATAAATGAAGAACATGTCTGTTTAAATGTGGCATGTATTATTTAATAATAATAATAATAATAATAATAATAATAATAATAATAATAATAATAATAATAATAATAATAATAATAATAATAATAATAATAATAATAATAATAATAAAGTTGGAAGGGACCTTGGAGGTCATCTAGTCCAACCCCCTGCTCAGGCAGGAAACCCTATACCATTTCGGACAAATGGCTGTCCATTTCTTCTTATACGTTTTATTGCACCTGAAATTAAAAGTAAGATTGTGTTTAAAACACCATGCAACATTCTACAATATAGTTGCAGCTAATTTGTGAGATAAAATAATGGGAAGCTGCTTCGTTTGATTTGTCTTATTTGTTCCATTGTTTCTGGGTGCAGAATATCAGCAATCTAGTTCTTGTGAAATAAGTGTTCATATTTCACAAATAAAAATAAAGGCAACTTATTTTTCCAAATAGTACAGAATAAGTTATTTTCTAAGAATATTGGGGTTTGGTTTGTTGGTAACTGTGTTTCTAGCACAGATATCCTGTTTTGGAACCCAAAATCAATCTAACAATTCTTCAGTTTGGCCAAAAGAAAAACCTTATCAGTAAGCAGAAATCATTGCTAATCTAAGTGTTAACAAGGCATTAATGTAAGTAGCAGAAAAGTATTTCCAATACATAGCCTGTGCCCTTGGTTATTGAAAACCAACATTAGAAATCAGATTGGAGCCTTGTGTGGCCTTGAAATGGCATACCACCTTGAAATAAGAATGAAAGGAGTGAAAAGTAATAGCCTGTCCAGTACAATGAATAAAGCTAAATGTCCTCACCTCACAGCATTAGTATTTCTTTCTTTTTTTTAAAGTAATGGCATACACAGCCATATTAGTATGCAGTGACATGTGCCAGCCTATCATCTATAGCAGATGTTGTGGTTTCATTTACAGACCTTCCCACAGTACCTAGCAACAGCCTTTGAAAAGCCATTATACCTCAGCCCATAAAGCCACTCAAAATTTTCAGTATGTTTTCCTCAAAAAGTGCTTGTTTTGCAGGATAGAGCTGGGGTCAATAAAATGGATTGGGTGTCACTTAAAGCAACTGACATCTTAATCTCCTGCAGGCCCCTGTCCTTAATCTCTACAGGACATAAGTCAGAAACATGAGCTGTTCACACAGGTATGAACTATTGAGCTCCTTAATGTAAATTCAAAGGTAACATTTATCAGTGCATTTCTGGAATTATTTTAGTGTAGTAACTGCCTATAGAAGGTGAACATTTTCCAACCCTCGATAACAACTTCCCTATCAAAAAATACACATAACTTCCAAGAGTCTTGTATATCCAAGGACCATTTAAATTCCAAAAGAAATAAATGTATTTAGGTGTTATAACCAATTTAAGTTAGACACATTTCATTAAACCAACTCAACTATCATCTTTACGTAGTTAATGCTGAATGAAATGAAGCCAAGGAGGGCCTCTCAGCTATGAATTATGGTACAACACATCCATATTTTTCAACTTCCTTGAAATGTTAATCAAATAAAATTAAGTCATTCTACAGTGGGCTGCTACATTTTTGATCCAGCAATTCTTACATTCCCCAAAATATACACAAGGAAATTGATATATAACCTATAATGTCCATGCATACATCTTTGTGATATTGTTTGGCTACTACTTATGCTGATATGGCATAAGCTGTATTATATACTCAACTTGCTACAGATATGTACAGTTAATTTTTTGGTCTTCTGCCATCACAAAGCTCCTTTGTATACACACATAGTAACTATAACATTTCTTTTTCCTGTATTTCCTAGAGTTTAATGGGTATTTACCCTGGTACTTTTCAGCTCCTATGACCCATGATCCCTGGAATATTTTTCAAGAAGAATAAAATTTCATTGTATATATAAGTTATATTTTATACATTTACATCCATAATAGATACATTTATACAAGGCCAATAATTTTAATCCTATAATATATTTACTTAGGAAGCAAAGTATGGCTTTTTACTACATATCTTAAAAAGCAAACACAAAAACTTACTGCAGACCATTATCTTTATAGCATCCTATGTAACACATAGACCATGGGTTGGCAACCCGCAGCTCTGGAGCCGCATGCGGCTCTTTCGTCCTTCTACTGTGGCTCCCAGTCCTCCTCCGCCATTTGCAGAGAGAGAGACAGAGACAGAGACAGAGACAGGCACTTGCGCTTCCCTTCTCTCTCTCTCTCTCTCTCTCTCCCTCTCTCCCCCCCTCTCTCTCCCCCTCCCTCTCCCTCCCTCCCTTCCTCCCTCTTCTCTCCCTCTCTCTCTTCTCTCTCAATCCCTCCTATCCTTCTCTCCTTTCTGCCCATCATTCATTACATCGGTCCTAGCACCCAACACGTCGCGCCCACACATTGTGCGCAGTGAACAACACAAGTTTTTCTAACTGCTTGCGGGGATAGAGAGGAGGGGAACGGCCTGAATGGAATTGGACAAATGAACAACGCTTGTGTGTAACGAGTCCCAACACGCACATCTCAGGCACCCCCACCCCACACGGCGATATATAGTGTGCCAGCCATTCAGCATAACGGCTGGTCTCCACTGGAGCTCTTCTCTGTCCTAGGTTGCCGTCCTCTTCCCCATCAGTGGATTGTTTGTGTGTGTTGTGTGTGTGGTGTGATAGAGACAGAGGACAGAGAGGAGACAGAGAGACAGAGACAGAGAGAGGCACTTGTGCTTCCCTTCTACTCTCTGTCTCTCTCTCGCGTCGTCCTCTCTCTCTCTCTCTCTCTCTTTCTTCAACCATGACCAGGCCCCAGCCAGCCAGACACCATCGCCGATCTTCTCTTCACCTGGCCATCTGGCCTCACACTCTCCTCCTCCTCTTCCTCGTCATCAGCACTCAATCGGCTGCTAGCAGCTTGGATGGCTCTGCTCCATCCGAGCAGAGCCACCCAAGCTGCTAGCAGCCGATTGAGTGCTGATGACGAGGAGGAGGAGGAGAAGAGCTTGAGGCCAGCTGGTCAGGTGAGGAGAAGATCGGCAGTGGTGGCTGGCTGGCTGGGGAGGGGGGATCATGGTTGGAGAAAGAGAGAGAGAGAGAGAGAGAGAAGGGAAGCACAAGTGCCTCTCTCTGTCTCTGTCTCTGTCTCTCTCTCTCTCTCTCTCTCTCTCTCACACACACACACACACACACACACATACACACACACACAAACACACTGAGTGGGGGAAGAGGACTGGCAGACCAAGGGCAGGAGAGGAGCGCTGGTGGAGAGCCAGCCGAATAAGAATGTCCGCAGTGTGCCAGCCGTGGCGGGGTGCCTGAGATGCGGTGGGTGTCTTAAGGCAGCTGTGTTCATTTGTCCCATTCCATTCAGGCCGGTTCCTCCTCCTCTCGATCCCCACGAGAGCAAGATAGAAAAACTTGTGTGTGTGTGTGTGTGTGTGTGTGCGCATGTGTGGGCGCTTGGACCGGATTAATGAATGAATGGGCAGAAAGAGAGAGAAGGAGAGGGAGGGAGAGGGAGAGAGAGAGAGGGAGGAAGGGAGGGAGGGAGAGAAGAGGAGGGGAGAGGGAGAGAGAGAGAGAGGAGAGAGAGGGAGAGGTAAGAGAGAGAGAGAGAGAGAATGAATATATGTGGTTGTCTTTACTGGACTTTTAGTAAAGAATTTAATGAAATATTTTAATGTTGTTTTAATTAAGAGATGAGGTATGGGATAATTATGCTGTATTTAAGATGGTAGATAATACTAAAATTGTTTTTTACCTATTGGGATGAAGGAAAAAGGTTTTTTTCCCCTCTTTCCTGTCCTTTTTTTTTTCCTCCACAATTTTTTTATTTTCTATTTTTATATTTGTAGTTTTTATAGTTTGCACCGCTTTTTATTTCATAATACGAGGAGGACTCAAATAGACATTGAGTATCTTATTTGAAAGTAACCTTCGACCTAGCGTCTTTTTTTTTGGAGTTCAAAATGTTTTTGTTGCATGCAGAAATAAAAATTTTGTTTTCTTTGTAGCAGTTCATGATTTAATAAATGCAACACACTATAGTTTTTTTTATACATAGCATAAAGGTAAAAACGATATATGCAGTGTTATTTTCATTTTAGATGTCAAAAAGGTTTTTGTGGCTCCCAGTGTTTTCTTTTCTGTGGGAAATGGGTCCAAATGGCTCTTTGAGTGTTTAAGGTTGCCGACCCCTGACATAGACCTTATATAGTCACTCCTTGGCTTTTTGGCTAAGATCAACTATAGTGGATGATATAAAAACAATGTTCTCATTGGATTTAATTTATAAAGTGCAGTGCTATTCCAAAGCAATAAATAAGCCTGCTTATCATATCCGTCCTTGCAATTATTTCTTTTTATTATCAAAAGAAAAATAAAATCTTCCTCTCAGATCACCGAACAGATGCTCAGACTTTTTGACAGATCTGATGGCAACCTTACATCACTAGTAAAGTAAATCCATTGCCAATTTCCTTCATGGTGTCCAACTCTTACCTTATATTTGAAACATTAGATATACAAATATTCTAAATTGCTTCAGGATTGCACAGCTCTTTAAAAAATAGAATTAAAATTGCTTGTAACTAGACTTCAAATTTCTTCAAATTGTGACCTGGAAATAAGAAATTGTCCAATTCCTACTGTCAAGGCAGAAGTCTTATCTTCCCCTGTGTATGTGAGTGTGTGTGTGTGTGTGTGTGTGTGTGTGTACATACATACATACACATATATAAAAAAATTATTAATAAATGTAATGTATTTATATTAATTTATTATTTTAATTAATTTAATTGTTAATTTAATTAATATATTTTCATTAACAGTTTTGAAAAAAGATGAAGTTGAATAAAAATAGAAAAATATAAAGCAGTGACTTCTGATGTTCTTCACAACAGTTATGAGTACAAATATGTTTGAAAATGAATATTTTTGGTGTTTTATTTTAGGTAATACCTGGCAATGAATTTACAACACTGTTTTGACAATGGATGTACAAATGGCAAAAGACATATCTAAATTTATATTGCAAGAGAAAAATACAAAAATTAAAACTAAAGTATTAAAAGATGCAAAAGAAAGAGGAACAGTCTCCTATTTTATTAATCTGTTCCTTTATTTTATTTTCCTTTTATCTTTCATATTTACTGTATCTTTATATTTGAATGTACTTATTTTATATGTAAAATATTTTTTTAAAAAAAATAATAGAAACATATTCATTTTAAATCATTTAAATCATTTTTTTCACAATTTGACACTTAGCTGCAATTCAAATTTATTGTTGAAATTATAAAGTGTGTTCATTCCAAACCACAATTCTTCAGAGACTACTAAACTGCATTGTTAAAGTGGTTATTATTTCAAGTACTTTCAAATAAAGAGTTGGAATATTCCATATTAACAATAATTAAAGTCTGATAGAATATAAAATATATTTCTTGTGATCAAAACATGAGAGTAATTTGATAAACCTGTTTGGTTGGAAACATAAAATAATGGTAGGACACATTATATGATATAGGTTTGGCCAACTATCATTTTATTTTGCTTTACCATTCATAAATTCGTTCCATGCTTTTGAAAAGAATATATGATTTGAAGATATGATACAACTGGTTTATATTTCCACATTCTACATTCTTTATATTAGTGATATAGCTGGGAATAATTCTTAATTAATCCCCAGCATTTTTATCTGCCATAATTTAGATGAAAGTCCTGACACTCAAACAGAATAAAGTATGAAATGTTTTCTCAAATTGTCTATTTTATTTGTTTTGCTTGTTCTGTTCTATTTAATCAGTTCTTGAAGTCTGAAAGACTTAACCAACTCGATCTTATGAATTGTATTTAATTAAATTAAACTAAATTAAAATACAAAAGCTACTCTTGTATTTTACAAATAAACTGAGCTAACATTTTATGAGAACAAAAAAGTCAGCAAATAAGGCAGAACTTGTTTATCATTGGGTAGCATAATCAATTGCCTCAGGCAGCAACCACTGAGAGTTGGCAGCACAAACATATATTTGTACAACTAAAAAATATGCATTGTCAATAAAGTTAAATGTAAAACTAAAGTAAGGCAGCCCTATTATTTATTTATTTCATTTTTAAATCTCACTTTATTAATTTATAAATAACTCAAGGCAGCAAACATACATAATTTCCTCCTCCTATTCATTAATAATCAACAAGTAAGACTAATGGCTATGTACTTTCTTCTTTACCCTAAGTGAAAGTGTACAGTGGCTACCCATATATGCTAATAATCACCATGCCTAGCTAGCATATTTAAATGATGCTTTATTTTAACAAATTATGCCACTCCACTTTGTTAACATTTTTAAAACCTCAGTTACTCATTTTTTTTTCTTTTATGCCCAAGTGGCTCTTCTTCTTCATATCTTGTCCTCAAGGCATTTTTGTCTTGTCATTCTTGAGTTGAAATGTTCCAAGGGGACTGTCAGTCTGACTAGTTTCTTTGGTGCCTGATAGAGGCGCTGAAAGACAGTAAATCCAACCTAGCAGTAGCATTCATGAGCAATTTCATTCAAAGCAGAAATCTTTTCCACTGTTCAATACCAGTTTGAAGAAGAATGTTAAATTTGAAATACTCTAGACACAAAGGTCAATGCCAGAAGATTCTTTGCTAAGACAAAGAATCCTAAGATAATGTTTTAAATAATCAGATGAAAAAATATTGTTTTTTTGCATCTTGATGCTTTAATTGCATATAAGTTGATTTGTAAACATAACATATGGAAACCTAACAAACGCTAATGAAATGAAGAGAAGAATATAACAATACTTTTATGCAAACATACTTCATTTGTGACTAGCATGAAATTTCTTCCAGTTGGATTAATCATTATTTAGATGGCAAAATATCATTTGGTGAAGTTGATGTTCCAAAATGGGAACTGTATAGCTAGACTAAACTGGAGCAGACTAAAAAGAACAAATAATCATTATCTCCCCACCGTTTTCTAAATCTTTATTTTTAATGGCTCCTTTCTCTTATGCATTGGTCTAAATTTACACCATAGTCAGGGATACAGGAATGCTGGAACAATTAAAACTAGGTCTTTTGAGAGACTCCACGATGTAAAAAGATGCTGAGAAGAGTACAGAGAAGAGCTACAAAGATCATTAGGGGACTTGAGGCTAAAACATACAAGGAACGGTTGCTGGAATTGGGTATGTCTAGTTTAATGAAGAGAAGGACGATGGGGGACATGATAGCAGTGTTCCAATATCTCAGGGGCTGCCACAAAGAAGAGGGAGTCAGGCTATTCTCCAAGCGCCTGAAGGCAGGACAAGAAGCAATGGATGGAACTAATCAAGGAGAGAAGCAACCTAGAACTAAGGAGAACTTCCTGACAGTTAGAACAATTATCGTGGAACAACCTGCCCCCAGAGCGGTGAATGCGCCAACACTGGAAGTTTTAAGAAGAGACTGGACAGCCATTTGTCCAAATGGTATAGGGTTTCCTGCCTGAGCAGGGGGTTGGACTAGATGACTCCAGGTCCCTAACTTTAGTAGTAGTAGTAGTATAGTAGTAGTAGTAGTAGTAGTGTAGTAGTAGTAGTAGTAGTATTTTGGGGAATCTTTCAAGAGCCACTGAAGAGTTACTTGACTTTAGAATGTATGCTGTCTTAACTAAAATTAAGAAACCATCAACTCTTTGGTCAGTTGATTATCCAAAATATAAAAATAAACTATTGTTTATATTCTACAAATAGGCTCTATTTTGCTTTTATTAACATAAATTTATGTCAGTGTTGATTATTGACATTAATTAATGAAACTAATCAAAGGAAGAGAAAAGTATAGCACAAGACAAGCTATTACTATGATGAAAGCTATTAGATAGTTTACATCTTTTCCTTATTGTGTTTAATTCTTTTCTCCTTTTAGTTAGTTGATAACAGTGAGCTGAAAATAGAATTTCAATTATTTAAAAAAAGTCTAGTGCTGGATTATTTGAAAGAATGCCGTACTGTGTATATTTACAAAGATCAGAATAGTGCAGAGAATAATATTCCTTGTAACATTTTATGGAAACTAAAGTTGAACTTTGAAAAAATATGATTAGAAAAAGTTTGTTGGTTTTGAATATTTTTGTTCAAAATGTTTGATATTAAAGAAAACTCCTAAGAAGATAATTGACAGTCAAGAAAACAAACAAACATTATTCTCACTCGAAGCACAATGACCAAGCATTGCACTTTTAAAATAGCACTAGAACCATGTAGTTTAAAACAATGAGGAACCAATGCTTTGAATTTGAAGGGGCTCTACTTGTAGAATAGAAACAGATATAATGGATTTTAATGCAAAATAAGATAAGTAAATGTTTGCAGATATTAGATAGTTATGTTCAACTTTTTAATTTCAGCTGATAGCTTTGTGAATGTTGGAATTGCTTGTGACTAATACATTACTTAGTGTTATGTATTGCAGTCTCTTAGATTTTGTAGTAGAATATAGGATTATTTTCATACATAAAAGTTTGGTGTTGCTCTTACAAACATATTGTCATGGTTCAGACAGATGAAACTCTTCAAAGAACTTTGAGGCATTGTTTACCTTAAAGAATCTTTATTGGAGTAGCATAGCTTCAGCACGTACATGGTCGAAGCCAAAATCTGAATTCTCCTCCCCTAACACATAGTATCAAAGCACAATTCCCTCCCTCTAATTAATAGTCATAAATCACATTCCAATCAGTTTGAAATGCAGACCTTCCCTCCAGTTCTTCTACCTGCCATTCTTATCTCTTATTTCACAAACAACCTTAAAAAACACTCTACTACGATGTTGTTATATCTAACTAATTCCCATACACATTCTTCCTCCCCCCCCCCCAGTATCATCTAATTCTAACTCTAAAAGTAACGCACAAGTTAAGGGGAAATTGGCTGCATCTTCATATATTGTCAAAGCAAGAACATCCGATGTTAGCAGCATTGACACATATACAGCTGCCCATCTTGCAAGTAAACAAGTATAAAGCCACACATAAAACACATATAAATACAATAAAGATGATAAAGATAACAGGTAAAAATATGTCAAGGATGATATCCAAGCTCTGGAAAAAGTGAGAGAATGACAAAAGTCTCAAAATATCCTCCCAAGTATAGAGAAAAATTTAAGATTCTGTTATTATAAAGTAAAATAAAAAAAAATAAAGTAATTCTTGTGATGTCTATTTTCTGACTTGACCTATCAAAAATGCTTTCATTCTGTCACAAGTGCTGAGTACTTGTTAATCAAGATTATGATAGATCTGCAAAATTTTAATTTTATACTAATGTTTGCCTGATCAATCTCTGGCCTGGTAAAAGATCACTCCATTGAGGAAGAGTGAATTGGAATTTGATTTCTTGGTTGCAGTCAGGACCCAAAATGTAGAAACACAAAATTGGCAACATTACCTTTCAGGTTTTTTTTACTAAAACGACACTCTTCTTAAAACTTGTTAAATAGATTTTATGTTGCAATATGGGGGTTAGGGTTAGGGTTATATGGGGGACCATATAAGATATTTTATGTTCCATGAAAGTAATGAAACATATTGGACTAAAATCTGTGTATGTATTCAATATATTATTTATATCTCTCTCCTTGTTCTAACAGACAAAGAGGAGTTGTAGTAATAAATCATATAAAACATTAACAAAAATAATCAAATAATCAAAACAATACTTAAAATAATTATGTCTGTCTATAACTTTTAAATTAATGTTTAAGTCTGAATATCTATTTCTAGGTCTTTATGACATAGAATATGGGAACTTATAGGAATTCTTATTTCTATAAGAATTGGTGTCACCTGTTATATTATCTAAGGAAAACTTAATTTTATTTCTTCGGTTCAAGGAAAAAAGGGGAAATGAAGCCAGGAAGTACTGCTTTTCATGACAGATTTGGTTCTCCAGCTTCCTAGGGAAGATTAGATTGCTTCTTTCCTTGCTGCTGTTCAGGAGATACTAGAACTGGAGCATAAATTATTTTTAGCTATCACCATGGTTATAGGTTAATTGTCAAGTGATTCTTTGATTAATAACCATTACAAAGTTGATCACTACATTACTATTGTGCTTTTATAAATTCCATAATGGATTTTACATAGATATGTACTTCCTTACAAAAGAGATATTAACAAAGTATGTATTATTCATTAATAAAGGAATAAAACAAATGGATGATACATTGTCATGGCCCATTGAGAAATTATTTTCCATAACTAGCTTTATAGTTGTATCATTTTTAATTTTTAACAAAGTCATTACCAAAAGCCAACATGGGTTTGTCAAAAACAGATCATGTCAGACAAATCTTATTGCATTCTTTGACCAAGTGACAAAATTAGTGGACCAGAGGAATGCTGTGGATATAATTTATTTGGACTTCAGTAAGGCATTTGATAAAGTAGATCACAACCTACTACTTGATAAGATAGAAAAATGTGGGCTAGACAGCATCACCACCAGATGGATTCGTAGCTGGCTGACAGGCCATACTCAGCATGTAGTCCTCAATTGAACTGCATCTACATGGAGGGAAGTGAGTAGTGGGGTGCCCCATGGCTCTGTTCTGGGCCCAGTGCTCTTCAACATCTTCATCAATTATTTGGATGAGGTGATAGATGGGGAACTCATAAAATTTGCAGACAACACCACTAAATCACTATTTTTTTCATACCGTGTTTCCCTGAAAGTAAGATCTACCCTGAAAATATGCCCAACTTGATTTTTTTGGGGTGGGCCTAATATAAGGAAAGGCCTCTGATGGAGAAATGCAGGCTAGAGCTCCATTCTTAGCTGCAGAATCAAGCTGCTCCTTCGGTGGGCTGGCTGGGCAGGGCTGTCAGTGCTGCCGCTGCGAGGTGAGTGGAAAAGACACCCCCCCAAAAAATATATTATTATTGTATATAATAAGACCGGGTCTTATTTTCAGGGAAACATGGTATTATCTTCATCTGAAGTATTTACCTAAGCAAAATACACTGCTAAGAATCATTAGAGATAATGGCACTCATTGCAGCAGTTCTTCCTTTAATAAATAGTATTTTAATTGAAATGGTAAATTAGTGAACAAATGGTTCACTAATGCTTAGAGAATTTGCACTTTGAAAGTCTATTATATCTTACCAATGTGGTAGGTTTGATGATAAAATACTTACATAATTTGTATTTTCCCTATATTAATATACTTTATAAATGATATATAGTGATAAGGCCAGATCCTGAAGTTGAAACTCAAGTACTTTGGCCACCTAATGAGAAGGAAGGACTCACTGGAGAAGAGCCTAATGCTGGGAAAGATTGAAGGCAATAGAAGAAGGGGATGACAGAGAATGAGGTGGCTGGATGGAGTCACTGAAGCAGTAGGCGTGAGCTTAAATGGACTCCAGAAGATGGTAGAGGCAGGAAGGCCTGGAGGAACGTTGTCCATGGGGTCGCGATGGGTCGGACATGACTTCGCAACTAACAACAACATAGTGATAACTAGAACTGTAATTAAAAACTCAAAAATGCTTATTTAAAAACATCTACCAAATGCTATTAATCTAATAAATATAGTAAACATATATTCAATTTTTAAAAATAAAAAGATCAGCTCAAGATCCAACATAATTCAGCCCAAATAAAGTCAGCCTTCAGATACAAGGCATTTTATGTCCTCATCACTGAAAAATGACCGATTTTGGAATATGGAACAAATTGCCATTCTCTATCCTCACTTTAGGTGTGAATATGTGGGCAATGTAATTATTCATAGGCAAGGTTTGAGATGATTTAACTACATGAGGAATATCTCAGGGGTATTTAAAGAACCATCTTAAAAAGAAGTTAACAAAAGTATCTTAGTTGGAATTAATGCCATATGTGCAACTACTGTATCTCTTTTGAAACTCTTTCAGTGATTAGTTCAAAAGTGTGGTTTTTCTTTCTTTACCCTATTGGATACTATTTTTCTATCATGTGTTTTTCTCTTAAACAATTGAAATCAGTCTAGGAACGTAAAAGAATGAAATGTTTACATTTTGGAACAACAGTCATTTAAACTCTTTATATATACTTTTTTTGGATTCTCTGGAGTCAGGAAAACCTGCACTTAAGCATAGATCTGAAACGCTATGGAATTTTTGCTATGAGTGATTAATCACCAATTAATGGGCAGTTTCCAATAAGCATCCAACTGTCAATACAATTAAAATCTCACATAGATTATAAATATAGCAACACAACATATAAATACAAAAAGACAACCATTGCATTAGTGATGTTTCTCTGGAATGCATAGTGAGAAATCTACAGTACTTATTTCAGTATAGATCTTCCTGAGCCTGGAAAACCCCAATAAAAGTTATAGTAACTCCACTTAGTTCAGTTTCAAACTACATCTCCAAAATTACTTTTTCTTTTCACTCCTGATGCTTGATCACATGCAGCAGGAATGAATCATTGCAGTTTTATAATCCTTGGATCATATGTGTATTTTTCATATTTTTTGAGGGATTCTTGGTGCTCCATGAGCTTGCTTGTTTTCTTGCAGACTTTCATTGCCCAAACTAGGTAACCTCATCAATGCTAGAACTAGCACTAGCACAGATGATGTTACCTAGTTTGGGTAATGAAATGTACAAAAAAACAAGCAAGCTCAGAGAGCACCAAGGTTCCCTCATTTTAACCCTGAGCTACAAATATTCTCCTTTATTAGTATCATATTTTTATAGTATATGAAAACTACAATTGCTGAAATTTGAATAAATTATTTCTTGTCATTTTCTTGAAATGGTAAAACAATCTATGAGATTTTCTGCTTGGCGTCTTTTGGAGGAATGATCATAGGTGACGTACTTACTTACTACCTGTGATTTACATCATTTGCAGGAAGCAGACATACAACAGAGCATAAGTGAAGTGAATTACATACTCAGAACAGGAAATCACAATAGTACATTTTGGTGCTGTCAAATCCCACACATCTTTTTATGTTCATTTAAACAGTTCCTTATTTACTTCTATTGATAAACATTTATTTTTATTTATTTATGTAAAACATTTATAACCAACTCTAGACAGCTTTTAGTGATGCATGTAAATCACATGTTTTATAATATGGTGAAGACCAAAACACCTCTCCAAATTTACTACCTTTCTCTAATAGATATTGTTGTCTGTACCAATTTATAACAATAATCTCTCAACAGTACAAGGTTAATTGAAAAAATATAGGTTGCTGAATGTGTCATTCATAAAAATAAGCTTGCCCTGAATAAAAGAGGAAATGTCAACCACAATGTGTTATTACCCCCCTTCTGATTCTGGAACTATGCTGTCTCTCATGAGTATGGCTCATCAGTGTGATGCAACAGTTGCCAAGACTATCTAACCTTTGACAATTGTCCATTCTTACTCATATTTGTAGGGGAAAATGGTATCTAGCTTGGACTTTGAAACTTTAGGAAACTAAAGAATTTGGACCTTAGATGTTTTCTTAACCATTTTTCCAATCAATAAAAGAAGATTGGAAAAGAAAAGACTATAGCAGTAAGGGGATATCATTAACAAGAGGGATGTCATTTCAAAACCTTGCTCTATATTGCTTAGATTGTTCGCACAACATGGTTTGCATTTTACAAAGAATGAGAAGGTGTTTGGCCAAAGAAAATACTTTTTTATCAGCTGGGTTTAAAATAATCACCATGGTGATAAGAAACTCAAAAGAGAAAATAGTCAAGTACTTCAAGAATGAGATAATGACAAAATCCGGGTATTAAATCATTCATTAAAAAGAAAGAACATAGACTTATATAGATTTGTCTATATATTAATGTTTATATGATAGAAAATAAGATGAGTTTGAACTTAAATTGTAAGGAGGAAGATAAGATTTTTTTCCCTTTCCTTTCTGCCAAAGAAGCCAATGTGGTCTTATAAAATGTTTCTGTGAAAACCTGGAAATTAAATAGAATAGATATGGAGGATAGAAGAAGCCCAATTCATGCGGATAATATCAGCTAAGCTAAAGTTCAAAATAAGTTTAGTGAAGGAAGTTGAATACAAAAACATCTCATTAACATTCAAGCTAAAGTAAAAAAATGAGAGTAACAGCATACCAGCTGTTCAGTTGAAGAAGTAGAAAAAGTACAGCATATAACAAAGAAAAGAGAGATCCACTTGACTTTTATTTTGACTCTGAATTCTCAGACAGTATACAGTATCCTGAGCACTGTGAAGAGATGATTTGAAGAACAGGAAGGCAGTTTGAGCTTGATAGAAGCATTTGCTAAAGTATTCCATGAATTCTGATTAGCAGACTAATTAAGTGTAGTGTGGATGTCTCTATTATGTGGATCTATAACTATAGATTGAAAAACATACCTGGAGTGTAATCATCAATTAAATACTTGAATAGTGTCACATAGCTTGAGTAGCATCCTTTATATTCTAGAAGAAATAATGGTTAAATTACAGGGGAAAATATCCTGCAATTTAAAATTATATTTTAAATTTAAAACATTAGGAACTCTTCCTAATAGTATCATTGTCAACTTTGGGACGAATGACTGATGGGATATAAACTCATTTTTATTGGAATAGGGAACAGCAGATGAAGACCCATTTATTGGAGATACTTTAAGTTTGCATGCTGTTGCTGGCTTTTTGATGCTATAAATGTAATGATGATGATAAATTACAATATTTTATAGGATCAGACAAGGGATTTGGATCACAGTTATCATAAATTGCTAAAAACCTCTGCAATTGGGCAATATACAAATTATTGTGTAAATAAATAATATGGATATATAAAATTAGGTTCAGTGGCCTAGGTGAACTCTTCTATGTCTACAATTACATGATTATGAGTTCAGACTAACTGAACAACTCAAATAAATAATAAAAATCATTATTGTTTCAAAATTTAAGATTATATATTAGCTAATATATAATATTAAAACTTATATAGCTACTCATTTCACATATATATATATATATATCAATCAATCAATTCCAACTTCGCAAGATCTTTTTTCTTTTTTCACGAGAACTTGGAATTGATTGATTGACTCTTTCCCCCCCAAAAAAAACCTTCTTTTGTTTCCCTGCACGTGGCAGCGGCGGATCGCAAAGGAGAAATGGCACGGGACTGGGAGCCAAATAAGGAAAGAAATGCAATTCCTGTGGGGAGCGAGGGCATCTGGGAGGTGGTGTGCCAAACTCTCCGGCTCCATGGCCGCTTCACCGCCCTCCCTCCCCGAGCCTGTTGCTTTGGTGGCTCTGTAGGCAGAGCTGCAAAGTTCACGTCTCTGTTAAGTGAGGGGGAACCTGTCCCACTTGTTCTGTGGCCACTTTCAGGTGAGCTGCATTGTGCTCGCCAATGGCATGGCCATGAGGCCTGGCGGATTCCCCCCATCTGATCCACACAAGGCCGTAGCAGTTTGAAAACAAACAGGAAAAATCATTTTTTTTCACCCAAGTTTTTCTGGTTTTTTCCGCAGGGCTTCCCATCTCCTGTTAGGTGAGGGGGGCAGTGGGAGTTAGAGTTACTGTACAGTAGGTCTGGAAGCAGCATTGGGCATGACCCGCAAGGTGGCAAATGGCCACGTCACGACAAAACTGGCCGTTTGCTACCTCCTGCCCAATACCACTGCTATGAGGCCACGGAACAAGCCTGGCGGTGGTAAGGAACAGGTATAATGGCACATGGGTCAGAAGGGGAGATGATCCACCAGGCCTCATGGCAGCAGCATTGGGCGTGACACACGAGGTGGCGAGAGGTAGCTTTACTTTCAGGGAAACATATATGATGAGGGCATCATACCAACTGGCAACACAAACAACCTGCCCACACCAGGCACAACTGGAAGGACGAGGCAACAGAAAGGAGGACTACCACGATCCCCGGAGAGAGCAACGAACCAGAAGCACACCCCACAAACAAGACAACACCCCAGACCCAGCGGGGCACAAAAAGGAAAGGGGTGATCGAACATTACCAGACAAACAACCCTCAGGAACCCACATACAAGGAGACACTGGGGCGGTGAGTAAAAGAACAGAGGAAGCCTACCCCATAGGTCCCCTAGACGCACACACCCCGATCCATACAAAACAGGGGGAGCAAGACAACGAACAGGAAGGGCCAGACAGCCAATCTCATGACACACACACACACATGAAAGAGGGGCAGCAGAGGCTGGGAAGAGAAGGGGAACAGCGAAGATACGCCCTGCTAAAGACCAGACGATAGGGACACGACCGCGCTCAGCGACGAAGGAAACAACGAACAGCATGTGCAGACCGCGAGATGACTATTTCCTGCACCCCCGCACACGCGCTGAAGAAACTACATACTCCACGGGTAGCTCAGGGACATGGAGACAGACTAAAACGAATGGGACCATGGGGATGGGGGGGAGAGAAACAAGAACGATTTGACACCCGATCCCCCGGCACGAAACGGGAGGAGCAGAAGCGATCTGACACTCAACCCCCTAACGCCAGCACACATGCCCTAAGAACAACGGCAACTGGAGGAGAGAGGATACCTGTGGAAACGGCCCCTTTAAGAACGGTGCACCCGACGCCGAGAAGCGGACCGATGACTAGGTCAAGAGCCCGGGCGCAGAAACAGCCAGTCATATAAGAACGGACTCCCAAATCTTACGTTATATGCTCTGATGATGTCGGCATTGTGGCCGACGAAACCTCAGCTTTGTAAATTAAACAATCTTTGTTTTAAGATTTTTATCCCGGTGATCGTTTTTATTTATTTGCTTTATGACATGTGTTTACCCGGGATTCGGATGTTTAGCATAATTAAGAATATATATATATATATATATATGTTTTCTGAGGTTTTCACGGGTGTTTGTATGTAGGTCTTTGGTAATTTGGGTTTTCTCCCACGTAAAATTGGAAGTGTCTTGGCAACGTTTCGACGAAGTCTCATCCGTCATCCTCAGGCTGGTGTCTCTTCGGCCTCGTGCTTCTAGGAGCAATTGCTCCTAGAAGCACGAGGCCGAAGAGACATCAGCCTGAGGATGACAGATGAGACTTCGTCGAAACGTCGCCAAGACACTTCCAATTTTACGCGGGAGAAAACCCAAATTACCAAAGACCTACATATATATATATTCAATAACACAGTCCTCGATCTCCGGGAGAAATATAAACCAGCTGTTTATTGTTAAAAAGTTTAAAACAATAAAAACAACTATTTACAATATTAAAACAACTTAGCTTTCGCTGGTCCTCTGCCAGCGTCCTCAGAGTAAAGTTTTGGGGTGGAAATTACTTTTATAAACCTTGCTAGCCTAACTGCTTACTCATTGACCGTGTGATAGGGCCATCCGTCCTGGCTGACCGTAATTGCCTTAATTGTCCCGCCTCCTCTTTTTTGCACTCCAGTTCTCCAACCTTCCTCCCTCCCATCCTTGTCAATCCCCTCCTTCCTGGCGTTGCCGCCGTTGGCTTGCTTTCCAGCTGCTCCCCCGTACTCGTTCTGGGCCTTACACCCAGATCCGGTGTCTTAGATGCCTTCCCATTGCCGCTCCCCTCCTTTCCATCCCGTTTGTCTGCCCGTTGTTCCTGTCTTCCACTATCTATCCCTATTAGTGCTATTTCCTCCGATTTCCTTCCGCGCTTGGATGTGCGTGCGCACAGCCGTATCCCGTCACTCTGCCTCGTCTGCCTACGATCAGCTGGGCTATCTGCCGGCTCACTCCTGAATTCACCTCCTCTCATCCTTGCAGATTCTATCCTTCCTAATGTTGCTGCCGTTGGTGCGTTTGCCAACTGCCTCACCTTCCCCCCCTCCTTCTTATCCCTTTGAACCATCCGCTGTACCTGCCTTCCATTATCTATCCCCCTGGGTCCTATTCCTTCCAATCTTTCTGCATGCCTGGGTGTGCGCACACACAGCCGCATTCTATCCTTCTGCCTCATCTGCCTAAGCTCAGCTGAGTCACCTGCTGCCTCACCCTCAGTTCCACCCTCTCCCTTCCTTACCGATCTTATCCTTCCTGGTGTCATCGCTCCTGATGCGCCTTCCACCCCCACCCCCACACGCGTTTTGGGTCGCACGGCTAGGTCCGGCATCCTCGATGCCCCCCCATTGGCCATTCCGGGCCGCACGTCCAGATATGCTTTTAATGTCTGATATGCCGGGGGCAATTCTACATGTCGATTAATCGAGCCCGCATCTGAGAACCAGGCCTCCTTCAGTAGGCGCCCTCCTTTGGAGGCATCCTGGGCGATGGCTTTTGCCCCCATGAAATCAAATGAGTGTCCATTATTCACCATATGTGTCCATATTTGGGAATACTGCTCCTGCCTTTTGACGGCCAATTTCTGTTCATGCACCCTGGTTTTTATCCGTTTGGCCGTCTCTCCCGTGTAATTACACTGGCAATCCTTGCAGTGCACCCTATAGACCACCGATGATTTTTCCTCCTCTGGCAGTGGTTCCTTAGGGCGCATCGTTTTCATACGGAGTGTTTGGTTGGGTCGGTGGGCCACCCTGATGTTATGCGGCGCTAATATGCGAGCCGTTGCCTCTGACACCCCCTGGACGTAAGGTATCGTTGTCCAGGATATTGTCTCTAGGTCCTCTGGTGCTCTACGGGGTTCCTTGCGCTTACTATATCTTTGGACAAAACTGGCCGGGTAGCCGTTCCACCTGCATACCTGGTGGAGATGGGCACGTTCCACTTGCTTGGCCTTTTTGGTACTGCAATGCGTATCTATACGTGCAAATAACGTCCGAATGCATGCGATCTTGTGGGCTGCCGGGTGGTTGCTCGTGTAATGCAGCATCCTGTCGGTATGGGTCGCTTTCCTGTATACAGTTGTGTGGAGGGTGCCGTTGGCTTGGCGCGTGACTAATACGTCCAGAAAGGCCAAACTACCGTTGGCTTCCTCCTCCGCTGTGAATTGTATGTCCGGGAACACCGCATTCAATCTTTCCATAAAGGCAGCTTTTTCAGTCCGTTTAACGATAGCGAACGTATCGTCCACATATCTGGCCCAAAATTCTGGGTGGTAAACGGCCATTGCCTTAGCCTCCAGGCACTGTAGGACCGCCTCAGCGATAACACCCGAGATGGGGGACCCCATCGGCGTGCCCTTGATTTGTTCATACATCGTGTCCTGGAACGTGAAATGTGTTCTCAGACACAACTGCAGCAGTTTGATGACGTCTTCCATCTTAAGGGAACCATGACTTTGCAATCCCTTTAGCTGTACTAGATCTTTTATAGTTGAAACAGCCAGCTCTTGTGGGATAGATGTGAACAACGACGTCACATCAAATGAAATCATGGTCTCATCATCTTGTATTCTCACTGCTTTGAGTCTCTGTAGGAACTCCTGTGACGATTTTACCGTGGTTGTACCATCCTCTACTAGATGCTGTAGCCGCTGACTTAGCCATTTAGCCAGGCCAAACATTGGTGTACCCCTAAACGCCACAATGGGTCTTAAAGGGATCCCCTCTTTGTGTATTTTTGGCAAGCCGTAGAATCTCGCCATTGCCGAGTCCCTAGGCCGTATGGCCCTCAGCTCTTCTTCATTCATTCCCCCCCGTCTTTTAAGCCTATCCATGATTTTATTGAGCTGATTCTTCATGGACGTTGTAGGGTCTATCTTGGTCACTCTATATGCACTGGTGTCGTTTAGTAGGGACTGGGCCTTGCTGTTATATGTGGCCCTGTCCATGACAACCGTTGCCCTGCCCTTATCTGCCGGTAGGATCACAATGGATTTGTCCTTCCGTAGCTCCTCTAGGGCCTTCCTCTCCCCTGCTGGTAAGACGTGGTGTTGTTTGTGGTTCATGAGTAGCCCCGTGACCCGCTGCCTTATAGAGTTTTTTTCTGCGTCGTTAGTAACCATGTTTTGTATTGTAGGTTCCACGGCTGCGATGAAATCAATGGGTTGGGCATCCATCAGATTAAGACCCGTATCCCATTGTAGTAGCCTGGTTTCCTCATCAGTGAGGCCTCTTGATGACATATTATGGACCAGTCCGGAATTGTGGTTGTGATTATGTGCTCTTTTTAGGGTCTCCATCTTTCTCTGGAGCGTTTCAGTCTTTTGCTGGCGTGCCCTCTGTGTGGTTTCATATATGTGCCGGTTGAGGGTCTCATAATGCTGTTGTGCCAGTGTGGATCGGCAGAGCTCCTGGCACCTCCGAATCCTGGGCGACCCAATATTAATGCGCCTAATTAAGGCACGTATAGTCCGGCGCTGGAATTGCCGGATTGCCATCTGTGCTTCTATGGAGTTGGTGAATTCCAGCGCCGGACTATACGTGCCTTAATTAATGACCATCACAGGCGCATTAATACGGAAGGACAAATCCATTGTGATCCTACCGGCAGACAAGGGCAGGGCCACGGTTGTCATGGACAGGGCCACATATAACAGCAAGGCCCAGTCCCTACTAAACGACACCAGTGCGTATAGAGTGACCAAGATAGACCCTACAACGTCCATGAAGAATCAGCTCAATAAAATCATGGATAGGCTTAAAAGACGGGGGGGAATGAATGAAGAAGAGCTGAGGGCCATACGGCCTAGGGACTCGGCAATGGCGAGGTTCTACGGCTTGCCAAAAATACATAAAGAGGGGATCCCTTTAAGACCCATTGTGGCGTTTAGGGGTACACCAATGTTTGGCCTGGCTAGATGGCTAAGTCAGCGGCTACAGCATCTAGTAGAGGATGGTACAACCACGGTAAAATCGTCGCAGGAGTTCCTACAGAGACTCAAAGCAGTGAGAATACAAGATGATGAGACCATGATTTCATTTGATGTGACGTCGTTGTTCACATCTATCCCACAAGAGCTGGCTGTTTCAACGATAAAAGATCTATTACAGCTAAAGGGGTTGCAAAGTCATGGTTCCCTTAAGATGGAAGACGTCATCAAACTGCTGCAGTTGTGTCTGAGAACACATTTCACGTTCCAGGACACGATGTATGAACAAATCAAGGGCACGCCGATGGGGTCTCCCATCTCGGGTGTTATCGCTGAGGCGGTCCTACAGTGCCTGGAGGCTAAGGCAATGGCCGTTTACCACCCAGAATTTTGGGCCAGATATGTGGACGATACGTTCGCTATCGTTAAACGGACTGAAAAAGCTGCCTTTATGGAAAGATTGAATGCAGTGTTCCCGGACATACAATTTACAGCGGAGGAGGAAGCCAACGGTAGTTTGGCCTTTCTGGACGTATTAGTCACGCGCCAAGCCAACGGCACCCTCCACACAACTGTATACAGGAAAGCGACCCATACCGACAGGATGCTGCATTACACGAGCAACCACCCGGCAGCCCACAAGATCGCATGCATTCGGACGTTAGTTGCACATATAGATACGCATTGCAGTACCAAAAAGGCCAAGCAAGTGGAACGTGCCCATCTCCACCAGGTATGCAAGTGGAACGGCTACCCGGCCAGTTTTGTCCAAAGATATAGTAAGCGCCAGGAACCCCGTAGAGCACCAGAGGACCTAGGGACAATATCCTGGACAACGATACCTTACGTCCAGGAGGTGTCAGAGGCAACGGCTCGCATATTAGCGCCGCATAACATCAGGGTGGCCCACCGACCCGACCAAACACTCCGTATGAAAACGATGCGCCCTAAGGAACCACTGCCAGAGGAGGAAAAATCATCGGTGGTCTATAGGGTGCACTGCAAGGATTGCCAGTGTAATTACACGGGAGAGACGGCCAAACGGATAAAAACCAGGGTACATGAACACAAATTGGCCGTCAAAAGGCAGGAGCAGTATTCCCAAATATGGACACATATGGTGAATAATGGACACTCATTTGACTTCATGGGGGCAAAAGCCATCACCCGGGATGCCTCCAAAGGAGGGCGCCTACTGAAGGAGGCCTGGTTCTCAGATGCGGGCTCGATTAATCGACACGTAGAATTGCCCCCGGCATATCAGACATTAAAAGCATATCTGGACGTGCAGCCCGGAATGGCCAATGGGGGGGCATCGAGGATGCCAGACCTAGCCGTGCGACCCAAAACGCGTGTGGGGGTGGGGGTGGAAGGCGCATCAGGAGCGATGACACCAGGAAGGATAAGATCGGTAAGGAAGGGAGAGGGTGGAACTGAGGGCGAGGCAGCAGGTGGCTCAGCTGAGCTTAGGCAGATGAGGCAGAAGGATAGGATGCGGCTGTGCATGCGCACACCCAGGCATGCAGAAAGAGTGGAAGGAATAGGACCCAGAGGGATAGATAATGGAAGGCAGGTACAGCGGATGGTTCAAAGGGATAAGAAGGAGGGGGGGAAGGTGAGGCAGTTGGCAAACGCACCAACGGCAGCAACATTAGGAAGGATAGAATCTGCAAGGATGAGAGGAGGTGAATTCAGGAGTGAGCCGGCAGATAGCCCAGCTGATCGTAGGCAGACGAGGCAGAGTGACGGGATACGGCTGTGCGCACGCACATCCAAGCGCGGAAGGAAATCGGAGGAAATAGCACTAATAGGGATAGATAGTGGAAGACAGGAACAATGGGCAGACAAATGGGATGGAAAGGAGGGGAGCGGCAATGGGAAGGCATCTAAGACACCGGATCTGGGTGTAAGGCCCAGAACGAGTACGGGGGAGCAGCTGGAAAGCAAGCCAACGGCAGCAACGCCAGGAAGGAGGGGATTGACAAGGATGGGAGGGAGGAAGGTTGGAGAACTGGAGTGCAAAAAAGAGGAGGCGGGACAATTAAGGCAATTACGGTCAGCCCCCCTCCTTCTTATCCCTTTGATTTTTTGTTTTCTGAGGTTTTCACGGGTGTTTGTATGTAGGTCTTTGGTAATTCGGGTTTTCTCCCGCGTACGCGGGAGAATACCCGAATTACCAAAGACCTACATACCTACCTACCAAAGACCTACATATATATATATATATATATATATATATATATATATACACACATACACACATACATACATACATACATACATACATACATACATACATACATATATATCTAATATAGTCTTGAAGATATGAGTCTCGGGTATATTCATATTAAAAAAAACCTAAAACACAGATCACCGAGACTGAAGAATTTATTTAAAAACTTAGCTTTCGTCAGCATCTGCTGACATCGTCAGAGTTCTAGCCAGGATTGAGAATCATGTTCTTATAGTCTCTGTAACACCAATTATTTGGCTAACGAGCGTGTTACCGGTCTATTCGGCTCCTGCCCCCCCGTAGTTAATTGCTCTGTTGTTGTTTCCGTCGCGCTCGTTGAAGGCACTTCGTGGTCTCACATAATTGCATGCGCCTTCAAAGCGCCTTCGAACGAGACTGCATGAACATCAGTTGGCCATCAAACGCCATGAGCAGCGATCCCAAGTGTGGGCTCACACTGCAGAACATAACCACACGTTTAACTTCACTGAGGCCAGGGTCATTGCTCATGATGCAACAAAGAGTGGCCGTCTGCTAAAAGAGGCATGGCTATCCAACAAGCATTCCATCAACCGGCATATTGAACTGTTACCAGCTTATCAGACATTACGCCGGCAGATATCTTTAAATAAGAAAACTGCAAGGATGAAACAGCCACAGATACAAACAGGTCAACAGAGGATCGTAACCCTTCCTCAATGGATTTAGGGTCACAGCAAATGATCGAGAGGAGGCAGACGGCACCGATGAGTGACAGCAAAAGACTTGGAACCAACATGGACAGGGACAATGAAAGCAAGAAAGAACAACCAGCTGAAATGGCAGCATCGCATATGCAAACGTCAGGAAAGCGGCAAGATGACTGCGTGCGGCAGAACGCACACTCCGCACGGGCGGGGCGCGAGGAGAGGAGCAGAGCGCCAAAATTCAAACAGCTGTCAACGAGCGCGACAGAAACAACAACAGAGCAATTAACTACGGGGGGCGGGAGCCGAATAGACCAGTAACATGCTCGTTAGCCAAACAATTGGCATTACAGAGACTATAAGAACGTGATTCTCAATCCTGGCTAGAACTCTGACGATGTCAGCAGATGCTGATGAAAGCTAAGTTTTTAAATAAATTCTTCAGTCTCGGTGATCTGTGTTTTAGGGTTTTTTTAATACATATATATACATACGTGATACTACAGTAAAGATTTTGTATAGCTAGTCTTCTGAAAATGAATTGTGGGATTGTCTTGTCATTTGGTTTAAATTAACACTAAGTGTTAATGTACATATTTCCCTTTTTACTTTACAGGGCCCTAAAGGGCAGATTGGACCACCTGGAATAACTGGAAACCCTGGCTTGATGGGTGATAGGGTGAGTGATATGATACCCGGGAATGCTAAATTTTAATTTGGCTGGTGCTCCAATTGTGTTTATTTCTAGGGAAGACAGTCCTGGCCATAATCATACATGGTTGAGCTTCATGAAAACTGGAATGCTCTTACGGGTGTAACCGCCTATGAAAACCATCCAGGCATTGCCACTGTTGTAGAAGGCAGCAGTGAAGCTACTATTAGGACCAGTTTTGTGGGACTAGGAAAACTAGACAATTGTTTCTTGTTTCCTATTGCATGAGCTTGCTGTCACTAGGAGGGATTCTCTTAAATATTTTTCCTCCTCCAAATCAGGATTAATAAAAAGTGTTTTCTCACTTCCGGCATGCTGTACATCTTTGGAAATTCCTCATTTTGAAAAAGCAGAACAGTCCATTTTCTGCTTTCTAAAAGTATTTTTATGACTCATTGAATCTGAGTTCAAAGGAGTCCCTAAAGCTTCAAGCCAATCTTTAAATCTCATAGGATTGTAGCTACCTTCTCCTTATTATCATAGAATTCTAGAATTGAAAGAGGGCACTGAGGCCAGCAATTCCAGTCCCCTGCTTAGTGCACAAATCCAAATTAAAGCATCCTGACAGATTGCCCAATGCTCTGGAATGAAAGAAATGAGTAATGATCTTTCATCTGACATTTTTCTATGTCCTTGAAGAATGGTGTTGTTTCGCCACCCAACACTCACCCAGTCTTTGCAAGGCCAAACATTTCTTTAGTTCTTTAATTTTCTATTCAGAGGGCTTAGTTTTAGCACCTGTTTATCCTCATTGTCCTCCAATTTATTCCTGTTTGTCTAATTCGGTCTTAAAATGCATTGCCTAGGCCCTAGACACTAGATACAATGTTTAAAATAGGGTATGGCCAATGCAGAGTAAAGAGTAATTCATCCATTCATGTGACTTCTCTTGATGCACCCTAAAATTGTATTTTTTAAAGAAATATTACATTACTAATTCATACTCAACTGCAATCAACTACTATTCCAATATTTTTTCATGAGTACAGTTACAGTACCAAGCCAAGGATTATCCTGTATGTGTGTATTTTTTACAGTTGATTTTCAAGTCAGCTAAAATCTAGCTTAAATTGAGAGAGAGGAGAGAGTGTGTAAAATGGCAAGACTGCTCTTAAATCTTCCCAAATATGGGACTCATCTGCCCCCTTTTTCAGACATAGGAACAAAATTTGCCCTGCTGTTGTTGGTTCACACTTTTATCAATTCTCCCAAAATTCCTGAAGAAAATACTTAAAGCAGTGATCTTCAACTAGCTGGGGAATTCTGGGAGTTGTAGTCCACCTATCTTAAAGTTGCTAAGCTACCCGAAAAGTTTGGCCAGATGATTAGCAAGTTGTTTCAGTATAATAGGATGCAATTCATTTGGCCCTAAAGCTCTAAAGCAATCCAAATTCCTATTCCCTGTTCTGATCAATCTTAAACTTCAATCCTAATTCCCCCTTTTGTTCTTCACAATTGCTTAGTAGACCTCATACCACACAATTGTGCCAAAAGAAAAATTCAGTTGCTCTGTCTTTTCTTTGTTGTCAGAGGCATCTTGCAGCTGGTATATTAATTATTTTCTCTTTCATTTTAAACGTAACTAAATAAGGTTGATTTGTTGTCCTCAGATTCTACAATACTCTGTAATTTTCAGATCTTAACTAAGCTTTTTGTGCTGCCATTTTGGCTCTTGAACTGTCTTCCATGTCCTCTCTTTTGGAATAGTATGTTCTAGGATAATTAAAGTCCTCAATCATTACTGCTTCAAACTTCTTTGAAAGAACAGTGGTTTGCTCTTGGGAAATGACTCTATATCTTCCCCTAGGCTGGTTGGATAAGAGTAGACACTAATAACCAATATTTGTTCCTGTACTTATTTTAAGCCAGAAATTCTTTATGCAGTCAACACTTGGATTTCTGAACAGGGATGAATAATTCTAACAAACAGTAGAACAATTCCTCTTTTTTCCCCTTTTGAACAAATATAGCTAAGCTCTCCAATTTATTCAATTATATTGCTTCCTGTACTTCAAGTGCCTTTGAGTCAATTGCCATAATCTAAGCATTAGTTTATAGACAACCAATATCTTAACTTGATGAACCAATATGTTTGGTGGTAGAGATGGGCTTTTTAAAAAAATTTTTTACTGAATTGAGTTTAATGGATTCCATTAAAGAAAAGCACTTATTCTCCTTCTACACTGCAGAAACATTTATAAAAGATGGATTTTCCAAGGAGATTGTTTCCAATATCCTCAAGAATTCAGTTTCAAGCCACCTTTGCCTTGTGCAAAAATCACATTTTTATCAGCCCTTCTAAGGTGCAAGCTGTGTTATGTCAGCAGACCTTCAATCCAAATAACCTGAACCCAATGGTCCTACATTTCATTTGTCTAGCAATCATTCTTTTTAGCTTTCTTTTTTTCCCATTTTTGTCCTTCTCTATGGACTGGGAAGAATGAATAAGACCACTTGAACCTCCAGATTCTTAACTCTTGAGTTTCAAATCACATATCAGTCAAGATGTCAGTTCAGCTTGCTCTTTTTTTTCATTGCATTCAAAGATTTTATATTTTCTCCACTGTTATCTATTTTTTATCCATTTTTCCCTCATTTAAATATGGATTTAAATGAGAAAATTTAAATACTTATAATAATAGGTTCAAACTCTGACTTCTACTAATTTCCCAATTTCCTCTTAGGGAGATGATGGCCCACCAGGAAATGGGACCATTGGCTATCCTGGTGCCCCAGTAAGTTTCATTTCATACTGCAAAAGTTTAAACAGAATTTATTCTCTTTATGCTCTTTCAATTTTACTTTCCAATTTTCCTTTACTTTTTCAGGGAGATCCTGGAATCAGAGGTGACCGTGGACTTAATGTAAGTATCTCTCTCATCCTTACCTTACTAAAAATGTGAAATAAGAACCCCTTGTTTCTTTTCTGACAAACTAGTGTTTGTTTTGTAAAGAAGCACGGCTTCTGAAGAAAAGGTCATCCTTCTCTTCACTTCTGCAGCATTTGGATTTCTCAATTGTATCTTTTTACTTTAAGAAAAGGAGTCTAAATTAAGCTGTTAGTTTCCTGTGATAATTTTGCCTCATGACATAATATTGTAATAAGATGCCTCAGGATGGGAAGCTGAAAGGTAGTCAGAAGCAGGACGTTTCTCATAAATGCATTTTTGGCCAAGTTTGGGAACAAAGAATTACAAATTTGTATGTAGCAGGAGCCCCAGCATATCTTAAGGATGTGTCTCTGGCACCTTTTCATAAAGCACTGATATGTAGGGCAAGTGGATTTGTAGATCAGATCTATTCCAGAAGTTCCCATTTCTCTGTCCTCATTATTCCCATCCCGCCAGCCTTCTTCCTTCCCATTCACATCAGGATTACCCTGGCCACCGAGGGATGTGTGTTCCATGTGTGTGTCCAGTTCTGCACCCACCTCCAGTTGAAGAGGAAGGCATGGGGGGAGGAGGGGGACAGCCACTGAAGGGAAGTCCTACAGGACCAAAAGAGCCTTCTTCCATAGAGAGATTGTTAGGGTTCTCACAAAATATTGTAAAATTGTATTCCTGCCAAGTATATTTGAGATGAGTTGGACGGAGTTTGTCATTTGTTCTGAAAAACTTTCCTTTGCCAGAAGACCTATTTGATACAATAAATAGTTTAAAAACAACAGGGCACTGAATGGAAACCAAATTTTTACTTGTATTGCAGTTGAATATTCTAATAAATAAAAGATTTAGGAGAATGGAGTTCTCCACTGTCCATTGCAGGAATCAGTCCCACATACTTTATATGCTTTTCCTAAATGTTGCCTTGTCTTCTTCAGGGCACCAAAGGCTATCCTGGGCCCAAAGGCGATGATGGTGAAATTGGAGAGCCTGGTAAACAAGTAGGTAAAAAATGGGATAGAGCATATTTGTCAAGAATTGACTCCTTTAGATGATGCAATCCATGTTTTTTTATCCCACTCTACCTATTTATTTGAAATGAGAATTCTGTAGTAACATTAGATGGCTTGTATTATTCTGCAAAGACCCATGCATTATAATTTAGAAATGGCTGGAATGGATGGGGGAATTGTTCAACTGCAGCAAATTTAGAAGATGAAAGAGGGAACTCAATTGTGATTCAGCCTAAAACCCTGTGCCAATCATTTGGGAGTAAATTGAGTTACACCGAAGTCCACACATCTTCAAATTGCTGAGGTTGAGAAATACTCATCTATATAGTCTATCTTTGGGATCATCAGCCAAGGAAAGATTCAACTCTTTGG
The DNA here is from genome assembly GCA_023970755.1 of Azemiops feae. Classification (NCBI taxonomy): domain Eukaryota; kingdom Metazoa; phylum Chordata; class Lepidosauria; order Squamata; family Viperidae; genus Azemiops; species Azemiops feae. Next base: position 335,051 of record JALGBA010000364.1, read on the forward strand.
TCATCAAATTCCTGAAAGAGGTGGATGGGGCTGGACGTAGGATGATATCACTGCTGACACTGATTGAGCATCAAATGTGATGTTTATTTTAGTTTAAGAAAAAAAATCGATAAGCACTTCTCTAGAGGTGAGTCTGCCTACAGCACCTCTGTAGTTTGAAGCTGTGAAATAATTACTTAGAGGCTCAGCGTAACTGTTTCGAGGCCTCCCAGGCTCTTGTGAGGTTTGGACTAACACCAAATTATCTATTAGATAAGTCATTTTCATAATTTTCAATTCTATTGCTGTAATTAGACATTTGAACAACAGGAAGCAAAGGAGCCCTTCTCCTTTTTTCTAATAGAAAACAGCTGGTAGCCATCCACGTAGAAAATCTGCCTTGTTCTTGTTTTTTTCCACCTTCCAGATAACTGAACCTGGGATCAAAGGCAAGAAAGGTGCCAAAGGTTACAGGGGATCAGAAGGAGAGCCTGTAAGTAGCAAAATAATCTTCCTATTAGTTCTAATATTACAACATCTCACCCCTCCTTCCATTCTAGATCTTAGAGGAAGTAACAGACTATGCTACCATGGTACTATCAGGAAGGATAAGGTTTCTCAAACTTAGCATCAGTCTGGTACAAATGACCAGTACTTTTTAAGGCTTCTATAAGAAAAAGGGTTTTTCTGGAAAGACCTCACCTGCAGGAGAAATTATCTTTAGTTGACTAAAACATCAAGTTCTACTATCATTGGAATCATTGAAGGCTGCAGTCCTTCCAGCTGGTTGAGAAAAATGACTGCAGCATTAGGGAAGGAAGGATTGTTTTTTTTCATGATGGAAAAAAAGGTTGCTTTGTCATTTTATATAATGTATTTTAGAGAACAGCTATATTTTAAATAATGTGCTAGCAGTTACATAGTCCAGGGCAATGGGGAAGATAACAACCTGGGATCTTCTACATCTAGCAGCCATGATTCTTTAGCATATTTTCATCTCTTCTTCAGTCTAGTTTGGGAACTAAGCTTCACCAAAAGCAACCATAGGTCACAGCCACGAGGTATAATTAAGAAAACAGAGTCCATGATAGATAAAAAACATGTAACTTGATAAGCTAATAAGCAGACCTCTTTTAGGATTGTTATTCATAAAGTTAGAATTCATTTCATCCCTGCTGAAATCTGGTTTGCTACAATTGTCTCTTATAAAACCTTTCTATTCCTTTGGAATTTCTGTATGTATCTGAGAATTTTTCTCATAGCCTTTACCATGGTTTTATCCCCTAGGGACCTCCAGGACCTCCAGGACTCCCTGGGCCAGATGTGAGTAGGACTGAAATTATGTTGTATACCTTCTTCTCTACACAACAAAGCACTATTCAAATGTTTTCATGGAAAGTTGAGTAAACTGCTTAGCACAGCAAAACACTGCAGATATGAGAGAGTTAGAACAATTTCATATAACATTAAGCTGCTTGGAGGAAGTCAGTTCCATAGTCAGTGGCTTCTCTCTTTTAAGTCCAGAAAATAATGTTCTCAATATTATTTAGAGAAGCTCTTTTCTTGCTCTTCCTTGCTCTTCATTCCAATTTGTGAAATATACCAACAAGTAACTTAAAAAGATTTATACTCCAGTGGTTCAGGCTCTACCACTGTGTGACGGAATGAGCTCCTGTCACTTAGCCCAGCTCCTGTCAATCTAGCAGTTTGAAAGCTTGTATATGCAGTTAGATAAATAGGTACCACTTTGGTGGGAAAGGAACAGTGTTACATGTTTCACTGTACTCTTTGCTCTGCAGCATGATGTCATGTTGACCACATGACTGTGGAAATGTCTTTGAATAACCCTGGCTCAATGGCTTAAAAAAACATAGATGAGCACCCCCTCCCCCTTAGAGGACTAGTGGAGTAAAACCCGCAGAGACTCCTTTATTCCTTTACTGATTACATATTAGCATAGATCATGTTACCTAATTTGTATAATGAAACATCTGCAAGAAAACAACCCACTCAGAGAGCACCAAGGATCCCTCATTTTAACCCTGAGCTACAAATATTCTCCTTTATTGGTAAACATGTTGTGTTTGGTGTCAGGAATAGAAAATCCATACTTTTCAGTTCCCCTTTCATAAAGCTCCAATGACTCCTTTGACAATGGCAGTAAATTTTGGCAATTTAGTTGCTGAAAATTGACACTACAACTTCCTGCAGTCTTTAAACAGCCAATCTTAAAAATCTGTGTGTGTGTTTGTGTGTAAATAGATGCAGATGGCCATCACACTTTCTCAGCCTTAAATTAGGATGTTGAAAGAAAGAATCTGAAGTTCAATTGTCGTCTATAAACTTCCTGAACTGTTTGCTAAATTAACTGTAAGGATATCAAAGGCAATTTTCTGCAAGATTGGAGGGAAGGACCAGGTTCATTCTACATTTCCAAAGTCTCAATGAGACCAACTTTTCTTCCTTTCGTTTTTAGGAATGTGAAATTTTAGATATCATCATGAAAATGTGTTGTAAGTATTTGATCTCAGCTCTTGCACAGTTAAAAGTGTCATTGATTAACAGGTGTTATCATAATGAAATTGGCAGCTTACTGGTTTTACCAAATCACCAAACTATACAATAAGTCTCCAGGTTTTCAACTGCTGCATCCCGTGTACAGTGTATGTGATTAATACAACCTTACCTTTCCCAAATTAACATTGTATACCTTGAAATTTAATAGGAATATAGTAATTATGAAGTTGCTTTAGTTGAACCACCTCAAGTAAAAAATGTGTTTTTATAGTTACCATGGCAAACCACTTGTAACAAATTGATTAGAACCAGATCTTGCTTTTCATTTATTTTAGCAGTTCTGAATTGCCAGCAAAGTGACACATTTGAAAGTCAAGTTCTGTTCATGCATTTGTTTGGATACTTTAGGTAATATATCAGAAATTGTCTTCATATATTGCAAATGCATAAAGGCAGTAAAGGCATAAACCATGCAAAAGAAGACTCAAATAATTCCTCCGCTCATATATTATTCAGACATACAAATCATGCATCCATGTATACACAACAAGCAGGAACTCCAAAATCCTACAAATGTACATCTGTCTTTAATGTTTCATATTCAGAAGGGTCCTTGCGACTACCCTCTTCAAGACAACATTCACTACTTACAGTACAGTACAGACCTAGTCAATTATTCTCCTCAAAAACTCCTCCAGTCAGCATTACTCAAGAGCAATGGTGATAGAGAAGAATAATTTCTGTGTTACTACCATCACTGCCACTCATTAGGACTGTATTTACTATTTCATGCCTTTCTCTGATTCCTAAGGTTACCCAAGTTTTGCATGCTTAGATTCCTGAAAAAATCAGATGCCTCATGCCTTTTAATAAATCTTATACCATTCATTACTTGAAAAAAGTTACTTCCCATTTTGGGCTCTCCTCCTATAACTTTGACAGTTAATAGTGGTGCCTAGAACTAATGTTGATAGCCCAAGAATCAAAACTCTTCAGTTCAGTTAGGATAACAATAAAACATGATGTATGTCAAAATCAAAATTATCTGAAAGCCAGAAAGAAATTGGCATAAGTCAAAATTATTAATGTGTCAGTACTTTACTAATTTATTTATTGCTTATTTATTTTCTCAATGTACACAAGAGAAAGCAATCTAGAATATGCTGCCTTGGAATGCTGTTTGGGAAAATAAAATATGCAGTTATGCTATCAATTTGTTTTTATTCTTGTATTTTGAAAATATGGTTCTACTGCTAAATGATACAAAGTAATTATTACACTTCATAAACTAGAAGTGGGTTGTTAGGAAAAGGGCTTCTTATGTGCTGCTTGCATGCCATTTTTAATTACTTGAACAATGTTTATATTTTTATTATATACCAGTGAAAATGAGGTTTTTGTGTGCATATTCTTTTCTTAAATATCCTTGTTTGGAAATGAACTAGAAATTAGCTAAATTATTTGTGGCAAATGCAGTAATAAATATCATGCAGATAAAATACAGGTGCACACATTGAAAAAGGTATCCAGCATTTTTATTATATTCCCCACATTTTCATTTGTTTAATGTAGCAGTATATTAAACAACTGGAATGCAGGAAACATTATAAAATATAGCCAATAAGAAGGGAAACATTTCCAACCTGTTTAAATTGTGTCCGTAGCTAAACAGTAGAAGTATAGATGCATTTCAGCACTGTTTGTATTTGCAAAGTTTTTATTTCTCAATATATTTTATTCCTCTCTCTCTTCCCCCCCCCCCCTCAGCTTGCTGTGGTAAGTTTCCTATTTGCAATTTCTTTACCATTCTTCACATGTATAAAGATTTAGATGAAAATTCACTCTTTAGCCCATTTTTCAGTAGCGGGCAGTCCTAGAATTAACTTCTGTAAGACTGCCTGCTGCCGTCATCAATTTTTCAATCTATTGTTATAGTTATCTGCTGCAAGAATTTTAAATTAATCACCAGATCCGTTTGGCCATGGTGTCTTAGAGATTCATGATTAGTTTTATTATCTAGTTAAAAAATTAGATTAAAACAAGTATTAGTCAGCATTGCTTATCCACTATTGTCACTTATTCTGATATTTGTATGCATATCATAAGTAAATGAAAAATATTGAAAAATGTTGGCAGGCAATTATTTATTCTTTCAAAGACTTTTTATTAAACTTTATTTAGTTCTAAACAAGTTTATATAGAAATATTTATTAATTTTTATATAATTAAAGCATGAGTGCTAAGCCCTGATTTAGAATTAGTTTAGCTGCGCCCAACTCTTGAATGCATTTGTTCTAAATAGTTTGTAATCTTTTTCTGAATTGCCCCTTAAATATGGACAAGAAGTCTTAAATTAGCTTAGTTACATGCAATTGATTAGCAAAAATCTCCAAAACAAAACAGAAACAAAAAACCCCAAATAAAACAGCAACTCGGATTTTATTTACATAGATATGCACAAACATGCACACACATGAACATACATTTATTTTTGTAAATATTTTGTTATAAAAAACATAAAATTCAAACTGCATAGTCTTTTGGATTCAGACATTAGGTCTCCAGTCATAAGCTGAGAGTTGGTGCCTTATCTTTTGTTACAGAGAATTGATAGACATTCCCATGCTAAATTATTCTCTTTCACTAACTTAGTAATAATTTGTATCAAAGCACTTTCGTCCAAAGTAAAAATAGTACAAGTAGTCCTCGACTTACAACAGTTTGTTCAAAGTTACAGCGGCACTGAGAAAAATGACTTAAGACCATTTTTCACAGTTACAACCTTTGCAGAACCCCCATGATCATGTGATCAAAATTCAGATGTTTAGCAACTGGTTCATACTTATGACCGTTGCTGTGTCTCAAGGTCATGTGATCAACTTTTGCAACCTGACAAGCAAAATCATTGGGGAAGCCAGATTCACTTAACAACCAGATTACTAACTTATCAACTGCAGTGATCCACTTAACAACTGTGGCAAGAAAGGTCATAAAATGGGGCAAAATTAACTTAACAAATGTCTCACTTAACAACAGAAATTTCGGGCTCAATTGTGATCATAAGTTGAGGTCTACCTGTAAAAATAAAAATTAGCAGATTAAAACATAAACATTGTCCCCTTAGTTCACGGGTGTCAAACTCGCCATGTCACGTGCTGTGTCGCGACGTATCATGACTCTTTTTGCATTGCCGGCAGTGGGGTGGGCGCAGCTTCGGTATGATGAAATCGGCCCGCGGGCTGGCAGTTTGACACCCCTGCCTTAGTTGCTGAACCCTTTCAGAGGTCCCCTCTTAATTTAGTTACTTGCCAATAAATTTTAAATCTTTAAACCAAAGTTTCTCTTATATTTCTGTAGTCTCAAAAGAAAATTTAACTCACAGTAAGGAGTCTTATCTTTGTTGCAAAAGAAAACTGTCTGCAGTTGTAATTGAGGGAAACAGTTCAAGGGTAAAGGATGTTTTAAAAATAAACAGGATGAGTGCACCAAACCAAAGAACAAACTGTGGATTTCTACCGGAACGACAACATGCTCATATATGGTAGTATGTCGGATGTTGAGGTAACCTGAGCAGACAAAGACAGAGATAATGTATTCCGGTTAGGCGCTTCTGATAAATTGTGACTTCTGTGGGCCTTTCCAATGGGACCAAAGGGGAAGGGAAATGGGGCATCGCGATAGGATGTATAAAAATGACTGCTCAACGTGGCTCGCATGTGGTCCGTTGCTTGGGAACTTCCTCCGTGAAGTCTTGACTCGGATCCACCGCGCTTTGCAAACCGCTCTTTTCTTTGATAGCAATAAATTTCGTTTTCTTTGCAACCCAATTAGTGGATTTAATTTGTTTTTAAATTCATGCGCAACATAATTGATTACTTCTTAAATTGATTAAGAGATGGAGAAAGCAAGTCTGTAAACCTCATAAGGACTCTGCTGCAGTTAGGAATATAAAATCCAGGGTTCCAGTAACATAATTCCTAATCTGGCTGCAAAAACCTTTCTGCAAGTTAATGAAAAGGAACTGCTGTTCACAACTGATGTGGTTAATCTCTTGATCTCCCTTTGATGTAGGGAGGTAAACACTGGCCAGAAATCCCCTCTCAGGTGGCTTTCAAAGCCACAGTGGCTCTTCTTGTAGAGCTTTGGATAGTGTCAGGTTGCCATTTCCCTCAAGAAGCTGTTTGACATACCTGAATTCAGCCTTAAATCATCAAGGAGATCTTTTATTGACTCTTGATGCTATAAATGCTATTGGTGAATAAGCTTCTGAAAATACAATTTTCACACTTCTGCATGTGCTTCTACAGTATCCTGTGTTTTGTTACAGAATGCAAGTGTGGTCCCATTGATATTATATTCGTATTAGACAGTTCTGAGAGTATTGGAGAAACGAATTTTGGCATTGCAAAGGATTTTATAATTAAAGTTATTGACAGGCTGCGCACGGAAGAACATGTAACGGTAAGTCTTAGTACAGTTATATATACCGATATTCCTTGATTTACAACCAATTGTTTAACAGGTAGTCAAAGCTACAACAGACCTCCCCAGAACTACATACAACTTGTTTTCGGAGTTATGATGGCCACACATGGCCCTGCAGTCACATGATTATATTTGGGGTACTTGGTAACTAGGTCATCTTTTATGGCTGTTTGTAGCCTCCTGTGGTCATGTGACCATAATTTATGATCTTTTTTGCTAGTTTGCAACATTTACTTCTGGTTTCTGGCAAAAACGCCCATAGGGAAAATAGGTTCATTTAATGACCATGGCTTTTGCTTAATAACTTATCATAAAATATGGTTGCAACTTCGAATTCAGTCATGTGATGCCTTGACTTACAACTGCACCAACCTATGATCCTAATTGTGGGCTCAATGTTATCAGCTGGATCCTCCTGCCCATTCTGATAAGCAGTACCCTGGTTTCTATCCCCAAGTTTTTCCCTGATGGAATCTCTAATAATAATTAGTAACAATGGTTGAAAAGCATGCAGCAATGCATTGTAATGCATGAAACTTCTTAGACAGGTTTCTCTGGAGCTACCATAGTGCAGATAATGTAATCTCTGATTTCTGGCTTTAGTTACAACTATGCCTTGGATACTATTTTTTTTTACAGTTTTCCAGAGAAGACTCCAATCTTGCTATTGTGCAGTATAGCCATGGTGGAACTGAGGAATTGGTGCTCATGAAAGATGGAGACGTTCAAGGTTTCAAGGAGTGAGTTCATAACAGATGAAATATTTTTTTTTGCCTTCTGTGTCACAACCTTTTGGGATGTTTATTGAACTTTCTAAACAAAATTTTCAAATATTAATAGCCACTACTTGCAAAAAGCTGCTTGCCAGGATTCCATCATATGCTTCTGTGGATGAGACACAATTAAAGCCTCCTTTTGGTGGGATTGTCAAATGATATGCCAGGATTAATAGCCAATCTAAAAGCATTTTTGAGTTGCACTTGGACACTTTGTGGGTCACCTTGCTGCCTTGCTCTTTAGTGGGAAGAAAGGAAAAGAACTGGGTTTGGCAGAAGCATACAGTATATTGGAGACAACATTTCAATGTCTTAAAGCTATGAAAAGATCCAGCTACTACAGTGGGCCATAACTGATTGATTACATCAGGAAAGAACTGATAGGGATGCAAAAGAAATCCCTATGTATTTCTATGGGTCTGAAAAGTCATCAGCCAACAAGTCAGAACCAATGTAAAATAAACAATCAGAGCTGCATGGATTCCACCAGAACTCCGTTCAAAGGTCTAAGGAGGTTGAATGTCTTTGCATGCATGTGTCAGAGCATGGTAGAAATGCATTCTTAAAAAGATTAGAATATGGACAATTTTTAAAAATATAAGTGTTACGAATATTGTGTATGGATAAGTTGTATGCAAAACCCATAGATTTAAAGAAAAAACATGTGCACTAACTTCTTCAGTTGATTTTATGAGAAATAAGTGAAAGAATTGAGTAATGTATTATGCCAGATAGTCATGTCCTCTGCAAAAGATGAATAATGTAAATAAATGTTAAATCTGACATTTGAGTATATATTAGCAAAATGATGAATAAGAAGAACTAGCTGGTTAATGTTATTTGGCTCACATAGACAAAGATGCATCCATTGGGTTCTCTCATTATATGCATCTGGTGTTCACGTAAATATTTATGACAACTTTTTTTCTGGAAAGACACCACTTTCATTCTCTGGACAAACAGTTGTCATTTTCTCCAGTTTATTGCGTTCATTTCAGAAAAAAAGAAGACATCTGTTCTGTTGAATAGTTTATTCTAGAGCCTTCCCTAATTCCATACCATTACCACCCACTGATCTGTAGCTGAAAAATATCCTGCTCAGATGTTCTCTGCTTTAAAAAGAAATAGCCAATAAAATACTTTACTTGTGGTTGGGTCTTGGCAAGTTAAAAATATTGCTTTGTTAACAGATGAGATAACACAAGGATTTGGAGCTTCATACAATACATTAGTCTAATTTATTGCTATTGTTAAAATATTGGTTAATTTCAAATTTCTGGAATGAAAACACAAACTAGGCTTTCTGAAAGAAAGACTGCAAAAATCTTCCTATAAAGTATAATGCTTTATTAGATAAGGTACAATTTGCTGACTCTGATTCTTTTGGTGTTTATTGTAAGGGCTGTGAAGAACCTTCACTGGATTGCTGGTGGCACCTTTACTGGAGAGGCTCTTGACTACACCAAAAAACGTCTGCCCCAATTTTTCACTCACAAAAGAGTTATCATTGTCATCACAGATGGACGGACTGACATATTACATGATCGAACACCCATCACTGTTCTTTGTGAAAGAGATAATAAGGTGAAATCAATATAAGTTTGGGGAAGTGGTGGAAGTGCTAACCTAGAAACCTAGTCCTATCTTAGGCATGAAAGTGACTTTGGGCCAGTTGCTCTCTCTTAGTACAACCCATCTCACGGGTGATGTGGGAGGAGGAAGAAGTATTATATTCTGTATGTTCACCATCTTGAGTTATTTATTTAAAAAAGGAAGGATGGATGGATGGATGGATGGATGGATGGATGGATGGATGGATGGATGGATGGATGGATAGATAGATAGATAGATAGATAGATAGATAGATAGATAGATAGATAGATAGATAGATAGATAGATAGATAGATAGATAGATAGATAGATAGATAGATAGATAGATAGATAGATAGATAGATAGATAGATAAAACAAAAGCTCGTGAGACCATATGTCTTTGTAATAAGGACAACAGATATGGACTGCATGAAAACAGCATTTCTGGAAGTACCAGAAACCATCTAGATGTGATGGGGGTTGATGAGAGGGTAATGTTGACTGTCAAATCCCATTCATCTTAGTGCCCTGGATTTTGATAAGGCTTGATTGTTGTTCGCATTTCTCTGCAACTTCATGATCTTGATTGATGTTGGACTCTCTAAAAGGGACTGCTTTCTTTTTACCTAAAATCTACAAATATTTGTGCTGCAGTATTAATGTCTTAGGAATATTGCTGTATTCTCATGTAAACGTTTCAAGTGAAGAGTAAGTTTCATTCACATTTTGAGGACACCAGAGAACCTTTATAACACTCATTTATCAAAATGTAAGCATTATAATATCTGTTATTATTTGCCTTCATTATAATATCTGTTATTCTTTAGGTTGTCCCTGTGGGCTCCAGTGATATTTTCCAAGACCCTCCAGATTCTGAAAAATTAAGTAAAATATCCTGTGGAGGCCTCACATTTACCCAACCAGAGTATATTGCCTTGCTGGATGACACCTTCATTCAGAATGTTACCTCTTATGTTTGTCGAGGTGGGTGAATAAAGTGATTTACTGCTAATTTGGTTTAGCTAAAACAGGAGTGAAACAGTACGGTCTTCTGGCATGTCCAATGAAACCTGCAGCTTCCCTTCATCTCCCCCACAACACTCTGTGCTTGTTCCACACCACTTCCCATTGCTTTCCACTACCCTCCATGGTCCCTCTGCCTTTGGTCTCTGCTGCCCTCTCTTGCATAACCATTAGATGAGTGCAAAGAGTTAGAGTTATCTATTTCTGCCATCTAATGATTGCCTGGAGTTTTGAAGCCCACCTGTGGTAGCCCCAAACCTGTTATTTTCTTGGTTCTTGAACTCTTGTTAAGGGACTATTGATTACTTTAAAATAACGAGATGACAAATGTGGGATGTATGCAGTTACCTTAGCACTATTTTAAATTAAGTACATGTTGACACAGAAGAAGCGTCTTCTTAAATAGTCCATTGTGTGCTAATGTCTGCAAAACACTTTTTATGATGTTACCAAATATTAAATGTGTTTGCATTTGTAAACAAAGATAGGATGGGAAACTATGTATGTATTCACCTCTCTGCAGGAAAAGCCATATATAAAATCAACAAAATGAAACAGCCAGGGCTAGTTGCTATTTGGTTACAGTGGCAGTCTAAGCTGTACAATCCTAACTACAATGAAGAAGTTTAGACTGGTGAGGAATTACAAAACACCTATTTCAGTATTTCAGTATTCAGGAATGCTTTAATGGGATTTTTGTTTGGTTTTGTTTTATAGAAAAACAGTGTCCCGACTATACCTGCCCAAGTGAGTATCCCATACATACTATTGTATGTACCTATTTTGATTTCTCTGCTCCATGCATAATCTTATTTAATAAAACATTTTGCTGGGTTGCTTCATGGGGCCTGACTGGATCATTTCCATCTGAGCATGTCCAGCCAAGATGGATAAGTTAATTTCAGCCAGCTGCAGCAATACAGTAAATTGTGCTAATCTGCAATTCGCTGTTTATCAGCCATTTTGGGCAGTATTTCTGTCACCAAAGTGATGTCTGCCCAGCCAACACTTTCTGGCCTCTTTTTTAAAGGTTTCTATTAAAATTCTAGCCCAAACCACTGTGAGCTCATCCTGCTGAGTTGAGTCTTAGCGTCCCAATTTCACTTCCTGTACATGATGGAGGGGGGGAAAAAATCACAAAAGCACAAGACATGCTTTGCAATTGCTTCATTGCAGCTGCTTCAGCTTCCCTAATAAGAATGTAAAATGCTATTAAAGGAATACAGTTTTAACTATATGAATGAAATGCTAAAAACCTCTTGTCGGTATTAACCACACGCAACATCTATCAGTTAATTTGCAGAGAAATTGAATTTTAGAATATTAGGTTGAATCAATGTGCCTCTGCATTGTGTAACAACAAAAAAGTCCCTAATCCCTGAGGTCATTTTGCTTCTCTTTTTTTATATAATCAGTGCCCAGGGGAAAGCAGCATTCCTTCCCCCCTCCCCCCAACCTCTGGGATATGGGCCTCAGCGAGCTGCAGGGGAGAGAAAATTACTCCAGTTCAGCAAGAGAGTTTTTGCTTCACTGAAAACGCTGCTTACTTACACAAGATGTTTTCACTCAGTGTTGGAAGAGAGCTCCTTCTCAGTTCAGCCCAGTATCCTCTGCAGAGGAGCTCTAGCCTGAGCTGTCTCTAGAAACTTTTCAGGGATATGTGAAGAGAGGAAGGGAGTGTATGGATGGTTTGCACTCAGGCAACTACTGAAAACAAACTGTTGAAACATACGTAGCAGGGATACCACCAAAATAACCTTTTCTCTTTTCAGTTACTTTTGCTAACTCAGCTGACATCACACTCCTTGTGGATAGCTCTATCAGTGTTGGGGCCCATAACTTCAATATCACCAAGAAGTTTGTGAAACGTCTTGCAGAACGATTCATATCAGCTGACAAAAGTCCAGGGGCTTCTGTGCGCATCACTGTTGTCCAGTACAGTGGCAACACACAGCAAAAATTGGAGGTGGACTTTCAACGGAACTACACAGTGATAGCTGATATAATTGACAAAATGGAATTTATAAATGATGGCACAGATGTTGTTGCAGCCTTGAACTATGTCACCAACCTGTTTCGGAGGTCCTCTCGTCCTGCTATTAAGAAGAGGGTGCTGATCTTCTCAGATGGCAATTCTCAAGGTATCACTGAAAATGCCATCGAGAGAGCAGTCCAGAATGCTCAACAGGCAGACATTGAAATTTATGTACTTGCTGTTGGCACACAAGTCAATGAGCCCAACCTACGTTTGCTTGTCTCCCAAAAAGCAGCTCAGGATGATGTAGCCTACAGAGAGCGCCACCTTTTCAGAGTACCCGATTATCAATCTTTGCTGAAAGGTGTATTCTATCAAACTGTGTCCAGGAAACTAGCTATAATCTGAGGAGGTGATTCCTAGAGAAGCAAGTTAGTGCAGATTCTAAGATTTCAGGAATAAATTGTTAACCTCCCGTGGAACCCATGTTTTTATACAGAGCCATAATCTTTTGTCCTTGCTTTCAGGCTGTGCTATGTTTATCTCTGTCCATTCCTCTTTTCTTTATTGCCCATGAATTCCTCCAGCCTACAGGAAGAAATACAAATTGATTTATTGTTGCTCTAGTTCATAACTGTAACCAAGAGAAGAATTTGGTTTCATATTTGACAAGCGATAAACCAGGCTAACTGGGAATGTTAAATGCACTGTCTTTATCCCTAAGATTGATAGTACTCTTTACATGAATATAAAGGATCTTTTCAGAATAAAATGCACATGACATCATTGCCTTTTTAAATTTTTTAACTAAAAAGATACAATATCATACATTACAGTAAGCATTTCCTGGGCTAGGCAGCTCCAGAAAAATTATTCCACTGTTAGAAACAAGGGAAATTCCAAAGAATATTTATTGCCCTCCATTGTCACTTGAGGGGGTGAATGATCTGGTTCAAAACGTGATGGTGGTGGTGGTGGTGATTTGGCAATAATAAGCTAACAATATCCAGTCTACATCTGGAGAAGAAGGTTCAAGCCATTTAATCAACCATGATATTATTTAGATACAATGAATTCACAATTGTGATTGAAAGAGTTATTAACAAGAGTTGGAAGGGACCTTGGAGGTCTTCTAGTCCAACGTCCTGCTCAAGCAGGTGACCCGATACTAATTCAGACAAATGGCTGTCCAATCTCTTCTTTAAAATCTCAATGGAGATTTTTAATCCAGCAATAGATTGCTTGGCATTATCTAAATTGAAATTGTCTGGAAGCCAGTACAGAATTCTTGTCTTGGAGGATCTTATGTTTTTCCATATGATATTAAGGTAAGGTGCTACACTCACTTCACAAGTTGATATATTATTGATATGTTTACATATTCAAACTTGGTTTGGACAGGTTTCATGCAATATTTCCAATGGTGCTGTTGCTATGAATTCAGTATGATTTAAAAAATGAAGCAATTGTTTTCAGAATTACAGCTTGCATTGTTTTGTAATCAATATTCATTTTACCACTGTTTTATTTTATTCCTTTGTTTTACTGACAAATGTTCACTTTGAGGGGTTTTTTTGCAAATAAATTTTGTTCCACAGTTTCAGTGCCTTCTGTTGGTTGCAAAAGGGGCCTCCAGACTCTTGATTTCTTTTGCTACCATTGACTAATATGACTCTCCTCCTGAATGGGAGGGAAAGTGATTTTACATAAATGTTAAATTATGAGTGATGGTTCATAACTAGTGGGAGGCTTTGTTCATTTGGTTTTTTTATATTTATGTGACATTAAAACCAGTCTTAAATTCTTTATATAAAAAAAAATATTAAAAGTTTTAAAAAGAGTATAAAAAGTAACCACAATTAATACAGAATAAAGAAAAAAAGAAAAGAAAAAGAGATAAAGATGCAGAAAGAAAAAGATAAAAGGAAATAGAAAGAAGCTTCTGACTTAGGATTCCAATAGACAAGACCTGCCACATAAGACCCCACACTTAACAATGTTTGATAAGAAAGTCTGGATAATGGACATGGCAGTACCTGGAGACAGCAGAAGAGAAGAGAAAGAACTGGAGAAAATCACAAAATTCAAAGACTTACAAATAAAAGTAGAATAATTGTGGCAAAAGAAAGCAAAGGTAGTACACAGTAACAGACACCTTGAGTGCAATCCCAAAACATCTGGAGCACCACCTGAACACCATCGGCATTGACAAAATCACCTCCAGTCAATTGCAAAAGGCAACTTGGAACAGCTTCCATCCTGAGATGGTACCTTTAACATCATCAAAACAACATTTGCCTCTCCAGGTTCTTGAGAAGAACTGGAGAGGTAGATAAAAATGCAAATCCAATCTAAACATCTGGCTGGCTGTGATTAATAATAATAATTCATTACTATCAAAAATAGATTAAAATTACTATTTAAAAATACCAACTATTAACACTCTTTCCACAACAATTAGAGAAATAAACCAATCCAAATAATCATTTTCGATCTTTTGATGGTGGTGAGAGGGGAGTCCGTTTTTGCTGCATCTTTGAAGGATTGCAATGTAGGTGCATTACAATGAAGTTCAACTCAAATCTTTCCAGAATTGGTATGCTTCATTTCTTGTGTTCCTGTCAAAATCTTTTCCAACCTAGCCTACTAGGGAAAAGCCAGACACTTTATATTGTCTGGCTTCCACAAATGTGGTCTTTATTCCCTCTTTTCCAATGACATTGGTCAGGCCTTGACATTCTTGAGGTGTAATACTTTTTTGATACTCTGCTGCAGCCTTGATAAAGCTTAAGAAATTGACATCATACAAATAAATTTTGTTTGTTGTTCAGTCACTAAGTTATATCTGACTCTTCGTGATCCCATGGACCATAGCACACCAGGCTCCCCTTTCCTCTACTGTCTCCCAGAGTTTACCCAAATTCATGTTCATTACATCAATGATGATATCCAGCCATCTCATCCTCTGCCGTCCCCCTTTCTTTTGCCTTAAATCTTACTCAACATCAGGATTTTTCCAATGAATCCTCATTTGGATACTTTGGAAGGACAGATACTTCAGCTTCAGTATCTGTCCTTCCAAAAAACAGTCGGGGTTAATTTCTTTTAGGATTGGCTGATTTGATCTCCTTGCAGTCTAAGGGACTCTCAAGAAGCTCCAACACCACAATTCAAAAGCATCCATTCTTCAGTGCTCAACCTTGTTTGTGGTCCAACTTCACAGCCATACATTACTATTGGGAAAACCATAGCTTTGACTATACGGACCTTTGTCGGCAAGATAATGTCTGTGCTTTTTAATATGCTGTGTAGGTTTGCCATAGCTTTCCTCCCAAGGAGCAAACATCTTTTAATTTCATAGCTGCAGTCATTGCAATAATTTTGCAGCCCAAGAAAATACAGTGGTACCTTGGTACTCAACGCATTTTGATATGAAAGTGTTGTCCCAATACTCATCATTTGGTACTTAATGCACAAGCTAGAACTTGGTGTTGGCCGCCTTGTGACTCATTACATTATTCCTTATGGAAAAAGTTAGTTTGGTACTCATCGTTTTTGGTACTCATTGCGCCTCCTGGAAACCAATTAACAATGAGTACTGAGGTACCACTGTAAAATCTGTCACTGCTTCCATTTCTTCCCCTTCTATTTACCCAGAATTTAAATTTTTTAACTTTTGCACTCTGGAGCAATTTTTTCTCCTTTCAGCAGAAGCCCAGTTTTTCAAGAACACCTTAAGAGGATTTTTTGCATGGTTCTTGATGAGCATTAACAGTAAAGTATGTACCTAATTCTATCATCAGCATTTTTATTTCTCCCAATGATGTTATTCAGTTGGAAGATTCTCTCATACATGTAATTGTCAATACAGCTTAGTTCTCTGTGCAGGTATATTTTTCTGCCTGGTAATGCAATCTTAGAACCTTTTGCATTCCACACATGGGTGACCTATGAGAGACTTGTAGGCATCCCCTTTGCCCACAATACCAGTAATCCATACACTTGAACTAGCAATCTATGTATGCATTTCCTCCCCCACCATAAGATAATTTTCTTTGGCTACTTTTTTTAGCTGTGGGTTGAAGACTAATATAAATTATACAGTAGTGGCCAAAATTGTGGAAACCTTTTGGGGAAAGTGTACAGTAGAAATGCCACGTTTGGTTAAGTTTCCACCAATTTTTCTTCTAATTTCTTTATAACTGTAGCCTTGTTCACTTAATAATACTATTTTACATCGCTTTCTGGGCAACCAGTCAACTCTTTGCACCATTACTTTACTTTTAATTACGTTTTACAAGCTCATTAAATGAAAGAATACAAAAAACCCAACCAACTTGATAGCGATCACATAACACATTGACAAATGTCCTCCTCTCAGCTTCAATACATGACATCAATAACTGAATCCTACTGTGATCTGATTGGCTCATTGCCAAAGCAAGATGACACCTGATTGGCTCTCTAAACACTCTTTGCTCATTGGCTACAATCAGATGAAGGAAAGCTACCTGATATCAACCTAAGCAAGTTGTGCTTCCTTTTTCTGGTTATTTGGCTATAACTTTTCATAGAATACAGTACAGATAATTGAACAAACTTTGTTGCATTACATTCTTGATTAAATTATCTTTCCATTGATATATAATTTTATGGTACTACTCCAAAAAAAAGTGGTGTTATTAGCCATCAAACCTCAAAAGTACACTTTTCCAAAAGGTTTCCACAATTTTGGCCACTACTGTAAGTATTCTCATTCAACCTATTCCTTGCCATTGCTGTGATTTGAGGACAGCAGCCTCCATCAAAGTAACTGTGTTCAGCCTTCTCAAAGATTAGGTTTGCTGATTTCAGGAAGCATTTCTGAATTGTTTTGTCTCTGAGACCACAACTCATCTCTCAGTGACATTTGTAAGGTGTCTCAAAATTGCAGTGACTCAACTCTGAAGTAAATCCTATCTGAAAAGTAACACAGAGAAACAACTCTAGACTCCAGTTGCTCTCCAGTGAGGAAGAGGAAAATCTTGACATGAAGTTATGACATGCATTTCTCCCACACCTAGTTCCCCAACCATTCCTCACCAGTATCACCAATGCAAGGGACCATAATAAGCAGCTGTTTCTGTTTGCAGACTGATCTGCTCTTTCCTTTGGGGCAGGGAGGGTTGGCATAGGGCTACTCCCAATGACAAGCAGCATTAGCAACCAAAGGAGTCTCTACCCAGAATTGGTTCTGCTGGGCTACAGAGTCTTCAACATACAGCATATTGGAATAGTCATACTGGTTATTAGAACAATTGTTCCATATTAAAACAAAAATATTTCAGAAAAGGAGTGCTGCATTCAAAATTATATTGACCCAAGAATCTTTGTTTATAGTTGTTCTACAGTGCACTGAATTGATATTGGCAAGTTTCCATTTAGGGAACCTAATCTCATTTTAGGCCACAACAACAGACACATATTGTCAAATTCATAATAAGTTATTTTTCCTTTCTATTGTGTGCTGCTCAAGTGACATTTGAAATACTCTGAAGTATATTACACCCCATGTTTTAAGAAAGAGTTTATATAAGCACTATTGAAACACTGTAAACACTATGTCTATGTCTCTTGTAAAGCCAGTATTCCCTGACCAAGTGGAAAGTGTTCACTAAGTTGATCCAACTGTTGAAAGAAAAACCATCAGGTGCAGTCCAAGCCAAGTCTAAATAAATAAAATAGAGGCTAAGATGCTGGAAATAAAAATGGAGGCTGGCTGGCTGCTTAGAAAGAAGATTCTTGTTTATTTAGTTGCCAGAAACTTCAGTGACACAGCCTGTTTCTGGGGTGGCTGACAAAATGGAGTTGAAATAGGTGGGCTTTTATACCTTCTTGGACTTTGTATTTGAAATGCCTGTTCCTGTCTGAGTACTTTGACCTGAGCTTGAGTGTGCCCTTTTGGTATTCTAATGGTGGTGGATTAATCCTATTATGTCCTAAAGGTTATGTTCCTGTCCTTGGAGTCTTTGTTTTTCTAATCCCATCAATTCAAACTTTCTCTGGGGCTGTGGCTGAAGGCATTTTGCTTATGAATAGGTGGCCTCAGATCTGCATTTCTGAAAGCTGGCCTGCTCAGTTTCTGCCTGGGGAAACATGGGCTGTTTCTGCCCTTAATATTTTCCTCCATTATTCCTTTGGGAAAATATAATATTCTGCCTTTTTTAATATCCCCCAAAATACTTCCTTCTCCAGGAGGGTGGGTGGGTGCTGACTTTCTACATAACTCCACCTTCAGGCAATTATTGCATAGACCTGCAGGTTTGTCTCACAAGGCCAACCGAACGTGTGTAGCCCACACTTGCTGTCTATCATCAGTGTGGCGTGCTGTTTGGATTTGCTTTCATTTTCAAAATGCTTGCATACCTACCATCACTAAATGACAGCAAACCAATAAGCTACGCAGGACATGTGAACTATCTCCATCATTCTACAGACTGGAGGTGGCAGAAGAGGTGAATCTTGCAAAATAGTTTGAAACAGGTTTTGCTTTGTAGCATGTTGAAATACTGTTGTGAGATATAGCCAAGACACCAATAGAAAGACGTAATTAAGTGGAAAGTTCACTTTGATGTTACAGAATAAGTCTCTCCATTTTTATATGGAGAGAATGGAACAGCTCTTGGCCCTGAGAGATCAGTGACTATGAGAGATCAATTGTGATCTCTCAGAGGTGAAAAACTCTTGGCATACTAAACTCCCCTTCTTCCTTCAAATGTTTGCATGCAGTTGTTAAGAGCAAGAGATTGAAACCCCTTTGGGGGGTAGGAGCCCCAGGAAGTTTGCTTATCTGCAAACTTAATCTGTTTTTCACACATGACAGCAGTGTAATTTGACCTGCAATCCATAATATTCAGCACCTCCATTTCCTCCTCTTTAAGAGGTGCCCCCTTGAGCCAGAAACATATTTTCATCTCACTTGAAGGTATAAGGTGCCCCCTACACAGCCTGAAGGCAATTGTGAAGAATTCCAATTCGGACTTCCGGTTCCGGTCGCAGCGCCCGCGGACGTGCAGAGAACTCGTTCTCTTGGCCGTCCGGTTTCCCCCCGCCAGTAGACCCTGGATAGGGTCGAAAGTCGCCCTGTAGGGACGACCACCGTAGAGGAGGGCACTCGTTGATCGCGGAGGGAGCGGCGGCTCCCTCTGCGGTCCGAGAAAACCACCTTTGGGCCGACGGGGAAAAGATCGGCCAGTAACATGGCCGATCACTCAGCTGCTCCAGCCGAAAGTCACAGCAACATCTAAGCGAAAAGAACCACCGTGGAAGATCCGGGTGAGACCTTTCCTTCCCTCTTGTTAATTTACCTTCTTCCCTGCTAACAGCTTTAAGAACTATTTCCCTATTTTGAGAAAGCAGCGTTTGATTGCTGGGGAAAACGGGCTTTGGAAAAACAATTATTGTTTTTTTTTACTATTTTATTTTGTCTATATAAGCAGTTGGAACTCGAGCATCCGGATTATTGTGACTTTCTCTTTTGGCTTGTTTATCTTCAGTTTAGGTGAAAATCCTTAGGGAGGGGGTGGAATGTTCTTTGTTTCCCCCCCCCTCCTGAACAGTACTGCCTAAAAAACTTTTTACTCTCTGGGCGGACTTATGTAGATTATTTTGGATACAATGCATCCTGGGACTTGGCATGAAGCCCAGAAACGGACTGATACAATGTAACTTGCTCTTTGAACTCCCACTTCCTGACTTTGGCCTGATGCCCAGACTGGATTACAATATAACAACTGACTGCCAGTTTTTATCTCTGTGCTGGTCTTGACTATTGGGTTGTTTTTTTTTTCCTCTATCTTTCTTTGGAAATATATTTCTGTCTGCATTTTATATTTTATAACGCTGCAATCTATTTTTTAAGCTGAACTTCTCTAAAAAAAAAAAAAGAAGAAGAAGATGGAATCCTACTCACAGATTAATTATGGACTTATATTAGAAAAAATCTTAGAAGCAAGACTGGAACTTAAAGAACATATTAGATCGTTTAGATTCAAGGAGGACTCAGAATTAAAAATTGAAGCTCAACCTTTGATTGACTATGATAGACAATCAGATCTACAACTTAATGAGATGGATGGAATACATTTACAATCTATTGAATCTACTGAATTTATTGAAGAGGAAGAGGACACATCCTACAAGATGGATTTCTTTGATGATCAAAGGCAGAACTCAACTAAAACATTTACAACTTTAAAAACAACAGGATTGGACTTCCAAATACGAGGCACAAAAAACGTTGACAACATGACAGTACAGACAATACTGGATAAAAGAGAAAAAGAATATGATTGGACTCAATGGTGGGAAAAGGCCTTTAGCCAGTTACTAAGATGGGAGGACTTAGAAGCCCTGTTGTGGAAACCTACCTGGCACAAAAAGAAAGCTAGAATTAGATTTAAAAATAAGAGTTAAAATTTTATTTGATGGGTAAAAAGGGCTTCTGGACATTGATTGAACTAATATTTTTGAGATCTTTAAGGTCACTTTGGTATGAGTCAACACTAGATTTAAATTATGGATTTGAGTATGATTTGGAATGGCAATAAGAATAATTGGAAAATTTATAATTAAAGGAGTTAGATTGAGATTGAGACTGGTGAAATATTATTGATATTTTTATTTATAAGAATTGAATGGTAATTAGTGAGATATTAAATGGATTAAACTGAAACAATTGAGGAATCTTTTAGGGACGTGGACTGATCTATGAAAATATTGGATAGAATATATGAAATAGAATATAGTTGAGAAATATTAAGATATAATAGTTATATTACTTGTTTATGATAGAAATAATTATTGTCCTATTATTATTATGATGATGTTATTATATTACTATGTCTAATGAAATAGTTTTAAAATATATAAATTCATGTTTATTTACATAATATGTATGTGAAATATAATAAGAGATATAATTTGATTGAGAAATATAAATTGAAATTGGAATAATAGATAGAGGTGAGAAACAATTTATATTTTAGGAATGCTCGAATTGTATACCATAAGAGGGAACTTTTAAAGTAGTAGTTTAAACTGTATATGTATGACTGTATTTTTTGTTGTGTTCTCTGGAGTGCCCTATCTCCACGATGTGTTACAAGCACTTGGCTGTAAAACAAACAAAAACTAATAAAACTTGTTATGATAAAGAATTCCAATTCAAATATACCTTCTTCTTCTTCTTGTGCCATATCCGTTATCGGACGTTGGCGATCATGTTGGCGATCCTGTTTTTATCAGCAGCCGCACGAAAAAGTGCTGCTGAGTTTTGTCCAAACCAGTCCCTTAGATTTTGAAGCCATGATGTTCTTCTTCTGCCTGGACCTCGTTTGCCTTCAATCTTTCCCTGGAGGATTAAATGGAGTATGCCGTATTTTTCTGGGTGTCGCATCACATGTCCGAAATATTCTAACTTTCGTTTTTTAATTGTTTTGACGATTTCCCTTGGCTTTCCCAGGCGGCTTATCACCTCCTCATTTCTGATCTTGTCCACCCAGCTTATACGTAACAGCCGCCTGTAAATCCACATTTCAAATGCTTCTAGTCTCTTCAGGTGGCCTTCTGTCAGAGACCAACTCTTACTCCATAGAGCAGGATAGAAAAAATATAGCATCTGACAAGCCTGATTTTCAGTCTTAGGCTTATGTCGTGACTGCAGAAGACCTTTTTCATTTTGAAGAATGCTGTTCGAGCTTTCTCTATCCTTGTCTTTACTTCAGCGGTCATGTCCCAGCTTTCATGTAAATTAGAACCGAGGTGCGTGATCCTTTCAACTTTTTCTAATGGTATTCCTTCTAATTTATTGGTGGTAAATTAAGGGGTTGTTTGCTGACGACCATGATCTTGGTTTTTGAGGTGTTAAGCTTCAAGCCGTATTTTCCAGATATTTCGGTGACTCTGTTGATGAGGAGCTGAAGGTCTTCATGCTTACTGGCAAGCAGAACTGTATCGTCAGCATATCTTAAATTGTTGATCCAAACACCGTTTACTTTGATGCCAGCATCGATGTTCTCCAGTGCCTCGTTGAAGATTGACTCAGAGTAGATATTGAACAACAGTGGAGACAGAATACATCCCTGTCTGACCCCTCTTCTTATTTCTGCATCAGCTGAGTATTTTTGGCCTAGTCTCACATTTGCTACCTGATGCCAATACAGATTCTTTATTATTTGGATGTCTTTGTCATCTAGTCCCCCTTGTTTCAGGATTTCTAATAGTTTGCTGTGTCTTATTTTATCAAAAGCTTTTTCAAAATCAATGAAGCACATGTAAACACTGTGATTGACATCTCTACAACTCTGTACAAGAACTTGAATGCTGAATAGTGCATCTCGTGTACCAAGATTGTTTCTGAAACCAAATTGTGTGTTACCTAGACGCTCTTCAATTTTGTTGTATATTCTTTTGTGAATTATTCTCAGGAATATTTCCAGGGCATGACTCATTAAGCTTATTTTTCTGTATTCGGTACACTTCTTTGCATTTATTTTTTTGGAGATTGTCACAAAGGTTGATTTTAGCCAATCATTTGGTATCTTTCCTGTTTCGTATATCTGATTGAAAAGCTGCAGTAAAAAAAATTTCCCATTGTCTTCCAGCAATTTTAAAATTTCTACTGGGATATCATCAGGTCCTGTGGCTTTTCTTGTTTTTGCTATTTTTATTGCATGTTCAACCTCCTCCATAGTGATGTTTGGTCCAGTTGTTATACTTCCCATATCTATATCATCCCTACTGTCCTCAAAAAGTTCTTCAATATATTCCTTCCATCTTTTTAGTTTTTCATCCTCATCTAAGATAATTTTCCCCTCTTTGTCAACTAAGTTGTTGGTTTTCTTTTTGTAGAGGCCTGCTGCTTCTTTCACTTTTTTGTGTAAATTGAAATTATCATGCATACGTTCTGTCTCTTCTATTTCCTTGCATCTCTTTGCAAACCACTTTTCTTTTGCCAGTCGAATTTTTCTTCTAATTGTTTTCTGCAATTCATTGTATTTTTCTTTGTTTTTATTTTTATAAGATCTTCTTTCATCCATGAGATGAAGAATTTCCTCCGTCATCCACTGTTGTTTCTTGTGGTACCCCTCTCTCTGTTTTGAGTTTGTTACCTCTACTATTGCATTTTTAAATTTATTCCAGTTCACTTCTACATCATCATCATTCAGGTTGTTGGTTTCCCTTAAATGATTTTCTAGTTCTTCTTTAATCTTCCCTCCATGTTTAATGATGAAGTCTCTGTTGATTCTTGGTTTAGCAGGGTTTGGGTTTTTCATCCTTTTTAGTTTCAGCTGGACTTCAGCAAGTAGTAGATTATGATCGGATGGTACATCTGCACCTGGGTATGTCTTTACTGATTTTACTGAGTTTCTAAATCTTTTGTTTATTGTAAAATAGTCAATTTGGTTCCTTACTACATTATTTCGTGTATCTGCTGGTGATCTCCAAGTGTAGAGGTGTCTTTTTGGCAACTTGAAAAAAGTATTCATCACACATTGCCTATGTTCCTTGCAGAAGTCTACAAATCTGTCACCTCTACCATTTCTGGTTCCTAAGCCAAAGTTTCCAACTACAGGAGCATCACTTCCTTCTCCCACTTTTGCATTGAAGTCCCCCATGAGTATTGTGATATCATTACTTTTTAGGGTTTTCAGTACACTGCTTATATCTTCGTAGAACTTCTCTAAATCCTCCTCATCACTGTCAGCTGTGGGAGCATAAACTTGTATAACATTCATATTTACTGGAGTACTATTTATTTGGATCATCATCACTCTATCGGATACAGGAATAAAGGACTTGATGCATTTATTTACACGATTGTTTACGATTATAGCTACTCCATTTCGATGGTGTTTGCTGTTCTCACCAGAGTAGTAGATAGTATAATTTCCTATTCTACACATTCCATTTTCAGGCCAGCGCATTTCACTCACTCCCAATATAGAGATATTGTATTTGGACATTTCTTGGATAGTGTTGTGTGTTTTCCCAGCTTCGTATAGGCTTCTCAGATTCCACGTACCAATTCGTAGTTTGGGGTTTATCATGCTTCTAGCGGACCGGGAGATTCTTAGCACCCCTGCCCCATTTAAGGGGCGCCCATACTCAGGGCCATTGTTAGGTTTTGCCGCCATTAACATGATTTTCCTGGGAAATATATAGTGTAGTAGTCTTCCCTTTGCTTTCTACACCGCTGTGCACATGCTGTTCAAGTGGCTGCCACCACACCGTGTGCTGTTCTTCTGAATCCGTTCCAACCAATATGGTCTCCGCCTTCAGTCGATACTGGGGAGCCAGCTGCCACTCACCAGACCTGTTGGTCCACGGGAGGTATTTGATTCCCTCCAACCCGCCATTACAGTATAAAAGCCATAATGGGTAGGGCCCCCCAATCCGCCACCCGGGGACGTGCTCTGTGGGGGTTCCAGGCTCCCCCTAAGAGCAAATATACCTAGGTATGTGTAATATTTCTGTTGGTGAAAACTATAAGGGCTAAATATGAACACAGGAGATTACAACATAGCCTGTCATGTTTATAGCTGTCTTTTCAGATTCCCCTTCAAGTTGTCCCCCTCCCCTCCCCCCTTCACCACCACAGAATCTCTAGGCGCATTGGGAGTCTACTATGTTTTCCTGCTTTATACTTGGCCAAATAAAGGAACGAGCTGAGGGGTAGGTACAAGTGACCATTTTGCCTATTCCCAGTCCATCAATGATTGTCTTTCTACCAAAATCACAGTAATCTACACATATACATATAAATTCACAAACGATGTCAGAATCCAGTTATATTTCCTTTCTATCTATCCACTCTGATCTAAAACCAATTCTTACCCTTCTCTGGATCCTGCCATACTCCCAAGGGGGAGGGGGGATATGCATGCGGGTTTATTACTTTCACTTCCTCTATTCACTACAAAGTAACCTTTTGTTTAGTCGCCTTGGTGTCTGCTAACCATTACAATGTAACAATTTGCCTCTAATCCTATGCCCCTCTGAACATCTCCTCCTTACTGGGCAACTAGGAAAAGGGGGGTGAAAAGATACAGACCTCCGGGATCTGGTTTATTTCTCCGTCATCAAAATATGGTGTGAAGAGCTACTGAATGATAGTGCACAAAGGAGCTGGATTGATGTTATCTTTCCTGGATTTAACACCTAGAAATTTGCCGGTCTGAACCGCCCAGAAGAACTGTGGGGTGGGGGTTGCTTAGGGACACTTTAAAACATCGATTTGTAAGGGAATCCCACGGATTGTGCCATAGAATTCAAGCCCGGGGCAAAACTCCCGAAGCCCAGACTATACTCCATGAGCCCTAAGGAGAAGGAGGAATTGGAAAGGTTCATAAATAAAAACCTAGAAAGGGGGTTCATCGAACCTGCCAAGCCTAAAGTAGCCGCCCCAGTCCTCTTTAGAGAAAAGAAGGATGGCACTATACGCTTGTGCGTGGACTACCGCTTTTTGAATGCGATCAGTGAAAGCAACCTATACCCCCTACCCCTCATGAAGGACGTTATCCCACCTCTCGAAAGGAAGAATTTTCACTAAACTAGATCTAAGAGAAGCGTATTACCGCATTAGAATTAAGGAAGGGGATGAATGGAAAACCGCATTTAATTGCCCAATGGGGTGCTACCAATTCAAAGTTTTGCCCCCGTAGTATTTATGCAATTAATCAACGAGGTACTAAGGGAGCACCTATTTAAGGGGGTCCTGGTTTATTTAGACAACATCCTTATCTTCACCAAATCTAAAGAGGAACACATCAACCTAGTCAGAGCGGTTTTAAAGAAACTGCGAGCTGCCCACCTATATGCCAAATTATCAAAATGCGAATTCCACCAGGAAAGAATAGACTACCTAGGTTATTGCATATCCCCACGGGGCATTGAAATGGACCCAGAGAAAGTCAGGGCAGTATTAGAATGGGCACCACCTCGCACAAGAAAGCAACTGCAAAGTTTCCTGGGTTTCACAAACCTTTACCGCCAATTCATCCCCTCATGTGCCCAGATAGCCCTGCCCCTCACGAACTTACTAAAAATGAAGGCAGCATCCTCAGTAAAACCTAGCCAGCCACTAAAATGGACAATAGAGTACCAAGCGATGTTTGAGAGATTAAAGAGACTCTTTTCTGCCGAACCAGTACTGAGGCACCCAGACATGGATAAGCCCTTCGTAATACAGGCGGATGCAAGTGATGTGGCAGTGGGAGCTGTACTATTACAAGAAAACAATGAAGGGGTATTGCAACCATGCGCGTATACATCCAAGAAACCCACCGAAATGGAACAGCGCTGGCCCGTGTGGGAGAAAGAGGCATATGGGATACGTTGGTCATTACTTATGTGGCGCCAGTTCCTTGAAGGGAATAAAATCCCTTTTCAGGTGTGGACAGACCACAAAAACCTGGAAGCCTTGAAAACACCCTGGAAGCAAGCCCGCTGGTCCCAGCATTTTCACCAATTCAAGCACTTGCGGGGGGAAGAACCTCTTGGCAGATGCACTATCTCGCATGCCCCAATATAACAGCACGCGAGCCACCGATTCTAAACCACTTATGGCGGAACCACAACTGGTTCCAGTGCCAGTAACCACCAGAGCCCAAGCTAAATTAAAATCGCCTGGACTGTTACAACCAGTGGTGAATCCCTCAGCCTCCTGGAGGGAAATAGCCATGGATTTTATAGTGGAACTACCAGAAAGCAATGGAAACACTGTCATCTAGACAGTTACGGACTTGTTTTCCAAACAGGTGCACTTTATCCCTTGCCAAAAGATTCCCACCGCAAAAGCCTTACCGAAACTTTTCGTGCAGCACATCTACAGACTGCATGGGGCACCCCAACGCATCATATCTGATAGGGGAGTGCAGTTTACGTCAGAATTTTGGAAGGAATATTTATCTCTCTTAGGAACCACTCAGGGACTGTCATCTAGTCATCCTCCTCAATGCAATGGACAGACAGAACATTCTAATTCAGTACTTGAGCAATACTTAAGATGCTTTATTAATTTCCAGCAAACAAATTGGACGGACCTACTCCTTTTCGCAGAAGTTGCCTACAATAACGCAGTCCACTCCAGCACAGGCTACACTCCCTTTCAAGTAGCCACCGGTCAAAGTTTCAACCCTATGCCAGAACTAATCCCAAACGAACCGACAATCCCATCACTGAAAGAATGGATAGCACAATTACAAAACACCTGGCCAGTAGTTAGGAAAGCCTTAGATGAAGCAAGGCAAGCATACAAAGCACAAGCAGATAAAAAAAGAGTCGAACCCATACCATTCACTGTAGGAGAAATGGTATATTTGTCTACAAAATACCTAAAATCCCTACAGCCCTGTAAAAAACGTGGCCCAAAATATATAGGACCTTTTCCAATTAAAAGAATCATAAACCCAGTAACAGTAGAATTAGAACTACCCAAAAACCTCAGGCAAATGCACCCAATTTTTCACTGCAGCTTGCTGAAACGAGAATAACAGTCACCCTTATGGCCAAAAATCCCCACCACCACCTCCAATCATGGTGGAAGGAGAACAAAACTTCGAGATAAAAGAAATCCTAGATTCTAGAAAGTATCACGGGGCAACTCAATACCTAGTAGCATGGAAACACCTTCCCTCCTCACAAAACAAGTGGGTCCATAAACGTCACATCAGAGCACCTAAACTGCTAAAGAAGTTTCATACAGAATATCCCAACAAACCAGACTAACCTCTATATCTGTTTTGTTTCTCTACAGGTGGATCTCTCCTATTTTTAAGGGTGGCAGGATGTCAGAACCCATTTCTATTTCATTTCTATCTATCTCCTCTGATCTAAAAACAAATCTCACCTTTCCCTGGGTTCTGCCATACTCCCAAGGGGGAGGGGGGATATGCCTGTGGGGTTATTGCTTTCGCTTCTATTCGCTACAATGTAACCTTTTGCTTTGTTTATTGCCTGTCTGCTACCCACTACAATGTAACAATTTGCTTCCTGCA
Organism: Azemiops feae; assembly: GCA_023970755.1. Classification (NCBI taxonomy): domain Eukaryota; kingdom Metazoa; phylum Chordata; class Lepidosauria; order Squamata; family Viperidae; genus Azemiops; species Azemiops feae. The sequence goes on from JALGBA010000364.1 coordinate 363,435, forward strand.
CTGTATCTCTCTCTGACCTTTCTTCTCCCTAACCTGTCAGCTAGGAAAAGGGGGAGAGAAAGAAATACAACCTCCGGAGCCTGGCTTATTTCTCCGGTCTCAAAAGGAGGTGCGAAGAGCTGCTTGAACATCGTGCTACGACTGGAGCCGGACCGATGTTATCTCTCCTTTCCCATGATGGACTTAACACCTGGGGATTGGCCAGTCTGAACCGTCTGGATGAACTGTGGGGTGGGGTTTGCTTAGGGACACTTTAAAGTATCAATCTGTAAAGGAATCCCTCAGATCCTGTCTATTATGCCTGCTATCAACTACTCTTAATAAAAGTCCTGTTGGAAGAAATTGTTTCCAAGAGTTCTGCTTTCTTAAGATGAGGGGTTGAAATGGGTCCTTACAGGTTGGGTGGCCTGTAATATACACCTATGGCAATGTCACTTTTTTTCTCTTTTATATTGACCTATATACATTCTGGAGAGATTTTATCTTTGATCACATGCATTTCTGTAGATATGTAGTGTTCTCTTACATATAGTGCAACTCCCCCTCTTTTTGTAGACCTGTTTCTTTTGAACAATTTGTATCTATCCATCAGTCCACTTGCATCCCTGGACCCACGTAACTTCTGGGGAGCTCAGTGGGTATTCTGCCTCTGCTGCCTTCTTTATGCCACTTGTCCATTGTTCCTTTGGCCAGAGTAAGGGGCTCCTTCGCACATGGGTGGCTACTCCAGCTTCCGAGCCCCATTGTTGTTCCCAAAAGTAACTTTTATTGAATACACTACATTAGCACAAAAGAAGCTAAATCAGCTCTGGATGTCCTACTCAAAATCCATATAGTTAAACTTGAATTCCCCTTTGGCCGTTCCCCTCAGTCCATTGCATTGTCCCATCGAATACGTTCCTTTTGTTATGAGAACTGCCTGGATCGGTCAAACACCTGCGCAGCATATGACCTTGAAAGTATCACGGGGCAACTCAATACCTAGTAGCATGGAAACACCTCCCCTCCTCACAAAACGAGTGGGTCCATAAACGTCATGTCAGAGCCCCGAAACTGTTAAAAAAGTTTCATACAGAGTATCCCAACAAGCCAGACTAATTTTTATACCTGTTTTGTTTTCTCTACAGGTGGATCTCTCTTATTTTTAAGGGGGGCAGGATGTCACAATCCAGTTATATTTCCTTTCTATCTATCTTCTCTGATCTAAAACCAATTCTTACCCTTCCCTGGATCCTGCCATACTCACAAGGGGGAGGGGGGATATGCATGCGGGTTTATTACTTTCACTTCCTCTATTCACTACAAAGTAACCTTTTGTTTATTTGCCTTCGTGTCTGCTAACCATTACAATGTAAAAATTTGCCTCTTATCCTATGCCCCCTCTGAACTTCTCCTTATCGGGCAGCTAGGAAAAGGGGGATGAAAAGATACAGACCAACGGAGCCGGATTGATGTTATCTTTCCCGGATTTAACACCTAGAAATTTGGCGGTCTGAATTGCCCGGAAGAACTGTAGGGTGGGGGTTGCTTAGGGACACTTTAAAACATCGATTTGTAAGGGAATCCCTCAGATCCTGCCTATTATGCCTGCTATCGATTTCTCTTAATAAAAGTTCCTGTTGGATTGTTTCCAACAGTTCTGCTTTCTTAAGATGTGGATTGATGTGGTTTCTTACATATATTCATATGCATACAGTTTCCAATTTGTGCAAATCACATCAGAAACACAGAATAGATTGTTAGCAAATTTGATAATGCTGTAACAGTTGTATTTTCAATAGGAGAAAAAGGTGTCACAAAAGTAGCTATTTATTTTTAAATCAATCAAAAGGAGAGATTACTGTACATTTTCATTGCCAGAAAAAAGAACTCCCAAGATAAATAATGTCTTCAACTGGATAAATAATTTATTTAAAAAAGAGGGAATGTTTCATATACTTAAAGGAATTATGTTTGTATATTATTATTTAAAAGATAATAATTTCTTGACCAAATAAATTAAATTTAAAGACCTTTTCCAAACTAACATAATAAGACATGCTCAGATATATTGTGAGAAAGTTGAGTAGTAGGATATTCCTTCTCATATAAAAGTCTACGTTTACACACACATGCTGGGTGTACATGTGCCAAACTCACATTCCAGGGCCAGGCCAAAAATAAATCTAAATTTATCTACTGATTAATTGCCTATAAATAAGGGCCCCGTCAACAAATGAATCTCCATCTGCACCTATAAACCATTATTTTTTGTTCATACATATGAATTGCCTTTGTACAGAGAAACCCATCAGAACATTCAAGTACAGTACATGTTCTCCTCCCTCCTTATTGCTCCCCTACTCACACATAATTACTGGGAGGGAGCAGGGCATGAGTCATCTTCCCGTGCAATATTTAAAAAGTTATAGGATTTCGTAACACTTTTTGTTCCCTGTAATGGAGACCTTGACTAAGGACTCTATTTTTGTACCATGGTCTTCTTTTCTAGTGCATGTATTTCCTGCTGGATGTTGAATGGTCCTGCCTCTGGGAAAAGAGAGGGAGCCTGCCAAATAGGATCTCCTTTGCCACCTCCAGAATTCTGTTCACTAAGAACCTTAATTCAGAGGGTCAAGGCAGCCTGCTGAGAGTCAAGATCTCAAAGGCAGGGGTTTTTTTCCCATGTGGGATGATGGAAAGTTTCTCCCAAAAGTGTGGAAAAGTCACACAATGACTTAGTCATCAGAACACAGCCTTCCCTTCTTGGAGAGTAAATTTATTTAGTCCAGCCAGCTTGTCATAAGCAGGTACAATTTTGCCCTTAATGCTTCAGGAAAAAAAATAGATATGTTTGCAATTGCAACACCCTTCCTACTGAGTTAACTCCTTCTTGTGACAACTTCTTAGCAGAACCCAAACACAGTTACCATTGCCCTCGGGTGTAACTTTCCTTCCTTCCCCGTTTTGCCCCACGTCCTCTGATGCTAAATAAAACCTTCTCTAGAAGGTGGGAGGGATTCTCAAGAAGGATGACCCTGCATAGGAAATGCCTGGAATGTTGTCTCTCTTGCCTCATTGTTAACATAGACAGTGCTTTTTTTGTCATAGAACGCATGGAACGGCGTTCCGGCACCTTTTTTTTGAACAGAAGAACCTGTTCCTTCTAAGCTGCCAGCGCGAGTACAGATAATCCCCTAACGCTTTCATGCTTCCCCCTCCCTTCCTGCCACACGGGACTCACCTGGAAAAGGTCTGTCTCCTCTCTGCCGCGGTTCCTGCTGCTGCTCTGATCTGAGGCCAGGGGACACATCCACAGCCCCCTGTGGCCCGATCCGGGCTCCGGAGGCCTGGAAAAGACCTCTGGAGCCCAGATCTATGGCTGCGGAATGATTTTACGGCCCCCAGTGGCCCAATCCGGGCTCCGGAGGCCTTTTCCAAGCCTCCAGAGCCTGGATCCATGCCTGCGGAGCGATTTTGCAGCCCCTAGTGGCCCAATCCGGGCTCCGGAGGCCTGGAAAAGACCTCTGGAGTCCAGATCTATGACCATGGAACCATTTTGTGGCCCCCCAGTGGCCTGATCCGGGCTCCAGATGCCTTTTCCAACCCTCTAAAGCCCCGATCGGGCCACTAGGAGGCCGCAAAATCATTCCGCGGCCATAGATCTGGGCTCCAGAGGTCTTTTCCAGGCCTCCGGAGCCCGGATCGGGCCACTAGGGGCTGCAAAATCGCTCCGCAGGCATGGATCCAGGTGGCAGAGGTCTTTTCCAGGCCTCCTGAGCCCGGATCGGGCTGTGGGGGGCTGTGGACGCATCCCCTGGCCTCAGATCAGAGCGGCAGCAGGAACCATGGCAGAGAGGAGACAGACCTTTTCCAGGTGAGTGATTTGCACCTTGGAAGCTCCCTAAAGCGGTTTCTTCTCTCCCCCCCTCCCCGCTCCGTAAAAGGCTTTCGACTAGAGTCGGAGCTGTGTGAGTTCCGGCACCTTTTTGTTTTGTTTTTTTTTACAAAAAAAGCACTGAACGTAGGCATTGTAAAACTTTATACCAAAATGACCTCCTGTTTTATCAGAACTCCTTGCAATCTCATGGTCATCCTACAAAGGTGGGGATATTATGATGGGCAAGAAAAGGGGGTTATTTAAATACTTAAAACTTATGGTTATGTATTCAGAAGCTCTACATGGGGCTGCCTTTGAAAAAAATCCAAAAACTTCAGTTGGTTCAAAATGCAGCGGCCAGCATGGTTTTCTGCAAGCCTAGATGTGCACATGTGTCATCTCTCCTATGGGAGCTGCATTGGCTGCCAATTTGCTTTCAGATCCAATTCAAGGTGCTGGTTGTCACCTTCAAAGCCTTGCATAGCTTGGAACCAGATCATTTGAAGGACTGTCTTTTCCCAGTTACATCTATGTGACCACAGAGTGGTCCCTTGTACAAGCATGTGCACACGCACACAACCCCTCCCCCCCCCCACACACACATGCAAGTCACCACTACAGGTAGTCCTTGACTCATGATGGCAACAGCTAAGCAGAATCCCTGCAATCCCTGCGGTCTCAGTTGCTGTTGTTAACTGAAGTCCATGGTTGAAGGCAACTTCCTACCTGCTTCCCACAACCAAAATCAGTTGGGAAGCTGGCAAGAGGTTGCAAGTTCCAGGTGGGTAGGCTGGTACGTGGCTGCTGTTGAATGGGGAAAGGGATAAGGGGGTGAGCAGGGGTGCAAGGGAGGGTTGGGGAGGGTGTGTGATGGTAGGATGGAGGGTTGGGGAGGGTTGGGGAGGGTGCAGTGAGAGGCAAGATTCATGGGGGTGATGGTAAAGGGGTGCAAGGTATACAAGAGGTGTGGTGCAAGTCAGGAAGATGGGCAAGTGTGCCATGTGGGTTGGGGAGGGCGTGGGAGGGTCTGAGGGTTTTTTCCAGGTGGGTGGGGGGGAGGCATGGTATAAGTTGGGGATGGGAAGATGTGCAAGGGTGTGATGGGGTGCATGGGAGGAGCAACGCTGGTCAGAGAGGGTGCATGGGGATATTTGGGGAAGGTGGGTTGGTGTGAGTGCATGTGGATGCACACGAAGTTGCAAGGGGGTGCATGACAGGCATGGCATGGGTCAGGAAGGGTGTGCTAGGGTGCAAGGGTGTGTGCAAGAGATATGGTACAGGTTAGGGAGAGTGTGCTGGGTGTGAGGGGGTTCGACACACATGAGGGAGGCATGACAAGGGTAGGGAAGAGTGCCTAGGAGGGTGGTGGAGGAGGTGCATTGATGGTAAGTAATGGTGTGCAGGGCACAGCATGAGTGCCAAGGGGCTAGGGGTGGGTAGTTTTGTGTGTGTGTGTGTGTGTGTGTGTGTGTGTGATATTCCTTGACCTATGAGCATTTGTTCAGTGAGAGGTCACCCAACACACAGACACACACAGAGCCCTCTCTGAGGGAGATGGGCAGTTAAGAAACACGAAATATAAATAAAATAAATATATACCAGAGACTACCGTGTACTAAAGTTACATTACTCTTTCAGCCAATGAAGTTTAACAGAGAACATTGCTGTCTTTTCTCTGCCAAGAAGTTTTTTCCAGGGAATATTATTTGAGTCATGCAGAACAAAATAAGATGTTTGGAAAAAGGAAAAAATATGCAAAATGTGTAAAATTATATTTTGAAAGGGTGATGCATTATGTCCAAGTTGCCCAAAGAGGAAACTCTTCCTAAGGAAAACATTCCTGTGTCAGGCACTTTTGAACAAGTCATAAGGAGAATCCATGTTTGCTGCTTACTGTATAGTCAGCTGGATTGCTTGAGAGACTAGTTTCCTTTGGTTACTCTGGTGACTAGAAAACAATAAGCAAATACAGCTGGATTTTTCCATTCCTGACTCCTAACCACAGCCCACAAACCATATTAATATTATGTGGAAAAGCATAAGAATATATTAAACTTATACCTTGTATTAATTTTCTCTGCTCTTTTTCTATTGAATGGCAATGGAAAAGCTAGAAAGAGCATCAGTGTTATCCATTCTGGGTTTTTTTAAAAAATATATAATTTTATGGAAAAATTAAAAAAAAAAAGATTTCCCCATTCTGGAAGGATAATTAGCCTTCTTATCTTATTCTAGTACCAGACTAATAATTAGTTCTGTATGATAAAACTGATTCTCCTAAGATAAAAGAAAAAGTTTGCTAAGGCTTTATCTGAACCAAAACTCAGTTCAAAGCCCAGGAATATTATTTAAATTAAGCAGTAGCAGATTCTGGAATATCCCACTTCACTTTTAATCCCTGGTACTTCTGGGTTGTTATCATCAGATCCCTTCAGGTGTTGCTGCCTCTTTGTCCTGCTAAAGGTTCTGCCCATTACTTCCTGGTGCAGTCTGATCAGTCAGCACCCTCTCCTTGAAAAAAATACCATACCAGCTTTCACAAGATGGAAACAAACCCTTGTCTGTGTTATGTTCAAGAAGCCCTTTCTGCCTTTATGGTCATGGTTTGTGAAACAACAAATGAACCTTAATCTCAGGGTCCTCTATTTGCCTTAAACAGTCCTTTTTCAACCCTTCATTCTTGGAAGATATTGTCTACCATCTAAATGTAAGCATGCTGGTTTAATGTTGGTTAGCTCCCAGGGGGCTCATTGGTTTTCCTCGAAACTTCAGGAACTCAGTAAAACTCTTCAGTAAGAATTATGCCATGATGGTAAGTCAGACAAAATGTTATCTATTTTGCTGTTCTTATCATGTCAGCAGATAGATGATAAGTTGTCCTTCCTCACTAGCCACAAAAATATCTAAAATCGCAGTGAAGAATATTTTAGGCATCTGACAGATAAAATCAGATCTGCTTAGTCATTATCATTATCTGAAAAACCTCTTTTCAGTTCGGTTTAAGACCAGGATATAGCCCTGAGACAGCATGGATCTTATTTGTTGACAATCTCTGATAGAGCCAGGATGCAGGGGCTGCAACCCATCTTGGCTCTCCTAGAACTCTTAGTGGCCTTCAATACCATTATCATGGTCTGACTAAATAGAATGGGAGTGGGTGTATGGGAGTTCTCCTCCATTCTCCATTTTGGCCAGTTCCAGTCAGTGTTAATGTAAGATGAGAAATCAAGTGCAAAGTCTTTGACCTGCAGAATACCACAAGACTTGATGCTCTCACCTTGCAGCTATAATGGACATTTTTCTCAATTTTTGTAATAATTATTTCTCAACCACAATGTGTCAAGTGTCCAGCTAGCAAATCCAAGAAAGGAACTCCTGGGGCATTGTTCTTCCCAAAAGTAGCACTTTTATTGAATACACTACATTGGCACAAAAGAAGCAAAACCAGCTCTGGATTTCCTACTCAAAATCCACATAGCTAAACTTGAATTCCCCTTTGGCCATTCCCCTCAGTCCGTTGCGTTGTCCAATCAAATACATTCCTTTTGTTATGAGAACTGCCTGGATCGGTCAAACACCTGCGCAGCATATGGCCTTGAAGGGAGAAGCAGGTTCTCACAGTATACAGATTGGCATTCCATTCCCACCCCAGACATTACAACCACCCCCCTCCCGATTGTTGTCAAGTTGAGAGTGAAGATGAAACTAGGTGAAAGAGTGAATCACTCTTGACATGCTGACTGTCAACGCTGCTAACATCGGATGTTCTTGCTTTGACAATATATGGAGATGCAGCCATTTTCCTTAACTTGTGTGTTACTCTTAAGAGTTAGAATTAGATGATACTGGGGGGGGAGGAAGAATGTGTATGGGAATTAGTTAGACATAACAATATTGGAATAGTATGTGAATTCAGGGCTTTTGAAATAAGAGATGATAAGAAATGGCGGGTTGGAGTAAAGGAGGGAAAGCCTGCATTTCGAACTAATTGGAGAATGTGATTTATGACCGTCAATTAGAGGAGGGAATTGTGCTATGATACTATGAGTTCAGGGGAGGGGGATTCAGATTTTGGCTTCGACTATGTACGTGCCGATGCTATGTCACTCGAATAAAGATTCTTTAAGGTAAACAATGTGTCATGGTTCTGACAGATGAAACTCTTCAAAGAACTTCGAGGCATTGTTTACTTTAAAGAATCCTTATTCGAGTGGCATAGCTTCGGCACGTACATAGTCGAAGCCAAAATCTGGATTCCTCTCCCCTTAGCACATAGTATCAAACACAATTCCCTCCTCTAATTAACAGTCATAAATCACATTCTCCAATTAGTTTGAAATGCAGGCTTTCCCTCCTTTACTCCAACCCACCATTTCTTATCATCTCTTATTTCAAAAGCCCTGAATTCACACACTATTACAATATTGTTATGTCTAACTAACTCCCATTACATTCCTCCTCCTTCCCCAGTATCATCTAATTCTAAGAGTAAAGCATAAGAAAGAAAAAGGCTGCATCTCCATATGTTGTCAAAGCAAGAACATCCAATGTTAGCAGCATTGACATCCGCCCCCCCTTACAAAAAGGACAGATCCTGTAGCGTAAACAAAAGCATATGTTAGGGACTGATTCCCAGTTTGTTATGGTGTTTCTCATAGAATCTTTTGATGAGTCTGTTGGCTTTCACATCGCTAGATTTCACCCAAGTGGCTTCAGATAGCGAGTATCCCTTCCATTGTACTAGGTACTGCAATTTCCCTTTAAAAATTCTAGAATCAAGAATACGCTTTACTTCATAGTGAGTTTGACCCACCACTACGAGGGGTCCGGGTGCCTTCTTAGGGGGAGGTCTTAAAGTGGATTCTCGAAAAGGTTTCAACAAGCTACAATGGAAGACAGGGTGAATCCTCCCTAAAAGCCTAGGGAGTTTTAATTCTACTGTGACCAGGTTGATGATCCTTACGATGGGGAAAGGCCCCAAGAATTTTGGTCCTAATTTTTTACTGGGTAATTTAAGGTGTAAATATTTGGTCAACAGATAAACCTTTTCCCCAACTTGGAATGTTCTTTGAGGGGCTCTCTTTTTATCTGCCTGCTTTTTATAAGTCTCGGAAGTCTTTTTTAAAGCAGCTTTCATGGCTTTCCAAACCTCTGCCCACCCCCTCACCCATTGGTCAAGTGTCTGAGAAGCGGAGGGCGCTTGAGGGTATTCAGGTATTGGGCTGAACTCTTTTCCTGTAGCTACTCTGAAAGGCGTGAAGCCAGTGCTGCTGTGAACAGAGTTATTGTAAGCCACCTCTGCAAAAGGGAGGAGGTCAGTCCAGTTGGTTTGTTGGTAGGAAATATATCATCTGAGATATTGCTCTACCATCTTGTTAGCGGCTTCCGCAGCCCCATTAGTAGACAGGTGAAAAACAGATGATACACCTTGAGATGATCCAATTAATTTAAGAAAGCTCCTCCAAACCTTTGCTGTGAACTGCACCCCCCTGTCCGAAATTATTTGTTTAGGGGCTCCATGCAGCCGGTAGATATGTTTCAAGAACAGTTTAGTCAGTCGTTGGGCAGACGGGAGTCCCTTGCAGGCGATGAAGTGAGCCTGCTTTGAAAACAGGTCTATCACAGTCCAGATGACAGTATTTCCTCTACTTTCAGGGAGATCTACTATAAAGTCCATAGCTATTTCTTCCCATGGTTGAGCAGGGTCTGCCACTGGCTGCAGTAACCCAGGGGGTTTCCCTGGAATTCTTTTCATGGTGGCACATACAGTACAACTCCTGACATAATTTTCCACATCCCGTTTTAACCCTGGCCACCAGAACTGCCGGCGGATGAGATGTAGAGTTTTTAAATATCCAAAGTGTCCAGCCTGTTTTGTGTCATGGCTGTGTTTAAGAACGTTAAGATGGAGGGCTTCTGGCAAGTACAATTTCCCCCCCTTGTAAGCCAAATCATCCCTGCATGTTAGGGAGGTTTGATTGTCTTTGAATCATTGATCAGTGAGGAGCTCTTGTTTTATTTTCTTTGCCCCAGGGTCATCAGGATTAGGGACTCTGCAAGGCATGAGTTGAGCAGCAGTTTGTGGATTGGAGATAATTGCCTTGTTAATCTCTTCACGCTGGCTTTTCTACTGGGGCTGTCTGGATAGAGTAGGGGTCTGCAACCTTAAACACTCAAAGAGCCACTTGGACCCGTTTCCCAGAGAAAATAAAACACTGGGAGCTGCAAAACCTGAGCAAGCCGATGGCTCCCTGATGGGAGGGACTTTAGTCACGCAATTAACTGAGCCCCTACGACTAGAAATAGATGAGCACTGGGAGTTCATTTGCTTCCTGGTGGCCCCAAAAATGACTGAGGCTGTGATCCTAGGATTAGCCTGGTTGGACAAATGAAAGCCATTTATCTGGTGGGAGAAAGGAATGAGAACTGTGAGACTACCTATAGGGCCTAAACCTCCCACTGATTCAACCGATGTTGCGGGACACTTTAGGCCACCCAATGAGCGAGCGCACATGGCTGCCTCACCGCCACCAGACGAACCACTTGTCCCCAGCGAATATCGGGACCTAGCGGAGGCATTTAGTGAAAAAGAATGTGATGCCCTGCCCCCTCACAGACCCAATGACTGCTCTATCGAACTGGTGCCAGGAGCCAAACTCCCACGACCGAGAATGTACGCTATGTCCCCCCTCGAAATGGAGGAGATGCAGCAATAAGTGAACAAAAACCTAGCGAGGGGGTTCATTGAATGGGCCAAATCTACCGTGGGAGCCCCTGTATTATTTAAAGAAAAAAAAGATGGGTCTCTTCATCTTTGCGTAGACTATAAAGGTCTGAACGCGGTGAGTGTGGAAAATAAATACCCCCTCTCCCTCCTGAAGGACTTACTAACCCACCTGGCTAAGGGGAGCATCTTCACTAAATTAGACCTGAGAGAGGTATATCACCGGGTGAGAATAAAGGAGGGAGACGAGTGGAAAACTGCCTTCAACTGCCCCATGGGGAGCTATCAATTCAAAGTCATGCCATTTGGACTACAGGGGACCTCAGCCGTAATCATGCAGTTGATTAATGAGGTACTACATGATCACTTGTACAAAGGGGTTCTGGTGTATCTTGATGATATCCTGATATACAGCACGAATATGACTGATCACATAAAGCTGGTGAGAGAAGTGTTAAGGAAACTATTGAATGCCAAGCTTTATGCCAAATTGTCAAAATGTGAATTTCACCAGACCCGATTAGATTATCTTGGCTACAGAATTTCCAATGAGGGCGTTGCAATGGATCCAGCCAAGGTGAAAGCTATAATCGAATGGCAGCCCCCGAGGACTCGCAAACAGCTTCAGAGCTTTTTAGGTTTTGCCAACTTCTTTTTTTTTTTTTTTTAATATATTTTATTAGATTTTATAGGGGTACAGGGATTACATTAAGGTGCTTAGGAACCACCATGGAGGTGGGTATATTAAACATCCAAAAAAAGAAGGACAATCACAAATATATAACTCAAATCAAATCTTTTAAACTTCCCTCTCTAATTCCCTCATTTAATCTTACTTATTCAAATTAATAAATTCTATATAAGTTTCAAACGATCCTATCAAATATCAGTTACATTTCAATTCTAAAAATCCAAATCCTGTTTTTAAGCTTTACTAACTTACAATTACTATATTTCAATTAGCCTTAAATAGACATATTATTAACACTTCGGGTGCCCTTTTTTTTTTTTTTACATAATTATATCTGGTATATTGTTCTCGCAACAACATTCCCATATCTTCTTCATTGATACCATTTTTTTCTCTTATCACCCATCCCTCTTATTCTCTTTTTATTTCCAAATAATTCTCTTAAAATAAAAATATCAGGCCAACAAATAAATTTCTATCTAATTTAAATATATATTCTATCAATGCCTCTATATCTATAAAAATCTTTTTAAACCAGTAGATAAAGTTTACTTCTCCAGTACATATCATATCTAAAACAAAGTAATATTACAAAGGGTATCCTCTTAAAAATTTCACGTGTTCCATTAGTTGTTAAGTCAGTCAAGAAATCAAAGCCTTTTTAACCCATTAAATAAGACTTTAAAATACATTTTTAAATCTAACTCTGGGCTTCTTTCTATGCCATAGTGGTTTCCATAGTAAGGTTCCTACATAATCAAACCACAATATTAAAAGGTCCATATTCTTTAACGCTTCAAATTGGTCAAAGTTCTCTTTCCTTTCTTCTAATAGCCTTTGGATGGTAAAAGCTGTTTTATTCCATGTTATATTTGCCAATTGTTTATCCACCTTTTCTCGATTTTCAATAAGTTGTATCTGAGTGTCAGTCTCTGTTGGTATTGATGCTTCAGACATCTCTGTTGAAGTTGTTGTATAGTCATCAGACTTCTCGATAGGTTGTGTTGGAAGTTGAATAAAATTGGTTTGTTTTGTGGTTTCCACGGTTTCTCTCAGTGTAGGGAAAAGGGATTGAAAATAGGAACTCACATCCTCTGCAGCTTCTAAAATTGTTTCCAATATAAGTTCATAGTCCAGTTGTGTATTAAGTTCCATATCGATAGTAATAAGGCTTTTTAATCTTTAAAAAAGGCTCTACTTCATAAGAATCAAGCAAGCATTCACCTTCAATTTTCAATAGGCCAGCTGCATCCGTTATCTTGTGGTTATCACCCTTTGAAAGTCATAGCCATTCCCAGCCATAAAGAAATATAATTGCAGTACCACTTTTTGACACAAGATGTCCTCAGCAAACCAAAAAATCTTTTTTTTTTTTTCCTTTCCAAATAATAGATTTTTTATTTTTTGTGTTGAAAAAGATGAAGAAAGGGCTCAAAATAATAAATGCGTAGTTGTAACAATAATAGTCAAGAATAAAATGTTTTCAGGTCCCCTCAGTATTCCAAAATTTAAATAGTCCATCAAAATTGACTGGTTTTTATTTATATATTTTTTTTCCAAAGCTGTTTTTCCCCATTGCGCAAACGCTGCTTCCTCACGACAGGGAAATAGTTCAAAGAAAGCTTTTTTTCCCTAACTACTTTCCTAACTACAGGAAAGTAGTTAGGGAAAAAAAAAGGGGGTAGGAAAGGTCTCACCCGGATTCTCCACGGGGGTTCTTTCGCTTAGATGTTCTTCTGGCTTTCAGCTGGTGCAACAAAGTGATCGTCCATTTTATTGGGCGATCTTTTCCTCCGGCGGCCCTAAGGAGATAGCTCGAACTGGGGAGAGCCGCCGCTCTTCCCCAGTCGAGCAGGAGCCTCCTCTAACGGTGGTCGCCTCTACGGGGCGACTTTCGACCCGATTAAGGGTCTACCGGCGGAGGGAAAGCAGCCGATGGGAGAGAGAGATCTCTCCGTACGACTGCTGGTGTCGCGATCCGGAACCGGAAGCCTCACCGCCACCAGACGAACCACTTGTCCCCAGCGAATATCGGGACCTAGCGGAGGCATTTAGTGAAAAAGAATGTGATGCCCTGCCCCCTCACAGACCCAATGACTGCTCTATCGAACTGGTGCCAGGAGCCAAACTCCCACGACCGAGAATGTACGCTATGTCCCCCCTCGAAATGGAGGAGATGCAGCAATAAGTGAACAAAAACCTAGCGAGGGGGTTCATTGAATGGGCCAAATCTACCGTGGGAGCCCCTGTATTATTTAAAGAAAAAAAAGATGGGTCTCTTCATCTTTGCGTAGACTATAAAGGTCTGAACGCGGTGAGTGTGGAAAATAAATACCCCCTCTCCCTCCTGAAGGACTTACTAACCCACCTGGCTAAGGGGAGCATCTTCACTAAATTAGACCTGAGAGAGGCATATCACCGGGTGAGAATAAAGGAGGGAGACGAGTGGAAAACTGCCTTCAACTGCCCCATGGGGAGCTATCAATTCAAAGTCATGCCATTTGGACTACAGGGGACCTCAGCCGTAATCATGCAGTTGATTAATGAGGTACTACATGATCACTTGTACAAAGGGGTTCTGGTGTATCTTGATGATATCCTGATATACAGCACGAATATGACTGATCACATAAAGCTGGTGAGAGAAGTGTTAAGGAAACTATTGAATGCCAAGCTTTATGCCAAATTGTCAAAATGTGAATTTCACCAGACCCGATTAGATTATCTTGGCTACAGAATTTCCAATGAGGGCGTTGCAATGGATCCAGCCAAGGTGAAAGCTATAATCGAATGGCAGCCCCCGAGGACTCGCAAACAGCTTCAGAGCTTTTTAGGTTTTGCCAACTTCTATCGTCAATTCATCCCCTCCTTTGCCGAGATTGCCCTACCCCTTACAGAACTACTCAAAACAGGCAAAGGAGGAGGAAAACCACGACCGGGCCAGCCACTTACATGGACTATGAGCTGTCAAACAGCTTTTGAGAATTTAAAAACACTATTTGCTGCTGAACAGCTCCTAAAGCATACCTGCTCAGGGGATCCCTTTGTAATTCAAGCTGACGCCAGCGATGTGGCAGTTGGAGCTGTATTACTGCAAAAGAACAAAAGTGGGGTCCTGCAACCCTGCGCCTACACCTCTAAAAAATTTACTGAAAGCGAGCGGAGATGGACAATCTGGGAGAAAGAGGCCTTTGCAATTAGGTGGGGGCTATTAAACTGGCGACACTATCTAGAAGGGAGCAAGATGCCTTTTGAAGTATGGACAGATCACAAACACCTAAAGGCACTGAAAACTCCCCGCAAATTGTCCCCAAAGCAAGTACGGTGGGCACAGTACTTTAACCGTTTCAACTTCACTCTAAAGTACATACCGGGAGGAAAAAACTTCCTAGCTGATGCACTATCGAGATTGCCCCAGTACAAAAGCGAACGCGAAGAGGTTAATGAGGCAATTATCTCCAATCCACAAACTGCTGCTCAACTCACGCTTCGCAGAGTCCCTAATCCTGATACCCTGGGGTAAAGAAAATAAAACAAGAGCTCCTCATTGATCAATGGTTCAAAGATAATCAAACCTCCCTATGTCAACGCTGCTAATATTGGATATTCTTGCTTTGACAAAATATGCAGAACTGTCTGGTATTTTTAGAATTAACTTAGATGATGCTGGGAGGGGAGGAGAAAGAATGTGTGTAGGGAGTAATTCAGATAAAGAATACGCGGGCTGCAGAACGGAAGTGAACCTTTGCCCTTCGGGCTGATTGGAGAACGTGATTTATGACTGCAAATAGAGGAGGGGAAATTCAGATCTTGGCATCCATCCATGCTGTGCCAACACTCTGTTACACAAAGAATAAAGACTTTTTAGGATAAACAATGCCTGGAAGTTCTTTGAAGTGTTTCATTAGTCGGAACCATGACACTATGTGTTCAGGGGAGGGGGATTCAGATTTTGGCTTCGACTATGTACGTGCCGATGCTATGTCACTTGAATAAAGATTCTTTAAGGTAAACAATGCCTCGAAGTTCTTTGAAGAGTTTCATCTGTCGGAACCATGACACTGACACACATACACACGGAAAAACAATATACCTGGAATGAATATAAATACACAAAACATAAACAACTCGCCACTTACAAACCACTGATTCACTTTGGTCTTTTAGGGTACTTGGCATGAAACCTCTTCACTAGTCTTTTGCTACCACCCATTCTGCATCCACTATGATATTGCACAAGGTATTATAACTTTCCCTGGTGGTGTCTAGAGTCCAGGATGTCTTTAATCTTGTAGTGGTCCTCTCCTTTTTTAAGGACTGGAGATGGAGGGGATCCTCCTACTGGCCTCAGCTTAGAGTCTCGCACAGGTTTTAATAGACTGCAGTGGAACACTGGGTGGACCCATCTAAGACTTCTCAGCATCTGCAGCTCCGTTGTCACTGGGTTTATAGTCCGTACAATAAGGAAAGGACCTACATACTTGGGACCTAACTTTTTACAGGCCTGTCTTAGGTTTAAATACTTTGTGGATAAATATACCTTATCACCCCAGCCGGAACTCCCTTTGCGGGGCCCTCTTCCAGTCAGCTTGTTTTTTCTGGACCTACCTTGCTTTCCCTAGTACCTTGCGCAATGTAAGTCATGTGTCTCTCAGAGAGGCCATCCACTCTGCAACTGGCCACTTTCCCTGCTGAATGGAGTGGATCTTGGACTTCCCTGGCAGGTTTCTGTGGGATCCTCAAATCTGTACCACAGCTCCTGCATGAGGGCATCCACATTCATCAGCTTGGGGGTGCCTATGGCACGTGTGCCACAGGTGGCAGGCAGAGCCCTCTCTGTGGGCACGTGCGCCATCGCCTCAGTCCTAGGCCTTCAGTCCCGTCCATGAGCAACCTGCATCAATACTCATGCACAGTAAGGTTGCCTCGCCCGCCCCCGCCTCCCCAAGCATTTTTTTACTAACCTGCCTTTCAGCTGCATTCCGTTTCTCCGTTCGCTTCTCAGCCTTCACCGTGTGTTTGTGGGACTATCGGGAAAAAAAAGTTCCATCAGACTTTCTAACTTCTCGCGAGATCTCAAGAAGTTAGAAAGTCTGATGGAACTTTTTTTTTTACCCGTAGTCCCACAAACATGCGTCGAAGGCTGAGAAGTGAACAGAGAAACGGAATGCAGCTGAAAGGCAGGTTAGTAAAAAAAAAAAACGCTTGGGGAAGGCGAGGGCATCTGGGCGGGGGCAGGCACGACAACCTTACCCTGCATGGTGGTGGGAGGGTGGGGTGCGTGCCCTTCCCATGCCAGGCCAGCCCCTGCAGCCATGCTAGGCAGCGGTGGCCATGCTAGGCAGCGGTGGGCAGGGCGTTGAGGTGGAGGCTGGCAGGCCGACCAAAGCAGCAGGTGGAGCGCTGGAGGCTCGGGGAGGGAGGGTGCTGAAGTGTGCAAGGAAACGAAGTTTTTTTGGGGGGGAAAAAGGTCAATAAATCAATTCCAACTTCGTGATCTTTCACGAGAAGTTGGAATTGATTGATTGACCTTTCCCCCTCCCAAAAAAACTTCCTTTGTTTCCTTGCACGCGGCGGCAGCGGCGGATTGCAAAGGAGCAACGGCACGGGGCTGGAAGTCAGGTAAGCAAAGAAAGGCAATTTCTGGGGGGAGCAAGGATTTCTTTCCTTACCTGCCCCACTTGTTCCAAGGTCGCTTTCCGCTCAGACGCATTGCTCTTGCCAATGGCCCGACCGCCCACTTCAGCCCCCTCCCTCCCCAACCTCCAGTGCTCCACCTGCTGCTGTGGTGGCTCTGTAAGCAGAGCTGCAAAGTTCTCTTCTCTGTCAGAGAAGAGAACTTCACAGCTCTGCCAACAGAGCCACCAAAGCTGTAGCTGAATGGGCAGGTGAGGGGGGAACCTGTCCCACTTGTTCCAGGACCGCTTTCAGCCGAGCCACATTGCAGCCGCATTGGAGGCAATACATGAGGTGGCAAACAGCCGTGCCATGCCAAAACCAGCTGTCGCCTCCTGCCCAATGCTGCTGCCATGAGGGCGCGGAACAAGCTGGGTGGCGGTAAGAAACCGGTATACCACTTCTTTACCTCTGCCCAGTTTCTTCCGTGGCCTCATGGCAGGAGCATTGGGTGCGATGCGTGAGGTGGCAAATGGCTGCGGCCAGAGGCAAACAGCCACGCTGTGCCGAAACCGGCCATTTGCCGCAGGGTAAAGCAAGGCGAGGCAGGGGCCTGGGCAGCTGCTGCCTGACACCATCGGCACACACACACAGCGAGCGCATGGGGGCCAACTGTGTCTATCAGTAGCCACAGACTGCCGGTCCCTCGGTTTCGGCCCGATGTGGCTGTTCGTCGCCTCACACATCACACCCAATGCGGCATAGGGCGGGAGGTGGCAAACGGCCGGTTTTGGCGTGGTGCGGCTGTTTGCCTCCGGCTACAGCCATTTGCCGCCTCGCACGTCGCACCCAATGCCGCTGCTATGAGGCCACGGAACAAGCCGGGTGGAGGTAAGGAACCGGTATACCAGTTTCTTTCTTTCTTTTTTTTAATAACAAGTTTTATTAGTTTTTTTTGTTTGTTTTACAGCCAAGTGCTTATAACACATCGTGGAGATAGGGCACTCCATAGAACAAAGCAAAAGATACAGTCATACATATACAATTTAAACTACTTCTTTAAAGGTTCCCTTCTATTTTATCAATAAAAAAAGAAAAAAGAAAAAAAGAACACAAAAACAAAAAACAAAAGCTATCAATCATATTTTCACCTGTTTTCAGGCTTAACTAACTTTCAATTAACCTATTTCAATTTGGTCTTACATAAACATATAGTATATAATTCGAGCATTCCTAAAATATAAATTGTTTCTCACATATACCTATTATTCCAATTTCAATTTATACTTCTCAATTAAATTATATCTCCTATTCTATTTCACATACATATTTTGTAAGTAAACATAAGTTGTATTTTAAAAACATGTATTTTAAAACCATTACATTTTAGCCTAAAATAATAAAACAATAATTATTTCTGTCATAGACATATAATATAACTATTATATTTTAATATTTCTCAACTATATTCTATTTCATATACTCTATCCAATATTTTTATAGATCAATCCAAATCCCTAAAAATTCCTCAATTGTTTCAATTTAGTCCACTTAATACATTGCTAATTACCATTCAATTCTTGTAAGAATATCAGTAATATTTCACCAATCTCAATCTAACTCCTTTAGTTTTAGATTTTCCAATTTTCCCTATTGCCATTCCAAACCATAATCAAATCCATAATTTAGATCTAATGTTGACTCAGACCAAAATAACCTTAAAAATCTCAAAAGTATTAGCTGAATCAAAGTCTAAAAGCCCCTTTTACCCATCAGATAAAATTTTAACTCTCATTTTTAAATCTAATTCTAGCTTTCTTTTTGTGCCAGGTAGGTTTCCACAGTAGGGCCTCTAGTTCCTCCCATCTTAGTGATTGGCTATAAGCATTTTCCCACCATTGAGTCCAATCATAGTCTTCTTCTCTTTTGTCCAGTGTTGTCTGCACTATCATATTGTCAGCGTTTTTAGTGCCTCGTATTTGGAAGTCCATTCCTGTTGCTTTTAAAATTGTAAATATTTTAGTTGAATTCTGCCTTTGATCATCAGAAATCTCCATCATTTGCATGTGGGATGTATCCTCTTCCTCATCAATAGATTGTGGATATATTTCATCCATCTCGTTAAGTTGTAGATCTGATTGTGTGTCATAGTCAATCAAAGTTTGAGCTTCAGTTTTTAATTCTGAAACCTCCTTTTTCGTAAGCATTCTAATATGTTCTTTAAATTCCACTCTCATTTCCAAAAAAATGTTCTAGTATAAGTCCATAATTAATCTGTGAGTAGGGTTCCATCCTCTCTTTTTTTTTTTTTAGTGGAAGTTCAGCTTAAAAAATAGATTGCAGCGTTATAAAATATAGAGTCCAAACCGAAATATATTTCCAAACAGGAATAGAAAAAAGCAAATAGTCAAGTCCAGCACAGAAATAAAAAAAGCAGCAAGAGTCCCAATCAGTAGCAGTCAATTATTATATTATAATCCAGTCTGGGCGTCACGCCAAAATCAGGGAGTGAGAGTTCAGCTGGAAATAGTTACATTGTATCAGTCAAAATTTGTGGGCTTCATGCCAAGTTCAAGGCTGCATTGTAACCAAAACAATCCACATGAGTCCGCCCAGAGAACAGAAGGTTTTTTTTTTTAAAGTAGGCAATACTGTTCAGGAGGGGGGGAGGAAAAAAAAAGCACTCCACCCCCCTCCCTAAGGGTTTTCACCTAAACTAAAGATAAACAAGCCAAGAGAGAGAGTCACAGTAAGGATTTTTTTCAGGATACCCGAATTCCAACAGCTTATATAAACAAAACAAAACAAAAAAAATAATTATTTTTCCAAAGCCCGTTTTCCCCAGTGTCCAAACGCTGCTTTCTCAAAATAAGGAAATAGTTCTTAAAGCTGTTAACAGGGAAGTAGATAGATTAACAAGAGGGAAGGAAAGGTCTCACCCGGATCTTCCACGGTGGTTATTTTTGCTTAGATGTTGCTGTGACTTTCGGCTGGAGCAGCTAAGTGATCAGCCATGTTACTGGCCGATCTTTTCCCCGTCGGCCCAAAGGTGATTTCTCGGATCGCAGAGGGAGCTGCCGCTCCCTCCGCGATCGACGAGTGTCCTCCTCCATGGTGGTCGCCCCTCCAGGGCGACCTTCGACCCTGTCCAGGGTCTACCGGCGGGGGGAAAGAGAACAGGTTCTTTGCATGTCCGCTGGTGCTGCAACCAGAACCGGAAGTCCCCGGTATACCAGTTTCTTAATGCCGCCTGGCTTGTTCCGCAGCCTCATAGCAGCAGCATTGGGTGCGACGCGCGAGGCAGCAAACAGCCACATTGTGCCAAAACCGAGGAGCGGCAGGCTGTGGCTGCTGATGGACACAGTTGGCCCCCATGCGCTCGCTGTGTGCAGGGGCCAATGGTGTCAGGGTGCAGCCGCCCCGTTTTGCCTCACCCCGCAGGATAAGCCTCCTGCCCATCATCCCACCCGCCAGAGACCCTGCCTGGCCCCCACAGGCGTCCCTCCCCACGAGCAATATCGAGGTGGCCATGCCCACCCCGGCCACGCCCATCCAGTCTGCCATTACCACCGCAGCCATGCCCACCCAATGGGCCAAACCCACCCAATGGGCCATGCCCACCTGGCACCCGACGATACATAAGTGGGTTTTGGGTTGCAGTTTGGGCACTTGGTCTCTAACAGGTTCGCCATCACTATTATAGAGAGACACCAACCACTCTGTGGCCTCTCCCTCGAGGTTCAAGGTGACTGCACCTACACAGGAAGACTCATTGGGGTGCATCGCACCATACTGCTCCAAGTAATTTCATACCTGATTCAGGAAATAGACCAATTTCTCGGGCTGACCATTAAACTTTGCTTTGAAGGGGGAGGCTCCTGGTCCTGTTGCACCAGCACATAGCCCAATGGTAGTCCCACCTGTGGGGCCACTTGCACGGGAGCCCATTTTGCTGCGGGAGTTGGAGGGACTTGACTTGGGACCATCAGAGGGGGGGCTGCCATTGCCCCTTGCTGTGTGGTTCCATTGCTCCAGTCAGGCTCGACACCATTGGCTGCCACTGATGGGAAGATGGGGCAGCCAGCGGCTTGGCAAACCCTGTCCCAGCTCCTGTCATTACCAACCTTGGTGAGGTGGCTCATCGGACCTCCAGCCTGCCGAACCTCTCCCTGAGCTGCTCCATTGAGGGGCTATGGGTTGAGATAGGGAACCTCCACTCCACCGGCTCTTCCCACTCAGCGGCCCTCCTTGCTTTCCACTTGGAATAGAATAAAATAGAGCTGGAAGGGACCTTGGAGGTCTTCTAGTTCAGCCCCCTGCTCAAGCAGGAGAACCTATACCATCTCAGACAGGTTATTGTCTAGTCTCTTCTTAAAAATCTCCAGTGATGGAGTGCTCATGATTTCTGGAGGCAAGCCGTTCCACTGGCTGATTGTCCTCACTGTCAGGAAGTTTCTCCTTAATACCAGGTTGCTTCTCTCTTTGATCAGTTTCCAACCATTGTTTCTCATCCTTCCCTCTGGTGCTCTGGTGAACAAAGTGACCCCCTCGTCCTTGTGGCAGCCCCTCAGATACTGGAATACTGCTATCATGTCTCCCCGCAGCCGTTCTTTGTATGTTTTAGTCTCCAGGCCTTTGATCATCTTAGTTGCTCTTCTCTGAATTTTTTCCAAACGCTCAACATCTTTTTTGTGATATGGTGGCCAAAATTGGTTGCAGTATTCCAGGTGTGGTCTTACTAGGGTTTTACAAAGTGGTAATAATATTCCGCATGGTCTCGATCCTATGCCTCTGTTTATACAACCCAGGATTGTATTAGCTTTTTTGGCTGCTGCTGCACACTACAATGTAACAATTTGCTTCCTGCACTGTATCTCTCTCTGAACCTTCTTCTCCCTAACCTGTCAGCTAGGAAAACGGGGGAGAAAGAAATACAACCTCCGGAGCCTGGCTTATTTCTCCGGTCTCAAAAGGAGGTACGAAGAGATGCTTGAACATCATGCTACGACCGGAGCCAGACCAATGTTATCTCCTCTTTCCCACGATGGACTTAACACCTGGGGATTGGCCGGTCTGAACCGTCCGGATGAACTGTGGGGTGGGGTTTGCTTTGGGACACTTTAAAGTATCGATCCATAAAGGAATCCCTCAGGTCCTATTATGCCTACTATCAACTACTCTTAATAAAAGTTCCTGTTGGAAGAAATTGTTTCCAAGAGTTCTGCTTTCTTAAGATGAGGGGTTGAAGTGGGTCCTTACATTAGACAGGATATGCAGTAATAGTCAACCTGGAAGGAAGACCCTTACCGGGGGACTTTGCAAAATCTACAATGTCAGATGACGGGGCAGGGAAGGAAGAAATCACCATGGAAGGGGAGCCCTCCCTCCGGCAGGGACCCTGCCAGCTGTCGGGATCCGAGACGTCATACTCCTCAGGAGAAGAAATGGTGGAAACGCGCGACCACAAACCTCGGTGGTCGATGGGCATTGGCAAGAAAGACGAGTGGGAAAAGATATCGAGAAAGGTGATCCTGAGACGGGGCAGTCACCAACCCGAATGGAAGCAAGAGATGGAGAAACCCCTGCACCTTACCAAAGAGGAAGGAGGTCGTGTGCAGCACTCGAACTGGATCCTAGAGAAAGCTATTGACCTGATGAAAAGAACCCTCTGCTCTCTCGGGGAGGAGAAACCTGAACCCCGCGACCGCACCAACACCTGGAGCTGCAGCCAGAGAGACACTGAGGGGGAATCAGAAACTGTAGCCCCGGGGACATCCGCTGAAACAGCAGCTACCGCTTCGGCAGCCCCCACTCCCCGCCGACCCACAGATGGCGATCAGGATGGGAGACAACACCGTCGGCGGTGAAGGCACCGATCCATCCAAAGATTCCCGCCGCTGGACGCGAAATTCAGGGGGGAGCCGCCACGCTTGGGGACCTTCCTAACCCAAGTCCTTAGCTACATGGAAGAATACGGGCAGGACATCCCTAGCGACAAAGCCCGTATCCGTATCGTGCCATGCACTCTGGACGGGGCGGCTGCAGACTGGATGGTGAACCTGCATGATTCCAACGCCCCAGAGCTCAACTTCAACCGCTTCATGTCCTCTCTGAGGTGATTCGAGGACCACTTGGCTGATCGAAAGGCCCGCAAGAGAATCAAATCGTTGAGGCAGGGCAGAAGCCCGGTAGCCGAATATGCACAAGAATTCCGGGCCATCGCCAACAAGCTGAACTGGCCGGAAGACATCCTCCTTAGCCATTTCAAACACGGCCTAAACTACAACCTGTATGATGCTTGCCTGCCCCGTGGGGGATCCACGCCAACTCGACGAATGGTACGTCCTGGCGGAGGAAGCAGAGATCGACCTACTGAAGAGGTACTGAGGGAAACCATGGGGCCGCTCACCTCCTGACCTGATACGTGAACCAGAAAAACCACCGTCCATGACCAAGAAGCCAACAGGCTGTTTCAAATGTGGGAGAGAGGGGCATCGCGCCATAGAGTGCCGCTTGAAAGCCCCTCAACACAACCCAGACCGATCACCGGCCAGGAAATCAGGGAAGTCCCCAGCCAAGCCACAAGAACCCGCCATGAGGGCGACAGAAGCTGCGGAGTCCCCACCCTCTGCCAAGTGTGGGGAAGGAACTCCGGCCTACACCGCAGGGGCGGCGGATACCTCGGACGAACCCCTGGTAAGTGGACCCATCGCACCCATCCTCAAGACAGTGACTATATTAGCTGTCAAAGTGAAAGCCTTAATAGAATCTGGCTGCATCCGCTGCCTCATTAGCCCAACACTAGTGGGGAACTTGGGCATCCCGATGAGGAGACTGAAACAACCGGTCTCGTTCAGCCAGTTAGATGGGTCCATAGCAGGGGGGTGCCAGCTACCCTAGCCACTTTACCAATCCACCTATCCCTGGGGAACCACGAGGAAGACATAACGTTTGTAGTGACCCCAGGCATGGAATGCCCAGTGATCCTAGGGCTGGAATGGTTAAAGAAATGGAACCCCTGGGTAAATTGGAGGACAGCAGAACTCAATTTCCCAAAGGGGGATTGTGCGAATTTAACACCCCAAAGAGCCCTATCAAGCCCAGGAGCAGAGAAAGCAGTGGGAGAGGGAAAGGGGTTACCCGAAATACCGGAGGAATACCGAGACCTTGCTGAAGTCTTCAGTGAGGAACGGGTGGATGAGCTCCCTTCTCACCGACCTACGGATTGTGCCATAGAATTCAAGCCCGGGGCAAAACTCCCAAAGCCCAGACTATACTCCATGAGCCCTAAAGAGAAGGAGGAGATGGAAAGATTCATAAATAAAAACCTAGAAAGGGGATTTATCGAACCTGCCAAACCTAACGTAGCCACCCCGGTCCTCTTTAGAGAGAGGAAGGACGGTACTTTGCGCTTGTGCGTAGATTACCGCACCCTGAATGCAATCAGTGAAAGTAACCTATACCCCCTACCCCTCATGAAGGACATGTTATCCCACCTATCGAAAGGAAGAATTTTCACCAAACTAGACCTAAGGGAAGCGTATTACTGTGTTAGGATTAAGGAAGGGGATGAATGGAAAACCGCATTTAATTGCCCAATGGGATGCTACCACTTCAAAGTTTTGCCGTTTGGACTACAAGGGCCCCCCGCAGTATTTATGCAATTAATCAACGAGGTACTAAGGGAGCACCTATTTAAGGGGGTCCTGGTTTATCTAGACGACATCCTTATCTTCACCAAGTCCAAAGAGGAGCATGTCAACCTAGTCAGAGTGGTTTTAAAGAAACTGCGAGCTTCCCACCTATATGCCAAACTATCGAAATGCGAATTCCACCAGGAAAGAATAGACTACCTGGGTTATCGCATCTCCACACAGGGCATCGAAATGGACCCAGAGAAGGTCAGGGCAGTACTAGAATGGGCACCACCCCGCACCAGGAAGCAATTGCAAAGTTTCCTGGGTTTTGCAAACTTTTACCGCCAGTTCATCCCTTCATTCGCCCAAATAGCCCTGCCCCTCACGAACCTACTAAAAACGAAGGGAGAATCATCAGTGAAACCGAGCCAGCCACTGAAATGGACAATGGAATGCCAAGCAGCGTTCAAGAGGCTAAAGAGACTCTTTTCCGCTGAACCCTTACTGAGGCACCCAGACCCGGATAAACCCTTTGCAATACAGGTGGACGCAAGCGATGTGGCAATGGGGACTGTACTATTACAAGAAAACGATGAAGGGGTATTGCAACCGTGCGTGTACACGTCCAGGAAACTCACTGAGACGGAACAGCACTGGGCCGTGTGGGAAAAGGAGGTGTACGCTGTGAGATGGTCGTTACTTACGTGGCGCCATTTCCTTGATGGGAATAAAATCCCTTTTCAGGTCTGGATGGACCACAAAAACTTGGAAGCATTAAAAACACGCAGGAAGCTCACTCCCAAACAAACCCACTGGTCCCAGCATTTTCACCAATTCCATTTTACGCTCAAACACTTGCTGGGGAGAAAGAACTTCCTGGCAGATGCACTGTCTCGCATGCTCCAATATAACAGCACGCGGGCCACCAGTTCTAAACCACTCATGCCTGAACCACAACTGGCAGCACCAGTAACCACCAGGGCCCAAGCTTAAATAAAGCTGCAACTGGGTAGCCAAACCGGAATCGAATTCCGGAAAACTTTAGAAACAGATGCATGGTTTCAGAAAAATAGACACATGTGCACAATCAAGGACGAACTGTCATGGGTGGGGTAGAGGTTATATATACCAGCCACTCACGAGCGTCACTTTCATGCAGCTATGCCATGATACAAAATCAGCAGGGCATTTTGGATTTGTAAAAACATTATATTTAATTAAAAGGCAATTTTGGTGGCCGTCCATGAAAAAGGACATTGGCGAATCCCTGGAAAGAAATATCCATGGATTTTATAGTGGAATTACCAGAAAAGCAATGGAAACACTGTCATCTGGGTGGTTACGGTTCTGTTTTCCAAAAGAAGTGCACTTTATCCCTTGCCAAAAGATTCCCACCGCAAAAACCTTAGCGAAACTATTCGTGCAGCACATCTACAGACTGCATGAGGCACCCCAATGCATCATATCTGATAGGGGAGTGCAGTTTACGTCAGAATTTTGGAAGGAATTTTATCCCTCTTAGGAACCACTCAGGGACTGTCATCTAGTCATCCTCCTCAATGCAATGGACAGACAGAACGTTCTAATTCAGTACTTGAGCAATACTTAAGATGCTTTATTAATTCCCAGCAAACGAATTG
This sequence comes from Azemiops feae, assembly GCA_023970755.1. Lineage (NCBI taxonomy): Eukaryota > Metazoa > Chordata > Lepidosauria > Squamata > Viperidae > Azemiops > Azemiops feae. The sequence continues at coordinate 389,602 of JALGBA010000364.1, forward strand.
GACCGACCTACTCCCTTTCGCAGAAGTTGCTTACAATAACGCAGTCCACTCCAGCACAGGCTACACTCCCTTTCAAGTAGCCACCGGTCAAAGTTTCAACCCTATGCCAGAACTAATCCCAAACGAACCGACAATCCCATCACTGAAAGAATGGATAGCACAATTACAAAACACCTGGCCAGTAGTTAGGAAAGCCTTAGATGAAGCAAGGCAAGCATACAAAGCACAAGCAGATAAAAAAAGAGTCGAACCCATACCATTCACTGTAGGAGAAATGGTATATTTGTCTACAAAATACCTAAAATCCCTACAGCCCTGTAAAAAACGTGGCCCAAAATATATAGGACCTTTTCCAATTAAAAGAATCATAAACCCAGTAACAGTAGAATTAGAACTACCCAAAAACCTCAGGCAAATGCACCCAATTTTTCACTGCAGCTTGCTGAAACGAGAATAACAGTCACCCTTATGGCCAAAAATCCCCACCACCACCTCCAATCATGGTGGAAGGAGAACAAAACTTCGAGATAAAAGAAATCCTAGATTCTAGAAAGTATCACGGGGCAACTCAATACCTAGTAGCATGGAAACACCTTCCCTCCTCACAAAACAAGTGGGTCCATAAACGTCACATCAGAGCACCTAAACTGCTAAAGAAGTTTCATACAGAATATCCCAACAAACCAGACTAACCTCTATATCTGTTTTGTTTCTCTACAGGTGGATCTCTCCTATTTTTAAGGGTGGCAGGATGTCAGAACCCATTTCTATTTCATTTCTATCTATCTCCTCTGATCTAAAAACAAATCTCACCTTTCCCTGGGTTCTGCCATACTCCCAAGGGGGAGGGGGGATATGCCTGTGGGGTTATTGCTTTCGCTTCTATTCGCTACAATGTAACCTTTTGCTTTGTTTATTGCCTGTCTGCTACCCACTACAATGTAACAATTTGCTTCCTGCACTGTATCTCTCTCTGACCTTTCTTCTCCCTAACCTGTCAGCTAGGAAAAGGGGGAGAGAAAGAAATACAACCTCCGGAGCCTGGCTTATTTCTCCGGTCTCAAAAGGAGGTGCGAAGAGCTGCTTGAACATCGTGCTACGACTGGAGCCGGACCGATGTTATCTCTCCTTTCCCATGATGGACTTAACACCTGGGGATTGGCCAGTCTGAACCGTCTGGATGAACTGTGGGGTGGGGTTTGCTTAGGGACACTTTAAAGTATCAATCTGTAAAGGAATCCCTCAGATCCTGTCTATTATGCCTGCTATCAACTACTCTTAATAAAAGTCCTGTTGGAAGAAATTGTTTCCAAGAGTTCTGCTTTCTTAAGATGAGGGGTTGAAATGGGTCCTTACAGGTTGGGTGGCCTGTAATATACACCTATGGCAATGTCACTTTTTTTCTCTTTTATATTGACCTATATACATTCTGGAGAGATTTTATCTTTGATCACATGCATTTCTGTAGATATGTAGTGTTCTCTTACATATAGTGCAACTCCCCCTCTTTTTGTAGACCTGTTTCTTTTGAACAATTTGTATCTATCCATCAGTCCACTTGCATCCCTGGACCCACGTAACTTCTGGGGAGCTCAGTGGGTATTCTGCCTCTGCTGCCTTCTTTATGCCACTTGTCCATTGTTCCTTTGGCCAGAGTAAGGGGCTCCTTCGCACATGGGTGGCTACTCCAGCTTCCGAGCCCCATTGTTGTTCCCAAAAGTAACTTTTATTGAATACACTACATTAGCACAAAAGAAGCTAAATCAGCTCTGGATGTCCTACTCAAAATCCATATAGTTAAACTTGAATTCCCCTTTGGCTGTTCCCCTCAGTCCATTGCATTGTCCCATCGAATACGTTCCTTTTGTTATGAGAACTGCCTGGATCGGTCAAACACCTGCGCAGCATATGACCTTGAAGGGAGAAGCAGGGTCTCACGGTCTACAGATGGAGTCTTGGCATTCCATTCCCACCCCAGATATTACAACCACCCCCCTCCCGATTGTTGTCAAGTTGAGAGCAAAGAAGAAACTAGGTGAAAGAGCGAATCACTCTTGATACAGTGTTTTTCTCTTTGTCATTCCACTCCTTCTTCTGACATCATCATCGTCACTCCACATATTTCTGTGACACTTTGTAACATAATTCTTTTCATTGTGCTTAAGTATTTTCTTCATCTTTCATTATACCGTGTTTCCCCGAAATTAAGACCCGGTCTTATCTTATATTGTTTTTGCCTACAAAAGAGGCACTAGGTCTTAATTTCGGAGAATGTCTTATCTTAGGACCACCACAGCCAGGCCTCCCACACTCCCACACCTGTCACGCCGCTGCTTGAATTCTTCTGCAGCCGCTTGCCACCATTTGCAGTCAGATGCCATGCGGCACATTGCACTGTTGCTGCTACTCATGGCAGGAGGCCACCTGGTGCTTTGTGCTGTTTCCGCTCCTCCCGGCAGGACACCATATGGTGCTTTATGATGTTTCTGCTGCTTGCAGCAGAATGCTGCGTGGCTCTTTGGGCCGTTTCTGCAGCGGAAATGGCCCAAAGCACCACGTGGCCTCCTGCCGCGAACAACAGAAGCAGCCTGAAGTGCACAAGCAGTGGAAGTGGCCCGAAGGACTGCATGAGCAGCAAAAGTGGCCCAAAGCGCGCGAGCAGCAGAAGCAGCCTGAAGTGGTGCGCAAGCAGTGGAAGCGGCTGAAGCGCTGCATGACCAGAAGCAGCCTGAAGCGCGCGAGCAGCAGAAACAGTCCAAAGCACCAGGCGCCATCCTGCCGGGAGGAGCAGCAATGGCACAATGCGCCACATGGCATCTGGCTGCAAGTGGTGGCAAGTGGCCACAGAAGTCAAGTAGCGGCACGACAGGTGTCGGGGTGTGGGACGCCTTGCTGTGGTGGTCCTACCAGTAAGGTAAACAGGTGCCGGATGCATGGGGCAGCTTCACCCCACCCCCGCCCTAGCTTGAATTTTAGGGGTGCGCCTTGCCCCAAAACTAGGGCTTAGTTTTGGAGTAGGGCTTATATTAGGTCCACCCCCAAAAATCAAGCTAGGGCTTACTATCGGGCTTGGTCTAACTTTCGGGGAAACACGGTATTTGCTTTTTCTTTTTCCTAGGTCCATTTTACCCCAAGATCCATTCTTCACCCAATGAAACAATGGTGTTTGAATATTGTCTCAATCTCAATCATAAATAATCAAATAAAAAATGGTGTTATATTAAGCCTTCTGTTATGTACATACTTCAATAACTTTATGCTTAAAAGGCAGGCAGAAGACAGAGAGACAGAAGACAGATACATCAGAGAGGGAGGGAGGGAGGGAAGGAGGGAGGTAGCAATACAGTAAGTGGGGAAAGAAACTAAGACCTAACTGCTTAAATAAGCCTGTAGAGAAATTCAGATTTTCACTCTAGCCCTGAAAAATTAAAAAATTGAATCTAAATGGGATTCCAGGCATAAAGAATTCTACAAAATGAGAGATGTCTAAGTGAACAGTACTTATAGATGTAAAGTATCTTATACGGTCAGTAGTGATATAAATATTGCAAGTTTCCAAATGTGTCTACAGTGGTATCATCTGTACAGGATATGTTTGCTTATTTTAATTAATAAATTGTCCATTCATGGCTTAAAGATTTCATATTTAAAAATATAAATTTCCAAGCAAGGTAATTCAAAACTTCCCTATTTCAAAAGAATCCCTGTGACTTTTATATTGCCTGGTAGGTCACCCCAAAGGATTCAGTTGCTTTTGTGTCCCAATGGTGTGTTCCAACCTTAGTATAAAAACTATTTTTAAAATATATTTTGCAGGGAAACTTAATCAACTTCTTAATCCCTTGTTTGTCAACCAAAGAAGATAATTTATCTTCATACAATTTAGTCCCTCAATAATATTTAGATAGATTCCATTTCTTAGATGTAAACTAAAATGTGGTGAAGTATCAAAATGCAGACCAGCTGTCTCTGCCTTAATTCAGACAGGCAGCTCCATCCCAAGTTAACCCTCATGCATTCTCCCCGACCCATGCAGTGTCTCTCATGCACCCTCCCTGATCCATGCAGCGCCTCTCGCATACCACCTGTATACCCTTTGACCACAAGCATCTCTCATGCACCCCCATGCACTCTCCCCATAAATGGAGGTTAGCCAATTTAGGTATCTTTGTTCAAAAATTGTTGCCCTATTATGCACCATTTGATCCAACTGAAGTTACAAGCAGACAAGCATCCACAAGAATTTTAGTAGTATATAAATGGCTGTGAGTAATTTTAGTAAGGAACAGGACAGAGTTGGTTGTGGTAAAAATGTACAGTGCTTTTGACATGTATTGTCTCCTGAAGGATCCATTTGCAGCAGTTGGTATTGAACAAAGAGACTGTCATCTCTGAGCAAGCTTCTCGAGATGCTCAGGTTTATTGCAGTTAGGTTCAATAGTTTAGTGTTACTTAGGGTTAGCATTGTACCTGTGTATCAAGGGCATGTTCAGGGAGCAGGCAAAAATCCAAGATAGAAGGTATGCCTTTGTGATCTGACAAACGTAGAAAGAATTTCGATCGTATCTTTGTCCCCATCTTCACTTTTTGGACAGGATAGAGTGACTGCTGCAAAAAAAAGTCTGAACTAGAAATACTGGATAAAATATTCAGAGAGAAAAAGATACTGATAAGGAATGCAGTCAATAGCAAAAGAACCACTAAAAGGCAGAGAAGATGCAGAGTGCTTTTAATAAAATAGTTTTCTTAATAACGAGAACAATCAACCACTGGAATGGCTGGTCTTCAGAGGTTGTGGGCGCCCCATCCCTGGAGGCTTTTAAAAAGAGACTGGACAGCCACTGGTCTGGAATGGTACTATAGGATCTCCTGCCTTAGCAGGGGGGTTGAACTAGAAGACTTCCAAGGTCCCTTCCAATTTTTATTATTCTTTTATTCTGTTAAACTATACCATTGTTTTGACAGTGGTTGAAGAGAACTAAAGAGACTCCAGCAAAATAAATTAACGATAAAACTGACTGAAAATTATTTCAATTGAAATTGAAGTGAAGAGAGGTGGATTGTGTATTTTAGAGATAGGATATCAAAGAGTGGGATTGAAGAAAGGGTTCGAGGGTCCATTTGGGAAACTATAATTGCAGCACAGTATGGATAGGTCGGCAGCCAGCCATTTCACTAGAGGCAGGGGCTTGGTTTCCACCTTACTGGACTGGATTCATTGTCTAAGGTTGTGCCTGCAAAGAAACGTTCCATTTTTCCTGCACTCTTATTATTCTTTATTGTTGGCGTAATTTTTATTTTGCTTGCCTCGTGCTCCTTTCACACCAGTTAAACTCTGGAATCAGAAAGAACAAGAATTAATCTGAAAATAGCAAAGCTAGGCTGCCGTTGGAGTCTGAGGCTTTGTTTTGAGCAATTTTGCAACATCTCTTTTTCCCCAGTAAGTTCAGCGGGAGGTGCGGGGGCAGGGGAGGGAATCGGAATACTGTACCGCACAGACATAGCAGGAAGCAAGCAAGTTAACGAGAGCAACACAACCCACTCTTTCACAAGTCTCTGTCATCCAAAGGCGGTCACTCCTCCTGCCGTGGCTTTGTAACTCACTCAAAAATCCAGTCCTCCTCCAGCCCAACTCCCACTCTGAAGAGGAGAGATCCAGAAATTTCGCACCCCGCCCTTTCCCGAGGTGGGATTGATGGACCCACAGCGTCACCTGGTGGATGACGGATAAGTGACTACGCTGCTCGGAGCTTTCCTTCAAGAAAAGACTCGAAGGAGGAGAATTAAGAAGTAGGCTGTTACTTTCCATCAGAGAAGTTATAGTCTGGAGCTGAAGAAAGCGCCGCCACACCCGATTGGCTCCTTCCTTTCACTCAAAAACTGAGAAACAGAAAGAGACCCTTTCTCCCTGAAGATGCAGACCCCCTCTTGAAACCAAAGGATAACAAGACCCATCTTCATTTTACCCTTTTCCCTCTAAAAGTGTATTGATCTCAGTGTTTTGCAGGTAAGCTGACTGCAACTTTGTATTCCTGCCCATTTTGTGATTTTATCTTAATCAGAGGACAAACAAGTTTAGAAATGTAATATTGGAAAATTAATAAAAACTTGGGGAAAAAACAAGTTTAGAAACACTGTTGTTTATCAAGAGAAGCAAATTATGTTTCAGCACAAACAAATGGGGAATTTTGCTGTACTTTTGCTTGGATGTTCAGTTATAGGGGGGCAAACCTCATCCTCTTATGCACCCTCTGCTTTCACAAAGCCTTTTTCTCAGCAGAAGTTCTTATGCCTGCAAGAAAATGACTTCAGAATATAGTTGCATTCTTCTTTTAGCCACCAAAGCGGGGGGTGGGGGGGTGGGGGGTGTAATATAGAGGGGTAATTAATTAGAATATGTATTGTTTGTGGGGTCATATCAGCACAAATGATCATTGGATTATTTTTAATCACTTCTGGATTTTTCAAAACATCTCTGGTTTAACTCTGCTTAGCAAATTGTAGAACATTTGGTCTGTACTCCTGTTTGTGATGACTTTTCATCTTCTAATAAACTAGGAATACAGTTAGATGCTGCAATGATTTTAACTTTTAAAAGCTGGCTAGTTTTCTTTCCTTTAATACTGCCATTCTAGATGTATTGCTTTCACTGTGTCACAAAGGAAAGTGCAAAATTCACTGGCTATTTTAAATTACTGTCTTAATTCCAGATTTATGAGTTGTACTTACTAGTGAGTTTGATTAACAAATTGAAATTTCTGTGTGTGTATGTATCTAGAACTTGATAGAGGAATAATTTATTCATCAGCACGGATTGTCCTCCTGTATTGTATTACTTGACAAAAAAGTAGTAGCATCTTTAGCAAATAGCATGCTTGGTTCTTGGTTTTGCTGCTTCAGAGTGCAGAGCTTGATCTCTAAGCTTACAGAAGTCAGCCCAGCCCAGCCTTGCCTTCTGCTTCGTGGAAGGACGTGAATGCAAAGCAAGCAAATGCAGGGAGGGAGAACATTCTGAGCAGTTACACATCAAGAATCTCTCTTCAGCTATTAGCTGAGAACATGTTACTGTCCAAAAACAGCTCCTTTCACAAAGGGATCACCACAAGCAGCCATAGTGCCAGGAGAGGCCCAGACTTGCATGGTTCTTTAGAAAGGATTCTGATCTGATCAGTGTCTTGGATCCTCAGAATGTCTAGACCTGCCACAGAACATGCTCTTCTTCTGCATAAGACTAGCCTGCTGAATGAAGCTGTAAGGAAAGTTATATCCACGTTTTTAGTTAAGGCTGAATGTCGTATTTTTCAAGAGAGCATTAATACAACACCATGAAATACACTGAGAAAAAGAAAGCAAAGCAATCGTAATAGAATATAATATTCTTAATAATAATGGTCAATGTTAGAGGATCTATTCAATGTATTCTTTTGTTAAGAAAACAAAATCAAGACCAGCTGTTATTATGAAAACTTAAGAATATCTCCGCTCTATAATAGCTTGTTGTTACAGAATTACTATGCTTTTTGCTCAGCAGAGAAATGTAATCTACTATAGCATACTGGGAAAGGTTATTTTAAGTTCCATATATTTCTGAAATTTTGTGGGCTTCACTATTAAACATAAAGGAGGGCTACTGTCCTATACAATCTGTTTTCCATGTAAAGACACAATGAATTTTAGAGACCCAAACTATAGCTGAAATTTCTTGATTTGCAGACCTGAAAAGCCTGATTTGTTTAATTGTAAATATAAGTACTTTAAACCTAAGAACCGAGAGTGCAGTGACTTTATTAAAATGGCTGCAGATCAAATCAGATTTGTAGGGGTAAAATGTTACTTTCATTAACATTATCCCCCAATTCTAAGGTTTATGAGACCCAAGTTATGGGAAGAAGCCACAGCTCAATATTCAGCTCAGTATTTATTCTGTTTGAAAAAGACTTCAGTTTTTGTCCATTGCCTTTTTTTAGTATCGGGGTTGGGAAAGAATTTTTATTTGCAATCTTGATTATTTTCCTTTCTTTGAAACATTGTCTCTGTAAAATATTCTTGATTATTGAACTATAGAAGAATGTGTTTATAATGTGTGGATATATTTCCACAAAGGGAAAAAACAGTCCAACCTATCAAAAACAGTACCGTAAAAAACAGATTAGAAACACAAGTTAAGATAGGCAAGAAAATGGTGAGCACCTGTCCACCCTAGAGGAGTTCAAATCACCAGGATCAGATGGACTACACCCCAAGGTTGTGAAGGAACTGGCAGATGTGATCTCAGAACCATTGAACTATATCTTTCAAAGATCCTGGAGCACTGGGGAACTACCAGAGAACTGGAAAAGAGCTGATGTAGTTCCCATCTTCAAAAAAGAAAAAAAATGGATCCAGGAAACTACAGACCTATCAGCCTGACCTCAATACCTGGGAAGATCTTGGAAAAGATAATCAAGCAACGAATCAGCGAACACCTAGAGGCAAACAAAGTCATTACAACAACCTTGGAAGGTTGTTCTTGAACAGGACACGGTCTGGGCAGTGATGCAGGGCTTGTGCAGTTGGGAAGTTCTGCTCACCTCCAGAGTTCATTGATGGTCTGGGGCAAGTCATTGGGCTGATTCCTGGTGAGGCTGGGGCCACGGGGGGGGGGGGGAAGAAATCCCCGGTTCTGTTTCAGTGTGCGCAGGGAGATTGCTTGCATGATGGGATGCTCTTCAAACAAATGCCATTCCTTCCATTGACCTACAAAGGGCATTGCTTTCGGGGGGGGACTTTATTTAGTAGTACTTATGAAAATAAGCCTTGCATTCTGAGATGGTACACTCCAGAAACAATGTATATTACAATGTCATTGAATCAGGCCAGACTCTCTCACTGCCATGTAGAACTTTTGTGGTGGTATGTAAATGTAAATGACTCAATCATCCAGGCCAAAAGCATGTTAAAGGTCATTTTGACTGAAGAAGTTACACTACTTGGATGTGTAATGAAACGTCTCAGTTTAATGAACTTTGGTTCAGTTGCCATGATGTAACCTTTTACATGCTTTTGGCCTGGATGATTGAGTCTACATTTATATATTACATTTCATTTGGGGAGGACTCCCTGCAAGAGTTAGTTCATTCCAACAACTCTCTGACTCTGTGCCTAACCAAAAATTGTTATTTTGACTGAAGAAGTTACTTGGATGAGTAATGAAACATCTCAGTTTAATAAACTTTGGTCCAGTTGCCATGATTAACCTTTTACATGTTTTGTGGAGGTAATAGGATCCAGATTGTTGGGAGCAATATGCTGACTCTGTAAACCGCTTAGACTTAGAGAGTGTGGTAAAGCACTATGAAGCGGTATATAAGTCTAAGGGCTATTGCTATTGTTTGTACACTGAAAACACTACAGCTGGGATGAAAAATACTGTTATAGATTTAGAGTATCCCACAAATGTTGGTTCTTAAACTTTTGCTGTGGTCTCTCTCAGAAAAGGCACGAAAGCAGCCACTTAATATAGGACTTTGGATACTTTGCCCAATTATCCATGTCTACTATATCATAGAAAACTTCCCTTCTCCCCAATTGCTGTTGAGAGAAGTAACACTACTCTATAGTAATTATACTCTTTTTCTTGGCATCTGTAACAAACCAGAGACACCAAAATGGAGTCTACTATTATGTATACAGCCATTTTGTAGGCACCCCAATGTTTCATGCAAAGTATATTTTGTATGAGGTAGTCCTCATTTTATTTATTTTATTAGATATGGACTAGAAGCATGCTTAGTTTAACTTAGGATAAAGTAAGATACAGATACCCCAATCATGCTGGTCCTCCAGAAGGTTTTGAAGATTTGGCTCTTCCCCTAGGCACCAGGGCCAGGATGTTGATGGAGATCTGGTGTGGATATGGTTGTATTAGATGTGGTGGGATTTTTAGGATTTTGGCCCACATTTGTTTAATGGATTTGTGTAGTTTGGTTAATATTTTTATTTCTGTCACCACCCAGAATTCTCTGGGCAGCGGGTGGCTGTATATGTTCATTAAATAAATAAGTATAAATAAAATAATCCTTCCATCAGGCCACATTCATACTGGATTTGTACCAGATAACTTCCACTAAAACCAAGGTATTCCCAAAACTGATGAAATAAATATCCTGATTTAAATTTCAGATTAATAATGAGACATCTCCATCCCCTTCTTCCATATTCATCCAATTAATGTGTTTTTTCTCATTTAATTATGATTTCCTATAAAAGTGTAGTAAATTTATGGAACAAGCTCAATCAAGAATGGGGGAAAGAGACAAATCTCTATGGTAGGAGATTTAAAATGATTCCATAAGGTGGTGCCACAGCAGAAAAAGCTTGACTCCTGTAACCCACCAAATATAGATCTCTAACTGATCCCAACCACAGCATGCCTTCTTTACCAGATTTAGTAGGGTGGGCTGATACAGCCAGAGAGAGTTGATCCCTCAGATAGCTTGATCCAATGCCATGAAAGACTTTAAAGGTCAAAACCAGTATCTTGAATTGGACTTAGAAGTAAACTGGCAACCAATACAGCTGGCAGAGCAGAGATGTAACATGTGCTGATCTAGAAGTGCACATGCTCATACTCCTGCATTCTGTACCAATTGAAGCTTCTAGATACTCTTTTCAAAGTAAGCCCATGTACAGAGCATTGTAATAGTCCAATCTGGAGGTGACTAGGACATGAATGACTGTGAGCAGGGCCTGCAGATCCAAGAATGGGTAAAACTGGCACATAAAACAAAGCTATGCAAAGGCCCTCCTAGTCATAGCTATCACCTACTCATCAAGCAGAGTTGTGCGGTTAGGAGGACCCACAGATGCACTGGATCTGTCTGGGGCAGTGCAATCCCATCTAGCCCCAAAGATGGAATCTGTGGGCCCCAAAATCCAAATCCACTCAGTCTTGTCAGAGTTCAGCTAAAGCCTTTTGTTCCCCATCCAGACACTCATAGCCTCCAGACAGTGGGATAAGATATCCACATCATCACTGCTTAATTCGCCAGCAGTGAAGATATATAATTGGGTATCATCAGCATACTGATAATACTTCACCCTATAATGACAGATGAGCTCACCCACTCACCCTCATGTACTGTAGATGTTTAAAAAGAGAGGAGAAAGCAATAAACTCTGTGGCACCTCACACAGTAGGGGCCGAGGTTCAGACCTCTCCTCTCCAACATCACTGACTGGAATAGACCCCAAAAGAAGGAGGATCAGCAACATAACACTCTGCTACCCACTCCCAATCTTTTGAGCTCTTCCAGACATCGTGGTTGAAGGTATCAAAAGCCCCTGAGAAGTCAAGTAGAGCAAGGATGAATATACTACCTCCATCCCACCCATGCCAGAGGTCATCCAAAAGCATGAGCCATGCCTTTCCCATCCTACAGCCAGCTCTGAATCCTGGTTGAAGAGGATCCAGATAATCTGCTTCCTCCCAGGCCCTCTAAAGTGTTGCACAACCTTTTTCTCTACCACCTTCCCCCCAAAAGAGAAGTGAGATCTTGGATGTAAATTGTCCAGTGTGCTGGGATCCAGTGATGGCTTCTTGAGGAGGGGACAAACATGGCCTCTTTAAGAGGTAAAGGAACAATCCCCTCCTTCAAAGAAGAATTAATCACTGCAAGAACCCATTCACACAACATCTCCCTGAGCCACTTTAACAAGCCAGGAGAGGCATGGATCTAAAGATCAGGTGGCTGAGCTTACAGGATACTGAGGAGTCTGCCCAGCCTTTGTTGCCAGTTCATATGAATTCTGCTGGACTAGGTGGATTAAAAATCTCACTCTGTATAAGGTACCTTCCCAGCATCCAATATGCTTGTGTCTTAGTCAACTCAAAATGTTTTAACTTTTGTGCTGATTCTATCCTAGCACCACGTGGAGCAGACGGGATAATTGTGGGGATGTTCTCACAAGCCTTTTTAGCTGTTCTGCTCTGCACAACTGTGGTCCCTCTCTATGCTCAAAATGATGAAGGAACTTCCTGTGCAGGTAAAAAACATTGTTTCTCAATTTACTTCAGTTCTTTCTTTATGCTTTTTCCTTCTGTCATGCCTTCTGAAAATATGTAAAGCTGTAATAGTTTAATAGAAGAAATAATTAAAAATCTTATAGTGAAGATTACTGATATGTTCTATGATTACAATCCATGTCCAAAATCATACATCTGAATATCTAGGATTCTTCAGTGTTTTGAATCTGAAGGCAAACGGTATTATCAATCATAGAGTGCACTCATATATCTCTAATTCCTTAAAGCATTCTGTGACTGTCATTTGCGGCAGCCACAAAACCCCAGTGAAAATGATACACACACACACACAAACACACACACACATTTCCTTTAGCTGGAGCTTATGCATTTGTATTATTTGACTCATCTTTAAAAAATGGAAAAATTCAGAAAAGCACAAGCAAAATTATCAGAGTTCCAATATCTGAGGTGCTGCCACAAGGAAGAGGGAGTCAACCTATTCTCCACAGTACCTGAAGGCAGGACAAGAAGCAATGGATGGAAACTAATCAAGGAGAGAAGCAACCCAGAACTAAGGAGAAATTTCCTGACAGTTAAAACAATTAATCAGTGGAACCACTTGTCTTCAGAGGTTGTGGGTGCTCCAACACTGAAGGTTTTTAAGAAGAGTTTGGATAACAGGGTATATGGTTTCCAGCTTGATTAGGGGATTGGATAGAGGACCTCCAAGGTCCCTTCCAACTCTGTTATTCTGTAAATCATTGGATAACTTCCCTATACAGAGAGTTATTTCTGAATTTGAGAAAAAAGATTTCCCTATGAAGAGAGTTGTTTCTTAATTTGGGGAAAAATATAAAAGTAAGTATTACTAAAAAAAAACCAAGTTATTTTTTTTCTTTCTCCCTCCCTTGTAGTACTAGAACTGAATTGTTGTTGTTGTTAGTTGCGAAGTTGTGTCCGACCCATCGCGACCCCATGGACAACTTTCCTCCAGGCCTTCCTGTCCTCTACCATCTTCTGGAGTCCATTTAAGCTCACGCCTACTGCTTCAGTGACTCCATCCAGCCACCTCATTCTCTGTCGTCCCCTTCTTCTATTGCCCTCAAACTTTCCCAGCATTAGGCTCTTCTCCAGTGAGTCCTTCCTTCTCATTAGGTGGCCAAAGTACTTGAGTTTCAACTTCAGGATCTGGCCTTCTAAAGAGCAGTCAGGGTTGATCTCCTCTAGGACTGACTGGTTTGATCGCCTTGCAGTCCAAGGGACTCGCAGGAGTCTTCTCCAGCACAATAGTTCAAAGGCCTCAATTCTTTTGCGCTCAGCCTTTCTTATGGTCCAACTTTCACAGCCATACATTGCAACTAGGAAAACCATGGCCTTGACTATACATACTTTTGTTGGCAGGGTGATGTCTCTGCTTTTTAGTATGCTGTCTAAATTTGCCATAGCTTTCCTCCCCAGGAGCAAGCGTCTTTTAATTTCTTGGCTGCAGTCCCCATCTGTGGTGATCTTGGAGCCCAGGAAGATAAAATCTGTCACTACCTCCATTTCTTCCCCATCTATTTGCCAGGAATTGAGAGGGCCGGATGCCATGATCGTGGTTTTCTTAATGTTGAGTTTCAAGCCAACGTTTGCACTCTCCGTTCTTCACCCGCGTCAAGAGCTCTTTATCCTCTTCACTTTCTGCCATTAGATGGTATCATCTGCATATCTTAGGTTGTTGATATTTCTCCCGGCAATCTTAATTCCAACTTTTGATTCATCTAGCCCTGCCTTTCTCATGATGTGCTCTGCATATAATTTAAATAGGCAGGGCAACAGAATACAGCCTTGCCGGACTCCTTTCCCAATTTTGAACCAATCAGTGGTTCCATGTCCAGTTCTCACTGTTGCTTCTTGACCCGCATATAGGTTTCTCAAGAGACAAATAAGATGGTCTGGTACTCCCATCTCTTTAAGAACTTGCCACAATTTGTTGTGATCCACACAATCAAAGGCTTTAGCATAGTCAATGAAGCAGAAGTAGATGTTTTTCTGGAACTCCCTAGCTTTCTCCATGATCCAGCGTATGTTGGCAATTTGATCTCTAGTTCCTCTGCCTCTTTGAAATCCTGCCTGGACTTCTGGTAGTTCTCGATCCACATACTGCTGGGGTCTAGCTTGTAGGATTTTAAGCATAACTTTATTTGCATGTGAAATGAGTGCAATGGTGCGATAGTTTGAACATTCTTTGGCATTGCCTTTCTTTGGAATTGGAATGTAAACTGACCTTTTCCAATCCTGTGGCCACTGTTGAGTTTTCCAAATTTTCTGGCAAATTGAGTGTAGCACTTTTACTGCATCGTCTTTTAAGATTTTGAATAGCTCAGCTGGAATACTGTCACCTCCACTAGCTTTTTTGTTGCTCAGCTTTCCTAAGCCATTTCACTCACATTCTAAGGATGTCTGGCTCGAGGTCAGTGACCACTCCATCGTGGTTATCTGGGACGTTAAGCTCGTTCTTGTATAGTTCTTCTGTGTAGTTTTGCCACCTCTTCTTAATCTCTTCTGCCTCTGTTAGGTTCCTGCCATTTTGGTCCTTTATCATGCCCATCTTTGCATAAAAGTTCCTTTCATATCTCCAATTTTCTTGAAGAGATCTCTGGTTCTCCCTATTCTATTATTCTCTTCTATTTCTTTGCACTGTTCATTTAAGAAGGCATTCTTATCTCTTCTAGCTATTCTCTGGAATTCTGCATTCAATTGGGGTAGATCTTTCTCTTTCTCCCTTCCTTTCGCTTTCCCTCTTTTCTCATCTAGTTGCAAAGTTTCCTAGACAGCCATTGTGCTTTCTTGGCTTCTTTTCTTGGATGTTTTTATTTGCAACTCTTGTACAATGTTGCGGAACCTCCATCCATAGTTCCTTCAGGCACGCTTGTCTACGATCTAATTCCTTAAATCTATTTGTCACATCTACTGTATATTCATCAGGGATCTTTATTTAATTTCATACGTTGAGTGCCTAGGTTTTTTTCCCTACTTTCTCAAGTTGAGCCTAATTTTGCAACGAGAACTCAGACTGAGCCACAGTCAGCTCCTGGTCTTGTTTTTTACTGACTGTATAGAGCTTCTCCATCTTTTGGTTGCAAGAGCACATAGTCCATTTGATTTCTGTTTGACCGTCTGGTGATGTCCATGTGTAGAGACGTCTCTTGGGTTGTTGGAAAAGAGTGTTTGCTATGACCATCGTATTCTCTTGACAAAATTCTATCAGACTGTGCCCTGCTTCATTTTGTACTCCAAGGCCAAACTTGCCTGTTATTCCATTTATCTTTTGGCTTCCTACTTTAGCATTCCAATCCCCCATGATAAGGACATCATTTTTTGCTGTTGATTCTATAAGGTGCTGTAGGGCTTCATAGAACCTGTCAATTTCATCCTCTTCAGCACCAGTGGTTGGGGCATAGACTTGGACTCCTGTGATATTGAATGGTTTGCCTTGGATTCGCACTGAGATCATTCTGTCATTTTGGGGATTGTATCCCAGTATTGCTTTTCCTACTCTTTTATTGACTATGAAGGCTACTCCGTTTCTTCTGAGGGATTCTTGCCCACAGTAGTATACCTGATGGTCCTCTGAATTAAATTCACCCATTCCTGTCCATTTTAGTTTGCTGATTTCTAAGATGTCGATGTTCAGTCTTGTCATCTCTTGTTTGACCACGTCCAGTTTGCCTTGATTCATGGATCTTACATTCCAGGTTCCTATGGAGAAAAAATCTTTACAGCATCGGACTTTCCTTTCACCACCAGATGCATCCACAGCTGAGCGTCCTTTCGGCTTTGGCCCAGTCACTTCACTCTTTCTGGTGCTACTAGTACTAGCCCTATGCTCTTCCCCAGTAGCATATTGGACACCTTCCGACCTGAGGGGCTCATCTTCCATCGTCATATCTTTTTGCCTTTTGGTGCTGTCCATGGGGTTTTCATGGCAAAGATACTGGAGTGGGTTGCCATTTCCTTCTCCAGTGGATCACATTTTGTCAGAACTCTCTGCTATGACCTGTCCGTCTTGGGTGGCCCTGCACGGCATAGCTCATAGCTTCATTGAGTTACACAAGCCCCTTCGCCATGACAAGGCAGTTCAGCAAATGGATTAGCACCAAGTGGTTTGGTGGGTTTCTGAAAAGTTATGGAGGGATAAGCTACCAGGATTTCCTACACAGACTTTCCAAGCTGAGAGTCATTGTACTTTTGGATTATTGTGACTTGGCAGAAATGATAAAAAGAGGGACGAGAGCAAAGGGGGGATGCTGATAGAAAAGGGATGTTTGCCTCCTTGCAGTGCCTCAGGCAGAGACTTGGGACAGCAACCCAGAAAATAGTCTTGTGTCCAGTGGGTATCAATTTGAGATATTCTTCATGCTGCACTGAATTCCATCATTCAGAAGGAAACATGAGATAAATGTTTCATTTCTTAGTTTTATAAATTCATGAAAACCATTTTGGCAACAAGATCTTGATAAACAGTGAGCTGTAGGCAATACAGATAATCCTCAACTTACAATAGTTTGTTTAGTGACTGTTCAAAGTTACAACAGCACTGGAAAAAGTGACTTAGGACCATTTTTCACACTTACAACCATTTATGGTACTCGCTGTCTGAATTTAGACTAGCCTCATTGGTTTAAGAGATACATGTTCCAAGTGGAAATAAATAAGACTCATGCAATATTCTATATCTTACATATTGATGCTAACCTTGTAATGGAGATCAGAATGATAACCTCTTCTTGGAGAATGTGGCCTGGGGAAAAGGGAGGGAGAGACCTCATGTCTTCATGAAGTTGTAAGAGTCAATTCAGGAGCTGATCCTTAACCATGGGAATGAAATCAACACAAACTCCAAGGGCCTCATCCCCCAGGAACACCTGGCAAGCCTCTAGATGTGAATTTACCTAGTCTCCTTACCCCATTCTTTCTCCTTTTCTCTTTATACAGATAAAACTGAGTGTCCCATCACGGTGTACTTTGTCATTGATACATCTGAGAGCGTTGCCCTTCAGACTGACCCTATTGAGAGTTTAGTGAACCATAGCAAGAAGTTTGTTGCTCAGTTCATCAATAAGCTGGCCAATGAAGTCTACCAACAACAAATATCCATAAATTGGCAAATTGGGGGACTTCATTTTTCAGATATAGTGGTGATCTTTAGTCCTATAACCCAAGACAAGGTGATATTCAATGATCGGTTGGAAAAAATCCGTTACATTGGTCGGGGCACTTTCACAGATTGTGCTCTCTCCAACATGACGGCTCAGATGCCTCTCAATTCGCTGGGGGCGAATTATGCCGTTGTGATCACTGATGGCCACGTGACAGGGAATCCCTGTGGAGGGATGAAGCATCAAGCTGATCGAGCACGAGATGCAGGGATCAAGCTCTTTGCAGTGGCCCCCAGCCAGAAAATCTATGAGCAAGGTCTCCAGGAAATTGCTAGCCTTCCACATGAGCTTTTCCGGAACAACTATGCCACGCTAAAGAAAGGCAGTGTTGATGAAGATACTGAGACCATGGATAAGATCATTCAAGTTATGGTAAGAATTGATACCTAAGAATTGTGTTAGAACATTGCTTTACTGGATCATTTAGTAGACTGACTGTCTACTAAGGTGGAAGCTGCAAGATATGGTTTTCTGAAAACCAGCACTAATTGGCTTAATTTGCATGAAAATACTTCAAGCCATCATTTGAAACAAAATATTTTAGAGAAGAAATGAATAGGAACAACCCCAAGAGAGATTATTCCTGTTCCTGCTATCTGAAAAGACCTCTAAAGAGGCATTTCGTATGCAGAATTCCAGGTTCTGTTCCAGAATTTAAGATGATGCTTGACTTTGTTTTTAGATAATACCCAAAAATAAATAAATAATGGAGTAGCCACCCAGGATTTTGTGCATAAACTCTGCCCAAAATTTCTTTTGTTTTTCCAAACTCTGGCTATAATCACCTTGAGGAAAAAGAACAGGTAGCTCTCCCTGCTTCTCAGAAGTAGAAGAAATGGCATTTCAAGTATTTTTATAATTGTTGGATGAAAGCCACTGCTATCTTGGTTTCAACATGTTCATCCTGGCTCTTCCCAGATCTGTGATTCTAATAATAGTGCTTGTTCTTCCTAGGTTGTTTACAAATAATTGAGACCAATAGGTGGAATATTATGCAGAATTTTTACCAAAATAAAGATTTATTGTCTGATTATTATGCATCACTTTCAGCAATCTTATATGTACACAATATAATGTGTATATGGAGAGAATGCTTGGTTGCTTTACTTTCCAATAGATACCAGTGGATTTTTAACCTGTCTTGAAAGCATCATATGGATTTATACTGTTGCCATGTTTGTTGATGTCTTCCAATTGCTCTTTTCTTCCCCTAAACTTCCTGCCTCCAGCACTATAGGAAAGATTTTGCTTAACAAATGGGTTCTTTCTATCTTTAGAACAGTCACACCTTAGAAGCCTTCTAAGGCAACCAGCTTTGTTCTCATATAAGAACTAAGTCATGTGGCCAGGTTCTGCCAAATGGACTAAAAAGTGGGCTTTCCTCTTTCCCTGTTAGGAATATTTCTAGTATTATGGATTAATTTTACTGCAAAAGCATCTCATGAAGGGAGACCTCACTTCCCATTGAAGGTGATCCAATTTGGGCAGTTCAATTGGAACTAGAACCAGAACTCGTCAATAGATTGGGAAAAGTTCAAAGCATCTTTTCTGCACTGAAATCACATTTCTTGGAATCTAGTATTCAATTTTTTAAAAATTACAGAACAGAAGCCAATCATATACTCCTTAGTATTTATCTTTTTATCTTTTTACAGCTGGGTATGATACCCTCTTCTGATGTCTGTAGAATTGGGGAAAGGTTCTTCACAGCACTAGTACTAGAATAGAGAGAGAACTAACAGAAGGATAGTTAGCCTCACACGGATCTAAATATCCACTTTTTAATATTTAAATAGATGTGAGGAAATCATACTAGATATTACTATAAACCTGTGCAAAGTTAAAATAATGAAAATAAACTAATCAATTTATACCTAACACAATGTATAGAATTATGAGCATCCTTAATTTGATACCACCAATTAGCCCAGTCTATCATGGGAACAATACAAAACAAGCAAAAGCACCTGCTAGGATTTAAGCATAGACACATAAGATTGGAAGGGACTTCTAGTCCAACCTTCTACCCATGGCAAGAATCCTCAAACCATCCCAGAAAATTCGCTATCCAGGCCAAGTTTGAAAACATCTAGTGATGGTGCATCTGCAGTTCTAAAAGTCAGACTGCTCCACTCCTTAATAGCTTTCACTGGCAGGAAATTCCTCCTTATTTCAAGTTTGGATCTCTCTCTGAAAAGTTTATACCATTCAGTCCTTGGATACTGGGAAGAACAAATCTACCAACTTTTCCTTGTGAGAGTCCTTCAGCTATTGAAACACTGTTATTATTGCTTTCCATAGCCTTCTCTTATTTAGGGTAATCATACACAGTTCTTCTAAATTCTTCATAATTTTAGCCTCTAAGCCTCTCACCACCTTTCTTGCTGTTCTCTGCACTCTTTCCACATCCTCAGCCTCCTTCTTGCATTATGGTGACCAAAACTGGATACAGTGCTACAAATGTTGAAGAGCACTTGGTTTAGGACAGAACACTGAATCGCTCCCCTGCATTCCTCCCTCCCCTGTAGAAATAGATCCATTAAGGACTAGGAGTTGAAGAGGGTTTTCAACCAATTGCAAAGCCATCTGGTAGTGGAACCGTCCTTCTGACATTGTTCATTTTATCAAGTAGCAAGTTGTGGTCAACATTAAGTAAGTAACTTACTTAAAATTTAGGTACAGTATATTATATCCATAGCATTCCCAATTACCATAGTACTGTAGTGTATTTCCTGGGCATCTCAGCTATTTGTTTGACAAACATTTTATCTATAGCTTCTACCTGATGGGTTGGCCTGTCCCTGTATCATCATTTCTTTTCCCCTTAGTATTAACTCAGAAGGGTTTTTACCCTTGGTATCATAAACTTCCATATAGATATAGTAAAGCTTTATGAATAATGTGACTTCTCTTTTGTTGAGTCTGCTTCCTTTGAACAAATTATAACCTTCCAGTTCTATATTGCATTCATAAGTCCCATTCCATCAAGAGTAAGAGCAATGTCATATTTGCCCCCTGCTCCTTACTAGGATTTTAATTTCTCCCTGTTTGTTTCCATACTCTGCACACTACTGTACAGATATCTGAGCCCTTTAGCATTGCAATGCATAGTCTGCCACAGAAGAAAAGCCCAGGATCAAACTGGAACTTCTTCCATAAAATTATGTCTTCTTTATTTTCTCTGCTTCTAAAATCCACTGTTTTGGAAGCACTAGGATTTCCATGTCAAAGACAAAATGAAGAATCTGAAGCCTGAGGTTTGATTGCAATTAGGATTGAGCAGAAAAAACAGAGTTAAGCAGAACACCAGTCATTATTGCTAAAATAGCCCTACTCAACCTGTTGCTCTTGATAATTCAAGAATTCTCACCAGCCATAAAATCTGCATATCTTCTTTAAATTGGGGTAAGAAAAACCTATGTTTGCATGGAGTACATTGGCGGAATATGCTTAGCCATACAGATTCAAAAGAAAGAGCTGTACTGGTTTCTTTTTTCAGTTTTATAATTAAGTTTCTTTTCTTTTTGTTCATTCCCTAACAGAAACATGATGCCTTTGCAAAGGTAAGCGTGCAAGTTGTTTCCATACAACAGTATTATGAATAGGAACTTTTGGGAGTCATACACAGCTCCAGGTTTTGAATCACTGCCAACTGTGCATTCTGTTTAGAAGAAGACCCCTTCTGATGCAACAAGGCTTCTTTCTCAGAAAATAAATTCTGGACTGAGTTGCAGCGTCATAGAAATCTATCTAGTCCAGCTTAATCCCTTTATGGATTTGTCTTCAGAAATATTAATGAAGGAATAGAGTACAAAATATACAGAAATTGTATTCTTTTTCCTATTGCAAAATCTTTAGAAAAGGATGTGCAATTTACATATCTAGAAGGCGACCCACAAGTGTGTGATATCAGATTAGACGACCTTCATTCAAGAAATATTATAAAAGGGGAGCAGAAAGTGCTTTTAGTGGAGTTATTTAAACATGGTGGTCCTCCTTTTAAATATAACTTTGCCCCACAGCTCCAAGATATCCTTGCAGAAGAGGAACAGAAACCATATAATTCATTATGAAATCTTCACCTATATTTTCTTTTCCTTTTAGTGTTATAAAATGAGCTGCCTTGAAATTCAAGGTCCGCGTGGCCCAAAGGGATTCCAAGGACAAAAGGTAAAGATATAAGGGCAAAAGGGACAATAAATATCTAAGAGAAAGAACAGGTTATGTATTATACTTCCCAAGGATTTCAACAGAAAACCCACATTAATGGCTTAAAAATACCAAAGATAGAATTTCAAGAGTGTGACTGTTCCATGGGTTGTAGCTTTGGGGCAATGAAGTGAGGAAGTGGTGTAGTGCTTCAGTCTATACAGTAATCACAGTTTATTAATAATTCAGAACAGTCACTTATCTTTATGCATGTACAGATTAACTTGAATTCTGTCTCCTAAAATCACAGGGAAAAATACATTTGGCTTTTTTTTAATATACATTTCCTTAACATCAGCATTTTTATGAATCTGGTATATAACACAGATGTATGATTCTGTGTGCAACATTTCTGATTATATTTCATTTAATACTACTACTTCTGATATTAATTTTTGCTTTTTGGCTTGTAGGGAAAAAGGATTAATAGACAAATATGTATAATAATCATTGTTCTAATATACAGCTTTCTGCAATATATGTTCCACAAGTTTTATATGAAATTCTTGAGCCAAGTACAATAGACTCATGCCACAATTAATGGGTCAATTTTTGCTCTTAAAGTGATTGTACCAGATTTTTACATTCATAATTTAGATCAGGAGTGTCAAACTGCTGGCCCGCGGGCCGGATGCGTCATGCGAAACCGCGCCCACCCCATTGCAGGCAATGGAAAAAAAGTTGCGATACATCGCGACACGTCACGTGACATTGCGAGTTTGACACCCCTGATTTAGATAGTTGCATAACTGAGAATTGCAATCTATTCCCTATAAATCTACCTTCTCTACAGCTGCATATTTCTCTATTATTTGAGGACAGGTTTGCTGTATTTAGAATATAAGAAATTCACTGACAATTCAGCTTCTTACGTATTTGCAAAGAGCAGTATGTGAAGAAGCAAAAGTAAGTCTCATAGCCCTAGCCTAAAATCCTATACCCCCTTTTCTGGAACAAGTGACCTTGAACTTTGCTTCCAAAGGCTCACATCAATGGCATTCTATAAAAGCAATTAGAAATGCTCTTGCAGGATCAATCTGCTGAAACATTTCAAGAAGTTTAGGAAATTGCCCAGAAAACTTTGGGCTCACTCATAAAATAACAGTGGGCAAATGGAACCTTAGCAATTAGTGGTTCATTGATAGCAACAACTAGGTTCAGTAACCTCCTGTTTTCAGGGTTTATCCCTTGAGTGAGCAGCAGTCATTGCTATCAGTGTCTTAGCCCCTGGGTTTGGATAGGACAGATTTGTAGGATGGACAAGAAGCATGGCATTGAATAGATTCTGAAGATACAATATGAAAAACCAGAGCCAACAAGCCACATGAAATGATGTGCGAGCGTAGGAGTTGATTCAGCTTTTTGTGTTATGGGAACTCTCTGAACTAATTATTTTCTTTATTTTACTTTTAGGGTGCAAAAGGAAACATGGGGATTCCAGGCTTTCCTGGACAAAAAGGACGACAAGTAAGTAACTGGAAGAAGGGTGAATTCTAATAAGTACTATACAATTGCTGTTCCTTTGAACATGGAGTATAAAAGATCATATTGAATTAGACTCTCATCTACATGCCAGTTTTAGGATGGCATTTAATTCTAAAATTAGCCTATGATACTCAATCAGTGTCTGAATGCCTTTGGGAATGTTCAGTCAATATATTATTTTGGTCATAGGATTTTCAACTTGCTTTAATGAGAATTTATTTATTTATATACTCTGTGTACATTCATTTATCATGCTGCTCTAATCTCCTAATTCATAAAGGAAGTCAAAAGCTTCCATTTAGTTTTTCTTTTAGATCATGATACAGATTCTCTCTTTTTTCTTCTTCTTTAATAATAGAAGCTTTAAGTGGAATGCATCAGATTAGGTCCTCATTAGGGAGTCAAAGAATTAAAGCCCACTATAGCCATGCTGGGCAGGCCACACTCCAGATTAGGATTCTCCACACTGAAACAAGCACTTTAAATAAGATTCATATCATTGTTTTTGAAGGTCCTGCTGGGGATGCTCCATGCTGAGAGTGGCTGACAGGGGAGTGAGAAGATCCTCACCCCTGTGTCATCCATCCTCTTGTTTTTTAGACTCTATTTAATCTTTTCTGATTTTAATTTTTTTATGTTTCTGTTTATCATTTTGTAAGCCTCCCAGAGTCACTTCCACAGTGAGATAGGCATGTTATTATATTGATGTCAGCTTATGGTCTATGCGCTCAAACAGAACATTTCCACTCAATGCAAAAATATGCCTGTTCTATATAGGGCAATATCAGTACTGATACTGAAGATGTGTGTGTATTTATTTATATATTATATGTGCACGTAGAAGGCAACAGGAATCTAATGAAGTGTGTGCATCCTCCACTCATTCATTAGCTTTCCTTCTCTTAAGATCAGAATGAAGAATAGGCTTGACCCAGATGTTATACTGTAACCTGGTGTGACTTTCAGTGAATAAGCCTTAGTCTCTCACACTTTATCATACATTGGTTGATAATTCTGGCAATCAGAACTTGTGAATGGAAAGGGAAGATGAGGGGAAAGTATACATTTGACTCTCCAACTTGCTCATGTACCTCAGCACAGCTTAACAATACACCAGAACCAAGACTATATCTTTTTTAGAATGTGTGAAAGCAGTTTGTATAGTTTGTTCGTGCTGCTTGCTTTCATTCCACACTGACTTCTAATAAAACATTTGATGTAGTCAAAGGCAATGATAGGCAAAAGAAATATATTCATCACTCCTTATAAAAACTATAACACAGTTCTTTCAACTCTTTTTAAAAAAAAATTGTATTCTTGTCATATATGTTTATTCAGTCTAGAAGCAGAAACAATTGCTAATATTTTATCATTGCCAATAATGTATTATTATCATCAGGGAAAGATTCTAAATGTAGCTGCCATAGGTTAATCATATTAAATTCACAAATAAATGTATATATGATTGCAACCATAATATAAATTAATAAAATTGGTGCAATTAATAATATTGCATAATGCAACTATTACCTTGTACAAATTAATGTAAGTAATATGTATTATTGCCTGCCTAAGGTAAATGAACATGCTAAGCAGATTATGTCAACTAATAATGGCATTTTCTTTTTACATATAGGGTGATCCAGGAATTGAAGGTCCAATTGGACACCCTGGACCTAAGGTAAATCATTTTGGGTCTCACTTTTAAGCATTTGTTCTTGTGTTTAGAACTTGACCAAGTAAGAGAGTTGAGAGAGAGTTCCAGAGAGAGAGTTCCAGAGAGTTCCAGAGAGAGAGTTCCAGAGAGTTCCAGAGAGAGAGAGAGAGAGTTCCAGAGAGAGAGTTCCAGAGAGAGAGAGAGAGAGTTCCAGAGAGAGAGAGAGAGAGAGAGAGAGAGAGAGAGAGAGAGTTCCAGAGAGAGAGTTCCAGAGAGAGAGACGAGAGAGAGAGTTCCAAAGAGAGAGAGAGAGAGAGAGAGAGAGAGAGAGAGATTCATCTTGGTACTAACCAGTAATCATTAGAGCTGCAGAAAGCAAATTTATTGTGATTCTCAAAATAGGACAGATAATTAACAACTCAAGAAACATTAGGCAGATGTCATGTTCTGATAACTGAATGGTTGTTGGGCTGATGAAATATCCATTCCTTATCCTGTTCAATACTCTAAAAATTCCTGAATTAGTAACAATTAGTTCATCTTAGGTTTTATAGACTGAGAGGAAAAAGATGTGGAACTCCCCTCCCAATAACACTGATGAAAGACATGAACTATGTCCCCAAAAGCACCAGCTGAGAGAAATAATGGTTGATAGAAAGAAGATGAAAAGTTGTGTGAATTCAGTAGAGAAATTGGAAGAGATTTTCTGAGCACTGAAACAAAAAATGGAAGTGTGAAAACCTGGTGGAAGTCAGGTGGGAATCATTTACAAAGCATGACTCTACCACAATAACTGATGGCCTGCAGAAGCAGCCTTAAGTATATAGTCTAAGCCAGGGCTTTTCAACCAGTGGTACATGTACCACCTGTGGTACTTTGCCACGTGGCAGGTGGTATGCGACTGTCCTAGAGAAGTGTAGCGGGAGAGGAGAATGAGCCGAAGCGACCCAAGCCTGAGGGAGAGGCAACTGCAGCTGCAGGACTGTCTGGGCTCAACAGAAGCCCCTGGAGCCGACAGGGCTCCAGCTGATTGGCTCCAGCTGATTGGCGCTTCCAGAAGCAGCGCGGAGCTGGAGGTGAACTGGAAAAAAGGGGGGGAGGAGAGGAGAGGTTATAAAATGAGGTGGTTTGGGTGGGAAAGGGGGAAAAAAGACAACAGGGAAGGAGAGCTCAGCAGGCAGGGAGGAAACAGGGACAGGGAAGAAGCAGCAGCTGTTGCTGGAAGAAAAGGTCCCCTGGTTCATTTTCTCCAACCAGGAGAATGCAATCAGCGCTGATGAAATGAAAAGCCGGCAGATGAGCATGTCGGAAAGGAGGTGGCTTTATTTAGTTCTGGATCAGCTGGAGCTTGATTGGGTTACCATAAGGATTTTTGTACAGTTTTTACAGCATTTTGTAATTCAGAGGCTCGGTTTGTGTGCTTTGGTTATTGGAATATTTTAGTCTGTATTTTAGGCTAGCAATGAGTCCAAAGTGTTGACTTCCATAGTTTTAACCCCTTAAAACAAATGTAATTAGTTTTACCCCTTTATCTTGAGTCTGTCTATGGCTTTTAGAAACTTTTCTTTGAAGGTAAACAGGCTTAATTTAAGACTAAAGCTTTTCGCAATTGCCAGAGCCTTTCAGTCTTGGATTGCAACATTGTGACACATGACATGCCTGAGGCAGCTTAAAGAAAAGAAAAAAACAAGAGTTTATGTGTTTCTTTATTTTGTGAGCCTTTCTTGCTTTGCACTTGATTCCTGTGTCTTTAAGGGTACAAGGAATGGATTTGAGGGAGGGGGGTGCATTCTTACTACACTGTGGAAGGAGAGCTCAGAAGGGAGAGAGGAAGAAGAGCCGACCAGCTAGCTTAGAGGTCTACAAACTTAGCAACTTTAAGACATGTGGATTTCAACTCCCAGAATTCCTCAACCAGCCATGATGGCTGAGGAATTCTGGGAGTTGAAGTCCACAAGTCTTAAAAGTGCCAAGTTTGAAGACCCCTGAGCTAGCTGGTAGTGGTGCATATTAATAAACATGGATAAATTCATCATACATTTGTCAGTGCAAAGGGAAAGTGATTCAGCAAAGGAACAGCCACCGAAGAAATTAAAACTGGTACTTTTCCCCCCTTTTTTTCTACAGTTTGTAATATTAGATTATAGAATAAAATACAAAAATACAAAAGCAAATAGTAGGACACAGTGGGGAGGAAAAATGGGTGGAAAGTGAAGGGGAGAAGGGAAAAAGAACAGACTTCCTCTGTTGCAGTAGAAGGAACATTAACATTGAACGTCAACTTTTTACTTTTCCATAATATTATAAACTAGCCATTTCTATAACAACAAATGAATCTAATCAGTAAAACCCAAAATCCCCCCCCCTTTTTTTTTTAATCATCAAGTTTTTGACACCTTGCTAAGCACTGGTGGTACTCAAATATTGTCATGTCCTAAAAGTGGTACAATCTGTGAAAAGGTTGAAAAGCCCTGGTCTAAGCTAGGGACCAAACAAGAGGACAGGACATAGGAGAAGATAGATTGAGGCAAGTTGGGAGAGCATGAATTCCAAACTAATCATTTACTTAAATGTATTTGTTTAAATCAACTAATTAACAAATCTATGTCAGTTCACTCTAGTCAGAATAGCATATTAGAACTAAGACTATACTATATCCACAAACACTAATTGAAAGTACTTTTTGTTTCTTTTCCAGGGTATTCCTGGTCTAAAAGGAGAAAAGGTAACATAGTTTTACACATTCAGAAAACTTTGGGAAGTGTGCTTTATAATTGGAATGCTTTATTTAGTATAATTCTGCATCTCAAGGAGAGCCCTGAGCAATGGGTTCCCAGTCACCTTTCCTGGAAATGGAGGCAAAGGGCCTTCGCCTGCATACAGAACCTGCAATCCTGGATTGGGCTGAAACAAGCTCCTGGAATGCAGAAAACCCCTGCCACTAGAACAGTGCAATGGTTTGGATTGGGAAGCAGAAATATATTCTGTAGCACAACTCTTTCAACCCAAAGCAGCTTTTTCTGGGTTGGGCTATTACTGGGTTGCACTATAGGCCTCCTAGGAAAAGAGGTAGCTACTGAAGAAGTGGCAGAGAGGTGCTTTGAGGATTCCCTCCACATGCCTGAAGCACTTTTAGTTTACATATTGGAGGCATCGTTCAGTCCTAATCACTACCAAATAAGCAGTGCTCCTCTGTTTTACCAAAATGCTCTTAGTCAAACTGCAGTTGTGTTTTGATTTTAATATTGTCTGGCTGACTGCTGGGATGTTATTTATGTTATCATTTGTGACTTTCTTATTGTAAGCCACCTTGGTAAAATTTCTAGCCCTAAATAATTTCTTTTTCATCCAACTGGCCAGGCAGGGCTTAACATTGCAACTAAAGTCTTATAGTAGATATAGGAGTGGGGAAGACCTTTCATGTAATTTGTTCTAGGATAATATTTAGTGACACAATATCCTATATTAACAGCGTTGACAACAGAATTATTTCACTCTATCCCAAATAATTTCTTAACTAGCTGCCATACTGTTGTGGCTGTTTTTAAAGGATGCAGGGCTTGATTCATCTTGTTTTCTTATATCCTTTGTAGGGAGAGTTTGGAGCAGATGGACGAAAGGTAAGGTTTGACAGAGGAACATAAGACATTATTTCAGTGTTGGTCTTATGGAAGAAGCTGTCTCTAATGCTTTTGGTCTTGATTTCAGGGAGCTAGTGGTATCGCTGGAAGAAATGGCACTGATGGACAGAAGGTAATGTCAGCACTATAGCACTATAATGTCAATCTTTTGTTTACATTGATAAAATACCTTTTTAAAGGAAAATGAGCTCCCTAAATATAGGCTTTAATTAGCAATCTAAAATAGGAGAGTGGCCCAGACAGATAATTAGTTTTCCCTTTCTTTTTTTAACTGCATGTTCATTGCTTGTTGGCAAGTTCTTCTGTCTCATTCCATTTAATTTAATTGGAGGAAAATAACTTTAATTTACAGAAAGAGTCATTTGACCGGTCTGAAGATTTGTCAGTACCATGTTGTGTATTGATCCTGAATAGTTGAGATTCATCTAAAATTAGTGGAGCCCCTATGAATTATCACCTTATCACCCACAACTTCCTTAGTCTTGAGTTATTGCTCTTCTCTTGACATTTGGCCTGTAATCATTTGCTGCTACTTTAAATCAAAGTAGGACAATTCATGGAAAACAGGCCTCAGGCAACTCCCCAGCCTTACTTTTTGCAGCTCACCAGGATAACACCATTAACATTCAGTGAAAAAATGACAAATAGAAATGATGATATAAGATCTCCTGCCATGGGCAGGAGGTTAGACTAGAAGACCTGCAAGGCCTCTTTTCAGCCCTATGATTCTATTCTATTCTATTCATTCTGAAATGCAGCTCATCCCTCCTGGCTCAATCTCTCTCTTCCCAGTTCATTCACTAAAGAGGCCCTGAATTGCTGGTGCGGGGAGCTGAATCTTTAAGAAGAAATTTAAGTACCTTTGTGGTTCCTCCACCTCATCCCTGTTTAATGTTGCTCATAATCTCTCCTTTTATATCTAATGCTTTCAGGGCAAGATGGGGCGGATTGGACCTCCTGGCTGTAAGGGTGACCCAGGCGAAAGGGTAGGAGTGCTTTCTATACTATGGCAACTCTTTTTTCATATTCTTACAAAATTTATGCTAAGGAGATTATTATATTCAAAATCTCTTGGGAATTTTATGGATGATAAAAAATATTCACTTTTTCATAAAAATGTACCTTGAAAATAAATTAAATAAATGTCATTGGTTTGTTTATCAATAAAACAAATGAAAACCTGAAACAAGAAGGTGACTTTTATTTATAAATTCTGTACAGCTCCTCAAGATGAATAATAAAGTACAGTAATGCAAAGTGTTCTGAAAGAGCAATATAGAGTATGCAAGCAAATTAGTCAATGAATTAATAGGAGAAAAATGAAAAAAGACTGACCAATAGAAATCCTTTAGGAAAAATTATTCAGTAATGTTTAATACACCATGGATATATAGTTAGCTTATGCTTCTTTTCAGTTGCCTGTAATCATTCAATCATAATCCTGTAACATCCACCAACAATCATATCTCTATGCAACACACTCAGTCACATTAGTCAAACTGCTTGTGCAAATTCAAGTATGTATCCAGGAGTGGGATTCAATTTGTCTTCTCTTTTTACAGGCAATATGTACATTTGCTTGGTTTTTACATGATTTGATAATATTTTTTACCTTTTGCTTTAGTATTGGCTGACTGGGACATGTTTAGAATGTTGCAGATTACAAATATAGTAAAAATAACACAACAATAAGTATTACATATCGATACCTCTGGTATGTGGCCTAACACCAGAATGGTAGGCAGTATTAGCAATTGCTGGATCTTAAGTCTGCCCTGGTCCAAGTTCACAAATATTATCATTTTTCCCCATTTCTATTCTAGAGCAATGATCCATTATTAGTGTGTCCAGTTCTTAGCATTCTTTCTAAGTTCAGAATGTGATTTGCATCATTATACTGAATAGAAACTGTGAATTGCGTTAAAATTAATAAAACTTGTTAAACTTTCCCAGACCTTTTGTACGGAAGGCACGGGAACTAGCTTTATTTTGGAAAGTGAAAAGTTTAACATAGTTTTGGTTTTTGGAAGAACTGATATGTGAGCAAAGCCACCACGGTTACTACTATACTGGATTCCTTCCTCAGCATTCAGATTTGCACCATATAAAGTTGTGAGAAGGGTGAAATCTACCTCTTAATATCTGTGCAGAGTCTTTTTACATTTCTTTCTAATATACTGCCACCAAATAATTCCATTTAGATCTTATCTGAATTCTTTCAGATGCATTTCTAAAACGCCATCTATTTAAGACATGGAAAAAAATAAGCATCAGGATAGATATCATGAGATGTTTTCACCATTATGATATCTACAGTCACAGAACACTTTCCTATTATTTACATTGTACTTTTCTAAGTGAAATGATTTCTGACTAAGTCCCCCCCCCCCGCTCTTTCTTTTAGGGTCCTGATGGCTACCCAGGAAGCCCTGGTGATCAAGGTCCACCAGGAGAGGAAGGGATAAAGGTCTGTACCATTCCATACTGGCAGAGATTAAAGGCAGCATGACATAGTCAGGAATAGTAAATTCAAACGAAAACAGTACATTAATCAGGCTGATTTCTCAGCTGAGAAACTGAAAAAGTTTCTCAAGGTATTTAGTTTAGAAAAAGGATAGTAAAAGGAAATGAGCATGGTAGAGATTTGTTTTAAAAAAAGATTTTTTAGAACTTTGGGTTACAAAGTAGGAAAACAAAATTAAGTTGCTCTTCACTCAGGGAATTCTAGGGCTCTGCTAAGATTTGGAATGGACCTCCAAAAGGTGCTTCTCAAAGTGTGGGAATACCAATGGTCTGTTTGCAGCCTCTTAAAGGAGCCCTGCCCTTTTCTTTGATTGCAGAGCACCTTCAAAGGGCAAGCCTGGTGAGAAGACAGGCAGCTTCTCTGCAATGTCACAAAGTAATTGCAAGTTTGCTCTGTTCAGTTGATTTTACCTTTATAATGAAACAAATCTTATGATGAGTTTTGATTTGTAAAGGGAGCTAGAAATTCTGAAAATTAAGGTAAGGAAGATGCTATTGTCTGTAGGAAGAGAACTAAGAGCCATTTAGAGAACCTTTTTCTTGCATGTCACTTTCCATTTCCTAGTTGCTAATTTTTCCCATGGGTGAGCTGTTACTTGGGAATTCAAATCCAGCTTAATGTCAGGCTTGTCCCAACATAAGCATTTAGGAAAGAAAGACCCTCAACTCCGTGGTTGAAAAGAAAGGTTCACTTTTACTAAAGTCAAGCAGTTACAGCATAAGCAAAGTTGGATGTGAATATTCCTGCTCAAAGCCTGCAGTTTTCCCACTTCCTTGGCCTTTCCCCCTTGACCATCCATCAGTGTCTAATAGTATTCACTCTAGCTGTTTTTGGAATGACTTTGAGGTTTGGCACCTCTTTGGTGGGGTTTTGCATTCTGTTCTCATGCTCCATCCTTGATCAGCTGGTTCATTCCAGATTGACACCTCTGGTTCTTGTCATTCTCCCCCTTCCTCCCTCTTTCTACTCCTTATTTCCCCAATCTCCTCCCCTCCCCTCCCCACATTTTATGGCAGGATGCCAGCAAAGCAGGGTATGCTGAAGATGGTAGACCTGATAGTGGGGGATGGTTTAAAAGGAGAAAAGACACTGAATTCCTCCGCCCCGATACAATCACTGTTATTAAATTACATTTAAAATGAGTCATTTATTTATAGCTCTTCCATGACTATCAGAGTGGGATGCAACTTGTTTTAGGAGGACCTAATCTAAGGCTTGCATGACTAGAAATTGGGAAAAGCTGCTTTAGATGCTTCTCGATGCTTCTGGATGCTTAGGAAATGGGCAAGAGAAATAAAACAGGCCTTCACTAAGCATCTGTAATGAATTCCTTGAGGGTGGCATGAACCAAGGCACAAAGTATGGTTGATTTTTTTTCCTATCAGAGAATGTTTTATTGCACAAAATTAAGTTTTCCAGTATCTGAATATGGAAGAGGAATCCTAGCCTGGCTGATCCGAGTTCCTTGCCAGTTGCCCCTTTCCTCACCAGCTCTTCCCAGTTGGTGCTCCTTTGCCTGCACCTGGATATCTGAATCTAATCTGTCCCATGTCCCATGCCAGTCTCTTCTGCTCCTCTCTTCCATCTAATTTCTGGCTCAACTTCCCTTCTCTCCACACTTTCAATCTCCTTCTCAGCTTCCCCCATACATCCTTCTGCTGGGTATGACCATAACATAGTCTGATCGGGACTAATTTCATTCTGATTCCAGTATATGTGTATACATGCATGCATATGTAACTAAAAAATGATAACTGTAACAACTGTAACTGTAACAACTATAATTAAATTGTAACTTACATGCATTGTTTACTACATCTTGTTTCAGGGAGATCCTGGCTGGCCTGGTAGACATGGACCACCTGGTCCCACTGGAGAACCCGGAAGCTCTGTGTGTAACCCTGTGACTTTTCTGAAATAATTTAATTCCTTGAACTTCAGAGCCACATACTGACTGTAGTGCATCAGTAGCATGATTTCAAAATGTGAATATGGTGTATCTGTTTCTTTTATAGCAACTATAAAAAAAATAGGAAAATAGGAACCTTGGTTAGACTGAGCTAAACTTAAACTAAACTCCTCTAGTAAACCCCCAAATGTTAAGGGGAGCATTCATTTATATTTGTATTTGGGGACAACTACTTGTTGGAAGTATGATTAAGATAAAGTACCTAAGAGAGTATGTGCTTTCCAAACTGCAAAATCCAAGGTTTTCTGCAATATTTGCACTCCCTCCAGTACAAATTTCACAATCCAGGCTATTGATTGAACTCTCTAACGTTGTGCCTGAAACTATCTGTAAGCAGATGGTCTGAAGGTAAGCGTTTTCCAGCAACACTTCTTGGAGAGACTTTTTCTTCCTACCCACTATTTTCAGAACTGTATTTAGCAGGACTAAAAAGAAAAAAGAAAAAAAACTGGCTAAAGAAATCCAGATAGACCCGTTAAAATTTGGTCCCTCCATCCTAATGATAATTAATTACTGATTTGTATTACAAGAGAAAGTAATACAAATTTGCAAAAACCTAACATTTGGAAGTGTGGTTCAGTGTGATCAAATCAGATAATCCTCTGGAACAGTACCTTTTGTTGTCTGAAAGCCTTTTCTAATGGGTTTTGTTTCTATTGTTTTTCTTTTATTTTCAAAGGGACCAAAAGGATACAAAGGAGAACCTGGTCTTCCTGGCCTCAAGGGAAGTCCAGGCACCAAAGGACTTGGGGGACCAAAAGGAGAAACTGTAAGACCGTTGATGCTTTCTAGCTTTGCTTTTTTCTATGCTTTTCAAAAGCAGGTTGCATTACAAGTCTTAAAAGACATCCAGAAGGGCAGTACTTCAGAGCTGCATGCAGTATCTAGATGCAGGTGCCAGACTTTTGGGGTAGATTTTCTTTATCTTGTGAAACAATTCATTGCATCAATCATTATATGAAGATTTGGAGCTTCCAATTTCTTTCTTTTTATCACATTCAAATGTCATCATGTAAAAATGTACTATAGTGATCCTTAATTTTCTTCCTTAATATTTAAAGTTTAATAAAATGTCTCCCCTTGGCACATATTAGTGGATAAAATGCACAGAAGAAACAAATAAGAATTGTTTTAATTTTAAAATAAATACATTGTCTTCTTCCCATGTGAAAACCGATCAACCAAAGCTATATTAAATGCAGAAATCTTAATCTTGAAAGGTCTGAATTTTGCTCTAGTTCATTGATAATCAAATGATTTTATTTGGCCTTCCTTCTTTTCTTAGTAGTATCTTCATGTCTTAAAATAGAGTAAGTACTTTTTGTGTAGCTGTTTAGCATTTCAGTGAAGTAATCCACATTTGGAGTTTGATTTTTTTAAAAATAATTTTACTTTGTTTTGCTCAGGGTCGTCGTGGTGATCCTGGAGACATAGGAAAACCTGGAAATCAAGGATCCAAGGGGGGAAAAGTAAGTACTGTGTTTCCCCAAAAATAAGATCTACCCTGAAAATAAACCCTAGCTTGATTTTGGGGGGTGGGCCTAATATAAACCCTACCCCAAATATAAGCCCTAGTTCAAGCTAGGGCAGGGTTGGGGGGGTGAAGCTACCTCACACAACCCGCAACCATTTACCGTTGCAGTTCCATGAGCATTCTTTGAAAATAAGGATGCAGCATGGTGGCAGCTAATAGCAAAGCAAGCTGAGAAGGATAGATAAGGAAAAGCCAATGGGGGACAGGAGAAAGATAGCATCTCTCTCCTTTTGGCAAATCAGCATTTTATACTTGGCCATGCCCACTGTGGCATCTGTTTTTGACAAGGCCCATTATATCTTCTGAAAGATTTAAATATATCAATTGACTGAAACCTAGCAGACAACTTTGTCTCTCAAAAAGTAGAGAAGGGAACTAGGGGATCAGCCATATTGGACTTAATTCTCACTAACAGAGATGAAATGATAGGTGTTGAAACCACAGGAACCTTGGGGGGGAGTGATCATGCAATATTGGAATTCAACATTATGCAAGCACAAGCAATAGAACACAGTCAAACTAGAGTCTTGGATTTTAAGAGAGCTAATTTCAACAAACTTAGAGAGAGCTTGGGAAGGATTCCATGGATGAGAATCTTCAAGGGGAAAACAACTCAAGAAGCTTGGGAAATTTTGAAAAGTGAGATTATAAAAGCCCAGTCTAGCACAATACCAATGAAGAAGAAAAATAACAGCTCTCAAAAGAAACCAGCATGGCTGCATAAAGAACTCTCTGATGAGGACAAGTATAAAAAGTGGAAAGAGGGGCACATAACTAAGGCAGAATTTCAGCAAATAGCCCGAGCCTGCAAAGATGAAGTGAGGAAAGCTAAGGCTCAAAATGAACTAAGGTTTGCAACAAAAGTAAAAAATAACCAAAAAAAAAGCTTCTTTCAACATGTAAAAAACAAGAAAAAAGTTAAGGAAATGATTGGTCCACTAGTGGGAGAAAGTGGCAAGAATAGGGCAAAAGCAGAACTACTCAACTCGTTTTTTGCATCCGTATTTACACAAAGGGAAAAAACAGTCCAACCTATCAAAAACAGTACTGTAAAAAACAGATTAGAAACACAAGTTAAGATAGGCAAGAAAATAGTAAGTGAGCACCTGTCCACCCTAGATGAGTTCAAATCACCAGGACCAGATGGACTACACCCCAAGGTTCTGAAGGAACTGGCAGATGTGATCTCAGAACCACTGAACTATATCTTTCAAAGATCCTGGAGCACTGGGGAACTACCAGAGGACTGGAAAAGAGCTGATGTAGTTCCCATCAAAATGGGATCCAGGAAACTACAGACCTATCAGCCTGACCTCAATACCTGGGAAGATCTTGGAAAAGATAATCAAGCAACGAATCAGTGAACACCTAGAGGCAAACAAAGTCATTACCAAAAGCTAACATGGGTTGTCAAAAACAGATCATGCCAGGCAAATCTTATTGCATTCTTTGACCAGGTGACAAAATTAGTGGGCCAGAGGAATGCTGTGGATATAATTTACTTAGACTTCAGTAAGGCATTTGATAAAGTAGGCCACAACCTACTACTTGATAAGATAGAAAAATGTGGGTTAGACAACATCACCACCAGATGGATTCATAGCTGGCTGACCAGCCATATTCAGCGTGTGGTCCTCAATGGAACTGCATCTACATAGAGGGAAGTGTGTAGTGGGGTGCCCCAGGGCTCTGTTCTGGGCCCAGTGCTCTTCAACATCTTCATCAATGATTTGGATGAGGGGATAGATGGGGAACTCATCAAATTTGCAGACAACAATAGCCAACACTCCAGAAGATAGGCTTAAGACACAGAAGGATCTTGACAGACTTGAACATTGGGCACTATCTAACAAAATGAAATTAAGTGGTGAAAAAAGTAAGGTTCTACATTTAGGCAAGAAAAACCAAATGCACAGGTATAGTATAGGGGGTACCTTGCTCAGTAGTAGCAACTGTGAGAGGGATCTTGGAGTCCTAGTGGACAATCACTTAAATATGAGCCAGCAGTGTGCTGCAGCTGCCAAAAAAGCCAACAGGCTGCATTAACAGAAGGATAGAATCAAGATCACGCGAAGTGTTAATACCACTTTACAATGCCTTAGTAAGGCCACACTTGAAATAGTGCATCCAGTTTTGGTCACCACGATGTAAAAAAGATGTTGAGACTCTAGAAAGAATACAGAGAAGAGCAACAAAGATGATTAGGGTACTGGAGGCTAAAACATAAGGAACGGTTGCTGGAATTGGGTATGTCTAGTTTAATGAAGAGGAGGATGAGGGGTGACATGATAGTAGTGTTCCAATATCTCAGGGGCTGCCACATAGAAGAGGGAGTCAAGCTATTCTCCAAAGCACCTGAAGGCAGGACAAGAAGCAACAGATAGAAACTAACCAAAGAGAGAAGCAACCTAGAACTAAGGAGAAATTTCCTGACAATTAGAACAATTAATCAGTGGAACAACCTGCCTCCAAAAGCTGTGAATGCTCCAACACTGGAAGTTTTTAAGAAGAGACTGGACAGCCATTTGTCTGAAATGGTATAGGGTTTCCTGCCTGAGCAGGGGGTTGGACTAGATGACCTCCAAGGTCCCTTCCAACTTTTATTATTGTTATTGTTATTGTTTGTAAGCCCTTTTTAGGCCTTTGACTTTATCTTTAGTTATGTTTATCTGTTGCTTTGGGGCAATAAACAGATTTAGAGATCAATAAGAAAGTAGTGGAATATTTATCCAGGCCCCCAATGTTTATCTTAAATCTTGGTTTAAATATTAAATGTATGGATGTATGGATGTCTTGCTGGAGTTTTCTCTCATATGTTCAGTTATTAGGCATAGTAAGGTAGAATAAAGTTGAAAGCAATAACTAATATGAACTATTTCTTTATTCATAGGGAGATCCTGGTTCTGAGGGACAAAGGGGTCTACCAGGAGAAGTTGGAGAGAAAGGAAGAAATGTATGATAGAATAAGACTTCTTTAGACTTCTTTAGCCACTACTTTAAAAATAGATTGAAAAATGGTTCCCTATTATTATGGATATTTACATATTATTGGTTTACATATACTACTAGAATTTGTGAGACTGCTAAAATATCCTGGCAAAATGGCACTTTACTATGTTAAATTTAAGCAACTGTGATGCACCATTCCTGAGAGAAGAAAAGAAAGATGGTAGGGTAGGGGAAGGGGAACAAGAAGTCCAGTCCCGCTGTTAATTATATTACTTAATAGAGTTGATGGGAAACAGAACTCTGGAGGTTTCTCTTGATAACTTTTGTTCTCTAAAAAATTATCTGGATAACTTTTAATTTTTAATTGTCTGGATAACTTTTGTGTTCTAAAAATTGTCCTCTATAGTTTCTTCACTTTGGTTGGGTTTCACCTCCAAAGTCATGCCTCCTTGTCCATACAACTTTCTGAGACTGAGACTCCTTTCCAATTGTATTAATGTTTAATATTTCAATTTTGAGGCCCCATGACTCTAGGTGGCTTACAGTTAAAGAGAATTTAAAAGAAACAATATACATCATTGTGATATATATATATATATATTGCAGTCCGGCAATTCCAGCGCCGGACTATACGTGCCTTAATTAATGACCATCACAGGCGCATTAATACTGGGTCGCCCAGGATTTGGAGGTGCCAGGAGCTCTGCCGATCCACACTGGCACAACAGCATTATGAGACCCTCAACCGGCACATATATGAAACCACACAGAGGGTACGCCAGCAAAAGACTGAAACGCTCCAGAGAAAGATGGAGACCCTAAAAAGAGCACATAATCACAACCACAATTCCGGACTGGTCCATAATGTGTCATCAAGGGGCCTCACTGATGAGGAAACCAGGCTCCTACAATGGGATACGGGCCTTAATCTGATGGATGCCCAACCCATTGATTTCATCGCAGCCGTGGAACCTACAATACAAAGCATGGCTACTAACCAACGGGAATGAGGGGGCGGGAATGAGAAGGCATCGAGGATGCCGGATCTAGCCGTATGACCCAAAACGCGTATGGGGGTAGGGGTGGAAGGCGCATCAAGAGCAATGACACTAGGAAGGATAAGATCGGTAAGGAAGGGAGAGGGTGGAACTGAGGGCGAGGCAGCAGGTGGCTCAGCTGAGCTTAGGCAGATGAGGCAGAAGGATAGGATGCGGCTGTGCGTGCGCACACCCAGGCAAGTAGAAAGATTGGAAGGAATA
This sequence comes from Azemiops feae, assembly GCA_023970755.1. Classification (NCBI taxonomy): domain Eukaryota; kingdom Metazoa; phylum Chordata; class Lepidosauria; order Squamata; family Viperidae; genus Azemiops; species Azemiops feae. The sequence continues at coordinate 428,037 of JALGBA010000364.1, forward strand.
GGACCCAGGGGGATAGATAATGGAAGGCAGGTACAGCGGATGGTTCAAAGGGATAAGAAGGAGGGGGGGAAGGTGAGGCAGTTGGCTAACGCACCAACGGCAGCAACATTAGGAAGGATAGGATCTGCAAGGATGAGAGGGGGTGAATTCAGGAGTGAGCCGGCAGATAGCCCAGCTGATCGCAGGCAGATGAGGCAGAGGGACGGGATACGGCTGTGCGCATGCACATTCAAGCGGGGAAGGAAATCGGAGGAAATAGCACTAATAGGGATAGACAGTGGAAGACAGGAACAACGGGCAGATAAACGGGATGGAAAGGAGGGGAGCAGCAATGGGAAGGCATCTAAGACACCAGATCTGGGTGTAAGGCCCAGAACGAGTACGGGAGAGCAGCTGGAAAGCAAGCCAATGGCAGTAACGCCAGGAAGGAGGGGATTGACAAGGATGGGAGGGAGGGAGGTTGGAGAACTGGAATGCAAAAAAGAGGAGGTGGGACAATTAAGGCAATTACGGTCAGCCAGGACGGATGGCCCTATCACACGGTCAATGAGTAAGCAGTTAGGCTAGCAAGGTTTATAAAAGTAATCTCCACCCCAAAAACTTTACTCTGAGGACGCTGGCAGAGGACCAGCGAAAGCTAAGTTGTTTTAATATTGTAAATAGTTCATCTCACATTTTGTTTCACAGGGAGATCAAGGACCACCAGGCCAGCGTGGTCCACCAGGTCCTGTGGGCGAAAAAGGAAACCCTGTAAGTTTATCTAAGCACATTTACGGGATACAGCCATTAACTTACTCCCTATGTTGTTGCTTTCCAAGGAGCAGCAAAATAAGAAAATAATACATTTTCTTCCCTGTGCAAACCATTTCAGTCAAGAATAAAACTCTTATTCTTTGCTTCTTGCTATAGATTTCACTTGTCCAGTTCTCCCTATTTGTCCAGCTCAGTGTTACTATGGTTCACACCATCTCTGGGAGGATCAAAAATCTATTACTCTTCTTTTGTTATTTATTAGAATTGTCCATAATGACCCAAGAGAATAAACAATAATAACACTTCAAATGATGTGTTGCATCTGCATTTCAACTTTGGGAAAAAGTGTTTTTTGAATTTTTGTTAATGAGTATTTCTCTCTCACACTTAGGATTTGAGTATAATTTTTAATCATGACAATAAATATTATAATAAGGAATGCAGTTCTTCATTTAAAAAATGATGCACGTAGCAAATGATTGAAAAAAAAAACAGAAAAGTTCAATGGTTAGGCCAGGGATTTTAGCATGAGATTTGACACTACAGTATACTAAAGTGCAGTTTCTAAATGGACAAAGAAGCAGTGCCTGAAAATCTAGAGTGGCTTCATCTCAATTCTGTTGCCTGTCATGGATTGGCAGAGAGCAGATGGAAGGAAAAATGACTGGCTATATATGAAAAAAGTTAATATAGAGAGCCCCTTGTAAATCGAGGAAAGGATGTTGTTCATGGGATCCTAAATGCTACACCTGATCATTCATCTCTATATTCCATCTCTTTGATTTCTCCCCACTTCCTGTTTGCAGGGCTCAGCTGGAGATCCTGGTAGGGAAGGTGAAAGGGGAGACATGGGGCCTAAAGGACCCAAGGTAAGATCTGTAGCTACCAGAAACAGACTTAGGTTTGCTCTGTTTTTTTATAATATTAACTTGATTAAATCAGCTAAAGACAGCCTTATTTTAAGACTGCCTATGGTCAAGAATGTCTTTGTCATTCTGCATGTCTTTCTTGAAAATTCAGATTCATAGCATTCTTAGTAAGTTGTTCATTATCTTTCAGTCAGTATTTCTTGCCAACTAAATTGGGTTCTTCTATACTGCTTGCTCATTAAAGGCCTGTTAAACCTAAAAGGAAAGTCAGTTTGATGTAATGATTGAGGGTAGAACCAGTAGACTGTGAATTCTAGTTCTATCTTAGGCATGAAATCATCTGAGTGGTTTGGGGCAATCACTCTCTCCTAGCCTTCGAAATGAGAAGCCTAGGAAGAAGGAGACAATGGCAATAGCCAACCACTTCCAAAAAACCTTGCCAAAAAACCTGCAGGGACTTTTCCAGACAGTTGTCAAGAGTTAGTGCTGACTTAAAGATGCATGTGAACGCACATACATGCCCACATGCACAAACACACACACAAACAAACAAATTAAAAGGCCAGCCAATTGTTTTTTAATGGCGGTCATGAACAGACTTTTAAGTTGTGTTGTTTTTTATAAATTTTGGTGAGGATGGGTAGATAATGTACACTTTATCAATAAATAAAAAAATATATCAATATTAACTATGATTTCTAAAATATTAATGTTGATAAACATAAAGTTGGTTAGATTTTATACTTCTTACTGAGGTTTTTTGAGATTATACCTAGTAAGAAATGTTGTGATTTCATTTTGAATTTAAGTTTTCTGCATTGTACTATGCATATCTTTTCAGTAATTTTGATTTTTTTTTTAAGTGTCTATCCCTTTTGGTAATTTTTTCTTCTGTTTCCTGGCATTTCCATCATTTATTATTGTATGGTTTCTCTATCATGGAGATTATTGATGGAATTGTATACCATCTATAAAACATATGGTACTAATTTTCTTTCAGATTATAAAAGAAAACTTGGTGTAAATTTTATGGAATTGGTGATTTTATGGATTTGTGATATAATAACTCCATGTAAGCTGTCCAGAGACATTAGAATTAGTGGCATACAAATAATTGTCATATATAAATAATAAGAGCTAAGCTCAATTGTCATACAGATTAGTAAGAAGCAAACTTCTGGAGTCATATATGAAATGTTTGAATTGTGTATTTATTTTCTTGTTTTAATCATAGGGTGATAGGGGAAGACCTGGCTTAAGTGTTCCTGGTCCCAGGGGACCCCGGGTATGTTTTTATGACATGGCATATTTATATTAATTGCTTAATATGAAAAGACTTCCCAGAACAAAGCAGAAGCACCATTAGAAAAGTTCATTTTTAATCCTACCAAGAAGAGCAGTTTCCTGGCTGGTTTAGAAACTAAAAATCTCTCTTTCTCTGGGAAGGCAGTCATTTACATTCACATCCTTCTCTTTTGAACTTCTTAGAATGATCCTGCAACCAAGCAGGAGAGTGGTTGACTGACAGTTTAAGGAAATGCTGCCAAATTTAAAGCTGTAAAAACAATGTCCTTGCAAGGCATTTTTATTGCGAAATAGAAAAACACAAGCGAGCCCTTATCCATTTCTTAACATTTACTAAAATAAACAGAGTCCCCCCCCCTCCTTGCTGCCACCCAATATTTTCTAAAGAAATGAGTCGCCTCTTCCCATCGCTTTTGCTCACATCATGGACAAGTAAAGTAAATGAGCTGAAAAATATAGCAAAGCATTGATTAAAAACACACAACAGAAAATAATGTTCTAACTTAACAGTTTCACAATGATTTTTTTTTACAAATAAATGAGGGAAATATCTTTGTAACAGATTATTTCAAATGCAGATCCATTAAAAATGCAAAAAAATTAATACTTCTATGGAAGAGCAATTAAGAAAATGTTTTATATACAATTAGCATATACTTTAAACTGTTATTGTGAGGGGAAAAAAATATTTTTTGAACGTTTAAGCCATATGCATTCAATCCAATGTCCATTGACAGAGAAAACACTGACAGATCATACTTAGCTATAATAGGTTCTGTCAGCTCTGCCTGGCTCAGAAGAAGGAGAGCTCCGGTTGGCTGGAAATGGACTGGTCGCAGGGGGAGGGATGGGATGGAGGGCAAACCTACACCTTATTTTCATATCCAGCAAGCACAGTGATTTCAGAGCTGACTTGACTTTACTGCAACCAATACTCTTAGTAAAAGAACCCTAGCTTTAATCAAATGGAGTCAAAGCCTTTTTTTCCCTAAGAGATCAGATTGGGGCAGGTCTGACATTAAGCCAGCTCTATGGTTGTGGTCAACCTGGAGAGGAAATCGCCTCTACCATGGGGACCATGCAAAGGATGTCGGTTCAAGGGAGCAACCAGGAAGAGATCAAGGCCTGGGGGGAAGCATCCTCAAAACCCCCTCCTGGAGGGCTGGATCTATCCAGATGGCTGGGAGAGGACAACCCAACTGGCCAGAAGACATCTTAATCAGATGCTTCCAAGATGGGCTAAGTGACAAGGACTACAACACCTTCCAGAGGTGCCCCCGCCAACCTCCATGGCTGGTATGTCCTAGCAGAGGAAGTAGAAATTGTCCTGCCCTGATCCAGATACTGGCTGAGTGGTGGATGGCAAAGATCTCCCCCTGAAAAGAAAGAACCATGTGGGCATAGCCCACATCACCGATCCACTGGCTGCTTCAGGTATGGGAAGGAGGGGCACCGAGCTGCCGACTGCCGAACTGCACACCCAGCCCAGAAAGCAAATCAGGGTCCTGCCCAAAACCCAGTGAAACCAGAACAGCGAGCCCATGAAACTGCCCTGAAAGGAGTAGAACTCATAGAGTTTACCCCATCCCCTAAAGAGGGCAAGAGAACTCCGACTGATCTGATGGGCAGCCTGGTGGAAAGCGAGTCAGACTACAATGATGATCCCTTGGTAAGTTGCCTGGTCAACCCAGTGACCATCTCCATAGAACTGGTGGTTCAATCCTCAGGGCAAAAAGGGAGCCTAGTAGCCCTACTGGACTCAGGGTGCACCAGATGCATGGTCAGCCCTGCCCTGGTCAAAAACTGGGTGTGAGACTGAAACAGCTTAAAGTGCTCATAGCTTTTTGCCAGCTGGATAGCTCAGTGGTGGGGGCAGCAACATTTGTTACTGAACCAATAGAGATGAGGATGGGCATACAGATGTAGACCATAAGCTTCATCGTAGCCCCTGGAATGGAAAGGCCTCTTGTGTTAGGACTGTCTTGGCTCCAGAAATGGAACCCCTGTGTGAACTGGAGGAGAGAGCTGCTAAAAATTGAGCTTGCCAGCTGTGAAGGGGGAGAGGAAATGGGCTGTCAAAAACCTACCCCGAAGCTGCAGCAGGCGAAACCGAAAAGGGAGATGGGAGTAGCTGCCAAAGATCGGCCCCAGGGTGACCCTCGGATCTCCAAGGAGTACTGGGCATTATGGGACATCTTCAGTGAGAAGGATCAGACATATTTCCACCCCACCAGCCAACTGAATGTGCCATAGAAATTGTATTGGGATTCAAACTACCCAAACCTAAATGGTATTTCATGACCCCTAGGGAATTGGAGGAATTGCAGACTTTTATAAACAAAAACATGAACTGTGGATTCATCCATCCCACCAGACTAAGGGTGGCTGCCCCAGTACTGTTTCGGGAGAAGAAGGATGGGTCTTCATTGACTATTGTGGGCTTAATGCTGTGTGTGTGGAAAATGTTTACCCACTCCCCCTCATGAAGGATATGCTGGCCCATTAGGCCAAAAGAAAGGGTCTTCACCCTTCACCGGTGTATTACCAAATGAGGAGCAAAGCAGGGGATGAGTGGGAAATGGCTTTCAATTGCCCCTTCCAATTCCAGGTACCCTGCTGTGTTTATGCAGCTAATAAATGAAAATGAATAAATGAAACTCTGCATGAACACTTTATAAGAGAGGTTACCCGGATGACATTTTAATCTATACTGAGACCATGGCAAAACACGTAAAACTAATCAGAGCTGTGGTCAAGATAGTTGAGCAGCTGAAATATATGCCAAGCTGTCCAAATGCGAATTCTACCAGGGTAAAATCGACTATCTAGGCTACCACATCTCCCACAAGGGGATAGAGACGGACCCTGAAAAGGTGCAGGCAGTGCTGGAGTGGGCTCCTCCCCACACCCTGAAACAACTACAAACCTTCCTGGGATTTGTGAACTTTTACCACCAGTGCTTCCCCTTATTTGCCCAGATAACCCTCTTCCATCACCAACCTGCTAAAGACAAAAGGGGAAGGGAAATCCAAACCCAGCCACCCACTTAAATGGATTATGGAATTCCAGGCTGCATTTGAAAAGTTTAAGCGTTTGTTCACAGCAGAGCTGGTACTAAAACACCCAGACCCCAACACCCCCTTCATCATTCAGTCTGATGCCAGTGATGTTGCGGTGGGTGCAGTGCTTTTATGGGAAAATGAGCAAGGAGTCCTGCAGCCCTGTGCCTACATTTCTAAAAAGCTAAATGAGACAGACCAGAGATGGGCAATCTGGGAGAAGGAAGTCTATGCAGTGCACTGGGGGCTCCTAACTTGGAGGCATTTTTAGAAGGAGGGAAAGCCCCGTTTGAAATATGGACTAACCATAAAAATTTAGAAGCATTAACACCACCACCACCCCGGAGACTATTGCCCAAACAGGCTCACTGGGCCCAGTACTTTAACCGATTCAACTTCACGTTAAGGTACCTCCCGGAGAGAGGAACTTTCTAACAGATGCTTTATCCAGGCTGCCACAATACAATAGTTTAAAGCCGGAGGTGATTAAACCATCATCCCCTCCAGGCAACTGGTGGTCCCAGACACCATCCAGGCACAAGCCGAAATGAAAACTCAATTAGCTGATGATTTAAAGGGTACCATAAAGGCAGCTTTGGAAGAGGATGAGTGGTTCCAAATGCACAAGGGAGAATGTACAATGCAAGATGGTCTAGCTTGCATGGGAGCTAAACTATATGTCCCACAAAGCCAACGATTAATGATCCTACAAAAAAGCCATGATTCAAAAATGGCAGGGCACTTTGGCTTTGTAAAAACCCTGCACCTAATCAAGCAGCAGTTGTGGTGGCTGTCACTGAAAAAGGACATAGAGAGCTATGTAGCTAATTGCCCTATTTGTGCCTCTACTGAGAGGCGACAAGGGAAAACACCCACTTCTCCAGCCAGTGGTAGAGTCCAAAGCCCCATGCAAAGAGATATCAATGGACTTTATTGTAGAACTGCCCCAAAGCTTGGGGAATACAGTGATCTAGGTGGTAACCGATCTGTTCTCCCTCAGCACACGCTTTGGCTAAACTATTCGTGCAGCACATCTATCGGCTGCATGGTGCTCCAGAAAGAATAATCTCAGATTAATAATCTCAATTCACTTTGCAGCTTTGGCAGGAGTGCCTAAAACTTTTGGGGACCAGTCGGGCTCAGCTCCTCGCATCATCTGGCTACTAATGGGGGGTGCGAGAGAGCCAGTGGCATCCTGGAGCAGTACTTCAGATGTTATATTAATTACCAACAGGACAATTGGATGGACCTCCTCCCTTTCATGGAGGTCGCCTACAATAACTCAGTGCACAGTAGCACCAGGTTCACTCCATTTAAAGTAGCCAAAGGACAAGACTTTGTATCTATCCCTGAATTACCTCAGGCCACCCCATTGACTGTATCGCTGAAAGATTGGGTTGCCCAGTTACAGAACACCTGGCCAGTGGTGAGAAAAGTTATGGATGAAGCTAGGGAAGCATACAAAAAACAGGCTGATAAAAGGGCATCAAGCCAAAGGACTTTAAGTTGGGAGACAAGGTCTATCTCTCTACCAAATTCCTACAATCTAGGCAAATGTCAAAAAAAATTGGGATGAAAATAAATTGGTCCTTTCCCCATCAAGAGGATTATTAACCCAATAACTGTAGAATTTGAGCTGCCAAAAATGCTCAGATGTGTACAATCAGTATTTCATTGTAGTCTACTGAAGCCAGAAATCACATTTTCCTTGCATCCTGAATTGCAATCACCTCCCGATCCCATTATGATCGAGGGACATCAGTACTTTGAAGTCAAAGTCATTTTGGACTCTCACATACATCGGGGATAAACTCAGTATTTGGTAGTCTGGAAAGTCTTTCCCCCCTCAGAAACTGAATGGGTCGACTCCCAACATATTAATGCCCCAAACTGCTTTAAAAAGTCCATGACCGATACCCAGATAAGCTACATTGAACTGTTTGCTAATTGAGAAATGTTGTGTATCTCTCCCTCCCCTCTCTTTTTTCTTCTTCTGCAAGACTAATGTCCCTGTCAAGGGGGGCATAATGTCAGCTCTGCCTGCTCTCACAGGCATCCTGCCATCAAAAGAAGAAGGGGGAGGATGAAAGGGGGAAGAAGGGGAGAAGAATGAAAGGGGGAAAGGTGAAAGGGCAATAAAGCTTTGTGTGTACGTGATAGGAAATCGGGAGGGGGTGAATGACAGGTGAGAAGGATCAGAGCAGCTGGATCCTGGATCCAGCATCCCATGGCCAGGCAGCCTGAGAAATATGCAGATTACCCCCAAACATCTCAGAGTTCTCAAAACATCTTGGTGAGCTACGGTTGGCTAGAAACTGACTGGTCATGGGGGGAGGGATAGGATGGGGGGGGGCAAACCTACACCTTATTTTCGTATCCAGCGAGCACGGGGATTTAGAGCTGGCTTGACTTTAATGCAACCATTACTCTTAGTAACAGAACCCTTTGCTTTAATCAAATAGAGTCAAAAGCTTTTCTTTCCTAAGGGATCTGATTGGGGCAGGTCTGACAGGTACATTATATGTTATGTGAACCAAGCCAATTGTGATTTATGCAATGATTATTAACTGTGATTTAATGTGTTATGATGGATTCAGTTTTTTGGAATGTTGTTCATCAGATATTTTACTACTCGCATATTTTGTTGAAACCAAGGGAAATTGCTTAATTCCCTTGGCCTTCCAAAAATTATGTTTGTCTGTCAGTGAATCTAATTAATTTACTGATCACCATATGAAAATTTATACTTCCTTATATTTGAACAAATCTTTGGCAAGACAAAATGAAAATTGAGACACTTTTCTCTCTTTCTAGGGTGACAAAGGTGAAAAGGGTCAGCCAGGCCCAGAGGTACTGTATACTTATGTACTTGTTTTTGCTAATAAATTGGACATTAGGTAATATCCTATTATTTTCCTTCACTTGTTGAGAAACTGATCCTTGAAGCAGCTAGGAGAACTGGCAGAGGAATGTATAGGTGGCGTCCATAGTGGAGTTGTTCTGGAGTCTCTTGAGATGCCAGTAGGATCAAAAATGAGCCACAAGATTAATACCAGTGTTTCTCAACTCAGCAACTTTAAGAGGCGTGGACTTCACTTTTCAGAAATCATCTCCTGCTGAGATATTCTTCCCGTGAACTTCTTTTTATTTCAATTTTGCTTAAGCCCTTAACTGAATCAGGCAGAACCCTCTTTCTGAAGGAATAATAGAGGAGAATGAAGTATTGAGAAAAAAATAATGAGCTGTAGAGGAAAATACAAAACAATCTCTTCTTTATACCATTTTTGAGATAGGGTGCAAGAGGTGACCTTGGTCCAAAAGCACTTAAAGGGAAAAAAGGAGAGCCAGGTGATGATGTAAGTAGACTCTTGATCTTACATTCTCTAAACTGTTTAAGAACTTCAACCATTTGAATGGTAATTTAAGATTCTCATTTAAAAAGCATTTCCTGTGTGCTCTTCCACTGCACTTTGGTTTATCATGGATTTAGATAATGATTCGCTGATCTTTCTTAATAGTAAACTTATATATTTTATAAACTTTTAGCTTCTTTCATAGTCTTTAAATTATACTGTTGCCCATGTAATCTTAAGAATTAGAACATCTCTTACATTTCATATATAATTGAATATACACAATTATAATTATTGTAATGTAGATAATATGCATATCATATACTTATGACGAGATTTAAACCAGGGGTCCCCAACCCCCAGTCCATGGACCGGTACCGGGCCACAGCATGCCAGAAACTGGTCTGCGCAAACAAGCAAAGCCCCATCTGCAGGATGCAGGCAGTACATGAAACCACAGAAAAACCTCTCTCCATGGAACCGGTCAAAAGGTTGGGGACCTCTGATTTAAACACCAAAGAGCTTGTGGTTCCAGATTTCTCAGGCCTGTGATTAAAATACAGACGTGAAGTTTACTATATGAGATTCTGGGGTACCATGCATGTTTCCTGCAATGGTAATAGTATCTGAAGCCTGTTGAATTTTCTCAGGATTCTTTAATAAATCATAGGTTGAACCTCAAAAACCTAATTTAAATGTTGTACTGGTTGGGACCTGTTCCCCTCTTGGTTCCATTTCTGCTTCTGGCTAAAATGATCTTACATGGGTTTTTAAAAAGACTGCAAATGATGTCTGTCTGTCTCTGTGTGTGTGTGTGTGTGTGTGTGTGTGTGAGAGAGAGAGAGAGAGAGAGAGAGAGAGAGAGAGAGAGAGAGAGAGAGAGAGAAGGGGGGAAGGGAGCAGAGAGAGAGATAACTATATACTATACCCAGAGAGTTATAAATCCCCTCTTTGAAACAATTATCTATCTCCAAAGATCTGTCATTCGTTTTCTGTACTCTTCAGTAAAACCTTCTGCATTCACTGCCTTTAACTGCATTGCTCTTGTCTTTCTAGGGACATGTCGGTCTTCCAGGTCCACCTGGACCCAGAGGATCAGATGGTGAATCTGGACCCGAGGTATTGTAATTGTGCATCCGGTTGGACATTATTGCATGGGTCACTTCCCTTGGGGTGAGGCATTTGAGAAACAGGGGGCAAAAGAAGTGACTACCTTGACTCCCCCAGTAATGTGCTTTTGTTCCTAAAATGGGAAGAAAGCATGTCACTTTCTAAGCCACTGCCCTGACAACAGTCCATTTACCTCATCTCTGCAGAGAGGTTGGCAATGCTGTTGCCAGCACCACAAGTAACATCCATTACTTTCTGTAGGCTGAAAAAAGCAGGCTGGGTGGAGGAGTCCTTTTCCCTTTAATTTAGTGCTTACCTCAGGAACACTAAGTTTAAAGGGAGAAGGAAAATTACAATTACAATTAGAATTCTTTATTGGCCAAGTGGAGGGATTTCAAGGAGAGCATGTTTTGTGCTCAGCCCCTCCCCCATTTCCTTGTCCTTTGTACACAATGGTTGCATTAGAAACACTCTGTCATGCTGTCATATTTCTGTCATTCTGTTCCTGTTTATATATAATTTATTCCCAAGAACCACTTTTGGGCTCTATCAAAACACCTTCAGTCCCTCAATCAGAACCATCTCATTACTCTTATATCTGCCACTGCCTCTCATTCAGTCCTTTGTGATAAATAATCAAATCAGTGAGACTTTTAAATCTATTTGTTTGCTATGTGTACATGGAAATAGATTTATGTTTAAACCACATGTTCAAAACAAATGTTTTTCTAGTCAGCAAACTGTCACACCATTCGCAATCATTCTTAAGTCTCTGAATGACACATTTTTATACATTCCATGACACATTTTCTATGTTCTCCTGCCTTGATTCTACTTACCACTTGTGTCGCCTAATAGAATAATTTTTTCCTTTGGGTTTTTCTGGAACTTTTTTATTTCCTGCCAAAGAGGCAGCAAGTATAAACTTGTAGAGTGAGAGGAAATAATGACTAGTGATATCAGTGTTTTTCATTTATAAATGGCTACTAACCACCCATGCCATCCACCCATCAGGACTGGGCTTATTGCAGTTTCTTCCTTCAGAATTTTACTTATTTATTTATTCATTTTCTATAGCCACTAATCTCAGACAAGTGACTGTTGATGCTGCCAGACTCTTCCTTATTTAAAGCAACACTTATATTTCCCAAAGCTAGTGAATATTAAAAATATATTGCAAGTGGATATATTACTTTTCTTACATCCTGAAATCTCAGAAAAGTGGATTTCAATTTGATGAATGCTTCCATCATCTTCTTTTCTAGGGTGACCCTGGCCCTCCTGGAGATCCTGGCCTAACTGTAAGTCAAGAACGTTTCTTATACTGCATACTCACTTTGGTAACTTTGCTGCCTTTCTGGTATCAGTGGTAATTTGTTGTGAGCTATGAAAAAGCACAGTACAGCAAATGCTGGCATAATAGAAATTATAAACAGAAACTTATTTTGTTTCATATATACCTTAATGCATATACCCTCTGATCATATTTTGTAGAGTATAGGCAGATATTTGGGGGCTTATAGTGTTGCAATAATAGAACATTGGAATGCACATTACATTATAATAATCTACTGGTGTCCATGTATATCTTGCATACATAATTGTTGCTGTTGTTATTGTTGATAGGACTGCGATGTGATGACCTACATCAGAGAGACCTGTGGCTGCTGTGGTTTGTTCGGAGTCTTTGCATGATCTTCATTTAGAGCAGAAGGGTTCTCTGAGAAGGGGAAAATTATACCATTTTAATAGGGAAAAGTTGCCATCATATCAAGGTGTTCTTCAGTTATTTGATGGCTAGGCTAATTTTGGACAGTTTAGGGTAGACTAGTAACTCTTACATCAAAAGGATTTGCAGAATTGTAGATGACTCTAAGCAGTAGATTTGTTTTTAATTCATTGCAAATAGGCAGAAATAGTCACAGCTTACCATGTATGCGTGCCTAATATGGGAAATAAGCCAGAAGGATATTGTTTATTTGTTTTGTTTGTTTGTTTAAAATTATTGGCCACCAACTCCAGCGGACTCTTGCCAATTTACCATTTCCGTCTCATTTAATTTAGAAAGGATGCATTTGGAAGTGAAATAATGTACTTCTACTATTTTTTTCTAGGGTCTGAATTGACATCATTATTCACTCTGAACTAACAGTGGCTGATCAAGCTGCTTAATTAATACTATCTGGCATTTAGCTAAACCAGAAGTTTAAGCTTCCAAATGCCAAGCTTCAGTCTATGTAGGAAGGGACAGTTTAGAAGCAGTTTTCCCTGGGGACACATGGCCTGGATAATCTATGGTATTGCTTGACTTTCCACCTTTTGCATTCTAGTGCCCTCGCATCACTATCTCTCACCATTCTTATTGGCCCTGTTGGCTTGGGAGAATAGAGGGAGTAGTCCAACATATTTAGAGAATGCCAGGTTGGGGAAAGCTAGTTTAGCATGATGTGTGCAACCACTCAAAATGTTAGCCCTGGTTTGTTCACATGTGTAGTGTTCAAATAGGCTTCAGGAGGCTCCATACTTTAAAATACTTCTCAGTTATTTGCAGTGCATTGTTGTAGTGGTCCTGGGCTCGTTTCCTGGCACAGGTTCTGATTATTTTGTCTTCTGTTTCCATAGATTGTGAAAAGCGGTGTGGTCCATTGGACATTGTTTTCGTCATAGATAGTTCAGAGAGTATTGGCTATACCAATTTCTCCCTGGAGAAGAATTTTGTTATCAATGTGGTGAGCAGGCTAGGGTCCATTGCCAAAGATCCAAAATCAGAGACAGGTCAGTGACTGATAATTTCTTCTTACAGCTGAATATTCTCCATAGATACCTATATGATGACATACATTTTTTCAGCCACTAATGAATTGCTACATAGGAAGCAATACCTGATCCACGTCACTACTGCAAAAATTTGCTATCTTGACCCACAAGTATTCCACACTGGTCTAATTTTTAAAAAAGATACTATATATACAAAAATCTGTATTTGGATCCAGATTTCTTTAACATACCCACAGCCTTTTTTGATCAACCTCTATCTGCATTGGAGGTTTCATTGGAATAGTTGGTTTTCTACTTCATTAGTGCTGCTCTTAAGGGAACGATGATACCGTAGAAGAGCCTCCAGTGGTGTCATTCATCAATACAAAGGAGATCCAAAATGTCCTGTTAGGTTTGTTCTAGAGGGCAATATCAATGGCAACCGACATCTTTGTGGCTGCCATTTGGGATGTGACAAATAACAATGTCAATTGTTATTTGACTTGGGAACCAAGACCAGCCCTTTCTCTAAAGATCAGAAATGATACTTTTTCTGAGTATTTTTTACAATAACTGTATTACTGGTCTCTGAAAGTGATTTCAAATCATTGGCTCAGTACGTATGTGAATCTGCACTCAAACAGGCTGGGGGTGAGAGGTCACTGTGATGAAGGGGAAATAGAATATCAAAATTTAGGAATTATGACCAAGTTTATTTTCCTGGCAGGTGCCCGTGTTGGAGTGGTACAGTACAGTCATAAGGGCACCTTTGAAGCCATCCAGCTCAATGATAAGCGCATTGACTCACTCTCTAGTTTCAAAGAAGCAGTGAAGAAACTGGAATGGATTGCAGGGGGCACCTGGACTCCCTCTGCACTTCAGTTTGCCTACGAAACACTCATCAAAGAAAGCAGGAGAGATAAAGCCCGGGTATTTGCTGTGGTGGTGACTGATGGACGTCATGACCCTCGAGATAAAGACTCAAATTTGCAAGCCCTCTGTGATGGAAATGTTGTGGTCAATGCCATTGGGATTGGAGACATGTTCAATGTAGATGAAGAATCGGAGACTCTGAAAGCAATTGCTTGTAATGACAAAGATAGAGTCCAAAGAATGAAAGTGTTCACTGATTTGGTGGCTGAAGAGTTTCTTGACAAAATAGAGCTTGAACTCTGTCCAGGTCAGTCAATGCAAGCTTTGGTAAGGCTAATTGCAAGAAAATAATATGGCATGTCTTTTCATATATTTAGGCTAACTATTATGTTCATGGCACCCCATTTTAAAAAAATAGCAATTGTCAAGGTCTAGTGATATTCAGAGTTGGAAGGAATGGACAGTAGGGAATGCTCTGGTCCAGCAGCAAGGCTTTCTTTTTCAAGTATTGACTGAAAGTTTAAGTCAAGATTAATTGGGAGAAAATTGCATTGTTTCAATAAGATAACATTCATACCCAACTGCATTTATAGTTCACTATGAAGAAAAGTGTGTTTGCTAATGCAGTTTAATTAGAAAGGCCTGTATAGCACAAAGCACAGCCTCACCATATTTTGTACCCACTATGGTAATAAAGTCTTAACGAGCCTTAAGAGTCTTAAGAGCCATGGTGGTGCAGTGGTTAGAATGCAGTACTGCAGGCTAACTCACTGCTCACTCCAGTAGTTCGATTCTGAGCAGCTCAAGGTTGCCTCTATGCTAACATTGTAAATCGCTTAGAGAGGGCTGTAAGGCACTATGAAGTGGTATATAAGTCTAAGTGCTATTGCTATTGCTATTGCTTAAAGGACAGTTTTCAAAGACTGATCAATGTAGTCGTTGCCAATCTAGAGTGAGTCTGAATGCCAATTCTACACTGACTCTTGATTAGGCTATCATTCTAAATGAAAATGAGATTCAGTTTATTTGTTGTTAATGATGGAATATTCTCTTAGTCCCTTTGCTTCACTTTAATGCCAAAGAGGGAAAAGTTCCTAGGCCAACATGTCATTGTCTCTGCATGGAAGATCATTTTGGCCCAAGAAAAAGGATTAATTAGCTTCTCTTGGTTGCATTAGTTTAAAACTTAATATTTTCAATATCCTGCCTAATTGTATACAAATGTGATCTCAATGATTTCCATCAAGTGTTTTTTTTACTTTTTTTCAGATCCTCAGATTGTCTGCCCTGAACTGCCCTGCCAAACAGGTAAAACAAAATTGAACTATGATCCTCTTTCCCCTTCCACCTCAATTTACTATAGAATGTAAAAGAATTCTGACCTAAACAAAGAATGGACATTCTAACTCATATTTTTACATTATTTCTAAATATTATTCCTTCCTAATGTTTATTTTTACAGGTAGGTATATTTTTATATTATAGCTATTCTGCTTTATGGAAATGTTGTAAATATCTCAAGTCTTCTGAAACAGTAGTTTCTCAAAGCATAAAAACCTCTTCTAACATGTCCCTTTTGAGATTAGCAACCTAATCTTGGCCCAGAGACTAACTATGAGAAAGTAAAGATCCTAAAAGAAGCACTTGGGAAATTTGCCATTAACCATCAGTGATCAAATGCTGGTTTATGTTTTGGCACGTTTGAAACTGATTAAATCCTGATGCTGCCAATTCTAATCCGTAACTATAATGCACTTGTTCAATGCATATAAAGTAGCTCAGGGCTCTAAAGTTTAGGACAAATTTCTGATATTTCAGGAATTTCCTCAGTCACTTTTATATTGTGTTGTTCATTTCTCTCTTGTTGGTATAACATGAAATATGTCATCCTTTTGTGTCTTACTACATTATTAGCTAAATTAGTCTACATAGACATTTCATCTTCCAAGGTAGATGTTCCATAAAATGCAGCTCCTGAGGGATGAAGATAATGATGGGGCTTAATAACTTAAATTGGTATTATGTTCTAGAAATGTGCAGAAAAGGCCCTTTCTCACACAACTTACCATTCTGATTGGTCTCAGAAACAGAAGTACCTCTATTGCAGGTAGTAAAGTGATACAGATGTAATGCTGGCGCGAGCAATTAAACCCAAGCATTCATTGCTTCTAAGTGCAAAATGCATTCTAATTTATATTCAGAGACACGTTGTTAACTATTGCAACTGGGCAATGTATGTATCATATGAGTAAATCTCTAATTTCCAGCAATATCTCTATGACTCCTTCATGCACTGGCTACAGATTCTGACTTGGATATCACTAGTGCATGGGTGACTTAAGTCCATTCTTTCCAGACAAGTGACACACTAATCTATGTTGGTAAAAGGTTACCATTTGTCCTTCCTAAATCATAAGGGCTCCCAATTTGTAAATATTGTGTGTTAGAGAGAATGGTACCATACGTAGGAAAAGTTTTGATTGATTCTTTATTTGCAGCATTTCTAGTGTGAATTCAGTTTTAACTTGCTCCATCCATCCATCCATCCTTCCATTCGTCCAAAAATTGCCTCCTAATGTCATTAACTAATGCCCTGTGGGATCCACCCAGCAGGATACCTTGATTGAGGTCTCCTTTGCACTGCTGGGTAACACCAAAGGAGTCTCTATTTCAATGTGATTCTTTCTCTGTCTCTCTTTCCCAACAACATTAATGAGGAAGAAACTTCCAAATGTTGATTTAGAAATTGCATAGCTTCCTTCAAACCGATAGATGAAAATTAAAAGATAGCAACTTTCCCATAGTTCATTATAGTTTCATTAAAAAACATTGTAATTTTCCACAGGCTTCTGTACTTTCTTATTGTACCACAGGAAGAAAATGTGTGTTATTCGGTTCTTTTTTAAGTTCGGTAAAATAGTTTCTTATTTATTAATATAGACATTAAAATTACACAGCTATCAACAAATTAGAATAAAAATAAATAAATAATAAATAAATAATAAAAATATTAAATAAAAAGATATTAATACTGGACTGATGTACAACCTCTTTAAATCTTCCCTTCAAAATGATAATTCAACTTCACTCACAAATTGCATATCACTGTTTAGAACAAATGTCTTTGAATTGCTTTTCAGTGTTTAGCAGTGATTTTTTCCCCAGAATTAATTTAAAAGAGCTATTTTGCTTACTATCCTGCAGTTTATGTTCTATGAGCAAAAACTTTTCCAGTGCAGCTATTTCTAATAATTTGGAGTAGCAAAGATTTAAAGCTGGGATACTCTTACTGTCCTTACATTCTGGGTATTTTTAGTATAAATCTGACCATGACTTTGTTTTCACATTCTCCTTCAAATAATCATAAATTCTGATCTTGTAGAGCAGATGGTATATCGACCTTATGTATATGCTTAAAATACATTTTCAAAGTTCTTGGATTCTTGGGCAATGCAATCTGATATTGTTCCAATTTTGTCATATCTCTTCAACAATGCCTAATTACTGTCCTTAAAATTATTGCTTTAAAATGGGATATGATATCTTTATTGTCTGAATTCCAGTTAACTTGTCCTAATCTTTCCAGAGACAGGTCTTACCATTGCTGCCTCTGAAAGTGTTCCACCTTTTATCGACTATGCTGTATATTTTCTAAGCTCCCATTTCCCTAGATCAGGGGTAGGCAACTTTGGCTCTTTTATGACTCGTGGACTTCAACTCCCAGAATTCCTGAGCCAGCATGGCTGGCTCAGGAATTCTGGGAGTTGAAGTCCACGAGTCATAAAAGAGCCAAAGTTGCCTACCCCTGCCCTAGATATTCAAAGTTGGAGTTTGCATTCCAGAAACTTTTAATAATACACCATAAATCATTGATATTGCTCCTTTGCTATTTTCCTTTGTTCAAGAATAATTGTTTCAAAGACTGTAAGAGGGCACAAAACTATTTCCTTCATGTCTTCTTTTAAAGGAATGATAGAACTTGTACATATTGTAGTCAGTTTAGTCCTAAAGTACTGGATCTCCATTTCTTTGCAATGAATAGAACAAAATTGATGGGGCATCAGTGGGAAAAGATAAGTTGCGCCCCATCTGGATCAAGGGATTCAGCACTGTACGGTCAAAACAAGTATGGGTTCTGTAGAAAGCATCCTGGGCAGAGGACAAATATAGCCTGATCAAAACCTTGCCTGAATGAAAAGTAGAGAGAAGGATGTTAAGTGAATTAATGCTTTTCAATTGATACTGAGAAAAATATGCTGTATTGCCAGTTGGGCTTTGTACTGGGCGAGATTTTTTTCCTTCCTAAAAACAACCACATTTTCAGCCTTTTTTACTCATCATATTAATACCTGTCATAAACATGTAGACTCTCTGTAGTATACAGTAACTAAAAAGACATACAACAACACATTAATATTAACACGTCTGTTGTAAAAATCAAACCAAACTGAACTGAACCTAGACTTTCTGGAGTTTACTATAAATTGAAGGTCTGCTGGTCTCTTAAAGGATCTTGTAGTCAGCCTAGCATCAATAGACACCATGTTGCCTATCTGTGACATGACTCCAATCTGGCTTTGCAGCAAGCAAGGGGATTGGAGGCACGTGAATGCACACTAGTCTGGCCATTTAGGAGCCAGTTCCCTGAACTCAAGAAAAATTAGGTATCGGTTCTGCCAAACCGCTGCGAATCCCACCACTGGCCATCACTCTTTTGTTAATCTTTAAGGAACTACAACATTCTTCATTGTGTGTGCTGTAACAGACTAACACCACTGCCTATTTGGATTTCTGGCTAGATATCTCTATGTAATGCTCATGTTTAAATAATAGTACTAATTTTGTCTACTTTAAAGTATTTATTTTTGCTTGTTAACTTTTAAATGTCCCAATAATTGCGTTATCTCAAAGGAATCATAAATGCAGCACATTAAAGCCAGCATCAGAATAAACAATATGAAGTTTCAAAAGCACTAAAGATATTTTAAAATGCCTTGAAAGATATAAAAGAACTTTTTATGGCCCTGACAAACTATAGCATAGGGGGCTTTAGGGAAGTTATTATCCAGGGACTCACTGGATAAGCGCCAGCATCAATGTATAAAACCAGCAGGATCTGAAATCAGAGTATAGCCCTGAAAATATTCTTTTGACACTCACTTGCAGATGGGAGGTACCCAGTTACTTTCCGCCCTGTGGAGGTCGAGATAACTTTGCCCAGCACCAAACCCATGATCGCCCAGTTCCTGAACTCCACGAGGGAGATCCAGGACCCCAGCATGTATACCCAACTGGTGGCCACCTTGGCCTATACCGCCGAAAAAGCCAAGTTTGCCACTGGACATGAGCGGCAGGAATGGATGGACTTGTTCATTGATACTTTTAAAATGGTGCACAGAGAAATTGTGGGGGATCCAGAGACTGTAATAGGGCTTTGCTAAAATGATTATTTTGCCTCTAAGACAAAAAGAAATTTATGGTTTGGCCTATAGAACTTAAAGATATTTAAAAGGACAACCCTTTTAGCTGAAGGATTTTTCCTTTACTTTTTATTAATTCCAGATTATAACAAAGAAGCTTCTAGAATAGGAATGTTTTCAAATGTCTGCTCTGGTGTGACTAAGGATTACACGCAGCTTTACTTAGTAACCAGCTCCCTGGCTCTGGCCAAGAAATGTTTGCAGCCACTGCATCTCCAGACAAAAACACAGAAGGCAGGAGAGTGCAAGCTTTTAATTCCTTACTTTAAAACCTGTCTGGGCCGAGAGATTGGCCTATTTGCTAAAGCAGAGACTCTATGATCATGGTACACACACACACACACACACACACACATATCTGCAAGAATCTTGTTGTCATCCCAAGTGACTGTAACCAACTGATTAAAACCAGGGAAAGCATTAAAGAGATGGCTAGAGAATAAGGATGTTAATTTTTAGATTCAGCAGCTGTTTGAAGTTATGGTACTGAACAAAGGGGATTTACAACAGATTCTTGTAGCTGTGACTGTTACAGTGTTTCCCACATGACTGTGATTCAGGTACTTGGCAACTGGTTCACAATTATGACGTCACAGCATCCCATAGTCATGAGATCTCCATTTGTGACCTTCACTGTCAGCTTCCAACAAAAAAAGTCAATGGGAAAGCTGACAGGAAATCACAAACGGCAATCAAGTGACTATGGGATGCCACAATTGTGCAGGATTTGCCTAACAACAGCAACTGGGACTGCTGCAACTGCCATCATAAGTTGACAGTCCCAATTACCATGGTTGGGACTGGCAACTCCGTCACTAAGTGGTGTGGTTGTAAATGTAAAATAGTCCCAATTATCAAAGTTAAGCAAGGGCCACCTATATTTTAATTAATATGGTATATGAAATGCTTGCTATATTTTGAGTGCAGACCAATGGTGGCTCCCTTCCAGAAAACATTTAACATCCTTGCTCTGAAAAATCCAAATTAAGAAGAGTGACAACATTCTGCACTTTGACTTTCCAAATAGAATTTAGAACATGGTGTACTGTATGCAATTAAGTTGCCACTTGGAATGTTTCTAAGTGTTCAATGTGTGTCTTTTTCTCTATTGAAACCATAGCATGACCATCATATGTCTAACCCTAACTGCTTTTTAAGAATTGGTGAATATCTTGTGTCCCTTCTTCTGCCAACTAATTATCTATAGATGTCTGTCTGTCCCTTTCTTTTACTTCCAAGAGCTTTGGTATATAATTTGGTAGGCAATCCCATGCAGTGGTTTCCATTACCTGTTGGGCTTCATCAAGCAACCTCAGTTTACTTTGCAATACTAAATTCTATACCAACTTCCCTTAGCAACAGATTACCATAATCGGTAATGTTTCTGTGCTAACTTTCTTTCTTCCATCATTCCAACTATATGAGGCAAATGTAGAATTTTCCATAAAGGCAAAAGGTTTGTACAAAATACTCCACGCATAATACTTTTCTAAATTTATTTCAAGATGCATGTTGATACAAACTTGGCATGTAAAGCCAACAGAAATTCTATATACATTTATCTTTACTGTCAAAAGATTAAAACGTCCAAATCCATTTATGACTAAAATCGGGCGGGGGGGACAATTTAGTTAATTTCCAGGAGAAATGGCTGCATGGCTATGTCCTAAAATGGCTTGCAAGAGGCAATTTTAATATTGAAAAAGATGTAGATTCTATAGAATTCTGCGGATTCATAAAATATAGAGGTGACAGAGATAGAGTATATCCTACAAGTTGCCATATCATAAGGTACATGAGAGAAAACAGTATTCAAGTTAAAATTCTGCTATGAGGAGATGAACAAGCTGGTTTTTGCTGGTTTTTTCCTCACAACTCCAGTCCTATAGGAGCAGCAATAAATAATTTTGTTTCAGTAGCAGCTTTGGAATATTGGCTAGAAGTCCCAATGCAATCTGGCAAATTCATTTTCTTGCAAGACCAATAGACCATCAATGGCCAGCATCATGCACAGAAGTCAGAGATCATGTAAGAGTGCACAACGTTACAATGTTCTAGCAATGAGCATTTGTGAGGCAATTGAGGATGTGAAACTCTTTGAATTCCATGGGCTTGAAAAGATTTGCAACTCTTTGTGCAAATTGCATGGGTTTAAAAGTTATCCTGAACATTCCCGTAATTAAACGTAGCAGGTATCTAGATATGCAAGCTCTTGTCTAATGAATTTGGGGATGAATTGAGAATAAGGTTGCAATCAAATGGCTATTGCAGTGTGCTTCCCTTTGAAAGTATTGGAAGATATCCATGTCTAGATCTGTGTTCAACATAGACCCTGCATTTTCTAGAAGGAAGGAGATATGAATATGGACCACCAACATCAATCAAAATAATATCTTAATGGTAGTGCTTGACTTACAATCATTTGTTCAGTGATCATTTAAAATTACAACAGTGCTGAATGAAGGGACTTATGATCTGTATCCCTGCAGTCCTATGAACAAAATTCAGGTGCTTGGAAATCTGCCTGCCCTTATAAATAACTGCAGTTGCCCTCACCCACCTACCTTCCCCATCCCCCATCTCTGGTTCCTTTGGGCTTTCCTCTTAGCCAGATGGTCCTCTCAGGCCCTGGGCCTGCTTGGGTCCCACACCCTTGAGCCTTCTCCTCCCTACTGCCTGGTCACACCTTGCTTCACTTTCCTTTTGCAAAGATTTGGGAAAAAGAAACAGCTGATCCACTGTGCAGCCTTTCTATACAGAGGCTACATGGTGCTGTCCCAAAAGCAGGCACCATTTTGGGGGCATCCAGAAATTACCCAAGAATTGCGGTCACTACCAAAATGGCACCTGCTTCTGGACAGCACCATGCAGCTCTATATAGGAAGGAGAGCACCATGCAGCAGAGCAGGTGTTTCTCTTTCCCAAAGGTAATTTTTGGAAAAAATAAGCGGAGTGAGGCATGATCAGGGGAAGAGGCCCAAGAGTGTGCGACTCAGCAGGAAGGGAAACTATGCAAGGGCTGCCTTGCGGTGGGAGAGTCCCTGAAAGAACTGGGGCAGGCCCTGTGTGAGCTGGGAGGTGCTGCAGTGCACCCCATGCTCCACTTAATGATCCATATGGTTACTTAATGACTGCAAAGGAAGTGTAGACTCACCAGCCTCGCTTAATAACCGCCATGACTTATGACCATAATTCTGGACTCAATCATGGTGGTAAGTCATGGACTATCTGTAGTTATTCTAAGCATTTAAAAAAATTGTACTAAGAATAAGAAAGGCTAGGGCCCCCAAATTAAAACATTTTATACTAGACACCAAGCAGCTTCACACCAAACGTGATGCCACTACTCAAGGCAGGAGCCTTACACAAATGCAGTTAAATAGTTGTCCAGTCTGTTCTTGAAAACCTCCAGTGATGATGAGCACCCACAATCCCAAGAGATAAGCCATTTCATTAATTAATTGTACACTCTGGCTCATAATTAAGTGGTGGTCCACCAGAACATCTACTGATATAATGACCTTGTTTACAGACCATAGTAAAGATAATTGGAATTGATTGGATTCTAGTTTCAAGGCATGAACTGTAGGATGGTGAAGCTAAAAAGAAATTTATATTGATGCAATCTTTCTCTGTTTTTTATTTGCTCAGTTTCTTATTGTCTCCTAGTTATCCTTCCTCTTTTAACATTTTATATTATGCTAATAGCATTTCTCTTTGCTTGCTAGTCTTCCTTGCTTGCTGGGAGAGAGGTGACTTGAAAAGAAATGTTACATTTTCTCCATATTTCTTTACTTGACCCTTAGTCAGAGGCTATGCAGTTAATAGGATAAATGCTGCAGAGGATAATATTGCCAATTCTCTGTTTCTATGAACCCTTACAAACACATGTGGCAACTTTTAAGAAACCTGTGTGAGTGGACCAAATCATAGGGGAAAAGAATATGAATTAACACTCATTTTGGGGGAAAGCCTAGAGATAGATGTGTCATAGGCTTTCCCCTTTACCTCTGGTCCTGCATTTTTCAAATAATGCCTGACTCAGCCAGCAGGTCACAACAAAAAGGCTACAAATCAGCATGTGCAATAATGCTAGGAAGTAATGGGTAAGCAGGCCAAAAGTGACTTTAAAGAAAGACTTGGCACAATATCATCCAGGCAGTTGAACAACAAAATTCACAAAACAATAGAACCCCTCTTTTGGCACAAATTTGTTGGTACAAACTATGCCTATAATGTTTCCTGGCATCCATAGAAATAGTAATAACTGGGGGAAAAATATATGGAGAGGTATATAATCTAATTATTTTGTAAAGTTTGTCCACCATTTATATCTACTGGTTAAATGTTGATAAGCTCCTTATAAACTAGCTCAATCTGAAGAAAATTCCACTCAGAAACTAGTGTTCATGCTCAGGAACTTGCCTGGCCAGTCTGTCATATTATGTGTACAGTTATGCACTGGTTTTGTTCTGTTTACTTCCACTAATGTAGGCTTCAATCACACCCATAGAAATCCCTTCATGACCTTAGAAATAATTTGAAACAGAGTAAATGGAAATTGTTTCTTGTTATTTCATTTTTGGCAATTCATGGGCAGTGCTAAGGAACCTCAGCAAAGTTCTCTATCCCCTGTGCAAATCTGTTTTAGTTGTGATGTAAAAGAAAACAAGTGAAAGATTTGGAGAATTTTTAGAGTGCTCTTCCCAAGGATACATTAATGTACAAAAATGATTTTATTTTGGGTAAAAGTTTGAAATTAATTTATTTAGCCAGTAAAAGTTTTATTCTCCATAAAATGATCTATGAATATGTTTTCTGTTTTTGTTATTGTCATTTTTGCTAATCATGTCAAGAGCAATATGTGCAATGTGCTTTCGTATGTGAAAGAGAAAGAGATGAAATCTCAATAAATAGTGCAAACCTTGGCTAATAGAGTAATGTTTATTGCAACTTTAATATATCTTTTCAAACAAAAATCTAGTTAGGCTTAGGCCTTATTCCAAGTAAAAATAATCCTTGTTTAGCAACCACAATTGAGACCAGCAACACAGCCATTAACTGAAGTAGTCACTAAGTGAAACTGTAACTATGCTTATGATCTTCATTCAGTTTTTCTCTGCTTTATGGACCTGTGAAAACCATAAATGTGAGAATGGGTCTCAAGGTTATTTTTTCATTACCATTATAACCGCAAACTTGCAACGTTTCTCAAATTCTTTGCACTAAAGAAACATTTGGAAAACATAGTCACCACCCTCTTAAACAATGCCTCTTTCCTATGTTTTACTCTTTAAACCCAGGGAAGTTCATAGTTTTTGGTGAATAAGTTAATGGCTGTGTTGGTATTTACATATGTCTGCCTCCTCTATTTTAAATGCTTTTTAAGATAAATTCCTCACACCACAAAATTAATCAAACTTAAGTGTTTTTATTACTTGAATTGTTTATATATTCCATGCTATAATAATATACTGGTAAAAAATGTTCTTCAGTTAAAACCCCTGATTATTAAGGGGCTAGGGGCATATGGAATTACAAAGAAATTCCATTTTTTAGCTTTACAATTTCTTTTTTCTTTTTGGTTGCATGGGTGAGATCTTATTTCCATTCCACACAGCACTTGATTTTTAAACTCTGCCATTCTCAGAGTTTAAAAATCTCAGTGTCCCTACGAAGTTACAGAAATGGCTTATGTTATGGAGGAAAAAGATGAGAAAAGAATAAACATTCCCTTACCTGATCTCCAGTCTTAGAATCTCAGAATGGAATGAAATCCTTTCCCCAGCTTTTTGAGTTATATATTCTAGAGTCCTGATTGTCTGTTTTTTTTTCCTTTCCCTACTCATAGAGCTTTCTGTTGCCCAGTGCACACAGCGTCCAGTTGACATTGTCTTCCTCCTGGATGGTTCTGAAAGAATTGGCAGCCAGAACTTTCGCAGGGCCCATGGTTTTATAGAAGCAGTGGCTGAGCATCTCACTCTGGCCAGAAGTGACAGTGACGACATGAATGCACGCATTGCCCTGCTACAATATGGAAATGAGGATGAACATGACATAGTTTTCCCACTGACATACAATATTACTGACATCACAGATCGTTTAGCTGAGATCAAATATTTGGACTCCTCTTCCAACATTGGATCTGCCATCATATATGCTGTCAACAACCTTGTCATCAGCACACAAGACAGGCAGAAGGCAGCTCGGCGTAATGCAGAGCTCTCCTTTGTCTTCATTTCAGATGGTATTACAGGCAACAAAAACCTGCAAGAGGCAACTGATTCCATGAAGAAGCAGAATGTTATGCCCACAGTCGTGGCCCTAGGCAGTGATGTAGACATGGATGTCCTGTTGAAGATCAGTCTAGGAGATCGGTCAACCATTTTCCGGGAGAAGGACTACCTAAGTCTCTCCCAGCCCGACTTCTTTGATAGATTTGTTAAGTGGATCTGTTAGTTGTGAGGTAGACACCAAAGCTTTTAAGCTCCTATATTGTTACATTTTTTTTAGCAAAAGTATGCTGCCAGTAGGCACAAATTTTTAAGGGAATTTATTTTTATATTCAAAATTGGTAGGCTCATTTCAAATAATGTTTATGGTGCTAATTGAAAACAAAATAATAGGAGGCTACAAAACACCACAGTATCATTTGTCACGCTTTAAAACATTGTTTAAGATGTTTATATTGTAATACTTTTGGTGCTGAATAGAGGAACTGTGCATTCAATATAAAGCATAAAGAACTATCATCTCCAGCTACCCCAAGGATCCATCTTAACCCTCCTCTCTCATTATTTCCCACTCATCCATTTACTGGTAGACGGGTAATTCCATTGTGCCTTGACTGTGATGCTAACATTTCCTTTGTTTTAAAGGAGATACCTTGCAGCTGAAACAATAACAGAAAATATTTTTATCAGTAATGAATCTTGCACTTGGCCTATTCCATTCGTAAACACCTAGTCTTCCTTTCTTTCTTTCTATGTACTTGCTTCAGGGTTGCAACATTGGATGGTCTCCCCTGTATCATGATGCATGTAATAAATGGACTTCACAAAGATATGTATAGCTATTTCATCTTAGAAAGGTCTAGGAAAAGAAGCTTTGTTCCTATACAGGTAGTCCTCAACTTATGACTGTAATTGAGCCTGGCAATTAGAGTCATAAATCACGATGGTTATAAAGCAAATCTCTACATGACCCACCATTTTTATTACCTTTTATGGCAGTTATTAAGTGAATACAGCAGTCATAAAGTGAATATCATGGTCGTTAAGCAAATCCTTTGTTCTCTATGAGGCAGTTTTTGTTGGAAACTGGAAGTAAAGCCTGTTTCTGGCAAAAATGTAAATTGCAGAGTGCTGCAAATGGCCATAAATGCGGGCTGGTTGCCAAGCACCAAGGGAGGGGGTGAGGTTGAACTTTGAAACTGGATTGTAAATCACTTTGGGGCGGTCTGTCATAACTAAGTGACTGATTGTAAGTCACAGTCCTCCTGTGCCAGTATTGTTCTACTCCCAAGGAAGGAATCTTTCACTGAAAATGGACGTCAGTATAATGTAAAGAGATTCTTCTGGATTCTCTTCTGGATTTTGTGCTACATTTAATTGAAGCCAAGTGCCATCAGTTTTCAATGTTCCATGTATAAATCTGGAATTTTCCTGATTTGACTTGGCAGACCATTTTTCTTTTTTTCACAATGATGATAAGCACTATTGAACTGAATCCCAATTTAAAGTGTACTACTGTACGCATAAAGGAGTCTATTGGAACTGCATTTGAGCATTCTGCTTTTATTAGGTCTGCACTAGAATAAACAGTTCCATCAAATTGCTTTCCCCAATCAAGGAAATTGCATAAGAACCAATTTTGTTAAAGCCTGCAAATTTACATGGAAAATTGAAAGAAAGCATGACTACATTTTTAAAGAGATGGGGGAGGGGCAACTGAAGTGTTACATAACAAAGAAGATGAATATAAAAAGTCCATACATTATGAACATATGAAACCAAAATATGGTTTTACAAACATATGTTTGTAATTCAGAATTCTGCCCTATTAACATGGAGAATATTTTACTGGTTTGCACACTTCTAGCTCCAAATAGTTTGGGGAGTTTTTTTGTTCCACACCACAATGCCTTTTTTATACTTTCAACCTTCTAGTGAAAATGTGTCTTTGGTCTTATTTCTAATTACTAATTATCTCATTCTTTCATAAATCATAGATTATACTTTCTCTGAAATATAGTATGAACTATCCAATCTGCCACTGTGCAAAGCCATACTAATTGATGAGCAATGACTACCCAATGTCAATGTATTCCTGAAATAGTGTTTCTGGAATAACATCCTTACTTGATCCAAAATTGCACTCCTGATAAATAAAAACTTTTTTCACAATATCTTAATATTATGTCATTCATTTTATAGTGATTTAGAGTTGGAAGAATCAGTATGGCTCTTTTACCATATATGCTTGTTTTATTATTTTCTTAATTATTAGAATTAATAATCAAACAAGAATATAAAGCAAATGTTTGTGCAATATTTCTAATTCATAATTTTCTATTAAATTCAAAGCTTTTTTTAATTAACACTATACTACAGTCTTTGCTCTTGTATAATGCCTCCCTCAAGTGCAGCTCATATAGTTCCTGTGTACTATATGAATGTGTTCCATTGATATTATGAGAAAAATATGGAAATACTTTGCTACTGCCACTTTATTTAGTTGTCTAAATTCTTTGACTTGGACATATAGTCTACACCTTTGGATTTAATGATAATCTCTTAATAATTCTACTATCTATAAATGATAAACTGAATAGCTGATACAAAAATGTTTTTTCATTAGTATTTCTTCCAGGAATTGTTATGAATTTAACAATATATAATATCAGGCTTCTTCACTTTAGTGCATCTAGATATTGTCCTTAATTCAAAAGCTGTGCTGGATGGCGAACTTACACTGAAGTTCAACACATTTAGAGCTCACCAAGTTCATGGGCATAAGAATGTACAGGTAGTCCTCGACTTACAACAGTTCACTTAGTAACTGTTCAAAGTTACAATGGCATTGAAAAAAATGGCTTATGACCATTTTTCACAGTTATGACTTTTGCAGCATCCCCATGATCATGTGATCAGAATTCAGGTGCTTGGCAACTGGTTTGTACTTATGACCATGGCTGTGTGCCAAGGTCATGTGATCATTTTCTGCAACCTTCTGACAAGCAAAGTCAATGGGGAAGCCAGATTCACTTAACAACCAGGTTACTAACTTATCAATTGCAGCAATTCACTTAACAATTGTGGCAAGAAAGATCATAAAATGGGGCAAAACTCACTTAACAAATGTCTCAACAACAGACATTTTGGGCTCAATTGTGGTCGTATATCGAGCACTACCTGCACAAAGGAATGGAAGAATTTTAAAATATTTCTGACTGATGTGGGGAGTTCCTGAAGAGCTATACTCATGCTGGGATGAAAGTCCTTCAGTCTGAATCTGAGCTCATGCTGGAACTGCCACTATGCTGAAAGTAAAAAAATGATGAAAGTGTATTACAGTTGTTGATGTTTCACATCTATTTTCCTTATTTATTTAACTTCTGTATTAACAGTTTAATTTCTATTTTTTTCTTCCTGTGGTTTCCATTGTGAACATTGTGTACAATACTGTAAAACTTTAGGAAAGGTACATTCTTCCCTGAAGCACTCAGACCCATGTCAGCAATGCAACATTGTAAGCCCAGGGCCAATGAAACTAATATTTCTTACAACCAGATTCATAAAGAGAATAGCCAAATTCTTTGCCTTGTGACCATGACCTGGATTTTCCTATATTGGATTTACAAAGGGGACTTATTAAGGCTTTGAAGAATGTTATGAGAAGGGACAAAGAAAAAAATATCATTTCTATCATTTTTATTCTTTTTGGTTTTTATTTTTGCTTCCATATTTTCAAATGTTTTTAAGAATTAGTAAACCACAATTGCTGAGCGCTGAGTGGCATATATATGTTATTAATAATAGAAATAATAAAGAAAAAAGTCTGGATTGGAGATTATGAAAATTGCACATGGAGAAAGAGGGTTTTTTTTGCAACTATACATATTCTATTCATACTACTATTACTTTGTGCTGTAAAAGAATAACTAAGAGTGAGTCCTGCAGGGGAAAGGAGACACTGGGGGAAATTGCTCTGCTGGCAAGCCATTGACAGATGCCAAGATTCCACGTACAAGGATATTTCAGCTCATAGAAGATCTGTACAACTGTACTCAAGATACACATTTTCCCTGTTATTATAGAAAGTTCCCTTGGTATAGAATCTTGAACAGAAATCAAAGTATATTCAGGCTAGAATTGGTTAGTAGGACAAAGAGCAATCAATGATACTGTATGAATTTTATTCATTGTTGAGTTATATGTCAATGCTGCTAACATTGGATGTTTTTGCTTTGATAAAATATGAAGAGGCAGCCACTCTCTGTTTAAGCTGTGTGGTACTTTTAGAGTTAAATTAGATGATGCTGGGAGGGGAGGAGAAAGAATGTGTGTGGTGATTAGTTAAGATAAGAAACCACTGGCTACAGAACGGAAGGGAAACTTTGCCCTTCAAACTGATTGGAGAAGGTGATTTATGACTGCAAATTAGAGGAGGGAATTATGCTTGAATATTATGTGCTCAGGGGAGGGGAATTCAAATCTTGGCATCCACCATGCTGTGCCAACATTTTGTTTCATGATTAAAGACTTTTTAGGATAAACAATGCCTGAAAATTCTTTGAAGTGTTTCGTTAGTCGGAACCTGGACATCATGCCAAGATCTACTTTCTTTTCAAACTATCTGGAGTCCTGAACTCCAGCTGCTGTCTCTAGGCTTGAGAGAAGCTGGCAAAGATTCAGGAGAAAATTTCATCATGGGAAAAGAGAACCTGCTTGAAGACAATTACCCGGCAGCTGCTGATACCCCAGAGAA
Organism: Azemiops feae; assembly: GCA_023970755.1. NCBI lineage: Eukaryota > Metazoa > Chordata > Lepidosauria > Squamata > Viperidae > Azemiops > Azemiops feae. The sequence goes on from JALGBA010000364.1 coordinate 458,585, forward strand.
GGAACCAACAGACAGCATGCTATGGGAGGATGAGTTTTTGCAGATGGGGGCGGAACCCAAGCAGCTAGGAAAGCTGATCTGGCCATCAGCCCGGGCCCAGCCCAACAGAGACTCCAGATGCCTTGAGACTGCCTTGCCACCCTCAAAGGCTTCAAAAGGAGACCGGTGGAGAGCTACCAAATCATCTGCCACTGAAGGTTCGGGTGAGTCACTGGAAAGATTTGAAAAGCTAGAGATGAGAAGCAGAAATCAACTCCTGCTGAGAGGAGCCTACAGCCCCTCCATTGCAGATCAGACAGCCTTCCAGACCCTGTCTTCCCCTGCCAGGGCCTCCAGCCCTACAGAGAGAGGGAACCCCAGTCTGAGGCCTCTGCAGCAATGGGGAGTTTGGCATCCCCCGCAGGTGGATGGTCAGCAACCTCTGAGCTTGCCACAGCTAATAGAGGCCTTGCAACAGCTTGGGGTGGTGCAGAAGCCAGGAGATCAGCAGCTGGTGAGAGGACGACCACAGCAAGGAGATTGGTCACCACCCCCGAACATACAGCAACCACTGAGGCGCCTACAGCAGCAGGGGGCGTGGCCACAACCTCTGAACGTGCAACCCCTGGGCATGCGGCAGCAGTCAGGATGGGACCAGCAGCAACTGGGGGTGCAACAGAGATAGTGGGGGCCCCAGCAGCTATTAATGGCTCCACCATTCAAAGCAACCTTCGATGGGGACCCAGAAAAGCTGATTTTCTTCCTCAACCAAGTGCGCTCTCATTTGAACTGCTGGGCCTATCTCTACCTGGACCCAGGCGCTATGGTCGATGTGATTGCGTCCAGCCTAGAGGGAGAAGCATCCGAATGGCTGAACAATTTATATAATGAGCAAGCCCCCGAATTGGAGGACCCCCACCTCTTCCTCCTAGGGCTGAGAGAAAGATTTGAGGACCCATCCATTGGCCTCACAGCAGGAGAACAAATCCACAAAATAAAACAAGCCGGCAGGCCTGCCCTGGAGTACGTACAAGAGTTTCGCAAGATAGCAGGTCGGATAGAGAAGTGGCCTGAGCAATCCCTAATCCATCACTTCATTGAGGGATTAGACGACCACCTCTCTCAGGCCTGCATCTATCGAGCAGTACCTGATCAGCTGCAAGAATGGTACCAGACAGCGGTGAGGCCAGACATTCAGCTCGCCTGCTATAAGAAGCCTCCCGCACCTGAATCCGAGCCAAAGCCAGAGCAACCCGAACGGCAATCACCCCCACGAAAACCTCCAACTACTGAGACTGCTGAAAGACCCAGGCCACCTGCAGGCCCGTCAATTAAGTGTTTCCGGTGCAGACAGGAGGGACATCGAGCAGCAAACTGTCCAGTCCCCTACCCTCAACAACAGAGCAGACTGGGACCAGCAGCGAGAAAGAAACCTGCCCAGTGGCTAACAAGTGAGAAATCCAACCGGATCATGCAGGAACCTATTGCCCAGGTCACATCCCCCACACAGGAGGATAACGGGACTCCGGGTGGACCTGGCCCCGCTCTACCCTCCTTTGACAGCGATGACGAAGGAGAGAACGACCCAATGGTGAGTCGACATGTCCCGCCTTTTTCACTGCCCGCCAAACTTATAATCCCTAAGTCGGGGACACAAATAGACTTAAACGTGCTAATTGATTCTGGATGCTCCCGGTGCATCATTAGCCTGCCATTTGCCATGAAAATGGGCCTACAGGTGAAACAGCTCTCCAAACCTGTGAGGTTTGAGCAAGCCGATGGCTCCCTGATGGGAGGGACTTTAGTCACGCAATTAACTGAACCCCTACGCCTAGAAATAGGTGAGTACTGGGAGTTTATTCGCTTCCTGGTGGCCCCAAAAATGACTGAGGCTGTGATCCTAGGATTAGCCTGGTTGGACAAATGGAAGCCGTTTATCTGGTGGGAGAAAGGAATGAGAACTGTGAGACTACCTATAGGGCGTAAACCTCCCACTGATTCAACCGACATTGCAGGACATTTTAGGCCACCAAATGAGCGAGTGCACATGGCTGCCTCACCACCACCAGGCGGGCCAATCATTCCCAGCGAATACCTGGACCTGGTGGAAGCATTCAGTGAGAAAGAATGCGATACCCTGCCCCCTCACAGACCCAATGATTGTTCAATAGAACTGTTGCCAGGAGCCAAACTCCCACGACCGAGAATGTATGCTATGTCCCCCCTCGAAATGGAGGAGATGCAATGATACGTGAATAAAAACCTGGTGAGGGGGGTTCATTGAATGAGCCAAGTCTACCGTGGGAGCCCCTGTGTTGTTAAAAGAAAAAAAAAGATGGGTCTCTTCATCTCTGCGTAGACTATAAGGGTCTCAATGCTGTGAGTATGGAAAATAAATACCCCTTCCCCCTCCTAAAGGACTTATTAACCCATCTGGCTAAGGGGAGCGTCTTCACTAAATTAGACCTGAGAGAGGCATATTACCGGGTGAGAATAAAGGAGGGAGACAAGTGGAAAACTGCCTTCAACTGCCCCACGGGGAGCTATCAATTCAAAGTCATGCCATTTGGACTACAGGGGGCCCCAGCCGTATTCATGCAGTTAATTAATGATACCCTACATGACCCCTTATACAAAGGGGTTCTGGGGTATCTTGATGATATCCTGATATACAGCACGAATATGACTGATCACATAAAGCTGGTGAGAGAAGTGTTATAGAAACTATGAATGCCAAGCTTTATGCCAAATTGTCAAAATGTGAATTTCACCAGACCCGATTAGATTATCTTGGCTACAGAATTTCCAACGAGGTCATAGAAATGGACCCAGCCAAAGTGAAAAGTATAATTGAATGGTAGCCTCCAAAGACTCGCAAACAGCTCCAGAGCTTTTTAGGTTTTGTCAACTTCTATCGTCAATTTCATCCCCTCCTTTGCCAAGATTGCCCTACCCCTTACAGAACTACTCAAAACAGGCAAAGGAGGAGGGAAGCCGCAACCGGGCCAACCACTAGCATGGATGATGGGATGTCAAACAGCTTTTGAGAATTTAAAAAGACTATTTGCTGCTGAACCGGTCCTAAAGCACCCCTGCCCAGGGGAGCCCTTCGTAATTCAAGCTGATGCCAGCAACGTGGTAGTCGGAGCTATATTACTGCAAAAGAACAAAAGTGGGGTGCTGCAACCCTGCACCTACACCTCTAAAAAATTCACTGAAAGCGAGAGGAGATGGGCAATCTGGGAGAAGGAGGCCTTCGCAATGAGGTGGGATCTGTCAAACTGGCGACACTATCTAGAAGGGAACAAGGTGCCTTTTGAAGTATGGACAGATCACAAAAATCTAGAAGCACTGAAAACTCCTCGCAAACTGTCCCCAAAGCAAGTGCGGTGGGCACAGTACTTTAACTGTTTCAACTTCACTCTAAAATACATACCGGGAGGAAAAAACTTCCTAGCTGATGCGCTATTGAGATTGCCCCAGTATAAAAGCGAACGCGAAGAAGTTAATGAGGCAATTATCTCCAGTCCACAACCTGCTGCCCAACTCACGCCTCGCAGGGCCCCTAATCCTGATGACCCTGGGGCAAAGAAAATAAAACAAGAGCTCCTCACCGATCAATGGTTCAAAGACAATCAAACCTCCCTGACATGTATAGATGGTTTGGCTTACAAGGGGGGTAAACTGTATTTGCCTGAAGCCCTCTGTCTCAAGGCTCTAAAACACAGCCATGACATAAAACAGGCTGGACACTTTGGATATCTAAAAACTCTACATCTCATTCGCCGGCAATTTTGGTGGCTGGGGCTAAAACGGGATGTGGAAAACTATGTCAAGAGTTGCGCTGTATGTGCCACCATGAAAAGAATTGCAGGGAAAACCCCTGGGTTGCTGCAGCCGGTGGCAGACCCTTCTCAACCATGGGAAGAAATAGCTATGGACTTTATAGTAGACCTACCTGAAAGTAGAGGAAATACTGTCATCTGTATTGTGATAGACCTGTTTTCGAAGCAGGCACATTTCATTGCCTGCAAAGGACTCCCATCTGCCCAATGACTGACTAAATTGTTCCTGAAACATATCTACTGACTGCATGGTGCCCCTAAGCGGATCATTTCAGACAGGGGGGTGCAGTTCACAACAAAGTTTTGGAGGACCTTTCTCAAATTAATTAGATCATCTCAAGGCCTATCGTCTGCTTTCCATCCGTCTACTAATGGGGCCGCGGAAGCCATCCACAAGATGGTGGAGCAATATCTCAGATGTTATGTTTCATACCAACAAACAAACTGGACCGACATCCTCCCTTTCGCAGAGGTGGCTTACAATAATTCTGTTCACAGCAGCACCAGCTACACGCCTTTCAGAGTAGCCACAGGAAAAGAATTCAACCCAATACCTCAATACCCTCAGGTGCCCTCCACCTCCCAGATACTTGATCAATGGGTGAGGAGGTGGGAAGAAGTTTGGAGAAACACGAAGACTGCTTTAAAAAAGACTTCCGAGACCTATAAAAAGCAGGCTGATAAAAAGAGGGCTCCCCAAAGACCATTCCAAGTTGGGGGAAAGGTTTATCTGTCAACTAAATATTTATGCCTTAAATTACCCAGTAAGAAATTAGGACCGAAATTCTTGGGGCCTTTCCCCATTGTGAGGATCATCAACCCGGTCACAGTAGAATTAAAACTCCCTAGGCTTTTAGGGACAATTCACCCTGTCTTCCATTGCAGCTTGTTAAAACCTTGTTGGGGCTCCACTTTAAGACCTCCCCCTAAGAAGGCACCCGGGCCCCTCTGTTGTGAGTCTGTGCCAGCCAGCGGACCCGGCAGCTGAGTCCGGGGAATCAGAGGAGGAGGAGGAGGAGGCATTTGGAGAGCCATCAGAGTCGGAGGGAGGCTCTGATGAGTTAGAAGACTCACAATCTGATGAAGAGCCTGGCCCCTCCAATCGTGCTCTGGATGAGTCTCAGCTGTGTGGGGAGGATGAGTCAGACTCTGAGGACTCACAGCTGGTAGACATTATTGACGCTCGTAAATGAAGGCAGTTAACTAGAGCAGGTCAGAGGGAGTCAATACGACAACTCCAAGGGAGGAGGAGAAGGCATTGAGAAGCCATGCCTTGGGGCTGCTTTATAAAAAGGGAAGGTGTGGGTGGTGCTGGTTGCTGAAGGCAATCATTTGCAAAGAACATCAAGGGATCATGGTCTGTTTTACCGGTGAATTTCTTGTTTAACTCCTGCTCTGTTTGCTTTTTTAACCAATTATCTGTTGGAAAAGTATTCTGTTGTTTTTGTTTTGGAGAAAACTTATCAGGACTGTTTATGAAATAAAAAGGGTTGGTTTTTCCAGCCTACTGATAAAAAAGGGGTTGTTCTTGTGACGCAACAAGGACGGACGTAGGCTGGGACAAAACACCCTTGTAGTAGCGGGTCAGACTCACTATGAAGTGAAACGTATTCTTGACTCTAGAATTTTTAAAGGGAAATTGCAGTACCTAGTACAATAGAAGGGGTACTTGTTGTCCGAAGCCACTTGGGTGAAGTCTAGCGATGTGAAAGCTGACAGACTCATTAAAAGGTTTTACAAGAAACACCCCAACAAACTGAGAGATAGTCCCTAACATATGCTTTGTTTACATACAGGATCTATCCTTTTTGTGAGGGGGGCCGGATGTCAACGCTGCTAACATTGGATGTTCTTGCTTTGACAAGATATGAAGAGGCAGCCACTCTCTGTATAAGCTGTGTGGTACTTTTAGAGTTAAATTAGATGATGCTGGGAGGGGAGGAGAAAGAATGTGTGTGGTGATTAGTTAAGATAAGAAACCGCGGGGCTACAGAACGGAAGGGAAACTTTGCCCTTCAAACTGATTGGAGAACGTGATTTATGACTGCAAATTAGAGGAGGGAATTATGCTTGAATATTATGTGCTCAGGGGAGGGGAATTCAAATCTTGGCATCCACCATGCTGTGCCGACACTTCGTTTCACGATTAAAGATGTTTTAGGATAAACAATGCCTGAAAGTTCTTTGAAGTGTTTCATTAGTCGGAACCTTGACATTATATAGATGGTACAGCATGCAACTTATTTATTCAGGTGAAAAAAATAATTGAACCTAGTGCAAAGGGTTACTTATTGACAAAAACTGAGTAATGAAAAAAATAGTTTAATCACAAGTGCTTTATAAACGTAGTGTATATTCATTTCTGTATCAAGATGGAAAACAAGTAAAATGGTTGCTCTGGGAAATTATGAAAGACAGCTGAAGCTGCTTCTCCAAAGCAGCCCCAAAATATTTTGCAGCCTGAGACACAAAAACAAGAACCAGGCAATCCTACTTCCATTCTATGATGGGAGAGATGACGCTGCCCTCCAATGTCCTCAGAAGCAACCCTGCCCTCCTCATCTCTCCCACTGGAGACGGAAGCCTCATACCAGCTGGTAAAGAGTCTCTTCCTGCAGGTTCTCCAAGGAAGAGCATGGGGCTTTTTTTGTCTATGTACAAAGGCTTAGACTGTCCATTCCAACTTTTGGAAAGCAAAGACCTCCAAACAATGTCAGGTAACATTAGTCAACTGAAATAGTACGGTTCAAGCAGCTCTTTATAAAATTATGAAGGAATACACTTATAAAAGAGAAAGTGTCATGAAGAGACCAGGTAATCAGGATAAGAATCAAGAATCAGAATAGAGCTGGAAGGGATCTTGGAGGTCTTTTAGTCCAGCCCCCTGCTCAAGCAGGAGACCCTGGCCTATACCATTTCAGACAAGTGACTGTGCAGTCTCTTCTTAAAAACCTCGAGTGATGAAGCACCCACAACGTCTGAAGGCAAGCTGTTCCACTGTTTGATTGTCCTCACTGTTAAGAAATTTCTCCTTAATTCCAGGTTGCTTCTCTGGTCAGTTTCCATCTATTATTTCTTATCCTGCCCTCTGGTGCTTTGGAAAATAAATTGACCCCCTCCTCTTTGTGGCAGCGTCTCAAATACTGGAATACTGCTATCATGCCCCCCCTAGTCCTTTTTTTCTCTAGACTGGCCATTCCCAAATCCTGAAACCATTCTTTATGTGTTTGAGTCTCCATGCCTTTAATCATCTTAGTTGCTCTTCTCTGCACTTTTTCCAAAGTCTCAACATCTTTTTTGTAATGTGGTGACCAAAACTGGGTGCAGTATTCCATGAATGATCTTACTAAGGATTTATTAAGTGGCACTAATACTTCATGTGATTTTGATTCTATGCCTCTGTTTATATAACCAAATATTGTATTAGCTTTTTTGGCTGCTGCCACAGACTGCTGACTCATGTTTAAGTGATTGTCCACTAGGACTCCAATGTCCTTCTCACAGTTACTGTTTTTGAGCCAGATTTTGCCTAATCTGTAATCCTTTGGTTTTTCCTGCCCAGGTGTAAAACCTTTCTTTTTTCCATATTAAATTTCATTTTCTTGGATAAGGCCCATGTTCAAGTCTGTCAAGAACTTTTTGGATCCTGAGCTTGTCTTCTGCGGTGTTGGCTGTTCCTGCCAGCTTAGTCATCTGCAAATTTGATGAGTTCTCCTATTCCCTCATCTAAGTCATTCATGAAGATATTGAAGAGTACTGGGCCTAAGACAGAACTTTATGGTATCCCACTACTTACTTCCCTCCATATAGACGTAGTACCATTAAGGACTACGTATTGAGTATGGTTTGTCAGCCAGCTACAAATCCATCTGGTGGTGATGCTGTCTATCCCACATTTTTCTAGCTTACCAAAAAGTGGTTGTGGTCTACTTTGACAAATGCCTTGCTGAAGTCTAAATATACTATGTCCACAGCATTTTGCTGATCTACTAATTTAGTCACTTTGCCAAAGAATGAAATAAGAATTGGTTTGGCATGATCTGTTTTTAACAAACTCATATTGGCTGTCAGAATCCAGTTATATTTCCTTTCTATCTATCTTCTCTGATATAAAACCAATTCTCACTCTCTCCTGGATCCTGTCATACTACTAAGGGGGAGGAGGGGTATGCATGGGGTTTTTATTACTTTCACTTCCTCTATTCACTACAAAGTAACCTTTTGTTGATTCACTTTCAGGTCTGCTAACCATCACAATGTAACAATTTGCCTCTTATCCTATGCCCCTCTGAACTTCTCCTCCTTACCGGCCAGCGAGGAAAAGGGGGGGGTTAAAAGATGCAGCCTCCGGGATCTGTGTGAGGAGCTGTTGAATGATCGTGCCCAACAGAGCCGAATTGATGTTATCTTTCCTGGATTTAACCTAGAAATCTGCCGGTCTGAATCACCCGGAAGAATTGCGGGCTGGCGGCTGCTTAGGGACACTTTAAAACATCAATTGGTAAGGGAATCCCTCAGATCCTGTCTATCATGCCTGCTATCAATTTCTCATAATAAAAATTCCTGTTGGAAGAGCCTTTTCCAAGAGTTCTGCTTTCTTAAGATGTGGATTGAAGTGGGTCCTTACATTGGCTACTAGTTATAATGTTATTTGTTTCTAGATGTTCACAGATGTTTTCTGAATATTTTTCCCAGTATCTTCCCAGGTATTGCTGTTAAGCTGATTGGTCTGTAGTTTCCTGGGTCTGTTTTTTCTCCCCTTTTTTGAAGATGAGATCCACATCAACTCTTTTCAAATCCTCTGATAGTTCCCCAGTGCTCCAAGATTTTTTAAAGATACAATACAATGGTTCTGAGATAACATCTGCCAGCTCCTTCAGAACTCTAGGATGTAATCCATCAGTTCCTGGTGATTTATATTCATCAAGGTCAGGCAGGTGTTCACTTATACCATTTTCTTGCGTATTTTAATTTTTATTTCTAGTCTTTTACAGTTATGTTTTTGGTAGGTTGGGCTACAGTTTCTTTTTGTGTATAGACTGATGCAAATAATGAGTTAAGCAGCTCTTCTTTCTCTCTACTACCTGTTACTTCCTTGCCATCTTCTCTGTTTAGTGGGCCAACTGCTTCTTTGACTTTTTTTGTTATTTATATGTTGAAAGAGACTTTTTTTATTATCTTTGATTTTTGTTGCAAGTCTTTATTCATTCTGAGCCTTTGCATTCCTGACTTCATCTTTGCAGATTCTTTTTTCATTCTTTGCTGATATCTGCCTTAGTTATGTGTCCCTCTTTCCATTTTTTGTAGTTATCCTTTTTGTCTTTCAGTTTGTCAGAGAGATCTTTGTGCAACCATGCTGGTTTCTTCTTGGATTTTTTTTTTTTAGTGGTATTGTGTTGGACTGGGCTTTTATGATTACATTTTTCAGTGTTTCCCATGCTTCTTGAGTTATTTTCCCCTTTAGGATTTTTATCCATGAAATTTGGCTTAGGCTCTCTCTGAGTTTGTTAAAATCAGCTCTTTTAAAATTTAAGACACTGGTTGGATTATATTCTATTGCTTGTTTTTGCATTATATTGAATTCCAGTATGGCGTGGTCACTCTCGTCCAAGGTTCTGGCAACTTTGACTGCTTCTATCACTTCTTCTCTATTAGTAAGAATTAGGTCTAGTATAGCTTTTCCTCTAGTTTCTTCCTCTACCTTTTGGATGACAAAGTTGTCAGCTAAGTTGGTTAGGAATCTGTTCGATCTCCCACTTGCTGCAGAGTTTATCTTCCAGTTGATATCAGGGTAGTTTAAAGTCTCCCATTACTACTGTGGTATGTTTCCTACATACATTTGTTAATTGATTAGCAAAGAGTTCATCTATTTCTTCTACTTGGTTGGGTGGCCTGCAGTATATACCTATTGTAATGTCATGTTTTCCCTTTTATATTGACCCATATGGATTCTAGGTGGTTTTCATCCTTGGTTTTGTGAATTTCTGTAAAGATGTAGTGATCTTTTATATATAATGCAACTCCATCTCCTCTTTTGTTAGGTCTGTTTCTTTTGAATAGTTTGTATCCTTCCATCACTACATTCCAGTCACGAGTTTCATCCCACCAAGTTTAAGTAATGGCAACTATATCGTATCTGCCTTCATGTACTAATACTTCAAGTTCACCGTTTGTTCCCTAAACTTTGAGCATTAGTGTATAGGCATTTGAGTCCTTTATTGGTCTTGGTTATGTTTCTTATATCTCCTACTTTGTAACTGGGATTTACATCCTTTCCAACACTCTCTATTTCATTATGTTTTTCTTTTTTATTTCTTTTTTCTCTTTACTCCCTTCCTCCTTATATGATTGGTTATCTAGTGTTTTTTGCTTGGAATTAGGTTCTATAGGTCTTGAGGTTTGGCCCCTCTCCCCCCTCAATTTTAGTTTGAAGTCCTTTTAATAAGATGAGCCAGTCGTTTTCTGAATATATTGTTTCCAGTTCTTGTGAGGTGCAGTCCATCCCTTGCTAGTAGCCCTTGATCTAGGTAATGCAGACCATGGCTAGGAAGACGAAGTTCTGTTGACGACACCAGTTTTTAAGCCAGTAGTTCATTTGTAAAATCCTTTTCTCTCTCATTGGATGTTGGCCTTTTGTTGGAAGTATAGATGAAAATACCACTTGTGCTCCTAATTGTTTAACTTTCTTCCCTAGCTGTTCGTAATCTTGTAATTGTTTTCAGATTCATTGTTGTGTCATTGGTCCCCACATGTAGGAGAAGAAAGGGGTAGTAATCCATGGGGTTGATTATTTTACTAAGGTACTCAGTTACATCTTTGATTTTTGCTCCAGGGAGACTATATACCTCCCTAGGTTGACTGCCTGGTCTGCAGATTATAGTATCTGTTCCCCTAAGAATTGAATCTCCTATCACCAATATTCACCTTTTTTTTCTAGGGAAGTCTGGAATACTGGGTTGGGTCTCTTTTTTTAGAAACCATTGATGAATGCTCTTTTGTGAGTGTCTGTATATTTTCTTCCAGGGGGAAGCTATGAAGCAATTGTTCAGTTCCAGAGGGGCTTCATCCAGAGTGGGCTAGGGTAGATACTAGGGGCTTTGCTCTTGGTTGTTTTCTTCTAAGAGTGACATATTTCCATCAGTCTTGCTCTTTAGGTACATAAGAATAAATGCAGTACACCTTTCCATGGTCATAATGTTACAGCAGTAGTATATACTGTGTTTCCCTGAAATTAAGACCCGGACTTATTTTTTTTTTTGCCTCCAAAAGGGGCACTAGGTCTTAATTTTGGAGAATCTCTTACCTTAGGACCACCACAGCCAGGCCTCCCACACCCCGACACCTGTCGCACCACTGCTTGACTTCTTCTGCGGCCGCTTGCTATCACTTGCAGCCGGACGCCATGTGATGCATTGCACCGTTGCCACTCCTCCCGGCAGGATGCCTCATGGTGCTTTGTGCCATTTCCGCTCCTCCTGGCAGGACGCTGCATGGTGCTTTGCACCGTTTCTGCTGCTTGTAGCAGGATGCTGCATGGCTCTTTGGGCCGTTTCCACAGCAGAAATGGCCCAAAGTGCCACGTTGCCTGCCACAAGCAACAAAAGCAGCCCATAGCATGTGAGCAACAGAAGTGGCCCGAAGCACGCGAGCAGCAGTGGCCCAAACTGCATGAGCAGCGAAAGCGGTCCAAAGCGTTTGAGCAGCGGAAGCATCCCGAAGTGCTGCACAAGCAGAAGAAGTGGCCTGAAGTGCACAAGCAGCGGAAACGGCCCAAAGCACATGCAGCGTCCTGCCGGGAGGAGCGGCAGCAGCGCAATGCGCCACATGCCGTCTGGCCACAAGTGGCAACAAGCGGCTGCAGAAGAAGAAGTAGCGGCGCAACATGTGTTGGGGTGTGGGAGGCCTGGCTGTGGTGGTCCTACTGGTAAGGTAAGTGGGTGTAGGGCACATGGGGCAGCTTCACCCCCCTACCCCCATCCTAGCTTGATTTTTAGGGGTGCGCCTCACCTCAAAACTAGGGCTTAGTTTTAGAGTAGGGCTTATATTAGGCCCATCCCCAAAAATCAAGCTAGGGCTTACTATAGGGCTGGGTCTAACTTTCGGGGAAACATGGTATCTAAGTACTGATGCATTAGGACACAAAAAAACCCTCCTCATAGCCAGTGTTTATTGAGGACAACATGATTTACTTCCAGTTTACAAAATTCCACTCAAGATACATTTGGCATTCAAATAATGAACCAAAGAATTGTGCTGGAGGTCTCAGTATTTTCCTATCAGTAACTTTGCTTAATTTAACAATCTTGGCATAATGGCTGAAACTATAAGCTGTATAGCTCATATTTTGTAGTAGATTTAAAGCTTTCTACAGAAGATTTTTGAACATTGATGGGTCACTGAAAACTTGCTTCATACTGCTATCATGATTATTAAGATGGGATAATAGGCAGTGGGCAACAAAAAGAGATCCTTGTTAGTCACGGCAGAAAAACTCCGGATTTACAACAAAATTCATGTATGTATAGAATAGAAAGTAACTTATAATTTTTTTCTTTTTCTCAATGCAGGTTAACAGTACTACAGATGAGAATTTTATATGTTTAACTTCATATTGCCCGCTTCTCCAGATGATCTAGGATAACTGTTGTATTCTTTTGGGCTTCCTCCAAGAAGTAGGAAATATTCTTGTGCACCTGCAAAAGAGACAGACACAGAGACAGAGAGACAGAGAGAGACAGAGACAGAGACAAAGACAGAGAGAGAGAGGGAGAGAGAGAGAGAGAATGTACTTTAGTGCTGAATTACTCATGAAGGAGTGGTACTTTGCATAGTCAGGCTCAAATTATCCTATTTGGACACATTATGTGAGGATGCTGCAACTCAGTTGCCAGATAAGTATAGCAAAATAAACAAAGGAAGATCAGATTCTCAGAATGGAATGTAGCTCAGCACAAAATGTGACTTAAGCACAGCATGTAGATCTCAAGAGTAGCCAATTAGTGCGAAGCAATAAAGCAAAATAACAGACACCCATACTCAGACAGACAGAAAAAAATAGGGGAGGCTGAGGGAGGAGACATGAGAGAATAACGAAGGGTGAGGTGGGAGCTTTTCCTTTTAAAACTATTTTGATTCAAAAGAACAGCTAAAATTGGCAAATCCCTGACAAGTAGCTCTAGTCTAAGGCACTATTTCCCAACTTTGGTAACTTTAAGATGTGTGGACTTCAATTCCCAGAATTCCTCAGCCAGGAATGCTGGCTGAAGAATTCTTGGAGCTGAAGTCCATACACCTTAAAGTTGCCAAAGTTGAGGAATACTGCTCTAAGGGAAGTGAGGTCTTCATCATAAGGGGGAAGTTTAGTGAATTTCTTGAGTCATTGCGGTAAAGCATTCATTCCCTACCATACTTGAACTAAGTAAGGCATAGTTTAAAAATAAGCTCTAAGGCATGAACTCAAATTAAGATTGAGAGAGGGGACAATGTCTGTTAGACCTGGAGGCATCTGTCTAAAAACTGTATCATGTGTTATCTCTTAAGACTTTCCTTAACTGTGAAATTGTGGTTGAAACCCTTGACTTAAAGAACTCCATTGTCTAAGTCATCTGGGAAACACCTTCCATCAAGTGTCTCTTATCTTAGAGAAAAATGTAAAAAAACAGAGTCTAGTAAGGGGTCATCAGCCCTCCAGTCCAACTCACACCATCCAAATCATCTCAACCAATCTTAACAAAGCTGCAGAGCTATTTCAGCCTTTTTTTAAGAATACAAACTAATGCTGAATTGTTCACAGTTCTAAGCAAATGTGAACAACTCCTACCTGTTGTGTGAAATCTTCATCTGTTATATCTTTCAAGTTGATGATGACATTGAAATAGGCCCCAAACACTCCTGCTTCTAAAGCTTTAGCTGCCACCTAAAATCAGAACGAGAAGGAGAAGAGATGCCAATGACCAGAGAAAATGGAACCTACCAACCTCATGCTGTCAACTAGTCCATGGCCTCAACCAATTTGTGGCAAGAGTTCAGCTCAATAAAATAATTGGTTACACAACTAAAGATCAGTTCTGTCCTCAGACTAGGCAGCATAAATACCTGGATATCTGATTTGCAAGCTATGTTTCCATGCTGTGCCATTTCTTTCAAAAAAGGCCATAAAGAGTTCACTTTTTCTGCCAAGGAGAAAGGGACATCAACAGCATTCTTCAGGCCTAGCTGCATGGCTGCTGTACGCCTGCAGACGGAATAAGAAACAATGAAATAATTCTGGGAGGACAATCCCAACCCAGTGAAGCCCAAAAGAAGCAGTTATAAGGGCATCTATCTTGCAATAAAAACACATCTATTCAATACAAAGAGAAAAAATAGAATGCCCACCCTCTAAGGAAAGCCAGTGTAGTGTAATAACAGACCCAGGTTCACTATATCTGCCAAAGACAGTCTTTTTTTAATAAAAGTTTTATTGGTTTTTTACAATAACAACCTTAGTGCCTGGTGTACAGCATGTTGTCTTGGTTCATAATTTTTTTTAGAAAAGAATATACAATTGATAATAGTTAATAAACAATCAATAATAATTAATTTTTATATTTCCCTAATTAGTATATCAGTTGATAATATATTTCCTTGATCTTCTCTTCACCCAGTGATATTCTTCTACAACATTAAACAAATATAATTTCTAATATTTGATATTTTCCATATTTAAATGATTAAATACAAACATCCTCTTCTATATTTTTACCAACAATAGTAGCGTCCATATGTAGCCTTTTTTTTCTTATCAGCTTATGTTTTTCGTAAGAGTCATCTTATTGATTCACCATGTATCTTATTTTCATAAATCTTGTTTAAGCTCAATTTCTCCATAATATTCAAACTATTCTTGTCAATCATATTTTCCCAGTATTTAACATCTAAATATCCAAATTTTCCATTTAAATATATCATCCCAGTATTTTCATATTTCATATATTATAAAGATACTATACTACTTATCTATCATAACATCTATCCATAACATCTTTCTAGTCAATTTATATTTCACTTCTATTTGTAAAAATTAGTTAAATCACTACCTATCCTTTTTTTCAGAGTTCTTATTAAGCCTAATTTCCCCTCAATATTTCAATCATTCCTTAATCCTAAATCTTTTCAAACTTAATTTGTCTTTAAAATTCAAACTTTTCCTTTACTTACTCTTTCCCTCCCCTCCACATCCACATTTTTAGCTTGGCTACCACCAGGGCAGATCACCCACCACTTCCTCGGTGTAGAAATGGATGACTTCATCCTCTTTCCCATCCAGGCCCATTGAAATACACCCACAGTCATTTCTCCAGCTTCATTTCAAAAATGCTATTTTCCAATCAAAGCTCTTAAGTCCTTTAGAGCGGATGGTCTCCAGTACTTCTGTCAATGCTGCTAACATCGGATGTTCTTGCTTGACAATATATGAACATGCAGACATTTTCTCTTTAACCTGTGTATTACTTTTAGAGTTAGAATTAGATGGTGCTGGAAGGGAGGGGGAAGAATGTGCTTGGGGACTAGTTAGCCATAATAATATCTCAGTAGAGTATTCTTCAAGGTTGGTTGTAATAAGAGGAGATAAGTAATGGCGGGTTATGGAATGGGAGGGAAAGTTCACACTTCAAACTAATTGGAGAATGTGATTAATGACTGTTAAATCAAGGAGTGAATTATGCTTAGATACTGTGTGTTTGGGGGAGGAGATTTCAGATTTTGGCTTCATCTATGTAAGTGCCGAAGCTATGTTGCTGTTAAAGATTCTTTAAGGAAAACAATGCCTCAAAGTTCTTTGAAGAGCTTCTTCTTTCGGAGCCATGACATCAAGCCAAAATCTGAAAACTTTTCAAACCATTTAGGGGTCCCGGGCCCCAGTCACTATTCCTAAACTAAAGGAATAGGCTGACGAAGATTCGGGGAAGATCTCACCATGGAAGAAGAAAAATTGCCACGGCAGCCGCAGCTTCCCCAGGGGGGGGGAGCGACAGCCAGCAAGCCAGTGGAGAAGGAACTCTTGCAGATCTCCCAGCTGGGAGCAAGACCAAAGCAGCTAGGAGAGCTGATTTGGTCATCAGACTGGGAAAAGCCCAGCGGAGACTCCGGAGGCTTCGAAACAGCCTCGCCACCCTCAAAGACTTCAAAAGCAGATGAGCTGGAGCTACAACAAAGGGATTTTTGCATATTGCATCCTCCACACTGGTGGAGAGCTGCCAGGCCGTCTGCCACCAAAGACTCGGGTGAGTGGAAATATCCATCTGCAGCTCATAGTTGGTCAGTAGAATGTTTGGCAGAAAGATTTGAAGAATTAGAAGTGAGAAGCAGAGAGCAGCTCCTGCTGAGAGAGGCCTCCAGCCCCTCCCTCGCAGATCAAACAGCCTTCCAGACCCTGGAGTCCCCTGCCAGGGCCTCCAGCCCCACAGAGAGAGGGAACCCCAGCCTGGGCCCCCTGCAGCAATGGGGAATTTGGCAGCCCCCGCAGATGGAAGGTCAGCAACCTCTGAACTTGCATCAGCTAATAGAGGCCTTGCAACAGCTTGGGGTGATGCAGAAGCCAGGAGAGCAACAGCTGGTGGGCCCGCAAATGAGGGAGGTCCAGCAACCACCCCCACTTATCCAGCAACCATTGAGGGGCCTGCAGCAGCAGAAGGCGCCACCAGCCTCTGCAGTCCAACAGCAGAGAAGACCACCACAACCCCCACTTACACAGCCACCTTTGAGGGCCCTGCAGGAGCAAAGGGTGCCACCAGCCCCTGCAGGCCAACAACAGAGAAGACAGCAGCAGCCCCCACCCAGGCAGCAACCTTTGGAAGACCTCCAACAACTCGAGAGGCCAGTACTACCGGTATTGCAACCACAGCAGGGGGGATGGCCGCAGCCCCCGAACGTGCAACCCCTGGGCATACGGCAACAGCCAGGGTGGGGCCAGCTGCAACTGGGGGTGCCACACTGACAGTGGAGAGCTCAGCAGCCGTTGGATCAGCAGCCAGGATGGGACCAGCAGCAACAGCCACAGTGGGGGCCGCAACAGCCTATAATTGCACTACCTTTCAGAGCAACCTTTGATGGGGACCCAGAGAAGCTGATTTTTTTCCTCAACCAAGTACGCTCTCATTTGAACCGCTGGGCCTATCTCTACCCGGACCCAGGTGCCATGGTCGATGTGATTGCGTCCAGCCTAGAGGGAGAAGCCTCCGAATTGCTGAACAATTTATATAATGAGCAAGCCCCCGAATTGGAGGACCCTCACCTCTTCCTCCTAGGGCTGAGAGAAAGATTTGAGGACCCATTCATTGGCCTCAAAGCAGGAGAACAAATCCACAAAATAAAACAAGCCGGCAGGCCTGCCCTAGAGTACGTGCAAGAGTTCCACAAGATAGCAGGTCGAATAGAGGGGTGGCCTGAGCAATCCTTAATCTATCACTTCATTGAGGGATTAGATGACCACCTCTCTCAGGCCTGCATCTATCGAGCAGTACCTGATCAGCTGCAAGAATGGTACCAGGCAGCGGTGAAGCTAGATGTTCAGCTCACCCGCTATAAGAAGCCTCCCCCACCTGAAACCGAGCCAAAACCAGAGCGACCCAGACGACAACCACCACCCTGAAAACCTCCAATGGCTATGACTGCTGAAAGGCCCAGGCCACCTGCAGGCCTGCCAATCACATGCTTCCGATGCGGACAGCAGGGTCATCGAGCAGCGAACTGCCCAGTTCCCTACCCCCAACAGCAGAGCAGATCAGGACCTGCAGCAAGGAAGAAACCTGATCAGCAGCCAACGAGAGAAAAATCTAACTGGATCACACAGGAACCAGTTGCCCAAATCATATCACAGGAGGACGCCGGGACTAAGACTGGATCCACCCCCACTCTACCCTCTTTCGACAGCGATGACAAAGGAGAGAATGACCCGATGGTGAGTCGACATGTCCCACCTTTTTCACTGCCTGCAAATCTAATAATCCCTAAATCGGGAGCACAGGCAGATTTAAAAGTGCTAGTTGATTCTGGATGCTCCCGATGTATTATTAGCTTGCCCTTTGCCATGAAATTGGGTATACGAGCAAAATTGCTCTCCAAGCCAGTGAGGTTTGAGCAAGCCGATGGCTCCCTGATGGGAGGGACTCTTGTCACGCAACTAACTGAGCCTCTACGCCTAGAAATAGGTGAGCACTGGGAGTTCATATGCTTCCTGGTGGCTCCAAAACTGACTGAGGCTGTGATCCTAGAATTAGCCTGGTTGGACAAATGGAAGCCATTTATCTGGTGGGAGAAAGGAATGAGAACTGTGAGGCTACCAATAGGGCCTAAACTCCCCCCCCCCCGATTCAACAGACGTTACGGAACACTTTAGGCCACCTAATGAGCGAGCACATATAGCTGCCTCACCATCACCAGGCGAATCACTCATCCCCAATGAATACCGGGACCTAGCGGAGGCATTTAGTGAAAATGAATGTGATGTCCTACCCCCTCACAGGCCCAATGACTGTTCTATCGAACTGGTGCCAGGAGCCAAACTCCCACGCCCGAGAATGTACGCTATGTCCCCCTTCGAAATGGAAGAGATGCAGCAATACATGAATAAAAACCTAGCGAGGTGGTTCATTGAACAGGCCAAATCTACCATGGGAGCCCCCGTGTTATTTAAAGAAAAAAAAGATGGATCTCTCTGTCTCTGCGTAGACTATAAGGGACCCAACGCCGTAAGTGTGGAAAACAAATACCCCCTCCCCCTCCTAAAGGACTTATTAACCCATCTGGCAAAGGGGAGTATCTTCACTAAATTAGACCTGAGAGAAGCATACTACCGAGTGAGAATAAAAGAGGGAGACGAGTGGAAAACTGCTTTCAACTGCCCTATGGGGAGCTATCAGTTCAAAGTCATGCCATTTGGACTACAGGGGGCCCCAGCCATATTCATGCAGTTAATTAATGAAACCCTACACGATCACTTATACAAAGGGTTTCTGGTGTACCTTGACGACATCCTGATATACAGCACGAATGCAGCTGATCACATAAAACTAGTGAGAGAAGTATTAAAGAAATTATTAAATGCCAAACTTTATGCCAAATTGTCAAAATGTGAATTCCATCAGACCCGATTAGATTATCTTGGCTACAGAATTTCCAACGAGGGCATTGAAATGAATCCAGCCAAGATGAAAACTATAATCGAATGGCAGCCCCAAAAAACCCGCAAACAGCTCCAGAGCTTTCTAGGTTTTGCCAACTTCTATCGTCAATTCATCCCCTCTTTTGCCAAGATTGCCCTACCCCTTACAGAATTACTCAAAACAGGCAAAAGAGGAGGGAAGCCATGACCGGGCCAACCACTAGCATGGACGATGGGCTGTCAAACAGCTTTTGAGAATTTAAAGAGACTATTTGCTGCTGAACCAGTCCTAAAGCACCCCTGCCCAGGGGAGCCCTTTGTAATTCAAGCCGACGCCAGCGATGTGGCAGTTGGAGCTGTATTACTGCAAAAGAACAAAAGTGGGGTCCTGCAACCCTGCGCCTACACCTCTAAAAAATTTACTGAAAGCGAGTGGAGATGGGCAATCTGGGAGAAAGAGGCCTTTGCGATTAGGTGGGGGCTATTAAACTGGCAACACTATCTAGAAGGGAGCAAGGTGCCTTTTGAAGTATGGACAGATCACAAAAACCTAGAGGCACTGAAAACTCCCCGCAAATTGTCCCCAAAGCAAGTACGGTGGGCACAGTACTTTAACCGTTTCAACTTCACTCTAAAGTACATACCGGGAGGAAAAAACTTCCTAGCTGATGCGCTATTGAGATTGCCCCAGTACAAAAGCGAACGCGAAGAGGTTAATGAGGCAATTATCTCCAGTCCACAACCTGCCGCTCAACTCACGCCTCGCAGAGTCCCTAATCCTGATGACCCTGGGGTAAAGAAAATAAAATGAGAGCTCCTCACCGATCAATGGTTCAAAGATAATCAAACCTCCCTAACATGCAGGGATGGCTTGGCTTACAAAGGGGGGAAGCTATATTTGCCTGAAGCCCTCCATCTTAATGCTCTCAAACACAGCCATGATGTAAAACAGGCTGGACACTTTGGATATCTAAAAACTCTACATCTTACCCGCCGGCAATTTTGGTGGCCGGGGCTGAAACGGGATGTGGAAAACTATGTAAAGAGTTGTACTGTATTTGCCACAATGAAAAGAATCCCAGGGAAAACTCCTGGGTTACTGCAGCCGGTGGCAGACCCTTCTCAACCATGGGAAGAAATAGCTATGGACTTTATAGTAGACCTACCTGAAAGTAGAGGAAATACTGTCATCTGGACTGTGATAGACCTGTTCTCAAAGCAGGCTCATTTCATTGCCTGCAAAGGACTCCCATCTTCCCAACGACTGACCAAATTGTTCCTGAAACATATCTACCGGCTACATGGCGCCCCTAAGTGGATAATTTCGGACGGGGGGGTGCAATTCACAGCAAAGTTTTGGAGGAGTTTTCTTAAATTAATTGGATCATCTCAAGGTTTATCATCTGCTTTTCATCCAGCCACCAATGGGGCTGCAGAATCCGCTAACAAAATGGTGGAGCAATATCTCAGATGCTACGTTTCCTACCAACAGACAAACTGGACTGACCTCCTCCCTTTCGCAGAGGTGGCGTACAATAATTCTGTTCACAGCAGTACCGGCTACATGCCTTTCAGAGTAGCCACGGGAAAAGAGTTCAGCCCAATACCTGAATACCCTCAGGTGCCCTCCGCCTCCCAGACACTTGATCAATGGGTGAGGGGGTGGGAAGAAGTTTGGAGAAACACGAAAACTGTGTTAAAAAAGTCTTCCGAGACCTATAAAAAACAGGCTGATAAAAAGAGGGCTCCCCAAAGAACATTCCAAGTTGGGGAAAAGGTTTATCTGTCGACTAAATATTTACGCCTCAAATTACCCAGTAAAAAGTTAGGACCGAAATTCTTGGGGCCTTTTCCTATCGTAAAAATCATCAATCCGGTCACCGTAAAACTGAAACTCCCTAGACTTTTAGGTAGAATTCACCCTATCTTCCATTGCAGCTTGCTGAAACCTTATCGGGGCTCCACTTTAAGACCTCCCCCTAAGAAGGCACCCGGGCCCCTCATAGTTGTGGGACAGACCCACTATGAAGTGAAACGTATTCTTGACTCTAGAATTTTTAAAGGGAAATTGCAGTACCTAGTACAATGGAAGGGATACCCGTTGTCTGAAGCCACCTGGGTGAAATCCAGTGAGGTGAAAGCTGACAGACTCATCAAAAGGTTTCATGCGAAACACCCCAACAAACCGAAAAATAGTCCTTAACGTATGCTTTTGTTTACATTACAGGATCTGTCCTTTTTGTAAGGGGGGCTGGATCTCAATGCTGCTAACATCGGATGTTCTTGCTTGACAATATATGAAGATGCAGACATTTTCTATTTAACCTATGTGTTACTTTTAGAGTTAGTATTAGATGGTACTGGAAGGGAGGGGGAAGAATGTGCTTGGGGACTAGTTAGCCATAACAATATCAGTGGAGTATTCTTCAAGGTTGGTTGTAATAAGAGGAGATAAGTAATGGCGGGTTATGGAACGGGAGGGAAAGTTCGCACTTCAAACTAATTGGAGAATGTGATTAATGACTGTTAAATGAAGGGGTGAATTATGCTTAGATACTTTGTGTTTGGGGGAGGAGATTTCAGATTTTGGCTTCATCTATCTAAGTGCCGAAGCTATGTTGCTATTAAAGATTCTTTAAGGAAAATAATGCCTCAAAGTTCTTTGAAGAGCTTCTTCTTTTGGAACCATGACAACTTCATTCTATTCTAATCAGAGCCCCGTTTTGGTTTTTTTTGTAACAAATTTTATTAGTTTTCCAATTTTAACATCGAAGTATTTAGAAAGCAACGTGGTGACTGGGTAATCAATAATTCAATAACAGCATTTTTAGTACATATCTCAGGTTACATTGTCAAAAATTCCTTCTCTATTTCCCATTAACAGTTGATATAACATAGTTAAACTAGTAAATTTCTAGCCATAGCAAGCTCAATTAAAGCATTTATCAATCTATCTTTTGTTTATACGTATCCATATCCTGTTTTTAAGTTTTACCTAATTCTTAATTTCTAATTACAGTATTCCAATTTTAACCTTTAACATCCATAATATTCAAATTTCTGGTAACCCAAGTTTCCTTTATTTCACTACATAAAAGTTATGATTCTAAAATACACATATTACTTACTTAGATATATTCTATTTTTATTTCATAAACATTTTCTAATTCTCATCCTAGTACATCACAGCTTATTAATAAAGTAACCTTTGTTGTCTCAAATCCCTCCATCATCTATATTTTCTGGGCTAAGGCTGATTCCTGATATTTAATTTCCATTTCCCTTATAAATCTAAACCCTAATTATTAAGCCAATTAATCCAACAACATTTAAATCTAATAGTCATATTTCCCTTCGTCTCCAGGTCTCCCTTTAGCCCATTAATTGAGACTTTAGGATCTCTCTTAGTAAATCAGAAGGCCCCATTTTTTAAACCTAACTCTAGCTTTCTTTTTCTGCCAACCAGGTTTCCATACCCATGTCTTTAAGTTATCAAATAGGTCTCTTTTTATTCTGGTACATGTTACTTGAATCAAAGGAGACCGTCTAGTCATCAATTTTTCAAAAGAACTGGTCCATTTATAATCATTAAGTTGTTGCCCTGGTAATTCAAGTCTCGGTATTTGTTCTAGTGTCTTTATCTTGAATTTGGTCTGGTCTTCGTCTACCTCAGGTTTCTTCTGGTTTAGGTAAAAGGTCATGTCCAATTTTATAGTTATTGATTATCTAGGTTTTCAATGTGCTGTCCTCATTGATCTTTAGCATCCTCTGTTTTGGTATTACTTTGTTCCACTTCTGTTACTTTTTGAGTTGTAGGTTCTTTGGTTGGAATCAGGATTTGATTGTCAGAATTTTCAATATATTGTTGTTGTTCCTTAAAGTCCTCTGTTTTAGTATTGATTTATCTCGCTTCTGTTGTTTTCTGGGTTATAAATTCTTTGGTTGGAATCTGGGTTTCAGTTTGTAGGTTCAAGCTGGTGCCTTTGTCTTTCAGTCTGGATTTAATTATCTCAGTAGCTTCAAGGATTTTTTCAAGTATAAGTTTATAGTCAAGGAAAATTTGTTGCTGGTCCCCCTCCATTTCTGAAATATTTATAGATAGTCCTTTAGTGGAGGCTAATTTTTTAAGCAAGAGTCAGTGAATGTTCACCTCCACAGTTCTTAAGAGCCAGTTTCAGCTCCCAGCTGCAACTTTTTATCTTTAGATAGTACCAAGGCCAGATCTAGGTTGTAAACAGGTCTCTTTGCCAGGGATATTCACTTGCTATACCAGGTTTCACCACAAGATGTCCCCAGTGGCCTTTAAAATCCTTTTCAAGCAGGCTAGACTTTTATCCAGTTTAGGTTCTTTTCATTTTGTTTTTTCCCCCAAATAGTTAAGATAGCCAGTTCCTGTGAAAGTAGGAACTTTTGGGGTCGCCAGATCCAAGAAGCATGTAAGTCCAATTACTTAAATATATTTTTCAGGGTTTTATCTCCCCTATGTAGGCAGTTGCCGCCATTTTAGAGGGTGGGAGAAAGACGTTCCCTTCCCTCTCTCCTAACAGGGGGAAGCAATTTCAGAGAGCTTTTGCAGGAAAAAATACTTGGGGTAAAAAGAAGGTAGAGTCTCACCCAGTTCCTCCACGGTGCTTTCAAGTGCTTAGTTGTAAGTTTATCCTCGGCTGGAAACAGCATTAATGATGGGCCATTTGGGTGGCCGATCTTTTCTCCGTCAGTCCGAAGAGCTGCTCCGGATCAAATGGAAGGGCTGCCACCCTTCCACAATCAGTCGGAGGTCCTCTTCCCCACTCGTTGCCCCTCCAAGGCAACTTTCGACCCCTTTCAGGGTCCCCCGGCGAGAGAAAACCGGACGGCGGAGGGAGCGATCGGCTCGCACATCCGCCAGCACCGCGATCCGGAACCGGAAGCCAGAGCCCCGGTTTTGATTAGCTAGAGGACCTCACCTGTCTCCCTCGGCTCCAGCTCCAGGTCCTTGTCCTGTGCAGCTGTCACCTCCTGGCCTGAAGGTCTGCTATATTTTCTACTTAGTTTCTTTTCTTTTCTTTTGTAATTGTGCAATTAATGCAACAGTAGTCTGAGCCATCCTTATGTTGAGAAGCTCATAATCCATTCAGCCATTACATCTGTGGGAAGCCCCCCTCCCCCCAGAGAATGAAATATTTAGGGGAATATTAAAAGAGGCAGAATATTATATTTCCCCTAAAGGAGAAGGGAGAGCCATCTTCTTAAAGGCAGAAAGCAGTCCCAGTCTTCCTGCCTCAAGCAGAAACCTGAAGAGGCTAGTCTTTAGGAATGGAGATTTTGTAATCCATTCAGAAAGACTGGGCCACACTATTCATAAACAAAGAACAGCCAGCTAAATAAGCATCACAATAGGCAAGGCCAAACTGACAAGATTAGTTCAGATAAACAAAATACCTAGGATTTGCATTTCCCCTCTTGCCAGTGTAGAGCCAGCCATGACCCCTATGTGACTCCATAAGAATCTGGCAACAGCCATTAAAATATTAAAGGACACATTCTTACACAGGAACAGGCAAAGCCCCAAAGAATGTATAAAAACCCACCTACTCTCAACTCCATTTTGTCAGCCACCCCAGAAACATGCTACTGCCATTTTAGTTTCTGGCTACCAAATAAACAGAGACCTTCTTTCCTGCAGCCCTCTCTCAACAGAGGGGGAGGGATACAACATCATCTATCTCCAGTCTACAACACAGTCCTTTCAACAGTTCCAAGAAGACCCCACACCCATTTGCACTATTCAGGTGACCCTGACAGATAAGCCTCCAGGGGCTTCAACGACTCGCTAAAAGAATGCAAATGACCAGCTGTCTGCAAGGAGTATAAATCCTGCCATTCCCCACCATCCAGTCAGAGCTAAAGAAGCTTCTTGGATGAGAAGCGAAATGTCTTCAAAGAAAAAAACAAGAAAGTCCAGTTGCCTCGTGAAAAAAGCATCTTTGGGACAACCATGACCTGGATGACTGAGATTCTCCATAGAAATTTATTATGAAAACAAGTACTGTAGTTTCATGTGAACAAAAGGCCCAGTAATACCTCTCTTTCTCCTCAGAGGTCTGCTTAGGAAGTTTCATAGCATCCTGTAGAGAACACAAACACATATTTAGGCTATTAATTTAGGGAACATGGGATAGGCATGGAGGGTGAAGCTCTAAGATAGAGTTCCAGAACTTATTTTCACCTTACCTTTCATATGCACTCCACCCTTTCCCCAAAAATATAGCCTTCATCAAGCAAAAAGCAAAAAACTCCTCAACTCCATTCCTGTCCAAATATACAAAATGCACAATAATATACATTTGCAGAAAGTATGAACACTTCACTCACCATGTAGCTGCTGAACGCCAAGGAATCCCTATCTACTATAGCAATTAGCTGATTCATGGTCTGATGAAACGGGGGTATGAGTTGCCTCATAACTGGATCCAGGTCCTCAAATTGACGTTTTCCATATGTCATTAATCCCACCATGCAACCAAGTGCTGCTCCCTAGAAGGAGAGACCTGATCATCTGAAAAGCTTTTGCCACACAGGAGGGGGAAAAAACAAGATGTCTATGTTTTCCTAATTTCACTGATCACCAAGAGGCAGGGACTTTTTATGTTACATCAAAATACTGGAAAGATGGTGAAAAATCTAATAGGACCCTGAAGGAGAAAAACTGCTTGGGGTGGGAGAGGGGAGAGGGAGAAGGAGAGGGAGAGAGGGAGGGGGAAGAGGAGGGGGAAGGAGAGAGGGAGTGAGGGGGGAGAGAGAGTTCCTTACTTGTGCACTCTGGGCACCTTCCCTAACCCTTGAACCCTCTTGCACCCTGGCACACCCTTCCCAGTCGACTCCTGATCCTGACATTGGTGTTGTGTCTTTCCAATACATTGCATGTCCACCACATATGGCAGAACGTTCCTTCTGTCTTGTGGTATTTCCAGCAATGATTACCACATAATTTGACTGCTTTGGCCATTATTGATGGAGTTGTATACCATCTGTAAAACTTTTTCCACCAGTTTTCTCTCAAATCATAGCTTCTTCAAAAAGTCTTCCCATTGTTCTATTGAGACAGTGTCTTTGAAGTTTTGCATCCAATTTAATATAAATACTTTCATTTGTTCAGACTCCATATCAGAACTAATTAGAAGGTTATATATATAGGTGATCTTGATTCTTGAAAAGGATTTCCAATTTTCTTAATGTCCCTCATTTCTGAGGTCAGATTTTATTCTTCCACCAATTTGTAGGTACATCAAATTCTTCTTTTGTCTTTAGTCTATTTCCATCTTTGTACATGTACAGAGAATGAGGTGGCTGGATGGAGTCACTGAAGCAATAGGCGTGAGCTTAAATGGACTCCAGAAGATGGTAGAGGACAGGAAGGCCTGGAGGAATGTTCTTCCATGGGGTCGCGATGGGTCGGACACGACTTCGCAACTAACAACAACAGCAACATGTAATTATACTTTTCTTACTGTAGTCATCTCCAGCATGAAAAAAGCTAATGATGAAATTATTGGGCATTATTTTTCTTGAAGAGTTCTATACTTTTGTCAAGCTTTATTTTACAATTTGCTTTTCAGGTTGTGTTCCTCTTTTGTGTCCTTGTACCATATGGAGTCCAATAGCTAGGCAAGCTCCTTCCAATAGTAACATTCTGCTGTCAAATAGTTTGCTCTGTTTAAAATTTGGAAGAGCAAGGTCACATCTGTCTTTTGAAACTTGTATGATGTTTTATTCTACTCCAAATAAACTTGTTAAACGTTTCTTGTCATTGTTGTAAAATTGGAATTAGAATTCACCCCATTTTGACACATTTCAGTAGATTTTAAATTTATAACTTATTCAACCAAATATATATATATATATTGGACTTACTGAACCTCATAGCTTTGTATGGAAAAGGAATGAATTCATAGTTGAAAAATAAAAATTAAAACATCTTGGTCTAAAACAGTGATGTAATGATGTTCTGGGAAGAAGTAATTGCACGTAACAATCTGATTTTGAGACATTTGTTAATATTTTTGGATATCCATATTATTTTGAACTATAGGTAGTTCTCATTTAGCAACTGCTGCATTTAACAACAGTTCACAGTTAAAATGGTGATGAAAAAGTACCTTCACAGATCTGTAAAGCAAAGAAAAGCTGAAGGAAGCAAACTAACAGTTTCATTGATTGAATTAATTTCTGATATTTGTGTGTCTATGGCTCATACTCAGGGGCTGATTCCAATGTCATTTGGTTGGCAGATCAAGAAGGAACCTTTTAGCTACACTCAACAAAACATACAGAATAAGTAATTCCAGGGATTATCAAAAGCACTCAGTATTGGCTGAGAGCAATTTATTTTCAAATTTCAAATCTTGCTGGTGGAGCTCAGCATTACTGTATAACACCATTACAGGAGAAGTCCTGTGTGGAATCACTATTTAGGACAGTAGTTTTAAAATGGGGTATTGAAGTAGCTACATACCAGAGATGATATTGCTGCTGATACTGATCCTCCTCCAGGAGCAGCTGATCTTGCACCAACTTTCTGCACAAAGGTGTGAAGAGACAAAGACACCAGACTTCCCTTTTCTCTGTCATCCTCTACCATGTCCCTTCCGAAGGTAAAAAGCATTTGAAAAAATCACTTTCACGAACTATAAAATGCTGTGGGGCTTTTGGTGCTCTCTGAGCTTGGGGGTTTTCTTGCAGATATTTCATTACCAGACTAGGTAACATCGTCGGTGCATCTAGACTGGTAATGAAATGCCTGCAAGAAAATCAAGTTCAGAGAACACCAAGGACCCCACAGTTCACTCCTGAGGTACAAATATTCTCTTCTATTGGTACTATAAAATACTACTGACAAAAACAAAGTGAAGTCAAGAAAGGAATGTATTCAGACATCTTTCTGCCAGATATAAAAATACAGATTCTTTGGACCAGGAAATGATCCAAAGTAACAGAGGTTATTTGAACTAAAAAATGCTCCCTCTCCAGTAAAGAGAGACATCTATACTATACATTTTTTTGGCTCATTTGGATTTTGAGTTTCCCAAGCAAAAGCAGACCTCTGGGGATCATAGTGTTTTGTGAATTAAATAGTACTTAATTAAATTAAATAATTATTTAATTAAATCTTAAACATGTGCAACACATATTTGCATAATTATAAACTGGAAATAAAATAATTTGCATCTTTTAATTTGTGTTTAGAATACACAATTTTTGGAAACTTGGCCATTCTTCTGAAAAAGTTAAGAATTAGCAGACAATGTTTGTTTTTTCAAATTGCATTTTTATCTCTGGCTCCATAACTTAATACCTCCCTTGATGCTATCCATATACAATACAAATAGCAATAGCACTTAGACCTATATACCGCTTCACAGTGCTTTACAGCCCTCTCTAAGTGGTTTACAGAGTCAGCGTATTGCCCTCAACAATCTGGGTCCTCATTTTACCGACCTTGGCAGGATGGCAGGCTGAGTCAACCTTGAGCCAGTGAGAATCAAATTGCCGAACTTCTGGCAGCCAAAGTAGAAGTAGAAGTAGTAGTATACTGCATTCTAACCACTGCGTCACCACAGCTCTTATGGATAAAAAGCATGCTAAGGACTCCATAACATAACACATAATATGACTTCATTATATTACAAATCCATATATCACCCATCCAGCCAAAGTCTTCAGACATACACTATCACCATACAACTAACTGGGAGAAAATGAAAATATCCATACTCAATTATGCGCTCCTTAGGACTGAATGGAGACAAAGAATCCAAGCCCAATCGATTAATTACCTGAGATTCAAAAATACAAATTCATAGATGATTATCTTATTAAACAGAAATGGACATTTGAAACAGATGAGGGTCTTCTGTTCCTTATTTTTCAGTTCACATTACACTGAGCAAAGCACCATCGGGACAGATATTGGAACAGAAGCCTGGATGTTGCAGATCTGTAACTACTGATTTTATTGTTTTGAATCTGTCCAGTGCAACCTGTTCCATTTCTTCATGAAATCCATGTGACAAGCAAGTAATCCATACTTGGAAAGTCACAATGTGTTCACCCTGATAACTATTGCCCACTTGAGCATAGTTAGCAACCTTAATGGATCAGAATCTAGAATGGAAACTCAGAATGGATAGGTAGGAAAGGAAAGTCTTAGGAACTCGGAAATACAAGTTTCAAATCTGGTCTCTCTACCACAGATAATATTTTAGTTTTTCCTCATCATTTGACTAAGAAATAAATCAGCAAATCTAAATCTTGCGTGCACCCTTTGTTTTGATTTTAGAATTAGACTGTGAGAAATACTCAGAAACAGTGAGATTACTGGGTATTTTCTTTAGCTCATTCAAAAACTATATTAGAATTAGAATAAGATGCAATTCACATGCCCCAAATTTCTACCCTCCAAAAATAGCTGCTTTGAATGTTCCACTTTTGCTTTTGTTATTGCTAAAATCTCCAGTTGTTCTCAGATAGTTTGATGAAGTTTTTCAGAGAAAATATCTAGTAATCAATTTTCAGAAAATAAAAATAATCTCTTTTGCCAAAAAACTAAGAAATTGAGGTGAATAATACATAGGCAAGAGGTTGAGCAGTATCTGGCTATCTGGGAACAGGGTCATGGAAAGCACATATGGATTTTGTAATCATACTACAAAAAGTACTTTAACAGATTTAAATTCTTATGCATCATATATCAAAATGTGACTTGGGATTCTTAGATGTAGAAGGGGGGAAGGGGGAAATGCTTAAGCATTTTCTGTTAGCCATAACATTTGCAGCTGGGTGAGGACCAAGGTCAATGTTAGATAAAGTTTTGGCGGGTTGAAAAGTTGGGAGGAGAACCTGCATTTTAGAATAATTGGTGAATGTGATTTATGACAGCCTTTCTGGGGTGGGAATTGCAACTTGTTACTTTGTATCAGGGGGAGAGAACTTTAGTCTTGGGTTCAACTATGTACGTGCCGATACTTTGTTTCCTGAATAAAATGTTCTTTGAGGAATAAATCTTTGCCTTGAAGTTCTTTTAAAAGGTTTCATCTATCGGAACCATGACATTAACCCAAGACTACCTTTTTTCTTAAATTCACAGGGTCCTGAGCTCCAGTCGCCTATCCAAACCAGAAGGGAGGCTGACAAAGACTCAGGGAAGATCCCAAAATGGAGAAGAAGGAAGAACCTGTTACCAGCACAGTAACCACAGCTACTACATCGGCAGATGGAGCACAGGCCATCGCACCGATAGAAAGTGTGGTTTCGGAGCCTCCAGCGGCAGGGGCGTGACCAAGGACACGGGAGCACATCTGGTCATCGGACTGGACCCTGCCTAGCAGAGACTCGTGGCATTCAGATGTGGCCCAGCAGAAAAAGGATTCTTCAAAGGCCGCTGAAGCTGAATATCCACTGACTACCTCCCATGAGTCGCGCTCTCCTGGCCGAAGAGGGGCTAAGTGTAGAGCACCATCGGATGAGTTGGGTGAGTGGAAATACCTGACAGCAATCCAAAGCCAGTCAGTTGAGCATCTAAGGGAGAAGTTTGAGGGGATGGACGTGGGAAGCAAGGAGCAGGTCACCTGCCAATTACTGGCCAGTGAGCAGGATGACAAGGATCTCCGAGATTGTTCCCAGCCTAGAAGAAGCCCTAGTCCCATAATCGGGGCCAGGGCTGCCTCCCCGCATCCAAAGCCACCTGTTTTAACCTCAAGCCCAGTGCGGAGGAGAAGCCCGGAGCATCACCAGTGGCGTGCTAGTCCTGACTGTCGATGGCAACAGCTGAGCTCTGAACGCCATCGACATCGTGACAACCCTAAGTGATGAGAACGGTATGTTAGCCCCAAATGGTGCTGCCCCTATGCGAGCCCAGACCGGCACCCATGTCACCTTAGCCCAGACCGCCATCAGCGCAGGGAGAGCCCTGATCGTTATCGATACTGGGCCAGCCCAGACCGCTACTATCACCGACGGAGCCCGGAACCTCGCCATTGGTGACACAGTCCTGAATACTGCCGTCGCCACACCAGCCCAGGGACCATGCCAAGGTCAGTTTCATATAAAGAAAATTTGTATAAAATGTTTTATAGATGGCATATGACACCAGTAAGATTAGCCAAAATGTTTAAAAATACTTCGAATAATTGCTGGAAATGTAAACAAAGGCCAGGTACTTACTACCATATCTGGTGGGTATGCCCTAAAGCAAAAAAGTTTTGGCTTAAGATACATACATGGTTGGAAAAGATGACTAAAATACAGATAGAATTTAAACCAGAACTGTTTTTGTTAGGAATATTAGGAGCTAAGTATGAGAAGGAGAATGAATATTTAATATTGCATTTATTGACAGCAGCGAGAATAGTATTTGCCCAATACTGGAAAAATGAAAACTTACCAACTGAAGAGATCTTAATTAAGAAAATTCTAAAATGTGCAGAAATGGATAGACTAACTTTAGAGATTAAAGGGAAAGAAGATTCATCTTATTTTAAAACATGGGATAAATTTTACCAATGGTTAGGAAAATGAACTAGTGAGAAATGAATGTGATATGTTATTTTGAATATATATTAGTAAGAAGAATGATATGTATTGACCAACTGATATGGTTTATGATTATTGTTTATTATATTCACTACAGCTATTTACTATTGTATTAATTAATGTTAATTCATATGTACCCGGATAATAGTCTGTTTGCTAAAGCTTGAAAATGTTATTGGGGGGCAACCCCAATGTTGTTCCCAATCTTGTCCCAACCCCAATCCTGATCCTAACCCCACCCCGAACCTTAATCCCTATCCTGGTCCTATCCCCTCCCCAACCTTATAAAACTCAATAAAAACCTTTATAAAAAAAGAAATTGCAGCCATTTTACCTTTTGCTTTCTTTGTGCTTTTCTGATGTTTGGGATTCTCAGATGTAGAAGGGGGGAAGGGGGAAATGCTTGAGCTTTTTCAATTAGCTTAAACAATTGCAGCTGGGTAAGCTTCAAGGTCAATTCTAGATAAAGTTTTGGCGGGCTGAAAAGTAGGGAGGAGAGCCCGCATTTTAGATTAATTGGTGAATGTGATTTATGACAGCCTTTCTTGGGTGGGAATTGCAACTTGTTACATTGTATCAGAGGGGAGGGAACTTTAGTCTTGGGTTCAACTATGTAAGTGCCGATACTTTGTTTCCTGAATAAAATGTTCTTTAAGGAAGAAATCTTTGTCTTGAAGTTCTTTTAATTGGCTTCATCTATCGGAATCATGACACTACTCATTATCAGAGGCTACTTGGGTGAAGTGTACTGATGTAAAAGCTGATAGACTTATTCGTAAATTTTATGATAAACATCCGAACAAACCAAGGGGAAATCCTTAACTTATGCTTTTGTTTGATTTGCAGGACCTCTCCTTTCTGTTAAGGGGGGCCTGATGTCAGCGCTGCGACAATTGAGAAACTATAGCCATTTTACCTTTTGCTTTCCTTATGCTTTTTTCTGTTATTTGGGATTCTCAGATGTAGAAGAGGGGAAGGGGAAAATGCTTGAGTGTTTTCTGTTAGCCATAACATTTGCAGCTGGGTGAGGACCAAAGTCAATGTTAGATAAAGTTTTGGCAGGTTGAAAAGTTGGGAGGAGAACCCGTGCTTTAGAATAATTGGTGAATGTGATTTATGACAGCCTTTCTGGGGTGGGAATTGCAACTTGTTACTTTGTATCAGGTGAAGGAACTTTAGTCTTGGGTTCAACTATGTAAGTGCCGATACTTTGTTTCCTGAATAAAATGTTCTTTGAGGAATAAATCTTTGCCTTGAAGTTCTTTTAAAAGGTTTCATCTATCGGAACCATGACAGTGACATTCTAGAACAATGATGTGGTTCACTCGAGGCCTAAGCTATAACTCACAATAATGATCTACTAGATAAGCCACAGTTAACTAGATTTACACAACATGATAAAACCAAACAAGCCACATTATGATTTACCACAGTGTGTGATCCCATTCTCTAGAAAGGTATGTTAGGTAATAACAAAGGAATAAAAAGTATCTTCAAATTAAGAGCTTTCTTGAGAAATGAAAGCAAAACCATTCACTGCAGTTTGAATTATTTTTGAAAAGGTAATGAGCATCCAACTTATGCATTTTATAGGACCCATGAGTTTTTCTTATTTTTCCGTTATATAAAACCAAGATATAAATGGATATCAAAAGTTACCAGTCTAATTTTATGCTCCTCCTCAAGGATGAAGATATTTTCTTTCTTGATATAAAATTCTGCCACATCTAACATGGCCTTTTTAGGAATCAGTCCCACTAGTTGAGATCCTACCACTGGCAGATTGAGATCCTAGAAACAAAACCAGACATTTTATAGATAGTCAGCCTACAGTCCAAGAAGCCCCAGGAGCCATGTCCACAGATGCTGAGGCATTAGATTTGGATCAGGAAAGTCCTAGAGTATAACCCAAAATGTAAGCAGCTACAGTCAGCCTCAGAGCATTCCACCTAGCAGATCTACCCAGAACTGTTTTTCACTGTTTTAGCTGCTGTATTTATATACATCACTCCAATAACATCATTAGTTTACAACTATTGGAATATTTCATTACCACAACATTGTTACACATTATTGCCATGTTGGCATATAGTTGAATGCCATTTTTCAAGTATTGTCGAAAAGTTTCCATTGGTGACTTATAAATATAATAACTTATTTATTAATAAGTTTTCCATTTTCTCCATATACATACATACATACATACATACATACATACATACATACATACATACATACATAATACACACATACATACATTCCTTTGGAAAAAAGAATATTTGACTCATGTATATATCTTGTATATCTTCAATATGAATTCATTGTTTTTCTCTGTATGGAATCATATGTACTAAACTTGATAATATAATTTTAAAGATGGTGTCCTCCATCTTCTCTTTTCCGGGGACCTACCTAATATTGAGTCACACAGGCAAGCACTGTTTTGTATTTGCCAAACTCCCAAATGACACTGCATGATTGAAGTAAGATCAGGAATATTTGCATTAGGAACATATCAGACAAAAGGTATCAGAATTCTCTGATATGATTTTACTATTCAGGAAATGCTGCATGCGTTCTACATACAACTAATACCACCAGTAACTTAGTTTACATCACCTCTTTCTTACTATAGTTTTGGGGAAAGCATCAGTTAAATAAAGTCATGATTGGCAGTAAATGTATATAGGCCCATGGCACCTGAAAAATTAAAACAGATTTAGCTAAATTTCCTTTTTGTTCCATGTCTTTAATTTGGTAGGAGTTCACAATTTCTTACACCATTTACCTGGAAAAAAGACAAGTGTAACTTAGATACAAGTCACTGATATACAAATACAAACCTACATTTATAATGTGTATCTTTCACTTGTTTTGCCATTTCATAAATATTAGGAGATACAGACAAGCAAACAGATTTTATGTGGATTTCTAATAATAAGGTCTTACTTGTTAAACAAGGATAACAAACTTTTCTTGATATATTAAAGGATATTAAGACCATTATTGCTTGGCAACTATAGGCTAAATTTTTTAATTCTTCCAAATGTTATTATGTTACTGTAAGGTTTTTCAGCTCAGAATCCAAATAAATCTCAATGAGACTCTGAACACGAGGCATCTGAATAAGAACTCAGCTTTATTTCTTTGATCAAAGTTATAGGCTGGGCACTCCGTTCTCCTTTAGACAGCAGAGAGAAGAGGGTACCTAATCAGAAAAGTTTTTGCTTTTTATAACTAATACACATCACAAGGTTCCTGCGCATCTAAAAAGTTCCTTTGAATCTCCTTATCTATCCTAGCATTACATTTCTGCATCTCTAAGCTTGAACACACAATAGCTCAATAGCTGGCAATTAGCCCATTAACTTTGTTTACTTCGCAGGCCGGTAGAGACCTATTACATTTTAAAGCCACGGCAGGGAAGCGAGGAGGGAAAGATTTATGATCCAAGGAGAGAGTGGGGTGGGAGACGAACAAAGTGTTGCAACTTTTAGCTAGGCTTTCCCTTGAAACAACACAGTTTAAAGTAACAGAAACATTTTCTTTCTCTTTGCTCATACAATGGAGCACATACAGAAAGCAAGCAAAAATACATGAACAATAGCTGGGCTATGTTATACCTGAAAGATTGATTATACATAAAAGATTATATTCTGAAAGGTTATACTTGGCTTGATCTCTACATTATGTTACATTACATTACGTTACGTTACGTTACATTACGTTACGTTACGTTATGCTACGTTACGCTACGCTACGTTACATTACGTTATTTATTAAACTTGTATGTCACTCATCTTACCAGAAGCTACTCTAAGCAAAAAATACTGGGGATACAATGGAGGGATTTATGATAATAGAGTGCAGCCCAGACCTTCTAGATTAGCAGCCCCCATCCTTTTCTGCACCAGGAACCAGTTCCTTGGCAAGAGTTTTTTCCATGGACCAGAGGGGACATGGTTTCGCATGCTGCCTGCATCCTGTGGATGGGGTTTCCCTTGTTTGCACTGCCCAGTTGCTGGCATGCCATGGCCCAGTGCCAGTCCACGGAACAGGGGTTGGGGATTCCTGTTCTAGGTGAAACATTATGGTGAGAGAAATGCCGTAAAAATGATACTGAAAAACAGTTTTTGTAGCCATATAATTTTCAGAAAGATCAAGGAAATGCCTTTACTTTCTAAGTGACAAGAGACATTCTAAAACTAAATGAACTCAGCAGTGAAATAGCTGCAACATGATCAGAATCTGTAAAGCTGTGAAACCTAATTTGCCTTAAAAGACTACACAGGCGAAGGTTTCTTGAACAGACCGCATACATGGAAATACAGCTAGTTCTTGAGATCTGACTAGGGGAAGCTTGCCCATTATCATGACATAGTGAGGTGAAGCATCTCACCTAACGACCACCCCATCTCTGCTCTCCCCAATGAATCATTACACAAATGCCTGGGGTGTTGTGGATAATGGGGAGCCTCTGGGGGAGAGGGAGGCCCTTGAAGGTCTAGCACAGGACCAGGCCCACCTGCCCTGGCCCTCCCAAGGCCTCCTCCATGCTCCACTTCCCCTTGCCTTGGTTTCCCACAGGCTTTTTCTCACTCTTGCCGGTCCCCTCAGGGCTTTGGCCTGATTCCCATCCCATCAGGCCAAACACCCTCCTCCTTACTTACCTTTTGAGGCTTTCCAGAGCACTGAAATGGATTGCTTCTTTGTGCAGCTGCATAGTGTGGCTCCCAGAGCAGACAACATTTTATCCTACCCACGAAATGGCAGCTGCATTCAGGTCACCACTGTGTGACCCAGGGACAAACTGCTTCAATTTGCTGCCTTAACGAGGACTGCACAGCTCTGCAGAAGCTTTCTGCAGCATTCAGAAGCCTCTGTACCACTGTGCAGACCTCTTAAGGTAACAAAACAAAAAGGGTTGCCTGGCAGCTGCCATTTTGTCACACCCATAAGTGGGCAGGACAAAATGACAACTATGTTGACAATCTGCTTTGGTTTGCTGTTTAACAAGGTCTGCACAGCACTGCAAAAGCTTTCTGCAGCATTCAGAAACTTTTGTAGCGCTGGGAAGACCTTGTTCAGGCAAAAAAACCAAAGCGGTTTGTCTGATGACCACCATTTTGTCCCACAAGAAAGCGGTTTTGTTATGTACTGAGCTTTCTTTATGAACAGGTGCAGGGAACTGGCCTGTAACGGTTAGCAGACCACATGTCCTGCTAGCTAGACTTGCTGTCTGCAAACCCAGGCAGCATGCAATTGCGCGGGAAAAATATGTTGCATTGATTGGCTGGCGACACCCCAGGCTGAATGTATAAAAAGGGGTGGAGCCATTTTGTTCAGAGTTCTGTTAGCTACGAATAAAGAAGTACCTGTTATTGAGTCCTGCCTCTTCAATGCCTACCAACGCAAGAAACAGAACATTGGCGACGAAGGTGGGATCGTGCTGCTGCAAAAGTCAAGCACTAACTCACCACGGAAAGCCTTGAAGTCGCTGAGAAGTACTGCATTCCAACCTCCTTCGCTCTGCCTGCCAGTCTGGAATCGCTGGAGGAGAGTACCACAAGGAGTCATCCTGGAACCATTTTGGAAGCCTGCGCAGCACGAAGCATTGAAAGGGCCGCCAACATTACACCATGGCAAAGATTGGTCGTCTTTCTGAATTCGACGTCAAGCATCCAGAACGTTGAAGCTCCTACGTTGCTAGGGTAGAAAATTATCTCAGGGTCAACCAGGTTCAGGAAGACGGACTGAAGGCCGTGATGCTGTTGTGCGTTTGTGGTCAAGAAACCTTTGATATTGCGGAGAACCTGGTTGCTCCGGCACCCTTGGAGTCCATTACTTACACAGAGCTGAAAAGAATGCTCAAACAGCATTTTGAGCCGAAGCTGTCGGTCATAGCTTGGTGACATGCTTTTGAACAGTGGGACCAGCGTCCTGGAGAAACCGCTGCTGATTTCATCGCTGCTCTGCGACAAGCTGCAAGGCCAAGCGAATTTAAGGACCTGGAAGAACGGCTACGGGACCGGCTAGTTTGTGGTCTGAGAAGCCGAGAACTGCAGCAAAAGATTTTTGCCAAAGACACTGTCTCCTTCCAAGACACGCTGAGGGAGATAATGGCTGAAGAAGCAGCAGGAGGAGCTGCTAAGGCCTTGCGACTTTCCAGGAACCCTCCTTGCTCGGACACCGTCCATCTAGAGAATGCCGAGAGGGTTGAAGACTCCGAGTCGGACAACGAGGTCGATCGGTTACAGCAACCGCAAGAAAGGAGGCCCCACAGGCATCCTGAGAAGGCAGTTTCCTTCCCTTGGTGCATCGGATGTGGAGGCCGTCACAAGCGGGCCAACTGCCAGTTCCGCAGTGCAACTTGCCAGGCATGTGGCTGGCAAGGGCACATCACCGCCGTTTGTTTGGGTCGCACAACAGACCGTCCATTGGAAGAGTTGCCTCAGAAAGGTACCGGGGTCCCCAGTCAGAACCAGGTGGGTTTTTGCGCGATGAGAAGGAGCGTGTTTAGAACTGGCCATTGAAAAAAAAGCTTCATCTTGAAGTCAAACTACAGGGGGTTCCTTTAGACATGGAGCTGGACATGGGCTCCGCTCTGTCCATAATTTCTCAAAGAACCCTGGGACAGATTTGCTGTAAAAGCGGCCATCGAGTTAAGCTCAGGCCGTCAAATCTCCTCTTGACCGATTTCCAGAATTCCTGAGTCAACGTGAAGGGGGAGGCCACACTCAGTGTGAAATTCAGGAATTTTGAGGGTCCATTGGACATCGTAGTTGTTGAGGGCAACCGCACGAGTCTGATTGGACTCAATTGGTTTGATGCGCTAGGCGTCCAGGTGACGGGGTTAAACAATTTGCAAACGGCAAGCCTTGCAGAGGTGAGTAAGGAGTTTGCTGATGTTTTCAGCCCAAAGTTAGGGGCATACAAGGGGCCTCCTATTGCTTTAAGGCTAGATCCCTCAATAGCACCAATCAGGATTAAGCCTCGTCAGGTGCCATTTGCTCTCAAGCAAAGGATCAATGCTGAGCTGGATAAATTGCTTCAGCAGGGCATTTTGGAACCTGTGGACAGCAGTCCATGGGAAACCCCACTGTCACGCCACTTAAGGCCAACGGAGAAGTCAGAATCTGTGCTGACTATAAATGCACATTGAATAAAGCTCTCCAGCAGCACTCCTACCCGGTGCCTGTAGTCAGCCATATTCTGGCATCTCTACAGGGAGGGCGTATTTTCACCAAATTAGATTTGGCTCAGGCCTATCATTAGCTGCCAGTGGATGATGCCACGGCAGAGGCCCAAACGATAGTGACCCACCGAGGAGCCTTCAAGGTGCGAAGGTTACAGTTCGGGGTAAATGTAGCCCCTGGCATTTTCCAGAGTGTCATGGAGCGCACACTCCGCAATATTCCGGGTGTGTGCCCATACTTCGATGATGTCCTCATCACAGGGGATTCAGTCGAAAACCTGGCTGAAAGGCTTTGGGCCGTTTTGCGGTGTTTCCGCGAAGTGGGGCTAAAACTCAAACAAGAGAAGTGCAAAATTAGGGTCACTTCCACAGAATTCCTGGGGTTTCGCATAGATGCCGCAGGCATCCACCCTGCTGAATCCAAGCTCAAAGCGATTCAGCAGGCACCCAGCCCCAAAACGAAGGCAGAGCTTCAAGCCTTTTTGGGGCTCCTTAATTTCTATCATGCTTTCCTCCCTCACAAGGCCGCAGTGGCAGAGCCGTTACACCGGCTCTTGGACAAACAGGCCCCATGGAAGTGGACAAGTGTCCACGAAAGGAGTTTTGCTGAGGTCAAAGCTTTGTTGTGTTCCAATGCAGTGTTGGCTCATTTCAATGAGCAATTGCCAGTTAGCATAGCTTGTGATGCATCCCCTTATGGGATTGGGGCTGTCTTAAGTCACCTCAGGACTGATGGAACACGTCCCTATAGCATATTATTCCAGGACTCTGTCTGCTGCTGAGCGGAATTATGCCCAAATAGACAGAGAGGCATTGGCCATCGTGGCTGGCATCAAGAAGTTTCATGACTTTTTGTATGGCCGCCATTTCACGGTCTTCACTGACCACAAGCCGCTTCTGGGGTTGTTCACAACGAACAAGCAGACACCCCAAATCATCTCTCCTAGAATGTTGAGATGGTCAATATTCCTTTCTGCTTATGACTATTGCCTGGTTCACAAACCAGGCAAACAAATGGGCCACGCAGACGGCCTTAGTAGATTGCCTTTAAAACAAGTGGAGCCTGATCCTGCACCAGCCAACCACATCCTGTCTATCCAGGATTTGCCTGAGTCTCCCCTCCACGCAGGGGATGTAGCTGCAGAGACAGCTACCGACAACACGCTAACACGTGTGTTGAATTGGGTGCTCACAGGAGGGCCTGACACGTGTCCTGGCACTGAATTCCAGAATTTCTGGAAAAGGAAGCATGAGTTATCCACCTTTAAGGGTTGTATACTGTGGGGAAGTAGGGTAGTAATCCCGACCTCATTGAGGACTAGAGTCCTTGTTTCTCTGCATGAGGGACATCCGGGAATAGTCCGGATGAAGGCGCTTGCATGCAGCTACCTTTGGTGGCCTGGGCTCGATAAAGAGATCGAGGCCCAGGTCCAAGGGTGCCACATTTGCCAACAGTCCCAGCCAGAAATGCCACATGCTCCCGTCCATAGATGGGAAACCACCCATGCTCCTTGGTCGAGGATCCATATTGACTATGCTGGCCCCTTTCAGGGGCAGCTCTTCCTCATTGTTGTGGACAGTCACTCTAAGGGGCTGGAAGTCGTTCCAGTGTCCACTATGATGACCGCCAGCGCCATTAGGGTACTTCGTGGCATCTTTGCCACACACGGCCTCCCAGATGTCCTCGTCTCCAACAGCGGGGCTCAGTTTACTTCATCAGAGTTCCAGTTCTTTTTGAGGGCAAATATGATTAGGCATGCCACTTCGGCTCCATTTCACCCGGCCTCTAACGGCCAAGCGGAACTCATGGTGCGCACCACAAAGGACTCTTTAAAGAGGATCACACACAGCAATTGGCACCACAGGTTGGCAGACTTCCTCCTCTGCCACCGCACAACACTGTGCATGTCCATGGGCAAGAGCCCAGCTGAGCTCCGATGGGGTCGCCGTCTTATCACCAAGTGGGATAGATTACACCCTGATCGGGTGGCATCGCAGGTGCAGCAGCCGAGGGCACCGAGGTGCTTGCAAGTGGGTGATCCGGTTTGGGCACGAAATTATGCACCAGGGGCACTGTGGGTGGTAGCTGTGGTTTGCAAGGTTACTGGGCCACTTTCCTACAAAGTGGCATTGGAGGATTGTCGCGTGTTGCGCCGGCACATTGACCAGCTGCGTTGGAGACTGCCACACCACTCTTCTGCTCCTGACTCTGTGCTCGGGGGGGAGGAGGACCACGATCCCAATCGTGAATCTCAACCGCTCAGTGAAAGCGGAACATTGCATTCACCAAATAGGGGTTTTGCCAACGAGGCGGCTCCTGACTCGGGCACCACGTCCATGGGACATTGCGCTAAATTGGCTTTCCATGCCACTTCTACCTCAGGCCTTACGCCAATGGGGCAGTGTTTCCAACCGGCTGCTTATGCCGATCAGGCGAATTCCACCCCACTGCAGAACTCTGGGTTGGGCCTACCGGAACAGGCCAGCCAAAGTCAAATGGACAAAGGCTCGGGTCTACCGGAACAGGCCAGCCTTCACGATCCGGGTTCACCCTATCGAACGGGTCCCAAAGTCCCAGTCTGCCAAGCCTGGCAGGTGAGCTTGCAGTTCGGGCACTTGCAGCAGCTCCGAGATGATCGGAGCAGGCCAAAGGCCCACCGAAGTTCTTAAGGGACTATGTAAGGTCTCTGTCTGTGAAAATGTAAATGCTTATGTATCTAATTATAAGTTTAACTGAGATGCTTATATATGTTCCAGTGGAATGGAAGACCTATAATGTGTATTATTGTTTGTTATAATGTATTGAAATGGAAGACCTATAATGTTGTATATTATTGTTTGTTATGCTGTACATTGTAAGGGAACGCTTGCAGTATTGTAAAATAGCAACTATCTACTCCTGAACCAAGAGGGGAGGGGTGTTATGTACTGAGCTTTCTTTATGAACAGGTGCAGGGAACTGGCCTGTAACGGTTAGCAGACCACGTGTCCTGCTAGCTAGACTTGCTGTCTGCAAGCCCAGGCAGCATGCAATTGCATGGGGGAAATACGTTGCATTGATTGGCTGGTGACGCCCCAGGCTGAATGTATAAAAAGGGGTGGAGCCATTTTGTTTAGAGTTCTGTTAGCTACGAATAAAGAAGTACCTGTTATTGAGTCCTGCCTCTTCAATGCCTACCAACGCAAGAAACAGAACAGGTTTAAAATGGCAGTCACCTCCACACAGCCCAGGGACACATGGCCTGCCCTCCTTCCCCAACATGAGGTCCAGAGAACTTCAAAAAGTAAGTGCTATGGGTGATGGGCATGTGGAGATGAGGCCTAAGCACTGTGGAGTCATGGCGGAGTGGGATGGGGGAGAGAGGTGGGGAGCATTGCAACATCTCTATGGTCAGTCGTAAGGGCAAATAACCGCAGGGGTGTTGCAGCCATCCTAACTTTGAAGCAGGGTTGTA
The DNA here is from genome assembly GCA_023970755.1 of Azemiops feae. Classification (NCBI taxonomy): domain Eukaryota; kingdom Metazoa; phylum Chordata; class Lepidosauria; order Squamata; family Viperidae; genus Azemiops; species Azemiops feae. The sequence continues at coordinate 500,774 of JALGBA010000364.1, forward strand.
TGTAATTTTGGATGTCCGTTGTAATTTTGAATGTTCCGTAAATAAACTTAATTGGGGGTGGGGGATAAGTGCTTTCAAACTAGCCAAATTCTGTTGTTATAACCTCACAATAAAAGTAATATTACTATCCATGATTTTGATTTCCTGCTCTGGATTACAGTTATGTAGAAATTATTAAAGGGCTCCAGGGAGAATTTCAGACAGGACTTCCCAAGCCCAGTGCATTTTGCTCCACATCAGCCCAATCTCAGGTTCATTCAATTGATCATCTTTGTGCCACTCACCTTGGCATCCTTGCAAACTTCTTCATAGACCACATGAAGAGGAGTGGTTTCAAAATCCAACAGATTTGTAGAGACTTGAGCAATGTTTTCCTCATCCAAATACCATCCCATGCCTTGCACCTGTTTCAACCGCCCAGGCTGTAAGTCAGAAACAGAGAAGACTCTGAAAAGCACACAAGTTCTGCCTTTTGTACTAGATTCCAATTTGTTGATCTAATGTTTTTTTTAAAAAGCAGGGCTCATAAATCTGATGTCTGCCTAGCCTTGTTTTGGAGACTTTATTGGAGTGCAGAATAGGAAGATCCATAAGCCACCCTTCCCTGGAGTACCTGGCTCTTACTACGGCCCTGCTCCCGAATGTTAAGTGCTATCCGGTGTGCCAGTTCCTTTGTGCACAGCAAATTGATGTTGTATGCAACGAGGAATTTTCGTGCTCCTGTTACCGTGGCTCCCCATCTTGGAACAAAGGTTGCAGGACCAAAATCAGGAGCCCATTCTGTCTTTTTTAGCTTGAGGGAAAGAGAGAAAGTAAAGAGTGCTTTTACTTTCATAATATGAACATGCTCTTTGCCAAATTTTATAATTTGTTGGGCAATAACAAATTATACTATGGAAATGATTTGACACTGAAGTGATTTCAAAATCAGAAAAGATTGCTCCTATATGGGATGATAACAATATATTGTATCAAGTCTTGGGTATTAGTGTCCTAGACCATGGGTGTCAAACTCGCCGCATCACGTGATGTGTCGCGACGTATCACGACTTTTTTCGCATTGCCAGAGCTGGGGTGGGGGTGGCCTCCACATGATGTAATCAGCCTGCGGTGCCAGCAGTTGACACCCCTGTCCTAGACTGAATGTGTTCTAGGGTTGCTATGCCTCCATTCTCCATGAGAAATATACTAAAAAGATTTCAGTATATTCTCTATAGTCTGTTGAACTTGGCATGGACAGTGAGGAGGAAATCATCTTGATTCTCAAACTTTGTCATTTACTAAATAATTTGGAATAATTGTTATCATGATTCTGCATTTCAGATGGATTCAGAGATGAATACCACACAACTGATATTTCCTATAATTCTTTAAGAACTGGAGTTAGTTTATAGGCTGAAGCACTCAAATAATTACAGAGGTGTTTGGAGATATTGATATATTTCTATTTAAAAAAACATCAAGACTTCATACAGGATCAGTATTGGTGTGAAGACATCAAACTAAAGCAAATTTTCTACTTACTCTGTAATGACATGTTGTACACTATTCAACTGATGGCATCTACTTGTTATCTATGAATCTTGTATACTATTTAAAAGAAGTTAATTTTGCAAACAAAAGATAAAATAAATATCTTATGGCAGTGCAAAACAATGAAAATATCTAAACATATTGATTAGCAAAGGAAAATACAAGAAGGAAGTTTGGTTATAGGAGTAACTTATTTTATTAGACCACAACAGAATTACAACAAAATAAATTTAAATTGTAATCTAAATATATATAGTCATAGTTTTGCATGTTTTTATCTATTTTCAGTAGATTCAGATTTGTATTAGCAGTGAATATATTATTATTATTACTACTACTACTACTACTACTACTACTACTACTACAACTATTATTGAAAAAGAAATAATTAAAATCAAATATAACTTACTGTATAGAATCTTTACAGAGGACTACCCATAGAGAAAAACACATGAGAATACATGAGAATAAAATCCATAAAAAAGGAAAGATTTATGTTTAAGGAAAAAAGGCTTTCTTCTTTCTTCTTTCAATCACCTAAAAGGAACTGCCAGTGCTTAGTTACTGATAAAATAGTCAAGAGCTGATGATGTAACTGTGACAGTTTCATTCTTTCTTAGGCTAGCTGTTAGCTACTCAAACCAAATCTGAGCTTCCTGTCTGAAAACATCTGACTAAGAAATCTAAGCCCTGAGCAAAGATCCTTGTTCTCAAGACAGTATGACAAATACTATCATTATCTTACTTTCTCAGGCAGGGCTTCATATTCCCCTGCTCGGATAGCAGGCAAAGATCTTCTGCTCTCCTTCAGAGTTGCTTCACCATATAGGTACACTGCAAATAAAGGCAAGATTCACTGAGAATTGCCGTCTTGAAATCTAAAGAGCCCTGCTTGCAAGAAATTAATGGTACATCAAAAGAACGTATAGGACACCTAGTAGCTATACAATCCTGTGTTGCATAATTATTGTTAGCTTTAGGCTTTGATGGTCCCGTTGAGATGTTGAGGGTCCTCCTTTCTCTCAGGAGCCCTTTTATCATATTAATACCCACCATTTGCTTTCCCTGGGCTTCTATCCACAACCCCATATCATAATTTAGAAGATAGAGCAAAGCTAAAAAAAAAATCAGGGTTCCATCTCCTAGCCCACAGGTCAGCAACCCGTGGCTCCGGAGCCGCATGTGGCTCTTTCAGCCTTCTATTGCGGCTCCAGTCCTCCTCCGCCATTTGCAAAGAGAGAGACAGAGTCCGGAGCCGCATGTGGCTCTTTCAGCCTTCTATTGCGGCTCCAGTCCTCCTCCGCCATTTGCAGAGAAACAGAGACAGAGAGAGGCACTTGCGCTTCCCTTCTCTCTCTCTCTCTCTCTCTCTCTCTCTCTCTCTCTCTCTCTCTCTCTCTCTCTCTCTCTCTCTCTCTCTGTAAAAAAGAGAGTGGCCTCACGCTGTTCTCTGACAAGCTGACAAGCTTATTGGGTGGGGCTCCTGCCTTTGCTGCATCTCCGCAGGAAGCAGGAAGCAGCAGAAAGCAGAAAGCAGCAGCTCTCTCTCTCTCTCTCTCTCTCACACACACACACACACACACACTCACTCACTCACTCACTCACTCACACTGAGTGGGGGAAGAGGACTGGCAGACCAAGGGCAGGAGAGAGCCAGCCCAATAAGAATGTGTGTCAGCTTGTCGGAGAACAGCGTCAGGCCAGCTGGCCAGGTGAGCAGAAGATCGGAGAGGGGGGGAAAGAGAGGGAGGGGAAGAAGAGAAAGAGAGGGAGAGAGAGGGGGGAGGGAGGGAGAGAGAGAGAGAGAGAGAGAACTCATGCACAGCAGCCTCTATTTCTTTTTAATTAAACTTTTCAGTCAAGCCCCCCCCCCTGGTGTGTGTGCGTGCGTGCGCGAGTTTTACGATTCCCAGTGTTTTCTGTGGAAAACGGGTCCAAGTGGCTCTTTGAGTGTTTAAGGTTGCCGACCCCTGTCCTAGCCCTTGCTTGGAGAAGATTTAGAGACTGAAAATTGAAATAATTTTACCTATGGGAAAACAGGATTGCTTCACTGAAACAGAATTGGTTGACTGAAATGGGGGGGGGGAGCCTGAATTGAAATGTCCTTTGGCTGATTGCCTAGTCCTAGTGCTTGCATATTATGGATGTAGTAGTAGAAGTCTAAAGCCATCTCTTGGCTTCACACTTAGTGTTCTCCAGCATTTGAATACTGGCAGCTTCAGAATAAAACTGAGCATTAATTATTGCTCATATAGGGAAAGGAAATAAGCTTTAATAGTCTGTTCAGAACTTCATCACAGCAGAGTAAGAAACTTCCTCAACAAGTCTGCATAGAGTGTATCAAGAGCTTTACCCAAATTTGACTTCCGGTTTGCCATCAGACTTCCGGTTTGCCATCGCAGCATTGGTGGACGTGTCGGGGCGATCCCCGTCCCCACCGTCCGGTTTTATCTCGCTGGGGGACCCTGAAAAGGGTCAGAAGTCACCCTGGAGGGGCGACGAGCGAGGAGAGGACCCCCGCGTGATCGTGGAAGGGCGGCAGCCCTCCCGCTTGATCCGGGGCAGCTCTTCTAACTGACGGGAAAAAGATCGGCCATAGTAATATGGCCCATCACTTAGCTGCTGACAGCCGAAGTCAAACTTACTAACAAGCACTCTGAAAGCAACGCGGAGGAACCAGGTGAGATCTTACCTTCTCTTTACCCTAAGTATTTTCCTGTAAAAAGCTTCCTGAAGTATTGTCCCCCTGTGAAGAGAGAGGGAAGGGAATTTTTCTCCCACCCTATAAAAACAGCGGCGTCTGACTACTCAGGGGAACCAAAGCATCAAAAAGAACACTCTAATATAATTGGACCTATATGTCTTTGGAACTTGGGGACCAAAAAATCTCCTACTCTTACTGGAACTTTCTATTTTTATCTGCAAAAAAGAATTTAAATTGGAAAAGAACCTAGAAAAGTCCGGGATTTTTTTTAAAAAAAAACTTTAAATGGTATCGGTGACACCTTGTGGGGAAGCTTGGAATTGCAATCTCTTATTTCCTACAAAGAGACTTGGCTCACAGCCCAGACCAGATAAGATTTCCCTGACCTTGGTATTATCTGTGAGGGTTTCAGCTATGAGAGAACAGCTGGGCAATGAAATTGGCTTCCATGAATTGTGAAGGTGAACTTTTACTGACGTTTGCTTAATAAACAGCCTTCACTAGAAAGACTATTTACAACTCCGCGATAGAGATGGAGGAAGATCAGCAAAAAACCCTTGCCATGTTAAAATTAATACATGAAACTATTCTCGCAGCTTGTGAGAAAATGAGACCCAAAAAGAAAGACCAAGATGCCAGCTTAGATGTACAAAGCCAAATTTTGATTGCAACTAAAGAACCAACAATCCAAAAAACAACAGAAATGGAACAACTGAATACCAAGACACTTAAGTGACCAACAAGCACAGTCTACTGAACATCCAGACAATGAAGCGACAACTTTAAAAATGGAAATGATTTTTTATACAAATCTGAAGAAATTTGATAAAGAAGAAGATCAGATCGAATTGAAGAAAACTATACCAGAGCCAATATGGGGATCTGGGACACTAGGGTGACAATTTAATTATTATAAATGGACCAGTTCTCCCAGAAAATGGGCAATCAAATGGCCTCCTTTAATTGAAACAACATATAGAAGAATGGAGGGAGATCTATTTGATGATTTAAAAGCGTTGGTATGGAAGCCTGGTTGGCAAAGAAGGCTAGAATTAGGTTGAAAAACTGGAGTTTTTGATTTACTACAGGGAATTCTATATTGTCAGCTAGAGGATTATAAGGAGACATTGAGATAAGGGGAATTTTGATTATTAGACTTAAAATAGCTGGAAATTAGTGGAAAATAAGGAATTAATTTGTTTAATATCGAAGAATTAGATTTAAAAGGGAAATGAAAATTAATTATTAGGAATATGTTTGAACTATCGACTAACCCAGGCAATATATATAATGGATTGGAGCCAACAAAGGGGATACTCTATGACTAAGTTGGTGATTTAATATGGTGAGAAATAGAAATTTTTTTAGGAAATAGAATAAGATTATATTCAAGTTGGTAAAAAGTGTATTTTAGATATTATAGTGATATTATATTATGAAGTGAGATAAGGGAAATTTTGGCTACCCAAAAGCTGAAAATTATGGATATTAAAGATTAAATTGGAGTATTGACCATAAACTAAAAATTAAAAATTAGGTAGAAATTAATAACAGGACATGGATTGTTTATGAAGACCTATTAAGATATGTATAAGCTAAAATGCATTGATAAATGTAATAATGAAGTTTTTGTTGAATTTGATGCAATCAGAAATGTATTAGTTTAAATTTGATATAGTAAATTTTAAGGGAAAAAGAGAAGAAATATTTGATGATGTAACCCGAGATCGGTACTAAAAATTTCTGTTACTGAACTATTGATTAACCCAGTCACCACGTTGCTTTTTAAATACTCAAATGTAAAACTGGAAAACCAATAAAATATTATATATATTTTTAAAAAAGAGCTTTACCCAAATTTGATAGGCATGTTGTCATTGAGCAAGAAGATCACAGACCTTCTTTGGGACTAGAACAAAGGCTTCTTTCTGTGAATGGTCAATCAGAATTTTAAACTGAAATTGATTAGTCATTGCAGTCTTTCAGACCCAGCTTGTTTCTCCATGACAGACTCACCAGGTACATGCAGTTCATCTGCTAAGCATCTTCCAAAGAGATTAGCAGAATAAATACACTCTTCCATGGTAACGTTCCTCACTGGAATGAATGGGCAAACATCCAGAGCTCCCATTCGGGGATGCTCACCTGTATACAAAAGCAAAGCATTAAAATGTGTAACAAAATCAGAAAGGAGATCATGAATAAAACAGATAAAATATACAGTATGTTTTGTTTTCATTTGTTGGGAGATATTGAATAAACTATACCAGTGGTCCCCAATCTTTCTGGAACCAGGGACTGATTTCATGGAAGACAATTTTTCCATGGACTGGGGTATGTGTGGTTTTGCACGCAATTTAGATCCCGCACATGCGCAGATGAAGCTTCACTCATTTGCCTGCCACTTGCACGGCCTGGTTCCTAACAGGCCAAAGACCGGTCCCGGTTTGCAGCTCAGGAGTTGGGGACCACTGAACTATACTAAAGGACTAAGTTAACATTGAGAATCACTGTCAGGTCTGGAGAAAGTAACTGATTAATCTTTGTGTATTTGCTTTCAGAAACATTAGTTCCAGGTGACATGTGGCATGTCACAAATTCAGGGCCCTGCCTTCTTATTGAAAGAAGCAAAGCATGGATATCTTTCTTCTGAAAATTGTTGATAGAGCCCTCTTTCGATGCAAGACTTTCGGCCAATTTGGAGATGATACAAATTTCTACATTTCTGCATTGGTGTCTATCACATTCGTATGCCAAGCAGAGGTGATCAGTCTCATTGTCTAGTCACACAAATCCACATGTCTTTTACGCCTGTCGATCCATCTTTTGGTCAATATTTGTAAGTATGGCACATTCCAATCTTCTCAAAAATATAAAGACACACATTGTATAAGGAGGATGGAATTGTTTGCTGGGTAATCTTATATTTATCTTATTACAAAGCCTCCAAGCAGCAATTTGTATAATGTTGCAGTTTATTTTACAATATTTTCATGAGATTCATCAAGGCCATTCAAGATTCCTGTCTGAGCAGTGATTTGAAATTGAGTTCCAAAAGTTCAATCACTGGTTCCCCCATGTGGCATTATCTAAAAGGTCAGGACCCAGAGAACTTTCATACCGAACCATCTAGAGATATGATCAGAGTTGTTGCAACACAAAACACCATGCTGCAGCCCTATGTCCCAGACCTTTTTGCTCATACATTGATTCTCACAATTTGTCTCCTCCTCTCTTATTACCTTTATGTTTTGCCATGTCAATGAGCTGAAAAGCAATTTTAGCTGCATTTAGTGCACCCACAACAACATCTTCGGGACTTCCGACAAAGGTGTAAACTGTCCGATTAGTGGAAGGGCCTGCATCCACATCCAAGAGGAGGCAACCCTTTGTTTGAGAGATGGCCTTGCCAATCTCATCTATCACCTGTAGCAGAGAAGAGACAGACAGCTTGGAAAGAAAGCACTTAATATACATCAGTCAACTCCAATTACTTGCCTTAATTAAGAACTAGATTTCCATGCTCTTACAATTAGTCTAATTCATTTTACCCTGAAGAACTTAGGAATTAACCTTCCCCTATCAGTTACAGTAGAATCCACTGATTAGGACTCAATTCAAGAGTGAATTAATCAAACTGAGAAACTCTTACAAAAGACAATTCCTAATCTAGTGAATGAAACTGTTTCTTGTGCGTAGGACTGATCACCTAGTGTGGTACCAGCATAACCTATCTCTCCCATGGATAATTTTAAAGTGAAGGCTGGGTTTTGATTTTTAACTGAAAAACATATAAATGCTTATGCCACATAAAACTTAAAAAGTTTAACCTAACTCATGGCCTTTTTCATAGTGACTTTGTAGGGAGATGATGCATCACACCTCCCAAAAACTGCTTTCTTGGTAATTGCCAGCAGCTAGCCCTCACTGATGGTATATGCAACTTATTAACACATGCTAATTTAAAATCTTGTTGCACAGATATCAACATCTATAGATGTAGAAGGTTTATTTTCAGTGAATTGTGAAACATTTCCAAATTTATTTGATAGTATAGAATTGATAAGTCAGCTCCACTAGATGAACCAGACCAGGAAATCAATTCCACAGAAAAACCAGAACTACATTTTATTGTGATTGATTGTATTAATAAAATCTTGCAAGTGTCACCTCTTCCTTCTTAGAATTCATTGAATTAGGAAGGTGTCTGTTGAGTCACTTTCAAATGTTATCTGGTTGTTTTGGATGTTAAAAATGCTTCACTCTATTTTGCCTTCATTCCTGTATAACTCTGTCAAGATCATCTTTCTTACTCTTTATAGTTTATTCAAACAGCTCAGGACTGTAAAACTCATTTAGAAAAAAATGGATTTCAAAATTGTCTAGTACTTTACACAGCAACACAACAGGTCTCCTTAGAAAGTAAATAATGTAGAACTTACCTTTTTATTGTTTCCTTCGGAAAAATTGGGAACACACTCCACTAATTTTGACATTATTCTAGTTGGAAGCTTGTCCTTGTATTAGGCTTATGAGAATCCTGGATGTACTGTATTTTTCCTTCTGCTCTTTTATTTTAAAGTGAAAGTAAAGTAGAATCTGAGTCTTTATGGCTTGTATCTAACGGGATTTCTCAATCCTCATTGTTTCTCATTAACCAAGGCACACCAGCTACAAAGAATTTTACTGGCACTTTGGACTGACCTTTCTTTTTTAAAAACTTAGCCCTGGCCCTGTTCATCAATGTTGGGCTTCAGCAGCTGCAGCTGCATTTAAAAGCAGAATGTTGCTGAAAATAATGAATTCATGCTGCTCTGTAAAAAATTGAATGGAAATAAATAGAATTCTTAATTTTTCTGATTGACAAAAGGAGATTTATCCCCATCAAAGTTACGAATAGAATAGATTTTCCTTCCATGCACTGATTAACAGGAAAATTATACTAATTTGAGAGGCACTGCACGACAGTATTGTCCAATTAGGCCTTGTTTAAATCAGCCTATCTCAGGATGCCTACAGCAACACATTTTTTAAAATGTTTTCCATCCATTTAGAATTTTCCTTTGTTTTTACTGGAAATGTGACTATAGTTGCATTGACTCTTTAGCACCTCACAATTTTCTGACTACAAGTTTCAAAATGCACATAATATCACATAAATAAAAAACAAGAGAAAAAAACAAGTAAAAAAAGTAACAAACAAGTAACAGTAGAATTATTAGCAACCTGCTTTAGAAATATATACATCATATGTATATTATCCTCCTCTCTGCCTGTTCTTTGTGAGATTGCTAATCACAGAATATTTCCTGCCTCCTTTTCACAGGCCTCGATTCATTACCACAATGATGCCAAAATGTCAAAATATGAATTGTGATATCAGTAGAGGAAAAAGCTCTGCCCTTTTGTATCATGATATTACACAAAAAGAAGCAAGGGATAACATTTACATATTGCAACATATATTTTCTCACTTGCTCCCTGCAAATGCCTGTGTCTTCTGACAGACACTTGTTCTCTGCCTGGAAGGATATGTAGCTTGCTCAGAGCTAAGCTTTGCCTAGTCCCTTGACCCCACTCATTTTTGCCAAGGTAAGATTTTGTTCTTCAGAACATCCTCAACTCACTTTCTTATTAAATCTCAATGTGGTGATCATAGCACTCTTTCCAAAACAAGCCTGTGAAATAAACTGGACTGAGGGAGAATGAGTGGCCAAAAGTAGTTACCCCATGGGTTTCCGTAGTTAAGGATAGTCTTAAACCTGGGTCTCCCTTACCAAACCAACCCTGTGAAGGAGAAAAAATGTTATAACATTCCAATGTCATTTGACTGGAAACAGTTTACTAAACTCGATAATAATTCATCTTTTCCAAAATTGGGCAGAATTTATACTTCACTAAATAGATAAATAGCACATAAACAATATGTAAAAGTAGAGGAGAACTCTTTGAAGAAAGAAGGAAAACAAGACTAAGAACTGTCTAGCATTTTTGAAAATAAAATTTGATGAAAGGTCTAGGGAATACCTGGCTTTTTCAGGAGTTGTACTACAGCTTCCACTGTTGCCTATCATTGGCCATGCTGGCCAGGGTGATGGGGCAATCTAGTTGAATAGCATCTGGGAAGCCATATATTCCTTGCTCCATTGGTGGCATACAGCCTCAACAGGGGCCTAATCATCAATTACAGCCATGAAGCAGAATTTTGATAATCTTCAACCACTCCACTAAATGAACCTTTGCAATAGCATTTGAAATTGCAGTTGTGTTCATTGTGAAAAAATGCATAGACTTCTCATTAGAACTAAGCCTAGGGTAAAAGTTAATTCCTCCCTTTGTCATCCTAAAACTAATTAGGAAACTCCATTACACTTTCAAACATTTGAATACATTGGCAAACATTTGAATGCACATTCATCATACTAAATGACAGGATTCCAGAATCCAAGATTTTGGAAGTACTGGAAATATTTTGTAACACCAATGCAGGTGATACACATGCAGTGCTGTATCAATCCAAAGAAAGCTATATATAGGTTATTTCCACTGAAGAAAATGTCCCAGGTTTCTTGTAGGCATGAGAAAGAGGTGGGGTTTTTGAAGAGCATTCAAATTTTAAAGTAAGTCATGTCATACCTATAGCTGTATCTTTGTGGAAGAAGCAAAACAAAATTATAGTCGGACAGTCACTTCCTTTCTCACACAGAAATAATACAGGATTTAACTGGGAATTTGTGAACTGTTGCAACAAATAACCACTTCTATTTTATTTTATTGATATTCCCATCAAAATATACCTAACATAGCAGTTACCAATGAAACATATCAATACAGCACCAGTTTTTCAAAAATATCATGAAATATAAACTTTACCAAAACCAAATTACATACAACATGAAGCAGTGATTTGGACAATAACAGCTTAATTTAAAAAAAATCATACACGTATTATCCCACACCCTCTTTTAGCAGCATTCTTTATTACGTATATGGTCTGCTTAGGTGCTCTTTCTATTAAAAATGGGGACGTTGCAGGAGGCACTACCAGGCAAAAAGGGCCTTGTTGTCTTCTTTGGAAAGTTCACACAAACAGTTCAAGAGCAGTAAGGTATCGCCAAGGAATTTAGCTGGGACAATGTCTATCACCATCTTCCTGAGATCATTAGGATTGTCATTTAGGGAGTTAGAGCTGAGGTCAGGCCTTTGCTTCAGGATGCCATAGGTGTTGATGAGAAATTCACTAAACACTGGGTGGACATCTGTGCGGTAGCCCATTTTCTCCAAGCGGGTAATCAGGTTATGATAACGCTGGGTTATAGCTCGATACTTTTTCTCATCTAGAGAGCCATCTAAAGATCTTGTGGAAACCTAAGAATTGTCAGATATAAACCTATGATTAATATTTTATGGAAGTGTAAATCAGCCTGAATTTTATATAACACTAATAGGAGCAGAAAAGAAAAAATAGATAATTATACAGTTTTTTAAAAAAATTGTGAAGTGGATCTTATAGAACTATTACTGTAATATTTTCTATTTAAGTTGGATAATCTCCTGATACAACCTCTGAAGCTTTGCAATTCTGTGGATGTTTGTACTGTTGGTGTAAGTTTCCTCATGCATGCCTGATCGAAACCTTCAGTTTTGATAGTCCTGGAAAAGTTCTTATAAATGCAAAAGATTGTTCTGTCTAAATCCCTGCAAAACACACACACACACACACACACAAAAACTCAGAATTCTCTACCACTACAGCACTACAATATCATTTCGGTTATTTATAGTTTGTATATGAATGAATTTGTATTCGTAAAAATACAATGGACCTTGGAAAAAAACCAAGGCTGAAAAGATTCAGATGCAGATTTGTAGCTGACCTAAAAAATTTAAACCGGCAGCAATAAATTCTGAGTCTTCTGGGTTTTTATTATGTATTCATCTGGTATATATGTAAAAAAAATGTGTAAAGAAAACTTTTCTATTTCTCTACTGAAATTTGAAAAAAAACCTCTTCATGCACTCCTTTCATATGAATGTTTGTGCTGATCAGTGATCAAAATAAAAATAAAGAACTGAATATCACACTTTTAACTATTAGTTTAGAAACATAGGCATAAAAATTGAGTTGGCAGTGGTGGTGTCAACACTGCTAACATCGGATGTTCTTGCTTTGACAACAGATGAAAATGCAGCCATTTTCTCTATGTTTTTAGAATTAGTTGATGCTGGGAGGGGGGATAGGGATGAGAGTCCAGCTAGTCATAACAATAATAACTCGGCCGTGGGAACCCAAGGACATTGGGCCCAGAGCTGATAGCGTTTTGGCGAGCTGGGGAGGAAGCCCATGCTTCAAGCTAATTGGAGAATATGATTTATGACTGTTTATTGGAGGTGGGAATTGTACTTTATTACTTTGTATCCAGGGGAGGGGAATTTAGTTTTTGGGTTCAACTATGTAGTGCCGATACTTTGTTTCCCGAATAAAAGATTCTTTAAGGAAAACAATGCCTCGAAGTTCTTTTGAAGGGTTTCATCTGTCAGAACCATGACATTAACCCCAAAACTTCAATTTTCCCCTATCCATCCTGGGGTCCCGAGCTCCAGTCGCTGTCCCTAAAGTCGAGGGATAGACTGACAAAGATTCAGGGAAGATCTCAACATGGAATAGGAAGGGGCACCTGAGACCAGCACCCGGCCATGGCTGCCGCCTCAGAGGAGGGAGCGCAGGCCAGCGCGCTGGCGGAGAAGGAAACTTTTCAGATCTCCCAGATGGGGGCAAGACCCAAGTCGCGAGGACAACTGATCTGGTCGTCGGACTGGACCCTACCCAGTGGAGACTCCAGACACCTCGAGACGGCCTTGCCACAATTAAGTGCTTCAAAGGCAGACAAGGTTGAGCTGCAAAGAGGGGTTTCTCGCAAGTCGTGTTCCATGGACCGATGGAGAGCTGCGAAATCAAATACCACTGAGGACTCTGGTGAGTGGAAGTACCTGTCCGCAGTCCGTAGTCCATCAGTGGAGAAGTTGGTGGAGAGATTCGAAGAGCTAGAGATGAGAAGTGGGGAACAACCCTCCCGTTCTTCATATGCAATCGATCATGATGATCGGCCGGGCAGTCACCAACTCATGCTGAGGGGAAGCCCAGTCCCACTTGCGCAGGGCAAGTGGCTTCCCCATTCACGAAGCCACCTACATTGGCCTCCAGCCCCACAGAAAGGGACAGCCCCAGCCACCGTTCCAGACATGGCAGCCCGGAGCGCCATTGCCCTTCCAGAAGGCCAGAGCACTGCCGGTGAGGCAAGAGCCTGAGCCACCACCGGGACAGCCAAAGCCCGGACCAATGCGCCTACTGGCCACCCAGCCCAAGGCCTCTACAGCAATGGGGGATGCCACAGCAGGGACGCCAACAGCCGCTGGCAGTGCAGCAACAGCAGTGGAGATGGCCGCAGCCCCCGAATGTGCAACAGCAGCTGGGGGCCTTGCCGCAACCAGGGATGATACAGCTACCAGGGGGTCAACAACCGTTGGGAGCGCAGCAGCAGCAGTGGGGCTGGCCGCCGCCTCTGAATGTGCAGCAGCCACAGGGGGGCCTACAACAACCATGGATGCCACAACCGCCTGTAGGTCAGCAGCAATGGGGATGGCAACAGCCCCCGAATGTGCAGCAACCACTGGGAGGCCTGCAGCAACTGGGGATGCCACTTCAGCAGCCTCTGAGACCATTGGGGGTCCTAAAGCAATTGGGGATGCCACAGCCACCGGGGGGGCAGCAGCCACCGGCAGTGCGGCAGCAGTGGGGGTGGCCATAGCCCCTGAACATATTCCAACCATTGAGGGGCCTGCAGAAACTGGGAATGCTGCAGCCACCATGGGGAGGTCAGCAACCCTTGGGGGTGCAACATCCACAGTTGGAAGGCCAGCAACCACCGGGAATGCAGGCTCACTGGGGAGTGCAGCAACCGCTGATGGTGCCACCCCTTCAAGCAACTTTTGATGGAGACCCGGAGAAACTGATCTTCTTCCTCAACCAAGTGCATTCCCATATGACCTGCTGTGCCTATTTCTACCCGAATCCAGCCGCTATGATTGACATGGTTGCAGCCAACTTGGAAGGCGAAGCATCCGAGTGGCTGAACAATTTATACAATGAGCAAGCACCTGAGTTGGGGGACCTCCACCTGTTCCTCCTAGGGCTGAGAGAAAGGTTTGAGGACCCATCCATAGCCCTCAAAGCAGAGGAGCAAATTCATAAAATAAGACAAGCTGGCAGGCCCGCTCTGGAATATGTGCGAGAGTTTCGCAAGATAGCTGGCCAAATAGAGAGGTGGCCCGAGCAATTCCTAGTTCATCACTTCAAGGAGGGACTGGATGATCACCTCTCCCAGGCTTGTGTCTATCAAGTGGTCCCTAATCAATTGCAAGAATGGTACCAGGCAGCAGTAAGGCTTGGCATCCAGCTTGCCCGCTATAAGAAGCCACCACCACAAGAAGCTGGGCCGAGGCCAGATCAACCCAGACAGCAGCCGCCCCCCCGAAAGCCTCCAACCGCCGCGGCCCCGGAAAACCCGAAGCCACCTGCAGGCCCATCGATCAAATGCTTCAGATGTGGACAACAGGGACATCGAGCAGTGAGTTGCCCAGTTCCTTACCCTCAACAGCAGAATATACCGGGACTGCCAGCGAGGAAGAAATGAGCCCAGCAGTCAGTGAAAGAGAAATCCAACTGGATCACGCAGGAACTCATTGCCCAAGTCACGTCGTCTACACAGGAGAGTGCCGAGGCCCAAATGAGACCAGCTGCCACTCTGCCCTCCTATGACAGCGACGATGAAGGAGAGAATGACCCGGTGGTGGTCAACCCGTTCCACCTTTTTCTTTGCCTGCCAAACTCATAATCCCTAAAACGGGGGCACAGGTAGATCTGAAAGTACTAGTGGACTCAGGATGCTCCCGGTGCGTTATTAGCTTGCCACTTGCCCTGAAAATGGGCATATGAGCAAGGCTGCTCTCCAAATCTGTGAGGTTTGAGCAAGCCGATGATTCCCTAATGGGAGGAACCTTAGTCACGCAATTAACTGAACCCATATGCTTAGAAATAGGTGACCACTGGGAATTCATTCGTTTCATGGTGGCTCCAAAAATGACTGAGGCCGTGATCCTAGGGCTAGCCTGGTTAGACAAATGGAAGCCATTTATCTGGTGGGAGAATGGAATGAGAACTGTGAGATTACTTATAGGACCCAAGCCCTCCCTTAACGGCTGACCGGAGGACTTAGCCCTTCTAACGAGCTAGTGAAAATAGCTGCTCTGCTTCAACCAGGCAAGCCACTCATCCCCAGCGAGTACCGGTACCTAGCGGAGGTGTTTAGTGAAAAAGAATGCGACACTCTGCCTCCCCATCAGCCTGATGATTGCTCTATCGAACTGTTACCGGGAGCCAAACTCCCACGACTGAGGATGTACGCCATGTCTCCCCTCGAAATGGAGGAAATGCAGCAGTATGTGGACAAGAACCTAGCAAGAGGATTTATTGAATGGGCTAAATCTCAGGTGGGAGCTCCGGTATTATTTAAAGAAAAAAAAGATGGGTGGCTTCGTCTCTGCGTGGACTATAAGGGATTAAACGCTGTGAGCATGGAAAACAAATACCCCCTCCCCCTCCTGAAGGACTTGCTAACCCACCTGGCAAAGGGGAGGGTCTTCACTAAGCTGGACCTAAGAGAGGCATATTACTGAGTGAGGATAAAGGAGGGAGATGAGTGGAAGACTGCTTTTAACTGTCCCATGGGGAGCTATCAATTTAAAGTCATGCCGTTTGGACTACAGGGGGCTCCAGCTGTCTTCATGCAGCTGATCAATCAGGTACTACATGATCATTTATACAAAGGGGTTTTTGTGTATCTTGATGATATCCTGATATACAGCATGAATATGGCTGACCACGTAAAACTAGTGAGAGAAGTACTAAAGAAACTGTTAAATGCCAAACTTTATGTTAAACTATCAAATATATATATAATCTAGACCCGACTAGATTATCTTGGCTACAGAATTTCCAGTGAGGGCATTGAAATAGACCCGACCAAAGTGAAAGCTGTAATTTAATGGCAGCCCCCAAAGACTCGCAAACAGCTCCAGAGCTTTCTGGGATTCGCCAACTTTTGCCGCCAGTTCATCCCCTCCTTTGCTGAAATTGCTTTACCCCTTACGGACTTACTGAAAACAGGCAAAGAGGGAGGAAAGCCCAACCGGGCTAGCCACCAGCATGGACTATGAACTGTCAAACTGCTTTTGAGAATTTAAAAAGGCTATTTGCGGTCAAACCGGTCTTAAAGCATCCTTGTCCAGGGAAGCCCTTTGTGATTCAAGCCGATGCCAGCGATGTGGCCGTCGGAGCTGGGCTATTGCAAAAGAAGCAGAATGGGATCCTACAACCCTGTGCCTACACCTCAAAAAAATTCACTGAGTGCGAGAGGAGATGGGCTGTGTGGGAGAAGAAAGCCTTTGTGATTCGTTGGGCTCTATTAAACTGGCGACACTATCTAGAGGGGAGCAAGGTGCCTTTTGAGGTATGGACTGATCACAAAAACCTAGAAGCACTGAAAACTCCCCGCAAATTGTCCCCAAAACAAGTACGATGGGCGCAATACTTCAACTGTTTTAAATTCACCCTAAAGTACATACCGGGAGGAAAAAACTTTTTAGCTGATGCTTTATCCAGACTGCCCCAATACAAGAGCCAGCATGAAGAGGTTAATGAAGCAATTATTTCCACTTCACAAACTGCTTCTCAGCTCACGCCGTGCAGAGTCCCACCTTAGAAAGCCCCAAACCCCGATGACCCTGGGGCAAAGAAAATAAAACAAGAGCTCCTCACCGACCAATGGTTCAAGGACAATCAAACTTCCCTAACATGCAGGGATGGTTTGCCTTACAAAGGGGGAAAGTTATACTTGCCCGAAACCCTCCACCTCAACGCGCTCCTGCACAGCCATGATGTAAAATAGGCTGGACACTTTGGATATTTAAAAACACTACACCTCATCCGCCGGCAATTTTGGTGGCCGGTTTGAAACAGGATGTAGAGAACTATGTCCGGAGTTATGCTGAATGTGCCAACATGAAAAGAATTCCGGGGAAACCCCCTGGTGTCAATGCTGTTAATATAGGATATTGTTGCATTGACAAGATATGCATAATGAAGTCCTACATGAACACTTGTACAAAGGGGTTCTGGTGTACCTTGACGATATTCTGATATACAGCACAAATATGACTGATCACATAAAGCTGGTGAGAGAAGTATTAAAGAAACTATTGAATGCCAAGCTTTATGCCAAATTGTCAAAATGTGAATTTCACCAGACCCGATTAGATTACCTCGGCTATAGAATCTCCAACGAAGGCATTGAGATGGATCCAGCCAAGGTGAAAACTGTAATCGAATGGCAGCCCCCCAAAACCCGCAAACAACTTCAGAGCTTTCTAGGTTTTGCCAACTTTTACCGTCAATTCATCCCCTCTTTTGCCAAAATTGCCCTACCCCTTACAGATTTACTAAAAACAGGCAAAAGAGGAGGGAAGCTGCGACCGGGCCAACCACTAGCGTGGACTATGAACTGTCAAACAGCTTTTGAGAATTTAAAAAGACTATTTGCTGCCGAACCAGTCCTAAAGCACCCCTGTCTAGGGGAGCCCTTTGTAATTCAAGCCGATGCCAGTGATGTGGCAGTTGGAGCTGTATTGCTTCAAAAGAACAAGAAGGGAGTCCTGCAACCCTGCGCCTACACCTCCAAAAAATTTACGGAAAGTGAATGGAGATGGGCAATATGGGAGAAGGAGGCCTTCGCAATTAGATGGGGGCTGTTAAACTGGCGACACTACCTGGAGGGGAGCAAGGTGCCATTCGAAGTATTGACAGATCACAAAAACCTAGAGGCACTGAAAACTCCTCGCAAATTGTCCCCAAAGCAAGTACGGTGGGCACAGTACTTTAACCGCTTCAACTTTACTCTAAAGTACATAGCAGGGGGGAAAAACTTCCTAGCTGATGCGCTATCGAGATTGCCCCAATACAAAAGCGAACGTGAAGAAGTCAACGAAGCGATTATCTCCAATCCACAACCTGTTGCACAAATCACACCTCGCAGGGTCCCAAATCTGGATGACCCTGGAGCAATGAAAATAAAACAAGAGCTCCTCATCGATCAATGGTTCAAAGATAACCAAACCTCCTTGACGTGCCGGGATGGTTTGGCTTACAAAGGGGGGAAACTGTATTTGCCCGAATCCCTCCATCTCAATGCTCTCAAACACAGCCATGATGTAAAGCAGGCTGGACACTTTGGATATCTAAAAACACTACATCTCACCCGCCGGCAATTTTGGTGGCCGGGACTGAAACGAGATGTGGAAAACTATGTGAAGAGTTGTACCGTATGTGCTACAATGAAAAGAATACCGGGGGAAACCCCTGGATTACTGCAGCCGGTGGCAGACCCTTTCCAACCCTGGGAAGAAATAGCTATGGACTTTATCGTAGACCTACCTGAGAGTAGAGGAAATACTGTCATCTGGACTGTAATAGACCTGTTTTCGAAGCAGGCTCATTTCATCGCCTGCAAAGGACTCCCATCCGTTCAACGACTGACTAAATTGTTCCTGAAACATATCTACCGACTGCACGGCGCCCCTAAGCGAATAATCTCAGACAGGGGGGTGCAGTTCACAGCAAAGTTTTGGAGGAGTTTTCTTAAATTAATTGGATCATCTCAAGGCTTGTCATCTGCTTTTCATCCGGCCACCAATGGAGCTGCAGAAGCCGCTAACAAAATGGTGGAGCAATATCTCAGATGCTACGTGTCTTATCAACAGACGAACTGGACTGACCTCCTCCCTTTCGCAGAGGTGGCGTATAATAATTCTGTGCACAGCAGCACCGGCTACACACCTTTCAGAGTAGCCACAGGCAAAGAGTTCAGTCCAATTCCTGAATATCCCCAAGTGCCAACCGCTTCCCAGACACTTGACCAATGGGTGAGGGGATGGGAGGAAGTTTGGAGAAACACAAAAACTGCTTTAAAAAAGACTTTTGAAACCTATAAAAAACAAGCTGACAAAAAGAGGGCTCCCCAAAGAACGTTCCAAGTTGGGGAAAAGGTTTATTTGTCAACCAAATATTTACGCCTCAAATTACCCAGCAAGAAGTTAGGACCAAAATTCTTAGGGCCTTTTCCTATCGTAAAGGTCATCAATCCAGTCACTGTAAAACTAAAACTCCCTAGACTTTTGGGTAAAATTCACCCTGTCTTCCACAGTAGGTTGTTAAAACCTTATCGGGGCTCCACTTTAAGACCTCCCCCGAAGAAAGCCCCTGGGCCCCTCGTAGTTGCGGGACAGACCCATTATGAAGTGAAACATATTCTTGATTCTAGAATTTTTAAAGGGAAATTGCAGTACCTAGTACAATGGAAGGGATACCCGATGTCTGAAGCCACTTGTGTGAAATCCAGTGAGGTGAAAGCTGACAGGCTCGTCAAAAGGTTTCATATGAAATACCCCAACAAACCGAAGACTAGTCATTAATATATGCTTTTGTTTACATTACAGGATCTGTCCTTTTTGTAAGGGGGGCCGGATGTCAACGCTGTTAATATAGGATATTGTTGCATTGACAAGATATGCAGAACTGTCTGGTATTTTTGGAGTTAAATCAGATGACATGCAAAGGGAGGAGAATTATGAAGAAAGCAGGAGACTGGGAAGGGAAGTGAATCTTTGGCCTCCAGCCTAATTGGAAGACGTAAATCATGACAGTAAAGTAAGGGAGGAGTTAGCAAGATAAGACAGACGCAAGCCAGAGAAATCCAGATTCTGGCATCCACTTTGTAATGTACCGAAGTATTGTAGCAAAACTCCTGGCAAGGAATGCAAAATAAAGTAACTAAAAGAGAAAATAATGTGTCCGTTTTCAAGGAATGCTTCCTCCTTCGGACCACAACATCTGGGCTATTACAACCGGTGGTGGACCCTTCCCAACCATGGGAAGAAATTGCCATGGATTTTATAGTAGTCCTACCTGAAAGTAGGGGAAATACAGTCATCTGGACTGTAATAGATCTGTTTTCAAAGCAGGCTCACTTCATTGCCTGCAAAGGGCTCCCGTCCACCCAACAACTAACCAAAATGTTCCTGAAACACATCTACAGACTGCATGGTGCAGCAAAATGAGTAATCTCAGACTGGGGGGTGCAGTTTACAGCCAAGTTTTGGAGAAGTTTTCTTAAGCTAATTGGCTCATCTCAAGGACTATCATCGGCTTTTCACCCATCTACCAATGGGGCGGCTGAATCTGCGAACTCCATGGTGGAGCAGTATCTCAGATGCTATGTGGATTATCAACAGACGAACTGGACTGAGCTCTTCCCTTTTGCAGAAGTGGCTTATAATAACTCTGTTCACAGCAGCACCGGTTTCACACCTTTCAAAGTGGCCACAGGAAAAGAGTTCAGCCCAATACCCAAATATCCTCAGGGACCCTCCGCTTCCCAAACTCTTGATCAGTGGGTGAGGGGGTATATAAAAAGCAGGCAGATAAAAAAGGGCTCCTCAAAGGACATTCCAAGTTGGGGAAAAGGTTTATTTGTCCACAAAATATTTACGGCTTAAGTTACCTAGAAAGAAGTTAGGACCAAAGTACTTAGGATCCTTCCCCATTGTAAGGATCATTAACCCGATCACGGTAAAATTAAAGCTTGCCAGACTCTTAGGGAAAGTCCAGCCTGTGTTCCATTGTAGCCTGCTGAAACCTTTCCGGGATTCCACCTTAAGACCTCCCCCTAAGAAGGTACCTGGACCTCTCGTAGTAGCAGGACAGACTCATTATGAAGTGAAGCATATTCTTGATTCTAGGTTTTTTAAAGGGAAATTGCAGTACTTAGTGCAATGGAAGGGGTATCCATTGTCTGAAGCCACCTGGGTGAAATCTAGCGATGTAAAAGCTGACAGACTCATTAATAGGTTCTATAAGAAACATCCTAACAAACCAAGAGGCAACCCTAACCAATGGTTTTGTTTGCATTACAGGATTTGTCCTTTTTGTAAGGGGGGGCGGCGGATGTCAATGCTGCTAACAGATTGTTTTGTCTAAATCCCTGCACACAACACACACACACACACACACACAAACTCAGAATTCTCTACCACTACAGCACTACAATATCATTTCGGTTATTTATAGTTTGTATATGAATGAATTTGTATTCGTAAAAATACAATGGACCTTGGAAAAAAACCAAGGCTGAGAAGATTCAGATGCAGATTTGTAGCTGATCTAAAAAATTTAAACCGAATAAGTAATAAAACTTTTTATTAAGTATTCATCTGGTATATTTGTAAAAAAAAATGTGTAAAGAAAACGTTTCTATTTCTCTACTGAAATTTGAAAAAAAACCCTCTTCATGCACTTCTTTCATATGAATGTTTGTGCTGATCAGTGATCAAAATAAAAATGAAGAACTGAATATCACACTTTTAACTATTAGTTTAGAAACATAGGCATAAAAATTGAGTTGGCAGTGGTGGTGTAAACGCAGCTAACATCGGATGTTCTTGCTTTGACAACAGATGAAAATGCAGCCATTTTCTCTATGCTTTTAGAATTAGTTGATGCTGGGAGGGGGGATAGGGATGAGAGTCCAGCTAATCATAACAATAATAACTTGGCCGTGGGAACCCAAGGTCATTGGGTCCAGGATAGCATTTTGGCGGGCTGGAGAGCTGGGGAGAAAGCCCGCGCTTCAAGCTAATTGGGGAATGTGATGTATGACTTTATTGGAGGTGGGAATTGTACGTTGTTACTTTGTATCCAGAGGAGGGGAATTTAGTTTTTGGGTTCAACTATGTAGTGCCGATACTTTGTTTCCCGAATAAAAGATTCTTTAAGGAAAACAATGCCTCGAAGTTCTTTTGAAGGGTTTCATCTGTCGGAACCATGACAGGTGGCTTCCATGGAAATAGAAAAAAGTTTTGATATGAGGCAGGTTATGTTTTTAGAATGTATTTTAATAAAAATTAGAGTCCCTCTCTTTTTTAACAGGTGTATTAAAATATGGTATCTAAATATCTCACCTAGAGTTAACAAATGCAATTATTTCTTCATTTATTAAGATATCCTCTGGATCTGATTAAGGATAGCTTTTATCTCTGCTCAAAGTTAACTTTGTTTTAAGATCATTGTCCTCTTTTATTAGAGAATCAAAGGATATTTTTCGAATGAAAGTAGTTAAAACACCAGTTATCACAATGCAAATATGCTATTTTAGGTCTTATTGGTAATTAGTGTTTTTTGCCTAAATCTACATTCATACAACAGTTTGGAAAGTTATTTGGTTTAGAAGAGAAATGAGGTTTGATTATGTTAATATGACCTATAAAATGAAAACTTGAAATTTATCAGTTTGTGAAGAACTCTGATATATCAAGAGTGGAATGTAACGGTAATTCCATCTAGGCTTCCGGTTTTGTGCAGTAGCGCAAGTAGCTGAGGGATCGCGGGTGTGATGATCCAGGGCCCCGAATGGAGGCAAAGCAGTTGGCTGGCAAAAGCAACAGTCCTGGAATCACTGCCAATGTTCACCCAAAAGCTCCCCCATATGCTGGCAAGAGTTCAACCAAGATAGCCAGGAAAGTTTACAATATTCTCAAGACAAGACAGATAACAAGAAAACATAAAAAGTCCTTTTACTCTCGGCTTGTCTGCGAACTGCAAACTGCAAACTGCCGACTGCAAGGAGAGATCAGGAATGTAAGCTGTGATCGGGAAGCAGGAAACAAACTGGTCCAGAATACAAAGCATCCAGGTTACAAGAGCACAAGTCACGACAATCTCAAGATCCCACGTTTGTTCCCAGCAAATGCCTCACCCCACAGCGTCTCCTTAAATACTAATCCCCAGGTGTGCCTTGTGGAGTGGGGTGGGACGCTCTCCTCCTGAGCAAGTGAGCCTGCCTCTGTTGTTCTCTCCTCCTCTCTGCTCTCCTTGCTCTAGGATCAGGTGGGGAGGGGCCTTGCTCCTTGCCTGAACTCTGCCTTCCCTGTTCCAAACCTGAGGGGCCCTGGCCTGCCTCAGCCTGCTCCTCCCTATAGTCCTCCAAAGCCACAGACACCCCCTCCTGGGCCTCAACAGAGAACTCCATCTCTTCCTCGGAGTCAGGCTCAGACAGAGGCATGACAGCGGGGCTCCACACCCTATGGCCAATTTCTTTCTGTTTGGGGATCCTAAATGGGCCCAAATTCACCCGGAGAGGTGACAGAGAAGGAGGGGTGCCCCGCCAATCGTAGAGAGACAGCGGTCGATCCGGTTGCCCGGAGAAAGACCTCCAGAAACCAGATGAAGAAAAGCTAGCTTCACTTCAGAATCTAGCCCAAGCTACAAGCAGCCGAAGCCAAAAACCACTAATTTAAGCTTGATCGTAAACAACGTGTTTGGAACTTGGTAAGAAATATTGATTCTCTCTCTTCTACTTGATAACTGATTTCCTGGAAAAAAAACCCAAGAAGCAAAAATCCTCCAAAAGTGAGAGGGGGACTTTTGCTCCACCCTCCCACAGATGGAAGCAGCGAATTAAACTTTTATGGGGGACAGAAATATACTGAAATGAAATGAATATAAGACTTAAATCTGAATAAGTGTGAAATTGGTGGAATTAGTTAATATTTTCTTGGCAAAAGATTATTGATGAAAATAGAAAAAAGCAATTGTCTGTTTTGAAAACTGAAAAATGAACTGGTGCTGACATCTAGTGGTGGATGAAAATATAAAATTATAGTTGCTCTAATACAGGAACTGGCAGAAAGCCCAGGAAAAGATAGCATGTTTTTGTGACCTTCAATGCTTTAAACAAACAGAGAACAGCTGTAACAAAGAAAAGAAAACATTTTGGGCTATCTACAAAGTGAGAACCATAAAACCTAGGGAAAAAAAATGACCTTCCTGGATTATAAATACCTATTGAACTGTGACTCTAAAGCTGTTTGCAGAGAAAGGAAAACTTTGATTTTTGGCTATCATGGAACATCAGAGATCTGCAGAAAGAACATATCAAGAAAAAACAAATACTTTCCAGGACGAAATGTATGCCATGTTGCAACTAATACAAATGACAATGACTGTAAGGACCTGCTTCAAAACCTCTTCCCAAGAAAGCAGGACTCTTGGAACGAAGTCATCCCAAAAGGAACTTTTATTAGGAGAAATTGACAGCAGGCATAGAAGGCAGGATCTGAGGGGTTCCCACGTGAATCAATAGGTTAAAAGAGCAAAAAGCAAACCCCACCCCAATAGTTCATCCGGCCAGTTCAAAAACGGGCCAATCCCCAGGTGTTGAATCCACTGTGGGAATGAGGCTGATAAGACGCCATTCCCAAGGCGGTGAAACCGTTTGTTAGGTCTTCGCACCTTCCTTTCTGCAGCTATGGCTAAAAAAAATAGAAAAATTTTGGGCATAAATGTATTCTAGCTTAAGAGGCACATTAGAATAGAATAGAATAGAATAGAATAGAATAGAATAGAATAGAATAGAATAGAATAGAATAGAATAGAATAGAATAGAATAGAATAGAATAGAATAGAATAGAATAGAATAGAATAGGAATAGAATCTGGAAGGGATCTTGGAGGTCTTCTTGTCCAGCCCCTGCTCAAGCAGGAAAACCTTACCATCTCAGACAGGTGAATGTCTAGTCTCTTCTTAAAAATCTCCAGTGATGAAGCACCCACGATTTCTGGGGGTAAGCTGTTCCACTGGTTGATTGTCCTCACTGTCAAGAAGTTTCTCCTTAATTCCAGGTTGCTTCTCTCTTTGATCAGTTTCCAACCATTGTTTCTCGTCCTTCCCTCTGGTGCTTTGGTGAACAACCTGGCCCCCTCTGCCTTGTGGCAGCCCCTCAGTACTGGAACACTGCTATCATGTCTCCCCTATTTCTTCTTTTCTTTAGACTAGCCAAACCCAAGTTCCGGAGCCGTTCTTCGTATGTTTTGGTCTCCAGGCCTTTGATCATCTTAGTAGCTCTTCTCTGAATTTTTTCCAAACTCTCAACATCTTTTTTGTGATATGGTGACCAAAATTTGCTGCAGTATTCCAGGTGTGGTCTTACTAGGGTTTTAGAAAGCGGTAATAATACTTCGCGTGATCTTGATTCTATGCCTCTGTTTATACAACCCAGGATTTTATTAGCTTTTTTGGTTGCTGCTGCACACTGCTGGCTCATAGTCAAGTGATCGTCCACTAGGACTCCAAAGTCCCTCTCACAGTTGCTGTTTTTAAGCCAGGTCTCGCCCAATCTGTATTTGTACCTTTGGTTTTTCCTGCCTAACTGTAAGACTTTGCTTTTCTCCACATTGAAACTCATTTTGTTGGATAGGGCCCTTTGTTCAAATTTGTCAAGATCTTTTTGGATCCTGAGTTTGTCTTCTGAGGTGTTGGCTACACCTGTCAGTTTGGTGTCATCTACAAATTTGATGAGTTCCCCTTCAATTCCCTCGTCTAAGTCATTTATGAAGATATTGAAGAGTACTGGGCCTAAGACGGAACCTTGTGGTACCCCACTGCTTACTTCTTTCCATATGGATGTAGTGCCATTGAGGACTACTCGTTGAGTACCGTTTGTCAGCCAGCTACAGATCAATCTGGTGGTGATGTTTCTCAAGTAGTATACTGTTTCCTTTTTTTTCTTCTCTTTTTTTTGTTTTTGTTTTAAGATATGAGAAATGTAAAATTGTTGGGATGGCTTGTATGAGGAAAAAGATTTAAATATTTAAGTGTAATTAACTCTGAGAAAATCTTAACAGGTAAGAATGTTTTGAACATTGTGGGGAAAACAAATTTAAATAAGAAATTTGAAAACAGGATCTATGAGAAATACTAGAAAAATGTTTATATTCAATTGTTATCTATCAAAATACTAAGAAATGTACTAATTTAGGGTTGATAAAAGAGAATATTATTGGAAGAAGAAAAAATCAAGGAAAGCTACTATGTGGATTATGGAACTATAGAAATTAATTGTTATTGATTGTTTTTAAATATAACCCAGACAACACATTGTTTACCAAATATTAAGGTGATTATGTTAAAAATTAATAAAATATATTATTAAAAAAAAGAAGTAATTCTATCTAACTATAGAAAATAGAAGATAGAACTATGTTCTCTCTACTGACAGAAGTAATTCTATTGGCAAGAAATTATCACCTGGTCTGAAAAAAATGTGTTTTGTTTTACCCTTTAAATTGAGCTCTCTTAGGGAATACTATTATTATGACCAATTTTTTCTTCTTTGACACCTTAAGAGGCTGCCTTTCTCTGCCCAATAATGCTGCCAGCTGGCACAAAAGCTGGACCTCTAAGTTTTATTAAGGTCTTCAATCTTGACAAAAACTCTAAGTGTTGGGATAGAATCACTTACTTGCTTTATTTTCTCAGGGATATTAGATACTGTGAATCCATAGAGCCGTGTGATTCCAGGGAACACATGTGCAAGGATACGCCTGTCTAACTGGAAAGCAATCTCTCCCACGATGCGCCCATTTTTCTTGTTGTTTTGAGCAATTTCTATATCTAGAGGAAAAAACAGAGATAGACTTGATCTTAGCTAGGGGAGGCCAAAAACACTTCTATGAAATAGCCTGTCTGTAATGAATTTTTCCCTTGATTAGATTTAAAAAAATACTTTAACTCATCATCACATGTTAATACTGAAGGAGGGTGAGAGTGGAAATCACTTAACCCACAAATCCTGAGCACATCAGTAGTCTTACTAGAGCCCAATGGCAACAGAATTAGTTTATCTTGATTTATATAGCAGAATAAAACTCAAATTTTTATTAAATAAAAACTGCAGTGCTAATTTCTGATCTATGATCTACTTGAAAAACTAGTTTATGTTTAATTTCACTGAAATGTACTACTTCTTATTTATTCATTTATCCTGTCTTTATTTTTTGTGAGCTCAAGGTAGCATATATGACTAATGACTAGTCCCACCATTATTTTCTTCACAACAACAACCCTGTGAGGTGAGTTGGGCTGAGAGACAGTGACTAGCACAAAGTCACCCAGCTGCCTTTCATGCCTCAGGTGGGACTAGAATTCATGATCTACAGTTTCTATACCAGCACCTTAACCACTACACCAAGGGTCCCCAACCCCTGGTCCGTGGACCAGTATCAGACCAGTATCATGCCAGCAACCGGGCCACACAAAAAAGCAAAGCCCCATCCGCGAGATGCAGGCAGCATACAAAACCACGCACCCTCCGGTCCGCGGAAAAACTTCTCTCCATGGAACCGATCCCTAGTGCCCCAAAGGTTGGGGACCTCTGCACTACACCAATCTGGCTCCCATTAATACATTAATAATACATTATTAATGGTACAAGGAAACAACTCTGAAATTATATTTAAGAAGGAGATCAGATACTTTTTTAGCATGCATTTCAACATAAGGAAGAATATACATTTATAATCAATTATGACTGATATATGAACAAATGAATAAATATATAAATGCATTTTGAATAAATATATAACACATTTATTCAATTTTTTTGCAAAATGCAAAAAAAGCCATATTTGATCAAAACACTTAATAATCCTGCCAACCAGTTTATCATAAGCTTTCATGAGATCCAGAGAAATAACAATGGTCAGATCTTGCTAGTTAGGTATAAAATATAACTGATAGTAGAAAAAAAAACTACTTCTTTTCTATAATAGCATTCCCCCAGAAGGGGAAACTCCTGATATGACCCAAATAAAACTTTGGACTATCAGGAATTTGCAAGAAATTCAGCATTTCTTAGAGCTGCAGAAAAAAAGTGGTAAGTTTGCCATCTGTTTACATTTACTTAACTATTTATTTGACTTTTAATTGTAAATCCTAGAATGGGAAGAGGGGAGAGAGAGACATTAACTAGCAGATCTGCTAGTTGGAATATTTTAGGGACCATTCGGAAATTAAAACTGTTAATCGCACATTAAAATCCTGCGTTTATTTGTAATGTTGAAGAATGATTCCCAATAAAAGATATAATGAATGTCTGCAAACATAAGCTAATTCTGTTTTTTAAACATCCCAGGATTTAAAAAATAAACAAAAAATTAAATAGAAAAAGCAAATTCAGTTCCTAAACTGAATTTAAAATTCTCTAATTATTGGAATGAAAACAGAACAGTTTTTCAAACTGCTGTATCATAACTTTAAACTGATAGTCACTGCATATCCCACCAATACAATAATTATAACATAAAAAATTCCAGCACACTCAGGACACCATCTACAGTAACAGATGACAAATATATGCAAAAATTATTACATAAGCAAAGCAGACTGAAAACTTTGAATCCTGGGGAGGAAAAGAGAAGTAAGTTTTTTAAAAATTGCTAGTCCATGTGTGATATACCATACTCTAAATAAATAAATAATAATGTCAAATACAGAATGGTCTGAGAGACTGTGTGTTAGAGTGGCTCTGCATGGTAATCCAATGCAGATATACCCATAAAAAGACCAGGGTGAAAAATATTGCACAACAGCTCTACAGAGTATTCCAGTTTTGCTACATCCACTTTTACATTTTGTTTGTGTTTTAGGGAAATGAAATGTCCTTGAGGGCTCTGTAGTAACAATGCAATATATTAAAAGTAGGAGGGATCATTTTTATATTGTATTGACAATATGAGTTAAAGTGCTAAGTAAAGCTGCATAATTTTTTATTTATTTCTGGATGCGGCATTTTATGTATAGCTAAATTATATATAATGATTTTAAAAAGCAACAAAAATAATTATATATCTGGCATGGGATGGTTGATGAATGGATGCAAGTTTTTATTGGGGCCTCAGTGTAGTTTATCATTTTAAATGGTTGTTTTCTGTATTGTGTTCTTATTTTGTTCACCATCCAGAGTTCATTTGGGTAGCTCAGTAGTTTTACTGTATAGATTCATTTAACAAATAAATATTTCTAATGAGCAATAAAAATATTACACATATTTAAATTCTCAAATTTCTTCTTCTGTTCATACAAACACACAAACATAACACACAGAGATGTGAAAACTCTAAAAATATTTTGGCGGGGGTTTCACTTCACAACATCTGCAACATGAAACAGCCACAAAGTCTCAGTATTACCATTCAGGTAGAACGTATGGAACTTCCTTAATTTGTCTGTAGCAGGTGAATCTGAGAACCAGACTCTCTTCTTCCGAGGCATCTCTTGCGATTCAAGCGGGGTTTTCTCTATGCTGGTGTCTGGAGCATTACCTACTAAGCAATAGGGCTGCCTCTCAGGACTCCGTCCTTTTGGGATGTTTACATCATTAGAAAATGCAATCTGTGCTTGGGCATCCTCTTTATGTGTCTTTGAGGAAGGTGATTCTTCTGGCCACATTGTTGAGGAATTGAGCTTCTCTTTTGGATTCAGGAGTCCTCCTGTTTTGTAATGAGCTGCAGTTAAGCAGATTTAGCACCAGGTTACGCTAAGGGTACTAAAACAGCAAGTGGATTATAGAAATTCCTTTGACTGGGCACATTCACCCCAAATAAATATTTTCCTCTCACTCTTCTCCATATGTTCTGTGAACAGCTGCTAGGCCATAAATAACTGGGGGGGGGGGGAGAGAGAGAGAGAGAGAGAGAGAGAGAGAGAGAGAGAGAGAGAAAGAAAGAAAGAAAGAAAGAAAGAAAGAAAGAAAGAAAGAGAAAGAAAGAAAGAAAGAAAGAAAGAAAGAAAGAAAGAAAAAGAAAGAAAGAAAAAGAAAGAAAGAAATGGCTCACCTTGTTAAGAGTGTTGTTAGTGCAGTGTGCAGTTTCATGTACCACAAAGCTCACATTTCTCTATTAGAGACCTCCCAGTCTAATGGAAGTGATATCATGGAGAAAAACCTCATGGAGGAAATCTATCGATGTGGTTGCTAGGAGTTGAAAGTGACTTGATGGCACATAATCAATCAATCTAATGGAGAAATCACCATGCTGTGTTTTTTTCTTCATCTTTACATGAAGTCTAAAATGAAATAGATCCCTGTGTTTTTTCATTTAGCAATAAAGAACAGGTTCTTTCATTTTCATTGGGATCCTTAAAAATATTTGGAGTGTTGATTGCTTAAATTTTGCAAAGTTATGACAAAAGATTTGAGAGGTGAGGCATTCCAATTTCTTGTGCAATCTTAACATGATTTTTAAAAAAGTTCAGAGTATGAATGAATGGATAATTTTCACAATAAAGGATGCAAATAGTGAAGTTCCTAAAACCTCAGGATATTGCTTTTAACATATTTGTTTACTAAAATTGATAGCCCATTAATAAGCAATTAAATGGCCAACATTACTTAAAAATTACAGAGAAGACCATCAAAAAGCTATTTCTAAATGGAAGGAAAGAACATTGTAGATGTAGCTTTATATAAACTGTATAAACAAGTTTAAAATAATATTTATAGAGACAAAGCTCCTAACTAAATATATACTGACTGGCAGAATGTTGATGTTTTATAGATATCTTGATCAAAACAGCAATTTGATGTGTTAATCTGCTGTAAGGGTTAGTTCCACTTCTAGGAGCTTTAGATAAGGAACTGAAAATCACAGCTAGTATGTTAAATCTCTTACACAGCTCTATGGTGCAACCATAATTGGAATATGTTAACATTTCAGGTTACTTCATCTCTAAATTGGATCGTGAAGATCTAAAAAATAGCAACTAAATTAAGGAGTTGTGTAGCTGACAGATTTGTCCACAGATAGAACTTAGTCATTCATGATAACTATTTTAACACTAAAAGTTTGTTTTCATGGACTGAAAGTGGAAAATATTCAGATGCTTCTAGAACAAACTCTATCCCATTAACTCTGCAGACATGTACCTAAAAGTATACACATAAAGTGTTGACATCAAATATAATTTCTCACCAACGCTAAATGGAAATGTTTGAACCTTATCACCACCAGGGAAAGGACCATCTGTAGCCCAAGATTTCCTTAATATTGATATGTCTGTGGGTTCTTCACGCTGTTTTCCAGGCATGGTAGAATATGGTATATTTGAGATGTGTGCAGATTTCCTATCTTCATTTCTAGATTGAACAGTAACAGGATCAGTGTGGAACAATTTAATTGGTGTCTGGGTGGGACATGACATGTTGGCCTCTTTGGAAAGGATGTGGGGAGAATAATTATAATCTTTTCTGACAGACTGAGCTGAAAAGAAAAACAAACAATAAAAATAGTTACATTTATACCATGTATGTCATGTACATATCTAGACACTGACATGATTTGGCAGAATACTTTTTGACATCATCAGACCATATGCTCTTTCTAGAAAATATTATCAGTGAACACATCTAGTGTGGTGTCTGTTGATGGACCTGTCCTTGGAAAATTGACTGAGATAATAGGTCTACCTATACCGATTGAAATGCTTCAAAATATCCACCCAGAAAATATACAGAAATCATTTAATCTTCACAGCTCAAACATGCTTTCTTGAACATCATTGTCGTATTCAATTCTTTTTGATAGTGAATGTGACTTTCGTATCCCAAATGAACAGCGTATTAAAGTAAGGACATTACTACAACCAATTATTATTATTGTCATTTTAGCTGGGATTTTTAACATTTTTGTATAGAATGGAAAGAAAATGTGTGTGTGTGTGTGTGTGTGTGTGTGTGTGTGTCAGAGAGAGAGAGACAGACACACAAAGAGAGAGACAAAGGCAGGGAGGCAGAGAGAGAGAGAGAGACAGAGACAGAAATGTTGGCCTAAGCCCTCTGAGCAAACTAACAGGAAGAGCAGATAGGAGTTTGGCAAGAGCAGTCAAGTGGGAGGCCTGGAAAGATTTAAGGAGATAATTGGTCTACTGGAATACATCAGGGAAGAGTTGAAGCTCTCCAGAACAGACAGAAATGTGGGGAAAAAATCAAAGAGCAGGAAAATATACCTTTCACAGAGGTGCTGAAGAAATAAGCTAATCTAAGTAACCTTTAAAAATTCCTCCTCATGAGTAAATGTATTCTCATCTTCAAGAAAAGAAAGGAGGAGGATCTGAGAAACTGTAGGCCTGTCAGGATGAAGTCTATACTCAGCAAGGTCTAGCAACATGGATGTTGAGCAGGTAGATAAGAAGCTACAATTAACGAAAGCCAGCATGGGTTTGTTATAGCAAATTATGCTAATACTTTTTACTAGCAGAACAATGCCATTGATACAGAGTAGTGTACTTGGTCCATAGCAAAGCCTGTGGCAAGAGTGCCTTATGATATTCCTTAATAAAATAAAATAGTAACAAGTGGGTTGGGATGGACTTCTGTCAGAAACTAAGGGCAAAAGAAAAAGTTACCAGCTTTGTAGAAGATACAAAATTGGGAGGGATGGCTAGTACTTTGGAAGAAAGAGAGAACATTCAAATAGAACTAAACTGACTTGAACAGTGTATTGGAATGAATAGTACAGATAGTCCTCGACTTATGACCACAATTGAGCCCAAAATTTATGTTGCTAAGTGAGACATTTGCTAGATGAATTTTCCCCTATTTTATGACCTTTCTTGCCACAGTTGATAAGTGAATCACTGCACTTGTTTGTTAGTAACATGGTTAAGTGAAGCAGGTTTACCCATTGACTTTGCTTGTCTGAAAGTTACAAAAGAGGATCACATGACCCTGGGACACTGCAACCATCGTAAATATTAACCATCAAACATCTACATTTTAATCATGTGACCATGGAGATGCTGCAATGGTCGTAAGTGTGATAAATGGTTATAAGCCACTTTTTCAGTGTCGCTGTAACTTTTAACAGTCACTAAATAAACTGTTGTAAATCGAGAACCACCTTATAGAGTTTAATAGAAAGAAATGCAAAACTCTGTGTCTGGGGATATAAAAGAAAGACACAAGTATGGGATTAGGTGAACTAGTTTTACAGTAGTACTGTATATGTAAAAGGAGATCCAGATATTTTTATTAACCAGTTCGATTTCTGGACTATACGAGATCTCACTTCAGGAACAGACTGTCCCACAAAGTGGTGAGTTCTCTCTCACTGGAGACCTTGAGAGAGAGATTGGATGACCTTCTGCCAGTTATGTTGTACTGTAGTATATCCTATGATGAAAAGGGGGTTGGACAAGATTACTGTAAGGTACATTTCAACTTTATGAGTATGAAAGAAAATATTATTGTTCACAGAAAATGCTTCATGTAGCATGGATAGCATTAAAGCTGTTCTACACCTTTTCAATTTTAACAAAAGTTTTATGTGAAAGCATCACTTGACCTAATGACAACTGGGGTGGTATCTATGTTCATGGACCATAAGAATGAAAAGATGTTAAATGAATGTTGATTGAATACCAAAGTGAGAGACCAGTATTAAACAGGTTTACAGAGTTATTTTGACCATTTTGATGGGGTCTGACACACAAAATATGAAGAAAGAAAAATGGTTTGAGAGGAAAAGAAAACCAAGAAAGTTGTAGTTGCATGTACAGTAGTTGATAGTTCTCAAAAAGAGAAAGATAAAAAGCCTAAAAAAGGCAATATATGAACCAATCTATAGGTATGGTGGAAGGGGGGTATGCAGTTAGAAAAGTATACAAAGATACGGGAATTATAAATGCATTTTCTCTATATAGAACTTTCTTTTCCTTATTTTGTGCCCTTAATTTCTGTGACTTTCAATGTTTTCTTTAATTTTTGTGCTTTCCATAATGGTGTTTACCCTGAAAATGAATAATATGATAAGGATGCAGGGATGCAAGTAAAAGCTCATAGAAATTAAAAACTGTGAAACGCCTGAAGATGTGTGTATGCATCTGCATGTATGCACATTCATAAATGAGCAAATCAGGATAATTTGTTCTCCTGTTTAAATCATGTGTAGACTTTCCCAGTTGGCCCAATATAGTTCCTATTATAGATATAGATTTGACCAAAGAGTCTTCTTCCAATAAATGAATTCACAAAAGTCCTACTGAATTGTATGTATTAATTTGGATACACACTGAAACATATTTACAAAATTTATATACCAATGGCTATTTACAAGCTAACTTGCCATGCTTCTTACCTGTTTTTACTAATGAACTAGTATCAGGATATGAAGGAGAAATCTGAGGTGCTATGAACTGGGACTGATTGTTGTTCTCACATTGCTGACTCAACAATGTGCGTAATTCATAGTTTTCTCTGAGAAGCCTAATTTGATTTTTGAGATGTGCATTTTCTTCCTGAATTCTTTTTATCCACTCTCTTTCCTCTGTCATCCTCCTCTTCCTCACTGTTGAGGAAGGATTAACTTATTAGGGACAGCCTTGACTAGACAGGTCACCTCAGTGCTTCAAGAGGTTCAGAGGAAATTATCAAGCTTAGAATGTTTCTACACAATTGTGATGTCATATGTTCTTAAGAGAACACCCGGATACTCTACTAGAGCATTTTCTTTCAGACTGGCCTTTCTGCTGTGAAATAAGGTATGTATATAGAATGGTTTATATATAGAATGGAACATTATGTCTAAGAGGTCCTGATCACATGGCATTGTTGAGAATATAGTCTCAAAATAACACTGAAAATGGCTTCTCCAAAAATCTGAAACTCTTTTTACTATAGACTTTCTTCACAGACAACTTTTTAGCAGTGATTTTGTTTTTCTTGTTTTTTCAGTGAAAACTAAGACTACATTCTCCTCTCTGAATAAAATGATCAATTTAACCATTCCTGCTTTATCTTCCTTGCTATGGAAATAGTGTGTATTTCTATTCACACCTAATAATCTTTGTGAACTATCACCATTTTTATTAACAAGGTACACTGTATTCTTTCAGTTTCTTTGACCTTACAGGAAGAATACTCTTTTTTCTTTTTTTCACCCTTTTTAAAATGCGAAACTTTTCTTTAAACAGATTTCTAAAATCAAAACTTTCTAATACATCTTTTTCTTTAGCTTCTTAATGTACAGGCTATGAACTTCAGTATTAAATATAGATCACTCCCTCCAAACTACCCTTATAGGATAATATTTTTTTCTTTTATAAATATTCTTTTTAAAACTCAAAAATTTTCTTTAACTTTCTCTTAACACAGATACTCTTAAATACATTTTCAATAACATTTTGCATACTTTAAGAGTTACGTAAGCATTATATATATATAAATTATATATATATATAAATTATATTTTCAAATTTTGGATTAAGACTTTCTTTCAATTACAAATATCAAACAAATAAAAATCCATCCTAGATCCAGTTAACTCATTAAGTTTAAATCACTCCTTCCAGGTTGTCTTCATAGAGTAAAATATTTTTCTTCTCTGGAAAGTGTATCAAGTAGTTATAAACCTCTCTTTTTATCAAGGATTTCTTGACCTTGACCTTAAAGAAAAAGTCCCAAACTTGTCTTTTTAGTTGCAGATTTTCTTGAAGCTCTTTTTTCAGTTGTGTTGAGATTTATGTTTAAACCATCATAATAAAAGTTGGTGTCAGGTTTATATTCCAAAATTGCAGTTAATTCCTCTGCATTTTCAGCAACTTGTAAAGTTGCCTCAGTAATTTGGTAACTTTCTACACGTTTGCATCTCTAAAGTAGTTTGAGAGGGTTTTTTTTTATCATCCTTGGAGCACACAGCTGGTCAACAAACTGATGGATTTTATTTAGAGTATCTCTAATAATTTGCTCCTCCATCTTAACTCTCTCTTTGGTCAAAGAATAGCTTTATTTTATAAGTCACTAAGGAATTGCTAGCAGTTCAGGAATCATAAAAATCAGTTTTAGCCACCCACAGCAAAGCAGACAATTTACTACAATGATAAACTAAAACCACAGCTTTCAGTCTTTATGTTTTTCCATCAGCTTTTCTTTTCTTTCTTTGCTCCACAATTCTTTATTTTGGCTTGCCTTCCTTGTTGTTTAACACTAAAGAAATCTGCAAAATGGTGCAGGTCTTCAAAAAGGCGTAGCACGCTATGACTAAAAAAAGTCTCTCCTAACTTAACTTAGTAAAGATTAATAGTCCTTAAAGGTGATTAAGAAATGAAAGGCACAACTTACTGTCCGTTTGAAAGATAAATTTCAAAACAGCGGCTTCTTCAACGACGAACAGATTGCAGCCCCTTCCCCCCAGCATTTGGCATGAAGCAGCTTCGAAGTGCAGCTCCTGAAGTTGCTTGCAGACCTCAGCTGTATTGGAGGCTCTTGAAGGGTAATTCTTAGACTCTCCCTGAGTGGGTCATAAAAACTCAAGGAATGCCAGTCCCTTCAGTTAATAGTTGAAGAGCTACAGCCCAGGAAAAAACCCTTTACGCATCTCTCCCTGAGTGTGTATATAGTTGGCCATCTTCGTGGGAAGTTGTTTATTTTCTATTTTCAAGCAGGTTCCCCCCCTCCCCAATTCTGTAATATTCAGAACCTGAATTGCCTATTGTAAGTTAAAAGACTACTTTTGTCTGTGATTTCAAATTCCATTCTATGTATGTATGTATGTATGTATGTATGTATGTTAATCTATTGGAGAACCCCATCTAACTCAGGAAAAATAAGCATTCCCTTTAAAAAATGAAGGGGAAAAAAGGGGATCCAAATGCCATGGTTCCGATAGATGAGACCAGTAGAAATAAGAACTCTGAGGCAATTGCTTTCCTCAAAGAATACTTTTAATAGCTACATAGTATCGGCATGAACAAAGGTGAAACCAAGACTGAAAGTTCCCTCCCCCCAAGGTACAATGTAACAAGTTGAACTTCCCACCCCTGTAATATGTCATAAATCATAATCCCCAATTAACTACCTTAGCGGGCTTTCTAATGGAAGAATACATCTCCCCCCTCCCATTGCTGTGGCAACCGAAAACAATGTAAAGATGGCTGCAGACAGAATCGTTTGAAAGTTGACAGTCGGATCCCCTAAGGAAGAGAGAAATCTTGTAGGTAGAAAAGGAATTAGAGTCATGTATCATCCCTAGGCTTATTCGGATGTTTATCATAAAATTTACTTATTAATCTATCAGTTTTTACATCAGCACTTTTTACCCAGGTGGCCTCTGATAGTGGGTAACCTTTCCACTGCACTAGATACTGTAACCTTCCCTTGTTCAACCTAGAATCAAGGATTCATTTTATTTCATAATGAGTCTCTCCCTCCACGACGAGGGGACCAGGTGCCTGTTTTGGAGGGAGTCGCAATGAAGACTCTCTGTATGGCTTCAATAGGCTGCAATGGAACACAGGGTAAACTTTCCCTAAAAAGGGAGGGAACTTTAGTTCCATGGTGACTGGGTTTATGATCCGCACTATGGGGAAAGATCCAAGGAATTTTGGTCCCAATTTTTTACTAGGCAGTTTGAGTCTTAAATATTTTGTAGAGAGGTAAACTTTTTCACCCACACGAAATAGCCTCTGGGGGGCCCTTCTCTTGTCTGTCTGCTCTTTGTATATTTTTGAGGCTTTTGTTAGAGCCACTTTGGTATTGTCCCAAACGGTTTTCCAAGAAGTCACCCATTGATCTAAAGTTTGAGAAACAGGAGTGTCTTGTGGAAGTTCAGGTATGGAAATAAATTCCCTACCACTAGCTATTTTAAAAGGAGTCCAGTGCTGCTATATACTGTGCTATTGTAAGCCAACTCAGCAAAGGGGAGGTCAGCCCATGTTGTTTGTTGATAGTCAACATAACATCTAATATATTGTTCCATCATAGAGTTAGCTTTTTCAACAGCTCCATTAGTAGATGGATGAAAAGCCGATGATAGTCCCTGCGTGGACCCAATAAGTTTCAGAAAGTCTTTCCAGAACTTGGCAGTGAACTGCACCCCCTATCTGAAATAATCCGCCTTGGAGCTCCATGGAGCCGATAGATATGCTTGAGAAACATTCTTGCTAGTTTCTTTGCAGAAGGAAGACCGGTGCAGGCAATGAAATGAGCTTGCTTAGAAAAAAGGTCAATCACAGTCCATATTATCGTATTTCCCCTACTTTCTGGTAATTCCACAATAAAATCCATGGCAATTTCTTCCCAGGGTTGGGAAGGGTCTGCGACTCGCTGCAATAGTCCAGGGGGCTTACCTGGACGTTTTTTCATTGTTGCACTAGTTGCACAGCTTTTCACATAATTCTCAACGTCTTTCTTGAACCCTGGCCACCAAAACTGACATCGAATTAAATGTAAAGTTTTTAGGTAGCCAGTGGCCTGCTTGTTTGCTATTGTGGCTGTGTTTGAGGCCCTGAACTCTGAGGGTTTCTGGTAGATACAATTTCAACCCTTTCCAAGCCAGCCCGTCCCAACAAGTCAGTATGGTTTTATTTGTCAGGAACTAGGTTTTTAACTCCTCCTTTAGCCTCTTTGTTAATGGGCTATCAGGTTCAGTTGATTTTGCCTGTGATGGCCCCCGTTTTACTTGAGTGATCGACTCTGGTTGCAGAATAATGGAGTTCACAATCTCCTCTCGTCAGCTTTTGTATCGAGGCAACCTGGACAGGGAGTCAGCTAGGAATTTTTTTCCTCCTGGGATGTATTTTAGTGTGAAGTTGAAACGGTTAAAATCCTGCGGCCACCAAACTTGTTTAGGAGATAACTTAGAGGGGGTTTCAATGCCTCTAGATTTTTGTAATCAGTCCATACTTCAAAAGGTAAATTGCTCCCTAAATGATGCCATGTAAGCAGAGCCCACCTTACCGCGAAAGCCTCTTTTTCCCAGACCGCCCACCTCCGTTCAGTGTCTGTTAATTTTTTGGAGGTGTAGGCGCAAGGCTGCAAATCCCCATTCTCATTCTTTTGCGAGAGAACAGCTCCTACAGCCACATCACTGGCATCAGCTTGGATGATGAATTGTTTTTCAGGATTGGGATGTTTGAGAATGGGTTCTGCTGCAAACAGTCTCTTTAAGTTCTCAAAAGCAGTCTGGCATTCAATGGACCATGGCAGTGGCTGGCAGGATCGTGGTTTTTCCTGTTTTTAACAGTTCAGTAATTGGCAGAGCAATCTCGGCAAAGGAGGGGATAAACTGCCGGTAGAAGTTTGCGAATCCCAAAAAACTCTGGAGTTTCTTACGGGTTCGTGGGGGCTGCCATTCTAGCACCACTTTCACTTTAGCTGGATCCATTTCAACACCTTCACTGGAAATCCTATACCCTAGGTCAGGGGTCTTCAAACCTGGCCCTTTTATGACTTGTAGACTTCAACTCTCAGAATTCCTCAGGGCCAAGTTTGAAGACCCCTGCCCTAGGTAATCCAGGTGTGTCTGATGGAACTCACATTTTGAGAGCTTAGCGTAAAGTTTAGTGCTTAGCAATTTTCTGAGCACTTCCCACACTAATCTGACATGCTCCGTCATCGTTTCGGTGTAGATGAGGATGTTGTCAAGGTAAACTAAGACCCCATTATATAGGTGATTATGCAATACTTGATTTAACAATTGCATGAACACAGCAGGGGCCCTCTGCAGTCTGAAAGGCATATAACATTGAACCGGAAGCTCCCCAGGGGGCTGTTAAAAGCAGTTTTCCACTCATCTCCTTCTTTGATTCTTACTCAATAGTATGCCTCTCTTAGGTCTAATTTGGTAAAAACTTTTCCTTTTGCCAAATGGGCTAACATGTCCTTCATCAAGGGGAGGGGGTACATATTCTCCACACTGACACAATTTAACCCTTTATAGTCGACGCACAGCCTCATCGACCCATCTTTTTTTTCCTTAAAGAGCACTGGGGCGGCTACCCGGGATTTTGCTGGCTGGATGAACCCTCTGGCCAAGTTCTTATCAATGTATGCTCTCAGTTCCTTCAGTTCGTGGGGGGGTCATTGAGTACATTTTTGGCTTAGATAATTTGGCTCCCGGTAAAATCTCAATAACGCAGACAGTGGTTCGGTGGGGAGGCAGGACATCACATTCCGCCTCGCTGAATGTTTCTGCTAAGTCTCTATATTCACTTGGGATGATTGGCTCTCCCGGCGGGAAACTCACAGCGGATTTCAAGGTTTCCAGGGGTTGCCCCTGGCTCTCAACTGGGCTAATGATTGGGGTAAGAGGAGTCGGTCCAGTTGCTAATCTTAAAGTCTTCACTCCGTTCTCCCACCAGATCATGGGGCGCCATTTGTCAAGCCAAGCCAACCCCAGAATTACTTGCTTCTGTCATTTTCGGGATCACCACAAAACGGATTAGCTCCCAATGCTCCCCTATAGGCGCACTACTTCGGTTAGTAAGTAGCCGGGGCTCCTCCTATGAGAGATCCATTGGCCTGCTTGAACCTCATGGGCATAGGTAGCAATTTTGCCCTAATGCACAGTTTTAGTACAGTAGGGAGGTTGATCAAGCACCGGGTAGAACACCAGTAATATTCAGGAGTAACCTGTCACTGGGGTCAATCCGGGCTTCCGTGGCATCGGTAGCGGCCAGGGCTTCGCCAGTGCACTGGGCTCAATGTAAGGTCAGGCTTCAGCAGTGGGGAGGCAGCCCGCTCCACCACTATGGGACTGGGACTTCGCCGGAGTGGCGGAGGCTCACGGGACCTCCTGTCTTCTCGCCCACCTGAGATCACCTGGCGTGTGGCCTGACCTCCTTCACCCATCTCCAGCCTGTCAAACTTCTCCCTGAGACGTTCCATCAAGTGGCTGTGGATCGCAGTCAGATACTTCCACTCCCCAGACTCATCCCAGGCAGCTGGTCGCTTTGCTTTCATCGCTACAGGTGAATGGAAGCCCTGAGATGAGATCAGTGGGAACTCGACCTATGTGGCTTTCAGCGTGCTTTTGAGCAGTAAAGTAGCGTGTGACCGCCAAGTCCTCCCGAGGACGATCGCTTCCTCCCTCTGAGTCAGCTTCTCCAACAGGACTTTGTGGGCCTTTGGTCTCGCTCCGGCTGCCAAGACCACGCTCTCCACCAAAGCAGCAACCTGCATCCCATCTGCCGCCACCACTCCGAGGCTCAAGAGTGATTCCCCTTTCTTTTCCATTTCTGCATCTTCCCTGAGTCTTTGTCATCCTCCCAAGGTGTGGGTAGGCGACCGGGGCTCAGGACCCCGTTGGTTAGTGAATTTTGGAGTCTTGGTTTAATGTCACGGTTCTGATAGATGAAACCAATGGCTACATAGTATAGGTACGAACAAAGGTGAAACCAAGACTGAAAGTTCCCTCCCCCCAAGGTACAAAGTAACAAGTTGAACTTCCTACCCCTGTAATATGACATAAATCACAATCCCCAATTAACTACCTTGGCGGGCTTTCTAACGGAAGCTCCAGCCCACCAAAACTCATATAGCTTGACCTTGGTTCCCACAGGAAAGTTATTGTTATGGCTAAACTAGAAGAATACATCTCCCCCCTCCCATTGCTGTGGCAACCGAAAACGATGTAAAGATGGCTGCAGACAGAATCGTTTGAAAGTTGACACCATATTTAAGAAAAGAAAAAAAAAATCGTTATCACCTTAGTCATCTTTTAATTCTCCTAAAACCTATACCTTTTATTACTACAT
The DNA here is from genome assembly GCA_023970755.1 of Azemiops feae. NCBI lineage: Eukaryota > Metazoa > Chordata > Lepidosauria > Squamata > Viperidae > Azemiops > Azemiops feae. The sequence goes on from JALGBA010000364.1 coordinate 542,542, forward strand.
ATAAAAACTATGGATGAACCAGATCATACTTTCCTAATGTAATATAAAATAGTCTATACCAGAATAGGAATTCTTGGTTTTTAGCCTAGGTAAGTTATACAACTATTTGCACTAAGTCAGGCTGTGGATTAGATTGAAAACCAATATTATTTGGATAATTTCTGTTTATGCAAACTAAGTGTTAATACACTATATCTTGCATGCGGTATGCAAATATGACCTTTTTGATAGTGAGTCCAGAGAACTGAGGAAAGCTTGAAAACCAAAACTAAGCACATCAAAGATTACAAATGTTTTTAAAATTATTATTTATTAAAGCAAACCTATGATGAATGAAAAGTCAGAAAACTTGGATCATACATACAAAAGACATTAAAAAGCATTTAAAAAGCAGGGATCCAGAAGAATTTAAAACTATCTAATAAGGATCTTAATAAATCCAATTCTTCAAGGGGGAGACAAATAATGGACAGGGATAAAATATAGATAAATAGATAAAGGAAAGTAGCAAAAGGAAGTAGGGATATCTTAAGAAGTATTAAAAGGAAGAAAGGAGAAAAAATCTTAGTAGAAATCCTAAAATCTAGACATCGGTAGCATTTTTATCTCCATTTGTACAATTTAATAATTGAAGAAAATGAAAATTCCTTCAAAATGCTTCATTTTAGCATAAGAAGACATTCTGAAGATCCTTGAGAAAAAGAAAAAAAACTCCTCCTCCCTGGTGTATGGAGAGATATTTCAGTGCATCTTTGCCCAAAATGGTGAATAGAACTGAAGAAGCTTCTTGGATGAGAAGTGAAACGTCTTCAAAGAAAAACAAGGAAGTCCAGTAGCTTCTTGAAAAAGCACCTTTGCGACTTCCAGCCCTATGATTCTATATTCTAATTGTGTCAACAGGGTGTGGAAAATAACAATTTTAGGAATAGCAAGTTATACCCTCTCTTTGTGAGACAAAAGTTAGCATTTTTTCTTCCCATTTCTGTTTTGTCAAGTAGGGCATAAAAATGACTGGACAGAATAAAGGTGGCTAATATTTTTCCTCCTATTTCCACTTAAGAAAGAGGAGCTTCAAGCAGTCAGAAGAGCAAAATTCCACAAGCCTTCAAGACTTCAAATTTACATTTCTTCCTCAGATATGTTTGTCTTTGCCAGATTAAGGCTCCCCCCCCCCCCAAATGCAGTTGACTTTCCCCAAAGTAGCAGAATTTAGGGACACCTTATAAGGAGCAACAACCAGCAGGCAGCAGCAGGGTTTCACTGACTTCCATCTTCACTGGTTCATTGGAAAAGAGTCCCTTGAGTGCCTCAAAAAGAACCTCAGACAGACAGGTAGCGCATTCCTTCAAGGTTGGTTACAAGCCCCACATTTACGAAGCAGCAAATGCTAAGCTATGTCCATTGGTCATTTCTGCAGCCAGTTCTCCTCCCCCCCATTTCTTATTGCCTTTGTTGAGCATTTGCCTGAAAGGGGGTTGGCAGGATATAGGGAAGAAAAGCGCCCCAGGGTCCAGATGGGGAAGACATTTCGATAGGAGCTATAGCTGATAGCACAAGTCTTGTTGAATACACCCGCAATATTTTCCTGTAAGCAAAATAAGAAATACAATGTAAAGCTTCCCTCTCAACCTTCCTGTGCATTACATAGCACAAAAGATCCTGCAGGAAAGGAAAATAAAACATGTCAGTCATCTGCCACCTAACATACATGACCACACATATATTAGAAAGCTTCTGACAAGTTGACTTGCCTTGTATATCAAAAGAATAAAAAGTCTAGAGACTTCCGGTTAGGCGTCACGGCGTGATGGGTGCAGGAAGACGGAGCTACGTCTTCCGCGTTTGATTTCGCACCGCTGGGGACCCTAAAAAGGATTGAAAATCACCCTGGAGAGGCGACAAAGAAGGAGGGGACTCTCATTGATCACGGAGGGTCAGCGGCCCCTGTTTGATCTGAGGAAGCCCTCCAAGCCGACGGGGGAAAGACTGGCTATAATTCGTGTGGCCAGTCAGAAGCTGCTGACAACCGAAGAAAATAAGTACTAACAAACAGCTTTTGAGCAACGTGGATGGAACTGGGTGAGACTTTATCCTCTCTTTATGACTTTAAGACTTTTTCCTGGAAAAAATTGCCCAAAGCAAAGAATCCTCCCCGATGAGAGAGGGAAGAGGAATTTCCGCCCCATTCCCTCAGGAAAAGAAAAGCAGCGAACTAATTGCTTGGGGGAAAACAGAGAAAATTACAAGATTAATTTGGAATCAATACAGATATATAGCTTTGAAATTTGGAGACTAAAAGTGCTTTTGAGACTTTTTTTTAGAAAAGAGACTTGAAAAGCTTTCAATATAAGTTTGGATTTAAAAAGCTGGAAGACGGCGTCAACAACATCTAGTGGCGAACCACGGCACTACAATTTATTATGCTTAAAGAAAATTTGGCTTGAAGCCCAGACTCAGATAAGACTTTTTTTGTCCTTGGAAACTTTCACTTTTTAAAAAAATATATAAATTTTATTAGTTTTAATAGGGTTAGGGATAAGATGGGGTCGGGATTAGGATTGGGGTTTGGGTTAGGGTTTTCCAAGGTAACATTTTCAATATTTAGCAAACAGCATATTATCTGGGTACTTGTATTTAACTAAGAATAATAGATGTAGTTAATTATCATAAACAGTATTAATTAATCACTCAGTAGCCTTCTTACTAATATATATTCAAAATTACATGTCACATTCCTTTCTCTCTGACTTGTTTTTCTAGCCATTGATAAAAGTTATCCCATGTTCTAAAATAGACTGAGTCTTCTTCTTTCTCTTTAATCTCTAAAGTCAATCTATCCATTTCTGCGCACTCTAGATTTTTCTTAATTAGTACTTCTTCAGTTGGTAAGTTTTCATTTTTCAATATTGGGCAAATACAATTCTTGTTGCTGTTAATACATGTAGTATTAGATATCTGCAAACTTTCACTTTTGAAGATTGCAGCTGGGAAAAGGGGAAAAAAACTCTTGGGCTGCTTATCTGTGTGGCAGAGTTTATAAACTATTTTGAAACTGGCCTGCCTGGATTACGAATACAAATACTAACTGACTTTTAGAGCTGTGTTGTGGAACTATTTCCCTGTAGAAGAAACATGCATTACTGATTGAGATGATGGAATACTTGGGATTATAAAGGTTTGATTGATCAACAACTTTTAATTGCTTTTTTGTCTCTGGACAGAAAGGATATGTTTTTCATTGGACAGAAAAACTTACATTGCTTATATTTGTTTAGGAGAGGCTTAAGGACGGACTGATAGGCTGGCTGGATAATTTGGAGTTCAAATGACAATTGACTGAAACTTTTTAAATCCCTAAATAGATTGGACTATAAAGACCACATACAAAAACAAAATGGATGTTTCATACTTAGCCTTAAATGGTAAAAAACCATCCCTAACACTTGTCTTCAAAGCTCCCAACAAGAAAATGTTGATGAATCTCAGAAAAAAATCTTTCTATGTTGAAATCAATACAAGACACAATTAGCTCATGATGAGACTAAAAATAATGCAAAGGAGATAAAAGAACAATTTTCTAATCTAAACCTACAAATTTAGTAAATGACTATAAAGAAGGAACTAGTAACCCAGAAAATAGAAGGAAAATTAGAGGAAGCAGATCCAAGGATGGAGGACCTAAAGGAAGGAATCAACAGACAGACTCAAACAAATGAAGAATTAGAAGACGTAGCGATAATATCGGAAATGGAAAAGATATCTTACTTGTCAAGATCTCAGAACACATTTGAGGATAAGGAAGAAGAGCTGATCAAATGTAAGATAAAGCTGCTAGGAGAATTGTGGAAAATTGGAGAAGGAGGGAGGCTGTTAAAGAATATAAATTGGCTGAGCGGTCTTCCAAAAATACTTTAATCAAATTGTCTTTCTTATTCCAAACAATATACACAAAAATAGAGGAAGAAGTACTTGATGATTCAAATGCATTGACTTGGAAAGTTAGTTGGCAAAGGAAGAAAGCTAGAGTAAGACTGAAGAAAATAGAGATTTTGAGCCATTAGATGGGATATTATACTATTAAATAGATGTTTGAACATGGCTAAGAGAATAGATAATTGTTAGAAATAAAAGTATTATTATAACTAGAAAGATAGGATTTGTAACCAGAATAATATATTTTGGTATAAGAAGGAAAATATGAAAATGCCAAGAGGGTCTGAATAAGGGAAGCTTTTGGTTACCCAAATATAATTTATTATGAGAAAACTATAAGTGATAGAGACACTTTGAACATTGATGGGAAATCAAAATGTAAAAAAAGCGGGAAAACCAGGATACTGATTGAATAAATGGATTTTAAGTGCAAATGCAATTGAGATATGTTTTGGTTAGAAAAGATATTTTAAACTGACACTATTGATATTATGTATAATATTAGAAAAATGTGATAAAGATGTTGACATTCAATTGTATATGTATTAACAGCAATAAGAATTGTATTTGCCTAGTGTGGAAAAATGTATACCACTGGAAGAAGAGAGGAAGTACTGGATGGTGTAGTATTGGATCTAGATTGAGAAGTTAATATGTATCACTGAATTACTAATGGACCCAGACAACATGTTGTTTGTTAAGTACTTATGATTGTAAAACTAGAAATAAAATATTTATTAAAAAAAAGAATAAAAAGTTTGCACATTTTAAGGACAATGTAGGAATTCAAAAAGGAGGGACTTGCTGCTGTTGAAATGGACTGAACCAAAAGATTTATTGTGGAGAAAAGCAAAGTTTTACATTTAGGTAGGGAAAATCAAAGGTATAAGTACAGATTAGGCGAGACCTGGCTTAAAAACAGTAACTGTGAGAGGACCTTGAAGTCCTGGTGGACAATCACTTGACTATGGGCCAGCAGCCAGCAGCCAAAAAAGCTAATATAATCCTGGGTTGTATAAACAGAGGCATAGAATCAAGATCACATGAATTATTAGTACTGTTTTATAAAACCCTAGTAAGATCACACCTGGAATACTGCAACCAATTTTGGTCACTATACTACCAAAAAGATTTGAGACTTTGGAAAAAGTTCAGAGAAGAGCAACTAAAATGAGGGCCTGGAGACTAAAACATGTGAAAAATGGCTGCAGGACTTGGGTTTGGCTAGTCTAAAGAAAAGAAGAAACAGGGGTGACATGATTGCAGTATTCCAGTATTTGAGGGGCTGCCACAAAGAAGAGGGGGTCAAATTATTCTCCAAAGCACCAGAGGGCAGGACAAAAAACAATGGTTGGAAACTGACCAAAGAGAGAAGCAACCTGGGATTAAGGAGAAACTTCCTAACAGTGAGGACAATTAACCAGTGGAACAGCTTGCCTCCAGAAATCATGGGCGCTCCATCACTGGAGATTTTTAAGAAGAGACTACAGTCACTTGTCTGAAATGATATAGGTTCTCCTGCTTGAGCAGGGGGCTGGACTAGAAGACCTCCAAGGTCCCTTCGAGCTCTATTCTATTCTATAATTCTATTTTATAAAAAGGATATCAGAATAAATCAAAACTGAACCCATGATATTATTGCAAAGTAAAAGGCAGTAGTGGCAGATGCTTTTTGTTCTCCTTTCATATTTAAGCATGTTGTCAGCAACTTCATGAGAGTTTGGGGACAGCCCACTTTAATGTATTTTAATTCATGTATTATTATTATTTGGTATATAGCAATAGCTTTTGGGAATGGTGTGGTTATCCATTGACTGAGCTGCTTTGTTAGGCAGGGATAATAGCAATAGATGGAAGCCAGATTCTCTGTCTTCCTGCTCAATAATGCCTGTCCATTAAGGTGAGGGACAAGATCCAGGTATCAAGTTACTCAGGAATGCTTTTAGTGTAGGAATATTATTGATAAAAGTCTTAGCAAACCTTGTAAGCTTTGGTTGAACTATGTTACTACTGAAATGTATGCATGATGTTACTTTTAATGATTGGTTCACAGTGATGTGTGTTTCTGTGACTGGTTCATGGCAATGTATGCTTTTCAAACTTGTGTAAAAGGGAACCCACTGCAAGCAGGGATATGCCCATTTTGGAACTTGCTTCTGGGCAACCTTTTATTGGCAGACAGAAGTCTTACTCCTTTCCCACCTGTCTACTATGGTTCATTGGGTCTGCGTTCCAGGTAAAAGGGCCTAGGCTTTCTGGAACAAGAGGACTCTGAGAACTAGACCTTTTAAGCATTAATAACTGCTGGCATGACGGTTCCTTGTGAGCAGCCTAAGAGCGAGAAAGAGCATGCCACCTAACTGGCATGGGGCTATGCAGAAGACAAATAAGAACTTATCAGTAGGTCCTACACGGCAACAGCAAAGGAACTCCTTTGATGCTGAAAAATTTGCATGCAACCCAGGAAGAAGGTTTATAAGGGCTAAATAATTGAGGCATGATACTCATAAGCAAAGACAGGTGAACTGAAGATAGAGACATTTTACCTGAGGCCAGTCCCCATTAGGCAGCTGTTTCTCAATCAACAGTTTAATTCCCTTTTCCAGAACTCGGACATCTGGGTACCTGCAAAGCAAAATGAACCAATCTGAGGCTGGACAGAAACTGGGAGCCAGTGAGTTCTAGTCCTCCCTTAATCATGAAAGCTGGCTAGATGACTCTGGGCCGGTCACTCTTTCCCAATCTAATTCACCCCGCAGAGGGCAAGCGGAGGAGGTTGGAGCATAATGTGCATTGCCTTGAGTGCACCACATAAAGGCAGGATAGAAATCATCATCATTCTCCCCTTCTCCTCCTCCTCCTGTTCCCTAGAAAACTGCTACAGGCAGGTTCAGGGAACTTAACTTGCAGTTAAATTTAGAAAAAGAAAAGGTAGCACAGGAATCATCTATGTTCAGAAAAGCTCTTTCTGTGTGTTGCAGTATCCCAACCGCAAAAATCCAGGCTAATCTCTTATGAGAATTTCCATTAGAGGCCTGTGATTTGTTACCCAGTTCACAGCAAACAACTAGAAAGGTGGCTGAGGGCACTGCTGAATAGTCTTGTGTGTCTAATAGGTTTTCAGATTCCCATTCCCCTTCAGATTCTATTCCCAGCTCAGCACACTTTATTTGGAATTATAGAAAATGGAATGTGGATGTGCGACTATGGAGAAAATGCTGTTTCAGGAGACATCCTGAGGATACTATTTTGCACAATCAGTTACAATACCTATACTGGAACCTGTTGCGTGGACCTGGATGGGAACTCTGTCCGTCCCCAGCTGCCAGATAATCAGAGTATCAAAATAATTGGTGCTACCTGACTCATGATTAGAACAGAGGCCACGGGCCACCAGAAACGGGAAGCCGGAGGCCAGGGGTCCTGCAAGCTCTTACCTAGCAGCCATGAGTCCCAAGAGAGCCCAACAGGTGTTGTGGATCTGCGATGTGGTGCTCTGGACATATCTTCGTTGTTCACAAGACTCAAAGTCCTCTCCCCAACCACCATCCTCCATCTGCTTGGAGACCAAGAACTCACAAGCCCGGGACACTGCCTGACAGGCCACTCTAGGAGAGGAAAGGCGGAAGGACAGAAATCCAGGGCCGCTCTTGCCAAAGGAGGGATTGGAAGAGCAAGGGCAAAAGATTTTACCCTACGTTGCTCCTGAGAAGTTTCTTCCACTGCCAATTTTCCCTCCCAGCCAGCAGAAACGAAAGGAGAAGGGGGGCGACTCACCCTCCACAGTAGGTCTGCTGCATACAAGCATGTGCTTCCAATCCAAACCATGTGCCATAAGTGAAGCACACACCCCAGCTTCTGAAAGGGAGAAGAAATCAGTCAGCAAATGCAGACAGTATGGGGCAGAAGGGGAGGGAGGGTTCATTCTCCGCAGCAGTCTGAAACAGAGAGAGAGAGAGAGAGAGAGAGAGACAGACAGACAGACGGGGGGGGGGGGCGGTCTTCCAAGTCCACAGTGTGTATCCTTCTGCTACAATGACAAAGGGCCACCGAGTGCAACCCAGCAAGTGAGAAAACAGGATCTGTGAAACAAACCAGGGACCTCAATATCTGCGCTGAGACATTTTCCTATCCAAAGAAATGTCTGAAGTGGACAGCCCTAAAACTGTCAAGCTGCATTCATTCAGAAGATACTTACCCTTCCCAGGACCCATCAGCTCTCTGCTTTTTCTGACAATACCTCAAGCCCTTTTGCAGTATCTCTCTAAGTAAAAAGGAAAACACAATGGGAAATCATTTCAACATATCCACTCTCCATTCTCTCCCTCCTAAGCAATCAAAATTTTCTCTCCCCTTAAGGAATAATGATGTATCCTCCCCTGCCCCGATTCTGCAGTTTGTCTTCTAGCAGACTTTCTCAGAAGGAAGGTTCAGTAAACTAAAAGTAAACTCTGAAAGAGTCTTTCCTTCCACCCTCACTCCCCTTTGTTTACCTGATTTCCAGGGTTCTGTGTTCCGGGAAGAACTTGTAGAAATGCTTCAGTGCCTGCATCACAGCTGAGGTGCATTCCACATATGTATAGTCAACCATGATATCACCTAAACACCACACAACAAGTAGGTCAGCACAGAGTGGTCTGGATGTTGGATGCAGGATATACTTTTCTTTCTTCCAGTGAAATTCTGACACATTTATATGGTGAAGCCATCAAAAGGCCAAGAAAACTTTTTATTCTACAAAGGCAACAATCCCCTTGGCCAGAATAAACAGTAGCAGAGACTGACATCAATTGTCCAGAAGGGGAGCCGAAGACCCTCTAGAGAAAATAAAGAAGCCATACAAGTCTTTATTCTTACCAAATACCTCTGAAGGATTCAACAGCTCCAGCAACCAGCCTCCACGCATGGTTTCGTAGGTTGAAAAGCCACCATCAGCATTTTGCATGTTCAGCAACTAAAGAGAGAGGACAAAGAACAATCTGACTTGGCCAAAGAGGAATCTTCAGGAAGCTAAAAAAGTTTCAGAAGTTATCTGCCTTGAAAATCTTCTCTAATGGAGCCATCATTCCATCTGGATGTATTTTCAGCCCTTATTTCCCTGTATATCACAAGGTATGAATTCAGCCTAAGCTTATTGTTTAGAATAGAATAGAGGTAGAAAGGACCTTGGAGGTCTTCTAGTTCAGCCCCCTGCTCAAGCAGGAGAACCTATCCTATACCGTCTGACAGGTGAATGTCCAGTCTCCTCTTGTAAATCTCCAGTGATGAAGCACCCACGATTTCTGGGGGTAAGCTGTTCCACTGGTTGATTGTCCTCACTGTCAGGAAGTTTCTCCTTAATTCCAGATTGCTTCTCTCTTTGATCAGTTTCCAACCAATGTTTCTCATCCTTCCCTCTGTGCTTTGGTGAACAACCTGGCCCCCTCTGCCTTGTGGCAGCCCCTCAGATACTGGAACACTGCTGTCATGTCTCCCCTATTTCTTATTTTCTTTAGACTACCCAAACCCAAGTCCCATAGCCGTTCCTCGTATATTTTGGTCTCCAGACCTTTGATCATCTTAGTAGCTCTTCTCTGAATTTTTTCCAAACTCTCAACATCTTTTTTGTGATATGGTGACCAAAATTTGCTGCAATATTCCAGGTGTGGTCTTACTAGGATTTTAGAAAGCGGTAATAATACTTCGCGTGATCTTGATTCTATGCCTCTGTTTATACAACTCAGGATTGTATTAGCTTTTTTGTTGCTGCTGCACACTGCTGGCACATAGTCAAGTGATCGTCCACTAGGACTCCAAGGTCCCTCTCATAGTTAGTTTTTAAGCCAGGTCTCGCCCAATCTGTATTTGTGCCTTTGGTTTTTCCTGCCTAACTGTAAAACTTTGCTTTTCTCCACATTGAAACTCATTTTGTTGGATAGGGTCCATTGTTCATGTTTGTCAAGATCTTTTTGGATCCTGAGTTTGTTTTCTGGGGTGTTGGCTACTCCTGTTAGTTTGTCATCTGCAAATTTGTTGAGTTCCCCTTCAATTCCCTCATCTAAGTCATTTTAGAAGATATTGAAGAGTACTGGGCGTCAATGCTGTAAACATTGGATGTTCCCACTCTGACAACTGATGAAAATTGCAGCCATTTTCTCTTTGCTTTTAACATGCTTTTTCTGGTATTTAGAAACCAGGTGTAGAGGGGGGGGGCTTGTGGGAACCCAAGGACAAGCTGATAATGTTTTGGCGGGCTGAGGAGCTGAGGAGAAAGCCCGCTAATTGGAGAATGTGATTTATGACAGCTTATTGGGGGTGGGAATTGCACTTTGTTACTTTGTATCCAGGGGAAGGGAATTTAGGTTTTGGGTTCAACTATGTAGTGCCGATACTTTGTTTCCTGAATAAAATGTTCTTTAAGGAAGAATTTTTGCCTTGAAGTTCTATCGGGCTGCCCTAATCAATTGCAGGATTTATCCTTTTTGTAAGGAGGGCCGGATGTCAACGCTGTAAACATTGGATGTTCCCGCTCTGACAACTGATGAAAATTGCAGCCATTTTCTCTTTGCCTTTTACCTGCCTTTTCTGGTATTTAGAAACCAGGTGCAGAAGGGGGGGGGGTTGGGATGAAAGCTCGAGCTCAGCTAGCCATAATAATAATGCTGCCTTGTGGGAACCAAAAGATGAGCTGATAATGCTTTGGCAGGCTGAGGAGCTGGGGAGAAAGCCCACGTTTTAGGTTAATTGGAGAATGTGATTTATGACAGCTTATTGGGGGTGGGAATTGCACTTTGTTACTTTATATCCGGGGGAAGGGAATTTAGTTTTTGGGTTCAACTATGTAGTGCAGATACTTTGTTTCCTGAATAAAATGGTCTTTAAGGAAGAATTTTTGCCTTGAAGTTCTTTTGATGGGTTTCATCTATCAGAACCATGACATTAACCCCAAAACTAACTTTCTACTTTAACCACCTTGGGGTCCTGAGCTCCAGTCACCTTCCCTAAGTCACGGGATAGGCTGCAAAGACTCGGGGAAGATCTCAGCATGGAGAAGGAGGAAGCACCTGTAACCAGCACCCCGGCCATGGCTGCTGCCTCAGCGGAGGGAGCACAAGCCAGCACACCGGTGGAGAAAGAAACGTTTGATGCCTTAAAGCAGGGGGCAAGACCAAAGACGCGAGATCTGATTTGGTCATCGGAGTGGACCCTGCCCAGTGGAGACTCCAAGCACCTCAAGGCAACCCTGCCAAAGGCAAGTTCTTCGAAAGCATCCAAAGCCGACTTGCAGGCAGGAGCCTCTCGAGGATCACACTCCCCGGACCATAGGGAAGCCAAAAGATTGGTGACCACTGAGGACTCTGGAGAATGGAAGTACCTGTCCGTAGCCAATCGGTGGAGAAGTTGGTGGAGAGATTCGAAGGGCTAGAGTTGAGGAGTGGTCAACCACAACCCTGATGTGGCCCTCAGTTAAATTGAGTTTGACACCCCTGCCTTAGAGCGACTTTTGATGGCGATCCGGAGAAGCTGATCTTCTTCCTTAATCAAGTACGTTCCCACATGAATTGCAATACCAATTTCTACCCAAATCCAGCTGCTACGGTCGACGTGGTCGCAGCCAATCTGGAAGGGGAAGCATCTGAGTGGCTAAACAATCTGTACAACGAGCAAGCGCCTGAACTGGGGAATCTCCATCTCTTCCTCCTTGGATTAAGAGCCAGGTTCGAGAACCCATCCATAGCCCTCAAAGCGGAGAAACAAATTCACAAGATAAAGCAAGACGGTAGACCTGCATTGGAATACATACGAGAGTTTCGCAAGGTAGGAGGTCGGATAGAAAGATGGCCTGAGCAGTCCCTAATGTATCACTTCAAGGAGGGGCTAGATGATCACCTTTCCCAGGCCTGTGTCTATCGGGCTGCCCTAATCAATTGCAGGATTTATCCTTTTTGTAAGGAGGGCCGGATGTCAACGCTGTAAACATTGGATGTTCCCGCTCTGACAACTGATGAAAATTGCAGCCATTTTCTCTTTGCCTTTTACCTGCTTTTTCTGGTATTTAGAAACCAGGTGCAGAAGGGGGGGGGGGTTGGGATGAAAGCTCGAGCTCAGCTAGCCATAATAATAATGCTGCCTTGTGGGAACCGAAAGATAAGCTGATAATGTTTTGGCAGGCTGAGGAGCTGGGGAGAAAGCCCACGTTTTAGGTTAATTGGAGAATGTGATTTATGACAGCTTATTGGGGGTGGGAATTGCACTTTGTTACTTTATATCCGGGGGAAGGGAATTTAGTTTTTGGGTTCAACTATGTAGTGCAGATACTTTGTTTCTTGAATAAAATGGTCTTTAAGGAAGAATTTTTGCCTTGAAGTTCTTTTGATGGGTTTCATCTATCAGAACCATGACATTGGGCCTAAGACGGAATCTTGTGGTACCCCACTGCTTACTTCTCTCCATGTGGATGTAGTGCCATTGAGGACTACTTGTTGAGTACAGTTTGTTAGCCAGCTACAGATCCATCTAGTGGTGATGTTGTCTATTCCACCTTTTCCTAGCTTACCAAGGAGTAGGTTGTGGTCTACCTTGTCAAATACCTTACTAAAATCTAAATATATTACATCCACTGTGTTTCGCTGGTCTACTAGTTTAGTCACTTTATCGAAGAATGAGATGAGATTGGTTTGGCATGATCTGTTTTTAACAAACCCATGCTGCTACTAGTTATGTTTGCTTCTAGTTGTTCACAGATCTGGTTTTTGATTATCTTTTCTAGGATCTTCCCAGGTATTGAAGTTAAACTGATTGGTCTATACTATAGTTTCCTGGGTCCGTTTTTTTCTCTTTCTTGAAGATGGGGACCACATCAGCCCTTTTCCAATCCTCAGGTACTTCCCCAGTGCTCCAGGATTTTTGAAAGATGTGGTGCAATGGTTCTGAGATAACATCTGCCAGCTCTTTCAGAACTCTGGGTTGTAGTCTGTCGGGTCCCGGTGATTTATATTCGTCAAGGTTGGATAGGTATTCCCTTACCATTTTCTTGCTTATTTTAATTTTTGGTTCTAATATGTCTTGCAATGGTGTGTTGGGCTATAGTTTCTTTTTGTATGAAAACTGACACAAAGTATGAGTTAAGCAGCTCTGCTTTCTCCCCGTTGCCTTAATTTCCTTGCCATCTTCTCTCTTTAGTGGGCCTACAGTTTCCTTGATTTTTTTCTTGTTATTAATATGTTGGAAGTAACTTTTTTTATTGTCCTTGATTTCTGTTGCAAGTCTTTGTTTGTTCTGAGCCTTTGCTTTCCTGACTTCATCTTTGCATGTTCTGGCTGTCTGCTGATAATCGGCTTTAGTTATGTGCTCCTCTTTCCATTTTTTGTATTTGTCCTTTTTGTCTTTTAGTTTGTTAGAGAGATCTTTGTGCAACCATGCTGGTTTCTTCTTGGATTTCTTGTTTTTCTTTCTCAGTGGTATTGTGCTGGTCTGGGCTTTTGTGATCGCATTTTTCAGGGTTTCCCACGCTTCCTGGGTTGTTTTCCCCTTTAGGATTTTCATCCATGGGATTTTTCCTAGGTTCTCTCTGAGTTTGTTAAAGTCAGCTCTTTTGAAGTTTAGGACACTGGTTGGATTGTTTTCTATTGCTAGTGTTTGCATTATATTAAATTCTAGTATGACGTCACTTTCACCCAAGATTCCGATAATTTCGATTCCCTCTATCACTTCTTCTCTATCTGTAAGGATTAAGTCCAGTATAGCTTTACGTTTAGTTTGTGGGCATATCTTGTATTGTTGCTTTTATTTGGCTATTATTATTTCTATTTTGCTTTGTTATTTACCACCTAGTCATAATTGATCAAGGCAGCCTAAAAATACAGTTAAAAGAGAGCATATACATAGCCCTACTTCTTGTCTGAAAATCTCTACATGTAGTCCTCGGGTTATGACCCTAATTGGAACTGGAATTTCTGTCACTAAGCAAAGCAGTCATTAAGCAAAACATTATAGGACCATGCCATTTAGCAATGGTCATTAGGCAAGAACTTCACACTTCTCTGCCCTGCATGAACTCCCCCCCCCCAAGCTATCTCCTCAGTATCTCTGCCCTTTTGGTCGCTCTGCAAAGCATGGCCAAGATGAAGATAGCTGGGGGAGATGGATTCGCAGGAAGAAATTTACTTTTCTGTGCTCACCACATTTACAGCATCAAAGAGACAACTGGGTGGGATGTGTTCCTTGATGAATGGGCACTTTTCCTGTAACAGTATCACAGACTTCAGACCTTCTGCAGTACAGTCAGCAACAATCCAGCCACAGTCGCAAGTACTGAAGGGAAATCCACCCTAGTGGTTATTAGATAGTAGTGGTTTAGTTTGGTTTGAAGCACAGAACACAAAAGAAAACAAATTTGCAAACTAAAATAGCAACATTCATCAAGAAGAAATAAATGAATTACATACCCTGGTTAACTAAAGTTTATGAAATATGGTGAAAATCAAAGACAAGCAAATACTTGTAAAAAGCTACTGATTAGTATGTAAACTATTAGGAGGAATGAATAAGTTGAATGAGGTGGGAAAGGTAACCTTGAGAAATATGTGTCATAAAACAAAAAGAGAGAAAATCAAGAATATATGCTTAAATGAGTATTAATTGAATGTAAAATAGTCAATACAAAAGATGTACATTGAGATTATAAAGAAAAAGTCAATGAGCTGAGAGAAAGAGAACAACTAAAAAGTTATTGTATGTCTGGATGGAGTTGACGAGATTGTAAAAAGGAAAAATAGTAAATTACACAAGGCATCTGTGCAGCAGTGTCAGAACATGGAATCAAGGATGACTTACAAGGATGAAAAAGTGAATGGTGGTGTTGCTGTAATCTAGGCTCAACTATTTTTCCTTTTTTTCTTATTCTTATGTTCTAATTTCTCTGGCTTACTCTTTCTTTCTCTTTCAGCACTTTGCATAGCACTGTTTACCCCCAAAAGGGTATGTACGCATATACATTACCTGCATGGCCACAAATGTTGATTTAAACACATTGCTCTAGCACTCAGACATTAGCAACAAGGTCATGAAAATACTGGAAATCTCCAACTCCTTCCTTGAGGTAAAAATTACCAGGTAAGATACTCTATCTGCCTGTTTAACATGTATAGCTGCAAGTCTAGATATTTGTTGCCCTGTATCTAGAAGATGGCAGCAATGAAACTCTGCTTCTGTAGTGATGATGCAGATTTTTGCAGCATGGATCTGATAGCTTTGCTTTAAATGCCTTGAGTGAATGAGAGTCAATAACCTATCATTACAATCAATTCCAATGCCACCATATTTTGCCCACTGGGGAAAAGAGAACAATTCTGCCACATCTAGAAAAAAGGGAAATGCTAAAATATGCCTCAGTGACTACAGCCTTTCACTGAACAATCAATGCACAATCCTACAGTGTGATTGTCCCTGATATTTTACAGTTAGATCATTCAGCATAGAAGCAGGAATGCAGAAACTCCTTCAAACAAACTACAAAATCTACTCAACAATTATAAACCTACTTTGCTCGTTTCAGCCTTTTTATTCACCTTAGCTGTTCTGTTCTAGGGTACAGAGAAGCTTTCACAGCTAATTTAAGATCTTGTTTCCACTTTCTGTCACTTGTATAATCATACCTTGTTCATCTGACGGTAGTACTTTTCATAATTAGGTGGATTATCTGGAATCTGGAGGAGATAGAAAATTATAATGAAATACATCTTGCAGGAATAAACCACAACAAAGCTACTTAGTTCTAGTTATGGGCTTGAGGAGAGAGAACCAGTTTGGTGTAGTGGTTAAGATGGTAGACTAGGAACCTGGAGATGGTGAGTTCTAGTTCCACCATAAGCATGAAAGCCAGCTGGGTGATTTTGGGCCAGTCACTCTCTCTTAGCCCAGCCCACCTTACAGGGTAGTTGTTGTGGGGAAAAACTTGAGCTATTTACAAAAATAATAAAGGCAGGATATAATAATAAAATGAGAAAGGATGGGAGGTATCATTTGCTTTCTCCATAGTACTATTTCCAGATTCAGGGTTTTCATTTTTAAGAAGAGCTATGGACTTAGAATTTTTTATCCACTTATTGAGTACTTTCTAAGGATCTGGGATAGGCAGATGTTGTGGTTGGGACTATCAGAAATGGTTAGTTTGTTCTCTGATGTGATTAGTTCTTTTTAATCAAATGTGCAACTAGACACAATGTCTGCAGTAATGTAGCTTGACACTCGCTGGGAAAGAATCCTTCAAGTATAATCAGGACTAGAATGTGACATTTTACCTGTGCGATTCTGAAGTGCTGATGTGCATGTATCAGACAGCTGTCAAATTCAGGGTTCTCCTGGGCACCAGCCTTTTAAATAAAAGAGTTTAACTTGAAGTAAAGCAAGGAGATCACTTTAGATTCCGATCAATTTCTGCAATTTTTTTCTTTAATATTTTATTACCATTAATTTATGTTCAGGATTTATGGCTAGAGTACTATGTACAGTCACTGCAAATCATAGCCAACATAATTATATTAATTATATCCAGTTTAAAAATGTAAATAAAATAAGGAAGGAAAAGAAGCCAGAATAAGGCTATCAGCACCCTGAGTGGAAGGTGATGCAGTTTCATTTGTTTCGTTTTTCTCTCACAATTGCAACGTGAAACTGAAAGAGCAGCTTTGGGGCAGGGTTCTTGTTTAAATTATGATACAGGAAAGTGCAGCTAGTTAACTTCTCCACAAAGTACATCAAGATTAACAAGAAAAACTTGTAAAAAAAAGGCCGTTACCTCCAGAAAAGCTTGAACAGCAAATGCTGTATCCCAAACCTGTGATCCATTGGTACCCTAAAAGAGAAGATAGTTTGAAATGATACTTTTTGGTTGCATTCTGAAATATTCAGCATGCATACTGTTTCAGCAAGCAGACTACATGCAATCAATTCCAATTCCAATTCCTTCCCAGAGTACAGTATGCTAAGGGATATTCTTCCAGGAACCCTTCCTCTAGCACAAACAGCCTTCTACCTGGAACCTTAATGTACTGTTCAAGACAATCTCTCTCTCCTGCAGTATAACCTTTGATAATCCTTTGCTACTTAGGAATTGCTTTCTAAATGTATTCCTTTCCACACATGGAGCAAGAAAAAAATGTTTGTCATTCCTGCTCTCATAACTTACTTTATCTTTTCTTATTTTTTCACATTTAATGGCTGGGGTGGAGAGAGGTGTGAGGCTGAGGTGTGGTAGGAATTTGTCAGAAGAAGATCAATCAGAAGAAGAGAAACAGTTCTCCAAATCCCTGATCCCAACTTTCTCTTTGGAAACGATTTTTAGATAGTCACTCATGCCCAGTCATATCCTGGCTTGACTACTCAATGCACTCTAAATGGGGCTCTATTTGAAGACCACCTGGAAGCTTCAATAAGTCCAGAATGTAGCAACATACAGGCAGCGATGGGCATGCCTCAGTATGCCCATCTAAAACTTCTGTTTCACGAACTGCACTTGTTTGTTTCCAGGTGTGATTGAAGCTGCTGTTATATATAAAACACTACATGGCATAGGGCTTGCTTGCTTCAGGGACTGCCTGTCTCTCGTAGCATCTGCCTGGCAGATTTCTTCCTGCAGGATTTGCACATTTTGGGTTCCTTGGATTAAACAATGACATCTATTGGAACTCTAGAAATAGATCTTCCCAGTGGCAGAACCTGCCCTCTGGGAACAGGTTCCCCCAAGATCCAAATGGCCCCCACTCTACTATTATTTGAAAGAGCTAGGAAGACATGGCTTTTCACTCAGGTCTTTGACATGGGAGACCCTTCATTTCATCATGCTTGCCATCTTTTAGCTTTTTATTTATTATTTATTTTATTGTAATTTTTCATTGTTATGAGCCCCCCAAAGTTGATAGGAGTCAGATGACATATAAGTTTAATAAATTACTATTGTTACTGCTGATTTTAAACAGAGCTCTTGGCAGACACTGCAGCAGTCATTACCCTGTGAGATGGGTTCAGACCTCAGCAAAATAAAAATATGCCAGGAATTATTACCTGCATCTTCATGCCATCCAGACCTAGCCTGCAAGAAAAGAAAAAGCATGCATGAGAGGCATGGCAAAGCACAAATAGGTAAGAGGTCTGTAAGTTTCCCTATCATAAACAGTGAGTCCACTGCCATGGGTAGCATGAACATTGGGCTTCTAGCCATTCCTGGAAAGGCCTTGTGAATAAGAGACAATGGCTGAACTAGGACTGGATGTGAGGAAGGAAGCAGACTTGGGCTAGATCACTCACCTTTACCTACTTACTGACCTATTGCTCAAACTCTGCAGTGATTTCCTACAGGGGTGGGCCACAACACAAATATAAGGACCTTGTGAGATTTTCTACCTGTACTTCAAGAGATATCTCTCTCCTACGATACAGATAGCCCTTGACTTACAACCACAATTGGAACCAGAATTTCTGTTGCCAAGCAAGGTGGTTGTTAGGTGAGACATGCCAGATTTTACGACCTTTTTTGCCATGGATGTTAAGCAAATCACTGCAGTTGTTAAGTGAATCATGAGATCCTTAAGTGAATCCAGCTTCCTCCATTGACTTTGCTTGTTGGAAACTGGCTGGGAAGGTCACAAATGGCAATCATGGGACCCTGGGATGATGTAACCAACATAAATGCATGCCAGCTGCCAAGGGTCCAAATTTTAATCATGTGACTATGGATATGTTATGATGGTTGTAAATGTGAGGACTAGTTGTAGGTCACTTTTTTCAGTGCCGTTGTAACTTTGAACGGTCACTAAACAAATGGTTGTAAGTCGAGGACTACCTGTATAACCTTAGATAATCCATCTCTATTCAGGAATTACTTTCTAAATGTACTTTGGAGTAAAGTATCGTATCTCCTAAAGGATAGTAGGCAATGGAAATATTTAAAAGAGTCATGTTGCACTTTCAAACTACATAACAGCTTTCATAACATGGTATCTTTTAGCTGTGTTGCACTAGACTAGAATTCACACTTTGCAAAGTAAACTCCCAAGATACCTAACCAGAATGGCTAATTCTATAGTCCAACACATCAGGAAGATTCCAGATTGACAAAGTTTGCTGGAGAAGTTTGGATTTCAACAAAGCCTTACCAGAGATAGTCAGAGATTCTGGAAACGTGTCCCTGGAATGCAGGAGACTTCTCTCCTTCCACATGCCAGCACACTAGCATGTTAATTGTTTTAGATATCTACAAAGGCAAAGAAAGAACTATTATTTTCCTCCTAAAGTCTAAAGTCATCTGAGAGTAATAGCTGTGCTTCTTCACAAATGTAGCTCTTCATTGTTTCAAAAACTTATAAGAAAACCAGTATCTTCTGTTTAAGTGTAGACATAGATGAGAAATATTTCAAAGTACAATCTTTTTCATAAAATCAAAAGGATGTGTTCAACATAGCACTGAGTTTAACTCTGAAGGACAAAAATATTAGAGAAAAGTATCTTGAAACATGGGATCTCAACAAATGCATTCTAGTTTTTTATTTACAAAAAAACATTTCATTTGTTTTATTTAGAAGTGGATGAAATTTCTAAACATGGAATATTCCCATTCGATGAAAAATGCATGATGATGGTGCTTGCTGAGTAATGAAACTTGGTTGCAAACAAAAAATATCAAGCTCAGAGAGCACCAAAGATTCCACAAACTATGCTGTCTCTGATTTTCTGCAGAGCAATTCATGATACAATACAGAGCTATTGAGTTAAATGATGCTTAAAAACAACTTACAGGGCCAATGCTGATGAACTTGGTAAATTGGTCATCAGCCTTGATGTGATCATATAATTCCTCCACAGCTCGCTGTCTCAATGTTTTGCTGTGGAATTGCTCATAGATATTGGCTATTGCTGGAATAGAAGCAGAAAGAGACCTATGGAAGACTCAGTTTACCTCCTGAAAAATCGGAAGCAAATACAACAAAAACTGTTATTCAATCTATTTGCAAATCCAACATACACTTCCATCGTAATTCAAATTGCAACTGGGAAACATACAAATTTCTAATTCCCATTTAACATATTGCTCCAGGCAAACAATGCCTAGTTTTTACACCTTTCTTAATCTTCATTCCCCACCACCCCCAGCAAAGGCTTTGGCTTATAGCTTTGCCATTCCCTGTTAAATTTACAGGTAGTCTTCTGGTAATGATGGCAATTGGGACTGAAATTTATATCGCTACACAATGTGATCATAAAGCCTAAGTCACATGACTGCATCACTTAGCAACAGCAAGTCCCTGTTGTGGTTATTAAACAAGGATCATGGATTTTTAAGCGAGCACTTCCTTGCAACTTCCTGCCAACTTCCAATAATCAAGATCAGTGGGGAAGCCAGCAGAAAGCTGCAAGTCCCAGGTGCTCACAAGGCAGACAGCAGGTAGATAAGTGGCTGCTGCCAGGTGGGGGACAGAGAGAGCGAGGGAGTATGCAGGTGAGCGAGGGAATGCACAGGTGGTCAGGAAGGCATGGTGCAAGTGCAGTGGGGCTTGGGGTAGCTGCTGCCGGATGGGGGAGGTTGTGCGAGGGTATGCGAGTGACTAGGGAGGTGCTGTCAGGTAGGAGAATAATGTATCTGTTACTATCACTGTTATTTTGGGGAACCATTCGATACAATGAAATATTAGGAAAAACAACTGTTAGGCTTATCTTTCTTATATTCTGATGGACCCTTTTGGAATTACAGAGATGTTTCCTTGACAGCATTTTTATTCTGCAGTGAAATGGAATCCGACAAGAACAAAGGAGGAGGCCCCTTCAGCAAGAGGCAGGTTCACATACCGTAGATCACTTTCAGTAGCCAGCTATGTGGTGTGTATAAATCCCCAGAAGCAATATTATTTTTTTGTGCTGGCCAGTCAATACTGTCATAATCTTGTACATAGAGTTCCTACAAAAAAAAGCCCGGAAGAATAAAGAATTAGCTTTTCAAAATCCACAAGAAATCTCAGTGGGTTTTGAACAGGCAAAATTGTTCCTTAAGGAACATGTCAAGAAGCACTGACCTCCAGAATGCCTTCAGGCAGATTACACCTTAGTTTATCCTCATGAGACCAGAAAAAAACAATTGTGCCTGCCTGTTATTTATTTAACATTGTATCCCAAGAGAGATTGGACAATCATTTGTCTGAAATGTTATAAGGTTTCCTGCTTGAGCAGGGGGTTGGACTAGAAGGCCTCTAAGGTCCCTTCCAACTCTGTTATTCTGTTATTGGCTAACAATAACAATAATAGAGTTGGAAGGGACCTTAGAGGTCTTCTAATCCAGATCTTTTCAACCTTTTCACCGATTGTACCACTTTTAGGATATGGCAGTATTCGAGTACCACCTAGCAAGGTGTCAAAAACTTGATGACCAAAAAAAAACAACCCCTGTTCAAAGTTGCAATTGCACTGAAATGACTTATGACAATTTTCACACTTATGACCATTGCAGCATGCCCAGGGTCATGTGATTTATATTTGGATGCTTGGCAACTGATTCATATTTATGATGGTCACAGTGTCCCAGGGTCATGTGATCCCCTTTTGCAACCTTTTGACAAGTAAAGTCAATGGCAGAGCTGCTGGTGGCCAAGGGCTAAGGCAGGACTTCCCTCCCTCCCTCCCTCTTTCTCATGCCCACCTCCTTCTGAAGGAAGAATTTGAAAAAAAACCCCATATTTTTTCTCTTCCATATATTCATTAAACAAGGAAAAGCCTCCAGAAACAGAAAAGACAAACTACTGAGTGAACTAGCTTAAAAAGGCACATTTCCCTTTAAGAATTAGCTACTGGCTAGAAAGGAAAGTAAGGAAGAAAAAAAAATGTAGTAAGTATTGGCTGCCGGCTAAGGCAGCCTCCCCAAATGGCTCCATTCATAAGTAAAAGAATCTACAGGTAAAATCCATTCAGGAGAAAAATACTTCAAAATCCCTTGCAGCAAAACTTACAGCTAACAATAGGAGAGCAATAGAAGCTAACACGAGACATCAGCCATCAGCCAGAAATTGCCAAACACTCCTTAAGAACACAAAGCCCACATTGCACAAATCCCAGAACTTCAAAGTCACAAAAGCACATAAGAATCCTTCCACTCTCCATCTCCTCCCTCTTTCTCATGGGGGAGGGTGAGCCAGAACTGAACCTGGGCCCTTTGTCTCTCCCCAGCCACTGCAGCTCCAGAGGACTCTCTCACTGTAAGTCCTTGCCTGCGCTGGCTCTTTCCCTCCCCCTTGGCTAGGCAGGGCAGCGTACCACCTGCCACTTGTTAATGTACCACAAGTGGTACGCGTACCACAGGTTGAAAAGCCCTGTTCTAATCCAACCCCCTGCTCAGGCAGGAAACCCTATATCATTTCAGACAAATTGTTGTCCAGTCTCTTCTTAAAAACGTCCAGTATTGGAGCATTCACAACTTCTGGAGGCAGGTTGTTCCACTGATTAATTGTTCTAACTGTCAGGAAATTTCTCCTTAGTACTGGGGTGCTTCTCTCCTGGGTTAGTTTTTAACCATTGCTTCTTGTCCTGCCTTCAGCTGCTTTGGAGAGTAGCTTGACTCCCTCTTCTTTGTGACTGCCCCTGAGATATTGGAACACTGCTATCATGTCACCTCTCGTCCTCTTCATTAAACTAGACATACCCAGTTCCAGCAACCGCTCTTTGTATGTTTTAGCCTCCAGTCCCCTAATCATCTTTGTTGCTCTTCTCTGCACTCTGCCCCACTCACTCCAGCAGAAGAGCCTTTTTTTGATCCCGCCTGCCAAATAATTTCTTTGGCAGGGTCTAAGAGAAGAGCCTTTTCTGCTGTGGTCCCAACCTCTGGAATATTCTTCCATTGAAGGTAAGTGTCATGATTCTGATTAATGAAACACTTCAAAGAACTTCCAGGCATTGTTTATCCTAAAAAGTCTTTATTCATGTAACAAAGCGTCGGCACGGCATGGATGGATGCCAAGATCTGAATTTCCCTCCCTTCCACATAACATTCCAGCCTATTCCCCTCCTCTATTTTGCAGTCATAAATCACGTTCTCCAATCAGCCTAGGGGGCAAAGGTTCACTTCCGTTCTGTAGCCCCTGTAATTACTTTCCACATACATTCTTTCTCCTCCCCTCCCAGCATCATCTAAGTTAACTCTAAAAATACCAGACAGTTCTGCATATTTTGTCAAAGCAAGAATATCCAATATTAGCAGCGTCGACAGTAAGGTTGACCTCACATTCCTGACCTTCCAGAAGAGCCTTAAAACCTGGTTCTGCCAGCTGGCCTAGGGCTCCAATAGGAGTGCTTAATGCTGGGGATGGCTGACAGTGCAGAAAAAATATCCCCACCATGTCATATGTCCTCTTGTTTTTTTAGTCTGTATTTAATCTTTCTTAATTTTTAAATTGTTTTGTATTACCTTTTTATTATGCTGTAAGTCACCCAGAGTCACTGTTACAGTGAGATGAGTGTCATATACATTTAATAAATAAATTAGATTAGCCCACTGTAATGCCCTTCCACCTGCTCTTTTCGACAGCCAATTTTGCAGCACCGTTAAAGAACAGGTAAAGGAGAAAAAGGAAACTGTGGGCCAGATCCTGCTGTGCTACCTCTTGGTAGAGATATCTGGACTACAACTTACAACCATTAGTTTAGTGACCATTCAAAGTTACAATGGCACTGGAAAAAAGTGACTTATAACTGTTTTTCACACTTACAACTATAGCAGCATCCCCATGGTCACGTGATCAAAATTCAGCTGCTTGGCAACTGGCATATATTTATGATAGTTGCACTGTTCCGAGGTCATGTGATCACCATTTGTATCTTTCCCAGCTGGCTTCCAAGAAATAAAGTCAATGGGGGAAGTGAGGTTCGTTTAACAACTGCAAGACTCACTTAACCATTAACTGTGCTAAAAAGGTCATTAAATGGGGCACAACTTACTTAACAACTGTCTTGCTTAGCAATGGAAATTTTAGGTTCAATTGAGGTGGTAAATCAAGAAGTACCTATATGTGTATTTTCTTAATTACAACACATTTAGGCAGAACTAAGGATGATTTTCTCAACCAACACTTATCAGCTGATCAGGTGGAAATCTCAGGTAATATAGCGAGGTTCTGTATACTGCCTATGATGAAATGTAAACAAATGCTTCATGTCTGAGTATTCACATAAGATTATATGTATCTTGATATAGTATTTCAATTCATCATGCTTCTGTTTGGTACATTTATTTTATTATGACTTTATTTTTAACTTGATCTCTAGTCTATGACTGTAATAAACTAAAATAGAATAAACAAACAAGCATTATAAAATCAAAGCTGGAAGCAACTTAGTGCAGCACTGGGTTAGTAGTATTCTGTCTATTATTTTGATAAATCATTTTATCCAGGTAGAGACAAAATCATGTTATTTGCACTCTAGCTCCCAATTTATCACACATTCAGAAAATTCCAACTTTAAGGATTATGCAAAAATTAAAAAATAAGCATTACTTGTCAATACAGCAGCATAAAACATCAGATGTAAAGTACCACATTATAAATAAAGAAAAGTGACAATGCAGGAACTTTTAGAATCACAAAACTTTCTGTGTGTACAATTATGTAGCTTTAAACATGGTATTGTTCATAATTCAGAGGGAGAACCTGTTGAATTTGATCTTTGCTTTATTTCTTTTCAACCTATGAGGGCAATTCGGAAATAAATCTCCGTTTGGTTATCAATGACAGACACTCGCAGATACAGAACTTTTATTATACACATTAGAAAACATTACATTACTTTTCGACATAATCGCCATTCAAATTGAGGCACTTGTCATATCGTCTTACAAGTAGTAGTCGCTCGGCGCCAAATCTGGGCTATGGGAGGGTGATCAAAAACATCCCAACGGAACTGCTTCAAAAGTTCTTGGGTGCATCTAGTGGTGTGTGGGCGAGCATTATCGTGAACCAACACCACACCGGAAGGCAGCATGCCCCGATGCTTGTTATGGATGGCTCGTCTGAGTTTTCGTAATGTTTCACAGTAGACTTCTGAATTGATGGTCGAACCACGCTCCATGAACTTCACTAACTGTACTCCTTTGGCATCTTCACATTTGGCGGGATTTTCTATGGCACCACTGTGGTGTGGTGTTAGTTCATGATAATGCTAACCCACACACAGCCAGACGCACCCAAGAACTTTTGAAGTAGTTCAGTTGGTATGTTTTTGATCACACACCCCCCCCCCATAGCCCAGATTTGGTCAATTAGTTTTCTAATGTGTATAAGTTCTGTATCTGCGAGTGTCTGTCATTGATAATCAAACAGAGGTTTATTTCCGAATTGCCCTTGTACATAAAGTAGCATGATTGAAATATGATTATAGGAAATGACTTTTGACATCGCTTTTCAACATTGTAAGGTAGACGTGTTCATTTTAATGGGAGTTTAAAATAAACACACTTTGATGCAACAAATTGTGTGCCTGGTGGACGTTATATTTTATAAATGGAGAATCACAAGCTGTAAATAATAAGGCTGTGTATTCTTTGAAAACTGTTTGGAAAAGATGCTTTGGAATATGAAAGAGCACAAGCACAGCATCTCTTTAAAACAGCACTAAATACATGGGTGCTTTAATGAGCTGAATGTGTGGAAGCCTGAAAAAATGCAGCTGCTTTAAAAAGATGCCATAATCCGGACTTCCGGTTCCGGTCGCAGCGCCCGCGGACGTGCAGAGAACTCGTTCTCTTGGCCGTCCGGTTTCCCCCCGCCGGTAGACCCTGGATAGGGTCGAAAGTCGCCCTGTAGGGGCGACCACCGTAGAGGAGGGCACTCGTTGATCGCGGAGGGAGCGGCGGCTCCCTCTGCGGTCCTAGAAAACCACCTTTGGGCCGACGGGGAAAAGATCGGCCAGTAACATGGCCGATCACTCAGCTGCTCCAGCCGAAAGTCACAGCAACATCTAAGCGAAAAGAACCACCGTGGAAGATCCGGGTGAGACCTTTCCTTCCCTCTTGTTAATTTACCTTTTTCCCTGCTAACAGCTTTAAGAACTATTTCCCTATTTTGAGAAAGCAGCGTTTGATTACTGGGGAAAACGGGCTTTGGAAAAACAATTATTGTTTTTTTTTTACTATTTTATTTTGTCTACATAAGCAGTTGGAACTCGAGCATCCGGATTATTGTGACTTTCTCTTTTGGCTTGTTTATCTTCAGTTTAGGTGAAAATCCTTAGGGAGGGGGTGGAATGTTCTTTGTTTCCCCCCCCCCCTCCTGAACAGTACTGCCTAAAAAACTTTTTGCTCTCTGGGCGGACTTATGTAGATTATTTTGGATACAATGCATCCTGGGACGTGGCATGAAGCCCAGAAACAGACTGATACAATGTAACTTGCTCTTTGAACTCCGACTTCCTGATTTTGGCCTGATGCCCAGACTGGATTACAATATAACAACTGACTGCCAGTTTTTATCTCTGTGCTGGTCTTGACTATTGGTTGTTTTTTTTCCTCTATCTTTCTTTGGAAATATATTTCTGTCTGCATTTTATATTTTATAACGCTGCAATCTATTTTTTAAGCTGAACTTCTCTAAAAAAAAAAAAAAGAAGAAGATGGAATCCTATTCACAGATTAATTATGGACTTATATTAGAAAAAATCTTGGAAGCAAGACTGGAACTTAAAGAACATATTAGATCGCTTAGATTCAAGGAGGACTCAGAATTAAAAATTGAAGCTCAACCTTTGATTGACTATGATAGACAATCAGATCTACAACTTAATGAGATGGATGGAATACATTTACAATCTATTGAATCTACTGAATTTATTGAAGAGGAAGAGGACACATCCTACATGATGGATTTCTTCGATGATCAAAGGCAGAACTCAACTAAAACATTTACAACTTTAAAAGCAACAGGATTGGACTTCCAAATACGAGGCACAAAAAACGTTGACAACATGACAGTACAGACAACACTGGATAAAAGAGAAAAAGAATATGATTGGACTCAATGGTGGGAAAAGGCCTTTAGCCAGTTACTAAGATGGGAGGACTTAGAAGCCCTGTTGTGGAAACCTACCTGGCACAAAAAGAAAGCTAGAATTAGATTTAAAAATAAGAGTTAAAATTTTAGTTGATGGGTAAAAAGGGCTTCTGGACATTGATTGAACTAATATTTTTGAGATCTTTAAGGTCACTTTGGTATGAGTCAACACTAGATTTAAATTATGGATTTGAGTATGATTTGGAATGGCAATAAGAATAATTGGAAAATTTATAATTAAAGGAGTTAGATTGAGATTGAGACTGGTGAAATATTATTGATATTTTTATTTATAAGAATTGAATGGTAATTAGTGAGATATTAAATGGATTAAACTGAAACAATTGAGGAATCTTTTAGGGACGTGGACTGATCTATGAAAATATTGGATAGAATATATGAAATAGAATATAGTTGAGAAATATTAAGATATAATAGTTATATTACTTGTTTATGATAGAAATAATTATTGTCCTATTATTATTATTATAATGTTATTATATTACTATGTCTAATGAAATAGTTTTAAAATATATAAATTCATGTTTATTTACATAATATGTATGTGAAATATAATAAGAGATATAATTTGATTGAGAAATATAAATTGAAATTGGAATAATAGAGGTGAGAAACAATTTATATTTTAGGAATGCTCGAATTGTATACCATAAGAGGGAACTTTTAAAGTAGTAGTTTAAATTGTATATGTATGACTGTATTTTTTGTTGTGTTCCCTGGAGTGCCCTATCTCCACGATGTGTTACAAGCACTTGGCTGTAAAACAAACAAAAACTAATAAAACTTGTTATGATAAAAAAAGATGCCATAATCCCATGCATTTTATAATACCTCTTGAAATAATTTTTGAAGCATGTACACCCCTTCTAAATTGGTCTAATACAATCTGAAATATATATTTTAGAGCAAAAAGAAGAAAAAAGTCAAAAGGACATTTTCCTATCAAATTTCAATTTTGGAGTGCTTTGGGGACTGTAAACTGGGAAACTGGAAATTGGCCCAACTCTGCACCTTAAGCAAGATCAGAGATTCCATTAATTGAAAGTCATTGGATTAATATGAAAGCTATGCTTTGGCAACTACCTGTCGAAGGCTCAAGATAAGTTCATCTTCTTCTGCAGTGAGGCGGACAGCATAGCAGTAGGCCATTGGCAGGTAAACCTGGCGGCAATGACACCAAAGTGTGGAAGGGTTAGCTGGCATCCATGAAGGAAACAACCTATGGTAAAGTAGAAAGAAGGAAAAAGCTCGTAATAGTGGATTGATGCTTGCAAAGACAATGTAACAACTTGACTGAAGGAAATCTGCAAAAAGACCATAACAAAACATGGAGTGACTGCCTATACAGACTTCATCCAACAGGCTTTGAAAAATTGGCCACTGGCATGCCCATCTCTAGCATCTATCAGACCTCAAAGAGTCTCCATGAAGTTGTTCAATGTATAAATTTCACATTTGGGGACAGAATCAAAAATTCTGGAATAAGATTGTACTCTTTTGGTCTTAGATGAAAACTGTGATATAGTGAACTCCACAATACCGATTTACTCTTACTACTGTAACAGGTAGACAAGTTTAGAGAGCCATTTGGTCTAGTGGTTAAAGCATCAGTCTAAAAACCAGGAGATTGTGAATTCTAGTCTCACTTTAGGCATGCCTAGTGTCATTCTATGTCTCTATGATTCTAAGGTAGGGACAATAGACATTCCACATAATGTTTGCTTGCAGATAGATTAGATAGATAGATAGATAGATAGATAGATAGATAGATAGATAGATAGATAGATAGATAGATAGATAGATAGATAGATAGATAGATAGATAGATAGATAGATAGATAGATATAGATAGATAGATAGATAGATAGATAGATAGATAGATAGATAGATAGATAGATAGATAGATAGATAGATAGATAGATAGATTATGTTATGTTATGTTATGTTATGTTGTTATGTAATGTTATGTTAATGTTATGCCTATTGTCCCTACCTTAGAATCATAAAGTCATATATATATACTCTTTCTTGGGAGTGGAGAGCTATCAGATGCTTATCTTAAGCTTTGGGTGATTTTTTAAAAATAAATATAGGAAATTCCTCCTCAGCTTGTAGAAAAAAAAAAGAGAAGAGAAAGTCAAGCAGGCATTTAGAGGATATTCAAGAGCCCGTATCGGGGGGAAATCCAAAAATGCCACAATGAAATACTACTCTCATAGTAAATATTGAAATAGATTCCACTAATAATGTGACTTCCTAATTCTCACAATGAAAATGTAACAACTAAGAATTCATTGTGAAGCTTTCCCTATAACTCTTATCTCATAAATAATTTTTCAGCAGTTTAAACCTACAAGTGGTTTGTTTTATAAGGAGATAGGGGCCATAATCAGGGTTGAAAGGTAGTAAACTGATCTGAATGAATAGGAAATTAACTGACTGGCATACAGCACGTGCAAATTCTAAGAAACATCTGTCTTTTGGGAGGGGAGATGATAAACATTTTTTGGGGGGTCAGGTGTATCCATACGTAGTGAAGACAGACAGAAGCTGGGTATAATTTTCTTGATGATGATTTACATACCACATCTCAGGAAGCAATGTATTCATTCCTTCCCAACTGTAGACATTCAAGACAGCCAGCCAAAATTTACCCCAGGAAGCAACTCCTACAGCACCACCTGAAGAATTCCAAAATAGAATAATATCAAAACAGCTGCCAACTTTATAAAACATAAACAGTTCATAATTATTACAAAGGAGAAGAAGGGGGAGAATTGATCACTCTAAGAGCTAGGGTTCTCCTTTTTCCCTCTGCCTGTGTGATGGTTCTTGTCCTCTGTCCAGAAAAGGCTCTGCTATCTAATAGGCTGGCTTCATCCTTCCTCTTCTTCTATTAGTCCCGATCATAACAGCAGTTTTTCTGTGGGTCACTCTCTACAGATAGACTTTCAATATCTCCTGGAGTTTCTGGCCAGGAAAATGTAGAACATAGAAAACAGGAAGTAAAAGGGTGACTTCAATTTCCCCAGTCAGAGAGAAAGAAATAGCTAGTGAGTAATTTTTGACCTCCCATAGAACTAATACAAATATCTACTATTCATTGGAGCAGACACCAGAAGAACAAGCCTATTCACAAGGCTAAGTAAAGCAGGGGAACTCTTAGGAAAGAAGAGATGGTGCCTCCTACTTAAAGACCTCCTAGGAAAATTGGAGGGTATAAATAACATTTAATTCACAAGAGGTCACCAACTCCCAAAAGCATTTCCTGCAAACAGGAAAATATTAAACAATCAACAGCATTAGCTATGTTAATTACTGAGCAGCTTCAATCAAGCTGAGAATACCATCAAAAGGAAAACCAGAGGAACCTGTTAGCTAGATATTCGGAAAAGGAGGTAGGTTGGCATGAAGTTGATCTTTTTTTCTTCTCCTAGATTTTCATAATAACAAATAGGATCAAGGAGAACCAAGAATGTATTGAAAAATCTAAAGAATAAATGTAATCTCCCCCTCAAGTCCTGCTGAACATGGGAAAGCTCAAAACAATAAAATAGGAAATGTGTTTGCTGCATGTTTAGGTCTTTGGCATCAGCAAATTAAAATGAATAGCAACTGGATACTTTCAACCAGATGACCATACTATTTACTGCTCAGGACACAAAAACAAAACAAAAAATGGCATTTCTTTCATAATCAGGAAGGATATAGCAAAAGTAGCATTTGGGCATAATGTAGCAATGATCAAATATTAGCCATTACACTTCCTGTACAACCTTTTAATATGAAGGTTATCCAAGTATATTCTCCAACCACTGATGCAGAAAAAGAGGAAATTGACAAGTTTTATGGTCCAGTTTAATGTGAAATCAACAGAACGTGCAAAAAAAATGTGCTATTTGTTGCTGGAGTTGTCAATGGTGAAAATAATGAGGAGGAAAATATAGTTGGACTATGTTGTTTAGGAAACTGAACCAGAACTGTCAGGCATAAAAGACAAGACCGACAAATGAGGTTCCAATTCCAATTAAACTGATTTATTACTATTCACGCTCATACACAGGAATTTACTCAACTAAAGGTTAGCACTATTTTGGCACTAGATAAAAGTCAATAGAATTGGACTTAGTCTGTTTGTGGTTATGTAGAGACTCTAGGCTGATTCCTCTTTTGACTTCGCCCCCAGGTTCTGCCACTTCTTCTCCTACAAGAACAGAACAATTTACCAGTTTCTGCCAATCCTATTACTTCACTACTATCAAAGTCTTCAAACAACAAAAGTGTTGGGCATCATAGAAGGTGAACACAGAAATGAAACTGACTATGTTATTGGCAGAAGGACGGGGAAGACTCAGCTACAAGAGCAAAGATGTGGCCAGACGCGGCCTATGGAACAGATCATGAACTGTTCATGTACAAGTTCCAAACTAAGCTAAAACAGAAGAACAAAGCCAACTTGTTTCTATGATACAATCTTGAGCATTTATCCACCATTTTCAAGGAGAATATCAGGAATTGCTTGGAAGTCTTGAACCTAACTTGACAGAGAATCAGAGGAAATGTGGAATAATATCAGAGAAATTGTTAAGAATGAATGTGAAAAAAGACTGCCAAAAAATTGAAGAAAAGTAGATGTCAGAATAAGAAGTGGAAATTGCCAAAAAGAAAACAGAAACTGAAGCAAATACAGGCAAAGAGCTCAGGAAGCAACTTAACAAAGAATTTCAGAAAGCTGTTACAAATGACAAGAAGTGGCATTAATACTAATAAAGACATTGAAGACATGGGGGAAAAAGAACAGTCTTTCAAATATCCCCAAGCCCAGAAAATTTCTAACCTAAAATTGATATGGCAAATGACATCAATGTCATATAGTAGCTGGCTCCAAAAAGATCAAACAAAGATGGAAGGAGATATTGAAACTCTGTATAGCAGAGATGTCAACTTCCTTTTAGAAGATGAACCCTGTTTATGAGAACATCTAGAATTAGAAACCAAAGATAGATCAGCACACCAATCATTACCCAGTTGGAAGACTACAGGAATTGATAAAATATCTACAGAAACATGGCAAGGAACAGAAGAAAAATCTTTACAGGTCATAACCAAATTATTCCAAAATTGCAACTTTGGAAAATGACATATTGTCCAACAGATCAGAAAAGGCCAATCTACATATCAAAGAAAAGAAACTTAACATAATATGCAAACTAATATACTATACCTTTATTTTCACATGCTAGCAAAATAATGCTTAGGATCAGCCAATATAGATTAGGGCCTGATATGGAAAGGGAGATGCCAGATGTTCAAGCTGGCTTTAGAAAAATAGAAGAATAAGAGACAATTTTGCTGATGCAAACTGTATAATCAAGACAGCCCAAAAGAAGACAATAAGTCATCCATGGCTGGGCTTGATTACTGTGACAATAGACACATCACTAGAAGACCTGAAGGGTCAGAATGGGGACAAATATTCCTGAAGACGTGGTACCAACATGGTCACTAAGAGCTGACATCAACTTAATCCATGAACACAAACCATAATGTATGATTATTCTATAAGCAGAGAGAGTCCTTTTTTCCAAAGCAAATGATGGTAAAATGAAAAATAAAAGCCACGTTTTTTTTCCAGGCTCCAGCTCGTTTATTCACCTTTGCTGTGGAGGTTATTTCGAGCCTTCACTAAGTCTGGATCATCAGGGCTGACTCCAAGAATACGCATGGCCGTGTAGTTCAGAGCAGTAGAAAATACCTTGGATAAGTCCTCAATGTGTCTAACAGACAACAAACAAGAAAAGTGTTAGGTAGATGTGTTCACATAAGAAAATCCAACTGTTTTTCAAGTTCTGTGAATTTTTGAGAACTGGTTAAGCCAAAGAAGGCAAAATAAAAGAACGTGGAGTAATTTTATTACAATTTGGCTATATTTTAGAGCTTTATTTTAAATGCATAAAAGAGAAATATAATGCTACAGATTGAGATTATGTTGAATTACAGTTTGCTTGCAGAATCGATTCACCTGAAGTTGGAAAAATTAATATTGTAATCCCTAGGCAGTCAGATGATAAATCTGAGGAGCAAAGCTTAATGAGCACTAGCAATTACAAACTCTATGGATTTCTTTCTTATTCATCCAGGATGCCATATAAACATTAGGAATATGGTGTTATCTGGGCTATTTTGTGTTTCTCTCTATTTTCTATTAATTAAAAATTCTAAACAATGTGGAAGATAGAAGACAATGTCTTTTAGACAGAAAGTAATTTCTCAGCCACACTTGTGGAAGGAAGCTATTAGCCCATTTTAACAACGCAGTAAATCTAAAACTTCTTTCCAAGAAATATAACTATATAAAGGACAGCTTTCAAAAGAACACAAGTCTGGACATTTCATGATCCATAGCTAAGATTAATGTATCTGTTAAGAGAAGCATTGGGAATGACTGCAGGAACCAGCCAGAAGAGGAGTTCCCAACCCACAGCCGAGTAGGAAGCATTTCAAAGTAACTCCATATTAATTGACCTGCTATGAATTTGTCTGGAACTTATTTTTACTGTTTTCAAGACTACACATTAAATTAGCATTAAGTAGCCTTCCTGAAATTCATGTCATTCTCATTTGTTGAGTTTTCAAACTTTGTGGAGCCTGAGAAACATAACTAGGTCTAAGCAATAGAATTTTCATCTATGCCAAACAACGCCATTGTCTGTTTTAAGCCCCACATTCTTACACTTTTTAAATTCCCTCTGCCTTTATTTTCTATTATTTTGGTAATAGAACATAGAATCATAGTGCTGGAAAGAACCTCAGAGGTCTTTTAGTCCATGCCCCTGCTCAAGGCAGAAGCCTTATGCCATCCCAGTCAAATGATTGTCCAGTCTATCCCGTTGGCTTCATAAAAAATCTGTCAATTTGAAGCTGGAGTTACTAGATGGTTATTAAGAAAATAGTGTTTTATGTAAAGAGATACCAATGCTTATGCTTGAATTAGTGTAGATTATAACAGGACAAATGTTATTAAAAATAATAAACACAGGTGTGAACTATGTTGGACCCCAAAATTAATAAACATTCGCCAACATGACCAAAGTCATATATAAGATACACAATAGAATAAGCTAGAGGTTATTGCAATAGCATATAAATTGAATAAAACAAAGTATTGGCAGAGAAGGAAATAAGGGATAAAGAGCACAGATAATTTACAAGGATTAGAAAACAGCTTTTTTGGTTCAAGTTGATGTTTTGTATATCTCCTAGAGATAGAAGAATGTTAGAAATAACTATACAGGTAATTCTCAACTAACAACCATTTTTTTGAGTGACCGTTCGAAGTTACAGCAGAACTGAAAAAAGTGACTTATAACAGTTTTTCACACTTCTGACTATTGCAGCTTCCCTGTGGTCACCTTGCTTGGCAACTGACTTATATTTATGATGGTTACAGTGTCCCGGGGTCACCTTTTGCGACCTTCTGACAATCTGGGGAAGCCAGATTCACTTAACAATCATGTTACTAATTTAACAACTGCAGTGATTCACTTAACTGTGGCAAAAAAGGTCGTAAAATGGGGCAAAATTTACTTAACAAACGTCTGACATAAGACTGAGAAAAGATTCTCCAAGGCTTTATAAAATCTTTCACTGCAATAGTAGATTTTTGCAAGATAACAAATTTCTACCACCCTTTCAAAATGTAGATTTAAGGCATTAAAACCTCTCTTGGCCCATTCCTGAAATAGGTACCATCTTCTCCTTAGGAAATTCCAACCATTTCATCCCAAAATAATTGACTAGGCATTGATGCCCATCAGCAAGAAGAGTTTTTGCTTTTTTATGCCGTTGGCTCAAACATGTATGATATGCCAATTGTGTAATATGCTTACAAATTCACACTGCTCACACCAAGAGCAGCATATTAGTCCCTTCTGAGCCAGGATGGCATTTGCCAGCTGGAAAAAGGAGTGATTGTCAGATATTTACAATGAAGAAAAAAAAGATTTTGGGCCATCTCTATTTAGCCTGAGGAGAACTGAACTGTTGTTGATGGTGGTGCTGCCGCTGCCGCCACCCTGATCAT
This sequence comes from Azemiops feae, assembly GCA_023970755.1. Taxonomy (NCBI): domain Eukaryota; kingdom Metazoa; phylum Chordata; class Lepidosauria; order Squamata; family Viperidae; genus Azemiops; species Azemiops feae. Next base: position 577,635 of record JALGBA010000364.1, read on the forward strand.
GAAATAGCAGAAAATTGCAAAAGTCGCTCTGAAGCACCGGCTTTTGAGTTTTACTCACAGGCCCCATCCTCCATCTGAGAGTTGCACTGAACGCAAGTAGCGCACCATCTCCTTCCTATTTTCTTCTGGGACTGGAATCTTAGCAACATGGCACACAATCAGAAGCCCTGTTGGAAGAAGACCAGAAGGAAGATAAGGTAAGGTAAGGTAAGGTAAGGTAACCTTTATTGTCATTTTTTATTGTGGGCACAATGACACACATCAAAAATGAAATTTAGTTGTCCGCTCTCAAAGTGAACACATACATGACACACATCTAAACATACTATATACAACATATACATACTATATACAACATATGTATAGACCTATACCCCTACATATACATAACATATGAATATTAAACACTGTCCATCTTGAATATATAACGGAAGGAGGAAGCTTGAGAGTTCACAAGGTTTATACTGTATGGAACGAAACTGTGGCTGAATTTTTCTGTGGTAGAAAAATAAAGTAAGGCTGGAAAGCCTTTTCAGGCAGCAACAACAACCAAGCTCCTGAAATAATGAATGGGAGCCTCTTCTACTTTCACTTCTGCTAAAATCCAAATGAACTGGAATGTTTGGACTTAAAAAATTCCAAGAGGCCTGGAGACAGAACCTTCATTTAAACTCACCACCGTCATGAGCCAATTTCTTCTAGCTATATTCTACATTAATGTAATAGATCCCTCTATTCCTTTTAAACCATTAGTCAATAGTAATGGGTAGCATGTAGAGAAACATTTAATTAATTCTGATGTAGTTTCAGCCAATATAGCTGAGCAGATTTTTTGCCTTTAATACAAAACACTGATCATCTGACCGATGCGTGACCATCTGTGAGAAGAAGCTCTTGGGACCTTTCTGGTAATGATACCTGGCAACAGAAAGAGAGGTCCTCCATAATCCTCAGCCCAATGACCATCCTCTGCTTGTAGGCCTGAAAAAAATTTCATCCCATTTAGCGCTGCCTCCGCTGCAGTACAGGCTGTAGGGAGGATTGGGAAGAATTTAGTCTGCAAAATAGAAAAGAATTGGAACAAGAAATATAAATGACCGGACTGCAGATTCATAAAAGTCTAAAAAAAGGGAACTGGCATATGTATAAAGACATTCACTGACATCTCCTGTTTTATTCAAGGAGTGCAACGTCTGGAGGGGCACTTAGCTGCTCTCTCTCCCTGTTTCTGGTACAGCAGAAAGAATAGCAACTGAAACAATGGCCTTTGATTTGCTCCCCAGGCAAACCAAAGGCAGACAGAAGTCTCAGATATCAGCCAGGAAAGATTCATAGTGAATTTATTTATTTACTTGTATCCTGCCTTTATTATTTTTACAAATGACTTAAGGAATTGAACATATCCAACACCTTCCTCCTCCTATTTTCCCCACAACAACAACCCTGTGAGGTGAGCTGGGCTGAGAGAATGATTGGCTCAAGATCACCAAGTAGGCTTTAATGGCTAAGGCAGGACTAGAATTCAGACTTTCTAGCCTGGTGCCTTAAGCACTAGACCAATCCTACTGTATATGATCAACCACAGAATCTACTATTTTATGGAACCAGCCAGTATCTGCATGCTTCCTAAAGGGCAATATCCTCCTTTACTCTGTGAGAATCTGCTAAGTGAGTATTGCTTCTGGACCCAAGATCCAGCATACTGATGCCTGAAACACTAAAAGATACTCGTAAGAGAAATGTGTAGACGGCTCTACACATGGATATCACCAGACGATCAACACAGAAATCAGATTGACCATGTGCTCTGCAGCCAAAGATGGAGAAGCTCTATACAGTCAGTAAAAACAAGACCAGGAGCTACTGTGGCTCAGATCATGAGCTTCTCGTTGCAAAATTTAGGCTTAAATTGAAGAAAGTAGGGAAAAACACTAGGCCACTCAGGTATGAACTAAATCATATCCCTGATGAATATACAGTAGAGGTGACAAATAGATTTAAGGAATTAGATCTGATAGACAAGAGTGCCTGAAGAACTATGGATGGAGGTTCGCAACATTGTACAAGAGGTAGCAACAAAAACCATCCCAAAGAAAAAGAAATGCAAGAAAGCAAAATGGCTGTCTGAGGAAGCTTTGCAAATAGCTGAGGAAAGAAGGGAAGTGAAAGGCAAGGGAGAAAGAGAAAGATACACCCAACTGAATGCAGAATTCCAGAGAATAGCTAGAAGAGATAAGAATGCCCTCTTAAATGAACAGTGCAAAGAAATAGAAGAAAACAATAGAATAGGGAGAACCAGAGATCTCTTCAAGAAAATTGGAGATATGAAGGGAACGTTTCATGCAAAGATGGGCATGATAAAGGACCAAAATGGCAGGGACCTAACAGAGGCAGAAGAGATTAAGAAAAGGTGGAAAAATTACACAGAACTATACAAGAACGAGCTTAGCATCCCTGATAACCACGATGGGGTGGTCACTGAGCTCGAGCCAGACATCCTAGAATGTGAAGTGAAATGGGCATTAGGAAAGCTGAGCAACAACAAAGCTAGTGGAAGTGACAGTATTCCAGCTGAGCTATTCAAAATCTTAAAAGATGATGCAGTAAAAGTGCTACACTTAATTTGCCAGCAAATTTGGAAAACTCAACAGTGGCCACAGGATTGGAAAAGGTCAGTTTACATTCCAATTCCAAAGAAAGGCAATGCCAAAGAATGTTCAAACTATCGCACCATTGCACTCATTTCACATGCAAATAAAGTTATGCTTAAAATCCTACAAGCTAGACCCCAGCAGTATGTGGATCGAGAACTACCAGAAGTCCAGGCAGGATTTCAAAGAGGCAGAGGAACTAGAGATCAAATTGCCAACATACGCTGGATCATGGAGAAAGCTAGGGAGTTCCAGAAAAACATCTACTTCTGCTTCATTGACTATGCTAAAGCCTTTGATTGTGTGGATCACAACAAATTGTGGCAAGTTCTTAAAGAGATGGGAGTACCAGACCATCTTATTTGTCTCTTGAGAAACCTATATGCGGGTCAAGAAGCAACAGTGAGAACTGGACACAGAACCATTGATTGGTTTAAAATTGGGAAGAGTCCGGCAAGGCTGTATACTGTCGCCCTGCCTATTTAACTTATATGCAGAGCACATCATGAGAAAGGCAAGGCTAGATGAATCAAAAGTTGGAATTAAGATTGCCGAGAGAAATATCAACAACCTAAGATATGCAGATGATACCACTCTAATGGCAGAAAGAGAAGAGGAACTAAAGAGCCTCTTGATGTGGGTGAAGAAGGAGAGTGAAAAAGTTGGCTTGAAACTCAACATTAAGAAAACCAAGATCATGGCATTCGGCCCTCTCAATTCCTGGGAAATAGATGGGGAAGAAATGGAGGTAGTGACAGATTTTATCTTCCTGGGCTCCAAGATCACCACAGATGGGGACTGCAGCCAAGAAATTAAAAGACGCTTGCTCCTGAGGAGGAAAGCTATGGCAAATTTAGACAGCATACTAAAAAGCAGAGACATCACCCTGCCAACAAAAGTATGTATAGTCAAGGCCATGGTTTTCCCAGTTGCAATGTATGGCTGTGAAAGCTGGACCATAGGAAAGGCTGAGCGCAAAAGAATTGAGGCCTTTGAACTATGGTGCTGGAGAAGACTCCTGCAAGTCCCTTGGACTGCAAGGCGATCAAACCGGTCAGTCCTAGAGGAAATCAACCCTGACTGCTCTTTAGAAGGCCAGATCCTGAAGTTGATACTCAAGTACTTTGGCCACCTAATGAGAAGGAAGGACTCACTGGAGAAAAGCCTAATGCTGGGAAAGATTGAGGGCAATAGAAGAAAGGGACGACAGAGAATGAGGTGGCTGGATGGAGTCACTGAAGCAGTAGGTGTGAGCTTAAATGGACTCCAGAAAATGGTAGAGGACAGGAAGGCCTGGAGGAACATTGTCCATGGGGTCGCGATGGGTCGGACACGACTTCGCAACTAACAACAACAAAGAGAAATATGTAGAATATGAGCATTCTTCAAACACTTTCTTGTATATACTGGGAATTAACATTTCTAATCACAGAAGACTAGAAATAAAAAATGAAGTTTATAAGACTCATGTATTTCAGATGGTATCTTTCTAAAAAGAGAGATCACTTTTGCATCCTTTCTCCAATTTACAGAGGGCCTGCACTGACATGTTTACATAAATCACTCTGAATCCATCACAGCTTCTTACAGTTTTGTAGTTTCAGAGATTTTTGCCAGGCAAATCAGTCTCACCATATTTGCCCCTCCAAAAGAAACTGAATAATAATAGATAAGCTCCTCAGAAATAGGGAGCACTCTCCCACCATTACTATTTTCCCTTCTGCAAAGACTGAATCTGCTTCATGGCACAATTCCTGGACACTTGGGTAACAGTAGAGCTCCACAGATCTTCACAGTGCCTCACATGATCCAAAGATGCACTGTGAAGTTGCTCTCTTCATGTCTGCTACAACACAGAAATGTTTTGTAACAGACAAGCTGGTCTTCTCCCTAAAGACTGAACTTGAAAGAAATTGCTGAGAGTTGTGCAAGCTGTCTGTCCCCCTCCTATCCCATATTCACAACAGCATCAGCCACTTACTGTGTCCAGCCCTAGAGAATGAGCCTCCAGTGCAGTCTGCTCCCACTCCACACCCTCGCCATCTGCGAGATATCGCCACTGCTGCCGACCCTTTTCATTACTCAAGCGCCAGCGGGTTAAGTCTGTGGCTGGTTCTGTCTTATATGGGCCTCCTCTTCTCCGCAAATATCTAACAGGAGTGAAAAGAAAACAGAGAGACACCAGGTGAAGCCTTCATCCTAGCATGCAAATGAAAAATATCCAAGCATTAGGATCCAAGCAGTGTGTGAAGCTTATTGTTAGGATTCCAACTTTAAACTATGGATTAACTGTGGATAAACTAAAACTAGCTATAGCCACATGAAACAGAAAATGTAAGGAAAGAAATCCATTGGATAATTATCTGTTTAAATGTGTAATATCAATATCCAATAAAAAATTAAATCAGGAAATAAAACCTCTATTGCTTCTCCCTGCATGCTTCCACCTTATTCAGCTGCTTGGTTTGTAGACGAGTTCAGCCCCATTCTTGCTCCTCAGCATTTGCATCTCTTCCCTTAATCAGACCATGACATGCAAACAGCCAATTCTGGGTTATTCATCCAATGGTAATTCAATATGCCTTGGCTTAGTTCAATGTTTATACTCAGCCAATATCCTTAAACTCTTAAGAGTAAAAATGCATCAGTAATCACTTGCACACATTCTGATGGTGTGATATTGTGGATTGTGTCAATTTCCAAAGATGCTGTGGGAAAAGATACCCTTTAATTTAAAATGGCTTCTATTGTTGGACAAAGTTCTAGATACCTCATGCGTAGATGACCCAAAGAAACATCTCCACTGACACCAAACTCCCCTCAAGGGCGAAACGGCTGTTCCCGGGACTGCCACTTAATGGCCTACATTGGTGACCTTTTTACATGTTTGGGAATGATCTGCTTTCCAATAGCTGAGAATATATGTAGCTCAAGGTTAAACTATTGGGTTCTTAATGTTTTCTGAGCTCAGAGTACCAAGAATCCAACAGCAGCCTTCTTCTGCAGGATACCAGTCTCCAAGCGGATGTGCAGCATTCTTACCAAACCAGCCTTCTTTGGTCACTAGCTCCTTCAGCACCTCTATTTTAATGGATTATTTTTCCCATATATCTTTTTCTTCTGCTATTTATATGGGATTTGTCAATTTTACTATGTTTAATCTAGAAAAAGATTATGGCTATTGCAAATCAATTCAAGATTTTCTATGACATAGTAGAGAAATACAATACAGGAGAAGAATAAAAATATATAAAGATTCAAGAATGAATTTGATGAATAGATATTATGAAACGTTATCAAAATTAACTTGTTTGTGAAAGAAAAGGACAACCAAACCACAAAGAGCCTCTGTGTGATTTAAATTGTTTAACACGGAGAAAGAGCATAGGGCAAATAATTTATGTATCACAGAATATATGCACAGTACAAATATGTGTGTAAAACATTACATTTTAGGGACTTCCGGTTTGGCATTCGACGAGACGGGTGGAAGACGGGGCTCTGGCTTCTTAGCCCGATTTCGTTCTGCCCGGTGACCCCAAGAGGTCAGAAAGTTGCCCTGGAGGGGCAACGAAGAAGGAGGGATGCCTCAGGAGTCTGGACCAGATGGCAGTCGGTCCAGATAGACTGAAGAAACCCTCTAAAGGGATGGAGGAAAGGCTGCCTGGTAAGCCCAGGCAGCCCAAGTCGTTGCCAGACAGAAGAAAAGCGAGGAGCCACGGCACTCTGCTAAACAGCTGATTATCAACAGCGTGCTGAAACTGGGTGAGCCTGCCCTTTTTCCTTTTGGACTTAAAAATGTTGATCCCCTGATTGGGAAGAGCTATAAAGTAAAGACCCCAGAAGAACTAGGCGAGAAGACAGTTAAAGGCGGCAAGTAACTAGAGAAGGGGGAAGGATTTTAAGGAATATAAAAGAACTCTTAAAAACTGAACTTAGACTGACTCAAAGAAAGACTACTTAACCTACAGGATGTGTAAAAAAAAATTTAGGTATAATTCCAAGGGTAAATAACCTATAAAGAACTTTAAAAGAAAAACTTTGTAATAATCTTTTAAAACCAGATATTGACAACAGTGTACAAGGACATCTAGTGGTGAAAGAAGATACTACAGTAACACTAAATAAAAGAATTTGAAAGTGTTTGACCTTGAAACAACACCTGGTGGAAACAAAGTGCCTTTGTGTGAGTTTACAAGTGAAAAGACTTTCTACAATTATATTTGTTGACTGTGGATATAACCAAAACAGGAATTACTTGGAGACAGCAGACATTTTACATCTGAGACTCGACTGGAGGATTTGGATTTGGCCTAAAGTAGTTGGCTCGTTCTTTTTGGCTGGATTTTAGTCTAAGATAGTTGGCTTTTTTTTTTTTCCTCTTTGCTTGTTTTATTTTGTTTTCTTTTCTTGAGATATTGGATTTAGCCTAAAGCAGGGCTTTTCAACCTTTTCACCCATTGTACCACTTTTAGGATAAGGCAACATCCGAGTACCACCACTCGCCCAGCAAGGTGTCAAAAACTTGACCCCGCCCCCAAAAAGGAAAAAAATGATAAAGTACAGGTAGTCCTCGACTTACAACAATTTGCTTAGTGACTGTTCGAAGTTACAATGGCACTGAAAAAAGTGACTTATGACCATTTTTCACACTTATGACTGTTGCAGCATCCCCAGGGTCATGTGATTTACATTTGGATGCTTGGCAACTGATTCATACTTATGACATTCACAGTGTCCCAGGGACATGTGATCACCTTTTGCAACTTTTTGACAAACAAAGTCAATGGCGGGAGGGAGTAGCTCATCACTCAGGTTGCAGGATGCCTGTGTGGGGGGAATCCATGGGTCTCTGGTGGAGGGGGTGGGACTGGGGTGGGTGCCCTCCTTCCCTCCCTCTCTCCTATTGTCCCTTCCTTCCTTCTTTCCTTCCTTTCTTCCTTCCTTGTCCCTTCCTCCTTCCCTTCCATTGTCCATCCCTCCCTCCCTCAAGTTGCAGGGTGCCTGTGTGGGGGGAATCCATGGGTCTCTGGTGGAGGGGGAGTGGGACCCTCCTTCCCTCCCTCTCTCCCATTGATCTAACTCCAGGGCGGTTCGAAAGGCCAGCAGGCTGGCTGAGAGTTTTGGGGTGGAGACATGTGAGCCTTCCTCCGTCTTCTTGAATCTGGCATTCACGGCAGCCACAGCTCTTTCCCCACCCCCGTGCACTCCTCCGCTGCCTGCGCTCTCCTCCCCCTGCAGAAGAACAGCGGCTGTGCTGGGCTCCCAGCTGCATCGAGCGCGACCACCGCTCCTTTTCAAAGGAAGCAGCCAAGGAGAAGCAGCGGGCAAGAACCGCAGCAGCCGCCGTCGCGCAGCTGCCTGGCTCAGCAACAGCGGCGGCAGCCAAACTCCAATTGCCTCCTCAGGCTCTTTTATGCCCTCCCTGCTCCCGTCCGGTGAAGGTCGGTCAGGACCCCTGCAAACGAGCAAGAGGGCATGGGCACGAATCGGCGTGTGCTCAGAAACGCCAACCTCGTGCTCCTGCTCATCTCACTTGCTTGCAGAAAAAAAATTCAGAAGACACGGAAAGGAGTCAAAAGCTGTTGATAGATAGAAAGTAAGCGGAAAGCTGGGCAGGAGCACGAGATCGGCGTGTGCTCAGATTTGCGCCCATGCCCATCTCGCTCGCTTGCTGCAAGCAAGTGAGATGGGCAGGAGCTCCTGGGCCCCCCGCGCCCGCCGTTAACGCTCCCGCCACCATGCAGGGTAAGGTTGCCGCCCCCGCCCCGATGCCCTCGCCTCCCCCAAGCATTTTTTACTCACCTGCTTTCAGCTGCACTCCCTTTCTCCTTTTGCTTCTCTGCCTTCGTTTGCTTCTCTGCCTTCGCCACGTGTTTGTGAGTAAAAAAAAAAGTTTCATGACACTTTCTAACTTCTCGCGAGAAGTTAGAAAGTCTCATAGAACTTTTTTTTTGTCTCACAAACACATGGCGAAGGCTGAGAAAGACAGGAGAAAGGGAAGGTTGAAAAGCCCTGGCCTAAAGTAGTTGGCTCCTTTTACGGTTTGGATTTTAACCTAAGATAGTTGGCTGGAAAAATGAGTACATCAAACCTCACCAGACTTATGAAAAAGACTTCCTCTGCATCCTCTGTTGGAACACCTAGCCCAGGGGTAGGCAACGTTGGCTCTTTTATGACTCGTGGACTTCAACTCCCAGAATTCCTGAGCCAGCATGGCTGGCTCAGGAATTCTGGGAGTTGAAGTCCACGAGTCAAAAAAGAGCCAAGGTTGCCTATCCCTGACCTAGCCCAACAACCCAGGGATCTATTGAAACAATGTTGCAGCGTGAGAAAATAAGCACTGCTCAAAATGAGATGCAAACTACATTAAAATTGATTCAAGAATCAATTCAAAAAAATCATGAGGAGACAAAAAGTAACTTTGATAAATTAAACGAACAAATCTCGGACATAAAGACACAATTTGAAGTCCACTATCAAATGATTGTCAAAAATGAACAAAGAATTCAGAAAATGGAAAATAAATCAGATGATATTGACAAAAAAATGGAAATACTAATGCAAGAAAATGAAAAATTAGAACAAGCAAACCAAAATCTAGAAGGTGCAGTGGCGATCTTAGAAATGGAGAAAGCGGAACACTACTTAAGATTTCAAAATATTCCTGAAGACAGAGAAGAAAATATAGCAGTTGTGATTATTGATCTCCTGGCAGAGGCTTTGAAAGTAGACAGAGCAGAGATGCAAATGGAGATAGATGAAATATTTCAAATGAATTCAAGCTACGCAAGGAAATACAAACTACCCAGAGAAATGCATGTGAGATTTATAAAGAAAACAACAAGAGATGAAATACTGAGAAAAGTTAGAGATGAGCCATTACAACACGAAAATAAAGAAATTGTGATCTTAAAGCAGATACCCAAGAGAGTAAGAGATACTCGAAGACAATATCATTTCTTAACTACAAAGCTGATTGCAAAAGGCATAAATTTCAGATGGTTAATGCCAGAAGGGATTTTAATCAACTGGAATAATACAAGATACCGATTGGATTCAGTTTGGAAAGCAGAAAACTTTGATGAAAGAAACCGAGCATTCTTAGATGAAGGAGTGCAACATCGACAAGAGGAGAGAAAAGATCAGAAACAAATAGAAGAAGCAACTGAAGAAGCAATTATACAAACAGGAGAACAGAAAGAGAAATCTGATCAAAAGAGTGAAGGAATTGCCAGAGAACAGAGGATCACGAGATCAACTAGACCTAAATATAAATAACTGAAATGGAGAAAGAAAACAGATTTTTTTCAGTGAATATAAATGGACTAAACTCCCCATCAAAAAGAAACAAATTTTTTAGAAAACTACAGAAATTAAATATAGATATAATTTGTTTGCAAGAGACACATATAAAAAAACAATATTATAAGCTGTTGGAATACCCAAAAATTGGGAAACTTTATCATGCATCAGCGCAACAGAAAAAAAAGGTGTTGCTGTATATATTAAAGAGACAATAGATTCTAAAATGATTTATTCAGACGAAGAAGGAAGAATTGTGATGGTAGAAATATACTTACATCAAAAACAAACATTGTGTCAACGCTGTTAATATGGGATATTATTGCATTGACAAGATATGCAGAACTGTTTGGTATTTTTGGAGTTAAATCAGATGACAAAAGAGAGGGAGGAGAATTGTGAAGAAAGCGGGAGATTGGGAAGGGAAGTGAATCTTTGGCCTCCAGCCTAATTGGAAGACGTAAATCATGACAATAAAGTAAGGGAGGAGTTAGCAAGATAAGACAGACGCCAGCCAGAGAAATCCAGATTCTGGCATCCGCTTTGTAATGTACCGAAGGGTTGTATCAAAACTCCTGGCAAGGAATGCAAAATAAAGAAACTAAAACAGAGAATAATGTCTCCGTTTTCAAGGATTGTATCCTCCTTCGGACCACAACATCATGCCAGAATCTAAAAACTTTTCAAACAACAGAGGGAGGTGCATTACCCCACCTCTTTCTCCTAGCCTGGAGTAAGAATGACAGAATTCAGGAGCAAGCCAATCTATCATGAAACGGGAGTTTGTTAAATACAGCCCGGCAGCACCTGATGTCCCAGAGGGGGAAGTAACAGACAGCATGCTGTGGGAAAATGAATTTTGGCAAACAAATGAGAACCGGTGGACAGACAATGGGCAAACTGCCATTCAAGACCCGGGTGAGTTACTGGAAATATCTCAAACCCCAGGGGAGAGGGGCAGAGACCCACCCCTGAAAAAAGAAGCCTACAGCCCCTCCAGTTCATATCAGACAGCCTATCAGACCCTGTCTTCCTCTATCAGGGACCCCAGCCCTGAAGAGAGAGGAAATCCATGTCTGAGGCCTCTGCAACAATGGGGAGTATGGCATTCGAAGCAGGCAGGGAGCAGACGACTTTTGAGCTCACCACAGCCGATAGGGACCTTGCAACAGATAAGGATGGTGCAGGGCCCAGGAGGTCAGCAGCTAGAGGGAGGATGGCCACAACAAGGAGATTGGCCCCAGCCCCTCAACGTGCAACCCCTGGGCATAACCCAGCAACCAGGATGGGACCAGCGGCAGCAACAGCCACAGTGGGGGCCCCAACAACATATAATTACTCCATTCAGAGCAACCTTCGATGGGGATCCAGAGAAACTGATTTTTTTCCTTAACCAAGTACGCTCGCACTTGAATAGCTGGGCTTATCTCTATCCCGGCCCAGGGGCTATGGTCGATGTGATTGCGTCTGGCCTAGAGGGAGACGCATCCGAGTGGCTGAACAATTTATATAATGAGCAAGCCCCAGAATTGGAAGACCCCCAACTCTTCCTCCTGGGTTTGAAAGAAAGATTTGAGGACCCATCCCTTGGCTTAAAAGCAAGAGAACAAATCCACAAAATAAAACAAGCCGGCAGGCCTGCCCTGGAGTACGTGCGAGAGTTTCACAAGATAGCAGGTCGGATAGAGGGGTGGCCAGAGCAGTCCCTAATCCATCACTTCATTGAGGGATTAGATGATCACCTCTCCCAGGCCTGCATTATTCGAGCAGTACCTGACCGACTGCACGAGTGGTACCAGACAACGGTGAAGCTAGATATTCAGCTCGCCTGCTATAAAAAGCCTTCCCCACCTGAATCTGAGCAACAACCAGAGCAATCCGAACAACAATCACCCCCACGAGAACCTCCGGCTACCACGATGACTGAAAGAACCGGGCCACCCGCAAGCGCGTCAATAAAGTGTTTCCGATGCGGAAATAAGGGGCATCGAGCAACAAGCTGTCCAGTCCCCTACCCCCAACTGCAGAGCAGTCCGGAACCAGCAATGAAAAGGAGACCTGCCCAGCGGCTAATGAAAGAAAAATCCAACCGGGCCACGCAAGCACCTGTTACCCAGATTACACCTTCCACACAAGAGAACGCCGGGACTCCAGGTGGACCCGCCCCCGCTCTATCCTCCTTTGACGGCGACAACGAAGGGGAGAACGACCCGATGGTGAGTCGACGAATCCCATCTTTTTCACTAGCCGCCAAGCTTACAATACCTAAGTCGGGAACACAAATAGACTTAAATGTGTTAATTGATTCTGGATGCACCCGATGCATTATTAGCCTACCCTTTGCCATGAAAATGGGCATATGGGCAAAACAACTTTCCAACCCTGTGAGGTTCGAGCAAGCTGACGGCTCCCTGATGGGAGGGACTTTAGTCACACAGTTAACTGAGCCCTTACGCCTAGAAATAGGGGCACACTGGGAATTGATTCGGTTCCTAGTGGCCCCAAAAATGACTGAGACTGTGATTCTAGGATTAGCCTGGTTGGACAAATGGAAGCCACTTATCTGGTGGGAGAAAGGAATGAGAACTGTGAGACTACCTATAGGGCCTGAGCCTCCCACTGATTCAACTGACGTTGTGGGACACTTTAGGCCACCTAATGAGCGAGCACTCATAGCTGCCTCACCGTCACCAGATGAATCATTCATCCCCAACGAATACCGGGACTTAGCAGAGGCATTTAGTGAAAATGAATGCAATGTCCTACCCCCTCACAGATCCAATGACTGTTCTATCGAACTGGTGCCAGGAGCCAAACTTCCACGTCCGAGAATGTACGCCATGTCCCCCCTCGAGATGGAAGAAATGCAGCAATACGTGAATAAAAACTTAGCGAGGGGGTTCATTGAACGGGCCAAATCTACTGTGGGAGCCCCGGTGTTATTTAAAGAAAAAAAAGATGGGTCTCTTCAACTCTGCGTGGACTATAAGGGCCTCAACGCTGTGAGTGTAGAAAACAGATACCCCCTCCCCCTCCTAAAGGACTTATTAACTCATCTGGCTAAGGGGAGTGTCTTCACTAAATTAGACCTGAGAGAGGCATACTACCAAGTGAGAATAAAAGAAGGAGATGAGTGGAAAACCGCCTTCAACTGCCCCATGGGGAGCTATCAATTTAAAGTCATGCCATTCGGACTACAGGGGGCCCCAGCCGTATTCATGCAGTTGATTAATGAAGTCCTACATGAACACTTATACAAAGGGGTTCTGGTGTACCTGGACGATATTCTGATATACAGCACGAATATGACTGATCACATAAAGCTGGTGAGAGAAGTGTTAAAGAAACTATTGAATGCCAAGCTTTATGCCAAATTGTCAAAATGTGAATTTCACCAGACCCGATTAGATTACCTCGGCTACAGAATCTCCAACGAAGGCATTGAGATGGATCCAGCCAAGGTGAAAACTATAATCGAATGGCAGCCCCCCAGAACCCGCAAACAACTCCACAGCTTTCTAGGTTTTGCCAATTTCTACCGTCAATTCATCCCGTTTTGCCAAAATTGCCCTACCCCTTACAGATTTACTAAAAACAGGGGAAAAAGGAGGGAAGCCGCGACCGGGCCAACCACTAGCATGGACTATGAACTGTCAAACCACTTTTGAGAATTTAAAAAGACTATTTGCTGCCGAACCGGTCCTAAAGCACCCCTGTCTAGGGGAGCCCTTTGTAATTCAAGCCGACGGCAGTGATGTGGCAGTTGGAGTTGTATTGCTTCAAAAGAACAAGAAGGGAGTCCTGCAACCCTGCGCCTACACCTCCAAAAAGATTTACGGAAAGTGAACGGAGATGGGCAATATGGGAGAAGGAGGCCTTCGCAATTAGATGGGGGCTGTTAAACTGGCGACACTATCTGGAGGGGAGCAAGGTGCCATTCGAAGTATGGACAGATCACAAAAACGTAGAGGCACTGAAAACTCCTCGCAAATTGTCCCCAAAGCAAGTACGATGGGCACAGTACTTTAACCGCTTCAACTTTACTCTAAAGTACATACCAGGGGGGAAAAACTTCCTAGCTGATGCGCTATCGAGATTGCCCCAATACAAAAGCGAACGTGAAGAAGTCAACGAGGCGATTATCTCCAATCCACAACCTGTTGCACAAATCACGCCTCGCAGGGTCCCAAATCTGGATGACCCTGGAGCAAAGAAAATAAAACAAGAGCTCCTCATCGATCAATGGTTCAAAGATAACCAAACCTCCTTGATGTGCCGGGATGGTTTGGCTTACAAAGGGGGGAAACTGTATTTGCCCGAATCCCTCCGTCTCAATGCTCTCAAACACAGCCATGATGTAAAGCAGGCTGGACACTTTGGATATCTAAAAACACTACATCTCGCCCGCCGGCAATTTTGGTGGCCGGGACTGAAACGAGATGTGGAAAACTATGTGAAGAGTTGTACCGTATGTGCTACAATGAAAAGAATACCGGGGGAAACCCCTGGATTACTGCAGCCGGTGGCAGAACCTTCCCAACCCTGGGAAGAAATAGCTATGGACTTTATCGTAGACCTACCTGGGAGTAGAGGAAATACTGTCATCTGGACTGTAATAGACCTGTTTTCGAAGCAGGCTCAATATCTCAGATGCTACGTGTCTTATCAACAGACGAACTGGACTGACCTCCTCCCCTTCGCAGAAGTGGCATATAACAATTCTGTGCACAGCAGCACCGGCTACACACCTTTCAGAGTAGCCACAGGCAGAGTTCAGTCCAATTCCTGAATATCCCCAAGTGCCAACCGCTTCCCAGACACTTGACCAATGGGTGAGGGGATGGGAGGAAGTTTGGAGAAACACAAAAACTGTTTTAAAAAAGACTTTTGAAACCTATAAAAAACAAGCTGACAAAAAGAGGGCTCCCCAAAGAACGTTCCAAGTTGGGGAAAAGGTTTATTTGTCAACCAAATATTTACGCCTCAAACTACCCAGCAAGAAATTAGGACCGAAATTCTTAGGACCTTTTCCTATTGTAAAGGTCATCAATCCAGTCACTGTAAAACTGAAACTCCCTAGACTTTTGGGTAAAATTCACCCTGTCTTCCACAGTAGCTTGTTAAAGCCTTATCGGGGCTCCACTTTAAGACCTCCCCCGAAGAAAGCACCTGGGCCCCTCGTAGTTGCGGGACAGACCCATTATGAAGTGAAACATATTCTTGATTCTAGAATTTTTAAAGGGAAATTGCAGTACCTAGTACAATGGAAGGGATACCCGATGTCTGAAGCCACTTGGGTGAAATCCAGTTAGGTGTAAGCTGACAGGCTCATCAAAAGGTTTCATACGAAATACCCCAACAAACCGAAGACTAGTCATTAATATATGCTTTTGTTTACATTACAGGATCTGTCCTTTTTGTAAGGGGGGCCGGATGTCAACGCTGTTAATATGGGATATTATTGCATTGACAAGATATGCAGAACTGTTTGGTATTTTTGGAGTTAAATCAGATGACAAAAGAGAGGGAGGAGAATTGTGAAGAAAGCGGGAGATTGGGAAGGGAAGTGAATCTTTGGCCTCCAGCCTAATTGGAAGACGTAAATCATGACAATAAAGTAAGGGAGGAGTTAGCAAGATAAGACAGACGCCAGCCAGAGAAATCCAGATTCTGGCATCCGCTTTGTAATGTACCGAAGGGTTGTATCAAAACTCCTGGCAAGGAATGCAAAATAAAGAAACTAAAACAGAGAATAATGTCTCCATTTTCAAGGATTGTATCCTCCTTTGGACCACAACACATTGTTAGTAGTAATCTACGCACCAAATAATAACCAGGAAGAATTCTATCAAAATCTCCATAGAAAAATAATAGAAATGGAGTACCAAAATATTTGTTTAATAAGAGATTTTAATGCGATAGTAGATGGGACATTAGACTATAAAAGTAGTAAAACAGGAAAAACTGGAAAAAGATGATTACCTAAGACCTTTTTTAATATGATAGAAGAAATTGGAGTACAAGATGTTTGGAGGGAAATTAATCCAGGAAAATTACAATATACATTTTATTAAAACAGTCAAAAATCCTGGTCCAGAATCGATATGATCTGGATGACATCTGAACGTGAGGATAAATATGCAGGAAATTGAGATAGAACCAGGTACACAGGCAGACCATAACCCTTTAAAAGTGATGTGGAGAAGAATACAAAAAAAATCAAGATGGACTTTGAACCAATCTATATTAAAAGAAAGAGAATTTATAGAACTAGCAAAAAAGAAATGGAGTTTTTCTTCAAAGAAAACAAAAAAGAAGATACAACATTACAAAATGTATGGGATACAGCCAAAGCATACTTTAGAGGTATAGCTATAACATACATGGCAAAAAACAAACAAACAGAAAAGATAGGAGTATGTACTATTAAAAGAAAAAATTGGAAAACTAGAATCAGAACTGCAAATGAATCTGCAAAAGAAGATTCTGAAAAGAGAAATGGAAACAATAAAACACAAACTAAATCTGTTGGATTCAGAAAAATTGGCACAGCAAATAAAAAGAGCAAAACAATTTTTTTTGAAAATGCAAATAAACCAGGAAGATGGTTAGCTTATAAACTTAAAAAACAGAAGAAGAAAATGATAAATAATTTAGTAGATGAAAAAGGTTGCCTACAATTTAAAAACAAAGAAATAGAAAAGATAATTAAAGAATATTACAAGCAATTGTATGACATAGAAGAAATTCTGAGAGAGAGAATGATCCAATATCTGGAAGAAAATAACCTTCTAAAAATTCCAGAAACCTGTAAGATTAAGTTAGAGGGAAAAATAACAATGATGGAAATAACAGAGGCCATAAGAAGACAAAAAAACAAAAAAACACCGGGGCCAGATGGACTACCGGCAGAGTTATATAAAGCTTTACAAGATATACTAAGTGAACCCCTGAAAGACGTTTGCAATGAACTTTTGTTGGAGGCTAAACTCGCAAATACATGAATAGAAGCAAATATTACCTTAATACCAAAAGAAGACTCAGATTTGACACAGATAAAAAATTATAGACCGACATCGTTACTGAATGTGGATTATAAAATTTTTACTTCAATAATGGCAGAGAGACTGAAAAGATACTTAACTGAATTTACATATTCAGACCAAAATGGTTTTTTGCCAAAGAGACAAATTAAAAATAATTTAAGAGTTGATAATGGACGTATTAGAATATTATGAATTACATCCAGGGAAACAACTGGGACTAATATTTCTAGAT
The DNA here is from genome assembly GCA_023970755.1 of Azemiops feae. NCBI lineage: Eukaryota > Metazoa > Chordata > Lepidosauria > Squamata > Viperidae > Azemiops > Azemiops feae. Next base: position 594,869 of record JALGBA010000364.1, read on the forward strand.
GCCCAAAAGGCATTTGATAATGTTTCCTGGCAATTTATGATTCAGCAATTACAAATAATGAACTTTGGACAGAACTTTACAAACATGATAAAAACAATATACAATAAACAAACAGCGAAAGTAATTGTGACTGAAGACTATACTGAGAACTTTGAGATAAGAAAAGGCACAAGGCAAGGATGTCCATTATCTCCATTGTTATTTATTTTTACTCTGGAAGTTCTAAACAGAAATATTAGACAATATATAGAAATTAAAGGGCTAGAAATAAAAGGCGAAATATATAAATTACAAGCATTTGCTGATGATTTGGTATTTATTTTAGAAGAACCTTTGGAGATGATTCCTAAACTATTGGGAAAGATAGAACAATACGGAGAAATGGCAAGACTGAAAATAAACAGAGAAAAAATCAAAGTAATAGTTAAAAACCTTACAGATAAACAAAAAAAACCAAATGTCGGAAAAAACAGAATTGCAGATAGTTAAAAAGGTCAAATATTTAGGAATACATTTAACAGCAAGATGTTCAACGATAAAAGAAGATAATTACACAAAACTATTGAATCAAAATAAAACTGGATCTGGAAAAACGGAAAAAATTGCAATTGTCAATACTAGGAAGAACTGCTACAGTGAAAATGAACATACTACCGAAAATCTTATTCTTATTTCAAACAATACTTATAAAACTTGAGAAAAAATTCTTTGAAGACTTAAATTCACTAACTTTGAAATTTATTTGGCAAGGAAAGAAAACTAGAATTAAGATGAAAATGTTACAAGATGCCAAGGAAAATGGAGGACTTGGTCTACCGGAGTGGGTTTTATATTATCAAGCATCTGTATTAACATGGGTAAAAAGAATGGATAACTCTTAGAAATAAAAGGCTGTTATATCTGGAGGGGCATGATTTACAATTGGGGTGGCACGCTTATTTATGGTATGGGAAAAATAAAGTTCATAAATATTTCCAAAATCATTATATAAGAAATGCATTATTAACAACATGGGAAAAAATAAAATGTAAAATATATTTGAAAATTCCAGGGTAGGTGTCAACAATGGAAGCATTTGTACACCCAAATTTAGTGAACTTTGAAAAAATCTGGACATATAGAGATATTCTAAACTCTGAAAGGAATTTAAAATCTAAACAAGAAATGGAAAATCAGGGTATCAATCTATCGTGGGCACATTTACAAATGCAAGCTAGATATGATAAAGATGTTAAACTGTATGGATTTTATAAGGAACAAACTGTGTTTGATAAGACATTGTTAACTTCTGATGAGAAACTAATTAAGAAAATGTATAATTTTCTATTAACTTTGAAAATGGAAAGCGAACAAGTTAAAGAAACAATGATGAGATGGGTGAAAATTTTTGGGATATAATATAGAATTAGAAAAATGGCAAAATTTATGGGAAAGAAATAACAAACTGACAATGTCAACTTCCTACAAAGAAAAATTATATAAAATGTTCTATAGATGGCACTTGCCACCAGCAAGATTAGCAAAAATGTTTAAAAACATGTCAGATAGATGTTGGAAATATAAACATAAGTCAGGCAGTATTATCATGTTTGGTGGACATGGGACAAAGTAAAGAGTTATTGGGAAAAGATACATACCTGGCTAGAAAAGATGTTGGGAGAACATGTAGATTTTAAACCTGAACTTTTTTTATTAGGTATAATGCCAGAAAAGACTAACAAACAAAGCTTATATTTGATTTTGCATGTCACAACAGCGGCAAGAATTATATTTGCGCAATACTGGAAAAATGAAGGAATACCATCAGATGAAGAAATAATAAAAAAAATACTAGAATGCACAGAGATGGATAGACTGACTATGAGACTGAAAGAAAAAGAAGAAACGGAATATTATCAAACTTGGGACTTATTTTATCGATGGCTAGAGGAAAGAATAAAGGATTAGGAAGTAAATATGTATTAGCGAATGTAAACTCAGCTCGTTGGTTGAAAAATTATTACTGAATGTATGGGGGAAATAAACTAATAAAAACTTTTACAAAAAAAACATTAGTTTAATTATTCCCGTTTTTTTTTAAAAAAAATCAGCGAGTAAAATGATCACAGAAGATTCAAATCCCTTGTCAGAGCATGGGAAAATATGTCATTTTTTATCATCAATTATGTACTGGACTTTTTTTTTTCTTGCATGGCCACAAGTAAAGCATCCTACTAATTTTTCCAAACAAAACTAAAGCTAAAACGACCTGGAAGAATCCTAAAATAGGAGAGATGCCAAAATACTCACGTCCCATCCATCCTGCCACCGAGCTAAGGCTGAAACCTACAGGCAGTAGCACAAGAACCGATATAAAGTAAAATACTGTACAGCCACGGCTGGACCTATCACACGCCTCATATTTCGACTGTTTCAGCGGCACGTTGGGATATGAAGTCTTTTGTGTCTCTCATGGGCCAAAGCAGTTCCTTCTTGAGGACTACAATTCCCAAGAAACCACTCGAAACATCCGATCTGAACTGATATAAGCCCATGAAAGTACGAGCCAATCCAAGAGAGTTTAGGTACAATTGAAGGCGGGGACAGTTTCCAAGTAAAGCTGTTGGTTTTGGCACTCCGCGGGTATAGAGAAAGCTTTGCAGGGAGCGGCCTTTGTAAACCAATCGAATAAAGTCCGGACTCGCGAAGCGATAACGGAAAACCGAATTATGGCTGGGGTATTGGCTGTGGAACAGTGATGAAGGCGATAGCAGCTTTACCGTAGCAAGCGGGAGGATCCAGAGAAATGCAGGGACTCGGCAAGTCAGAGCGCGCCGCTGGTGCCATTGCAAATTCAAGGCCGAGGCCACGGAGGAGCGCGAGCCCTTCCGGGCTTTCCCTCCTTGGAGCTTTCAATAGGTGGCCTGCTGCAGAGCTTCCATGCGAAGGAAGCGAATCTGGCTCAGATCAGTGACAGGAAAATAGGGATGGGATGAAAGCCGCGAAGGGCACAGAAGGGACGCTTCTAAATTAAGACGTGTGGCGAGAGGGGAATCTGTTAAAAGGAAGTACAACAATCACGGTTTGGGGCTACAGCCCCTTGGCAGGATGTGAGGCAAAACTGCCCAGAAAAATTGCTTTCAAGCCAGCCTAACCAATGAAACTCCCCAGATACAGACAATTGTAGGGCATTGATACCAGATGGAAATCTTCCGTGAAATATCGCATTATGCTGGGGATCTCTTTGTAGAATTTAAAGTATAAGTTGCAAAGAAGGCATATCACAGTTAATAAAGAATGTCCATTCCACAAAAATCATCCTGGTGCAATCTCAGGCAATTTGTAGCTCATACTCCAATTCCCAAATTGGGAGTGTTAAGAAAGGCCCTTGTCTACTCCCTGTTCTATGGCAACCAACCAAACATATGTAATTGAAGTCTTCCACTTTGCTTAAAAACATTTTCATTTTATATTGTAAGCTCTCTTAGAGAATGGAACAGTCAAATTGTGATTAAATTTAAAAGTGTTTCAATCATGTTTAATGTACATCAGCTGCAAACTTTATCTGTAATTTTGATTGATTTTAAAGTTTATAGCTGATACATATGATTTAAAACACTTAAATTTTATTATAAAGTTAATGAGACATCAGCAGTAGGAACTACAATTTCACCAAATTTGGATGGATTTTATTATTTATCTTAATAGCAATAGATTATAATATAGTGTATCTTACATATATGGTAAATGTGTATATGTGCAGTACCTGTCTATTTACATTGTAGTTCTGTTTTGAATTTTCTATATTTTTATATGCATCCTGGATTTTTGTTAATGTAATTACCTGATATTGTGTATTAATAAAAACAATGGAAAAATAATCAGCTGCAAATTATAAAAAATATATACCCTACCCAGTATGTAAAAAAAATGCAAAACCTGGGGAATAATAGCTGATCACAGTATAAATACCAGTTTCAAACATTACACTTAGCTAATTGTTTTAAAAGAGAAATAGTTACCAAGTTTCTTAGTGTTAAACAAGTAAGCTACTACCCACTTTACAATCTGTGTATTTAAGAATGTTTCCATCAAATTGATATTTTCTTGATAAAGACATTGCCCTACACATTAAAAGTATGTTGTAATATGTTTAATACAGGTAGTCCTCAACTTACAACAGTTCATTTAGTGACTGTTCAAAGTTACAATGTCACTGGAAAAAGTGACTTATAACTATTTTTCACATTTACGACCTTTGTAACATTCCCATGGTCATGTGATCAAAATTTGGATGCTTAGTAACTGGTTCATATTTATGACCATTGCAGTGTCCCAGGATCATTTGATCACCTTTTACGATCTTCTGACAAGCAAAATTCAATGGGGAAGCTAGATTCAGTTTACAACTGTGTTACTAACTAAATAATTGCAGTAATTCACTTAACAACTGTGGCAAGAAAGGTCATAAGATGGGGCAAAATTCATTTAGCAACTATCTCATTTAGCAACAGAATTTTTGGGGTCAATTGTCATAAGTCGAGGACTATAAAGTCTGGAGTCAATTCATAAAATTATTCCAAAAGAATGAGTTGAATTAGTCAATCTGAAGATTAGGGTTTAGATTAGATCTCCGAAGACAAAGAACATTTATGATTAAAAAAAAATCCAGTCTCATGGAACAGAGGTTGCTAATATCCTACAGCAGAAAAAAATCAAGATGCCAAATGTTCTTGGATCCCCTAGGCTTCAAGTCTCTTTCATGACTGAAAGTAACTCCATTTGAGATTCAAATCAATCTATTTTCAACTATGGAAATTTCAATACAAATGTAAACTATATACTAAGGCCACAAATTCATTCCAATATTCATAAAATTCATATTGGCAAATCCTAATATGATTGAACTTAAGGAAGTCCATAAAGTTTTTAGCCTCCTCTTCTGCCACATTCCACATTGTCCAGAAGACCCTTTTCCAACTCCTAGGTGAAGTGAAGTGAAGTGAAGTGAAGAGACAGGAAATGCTCTGTCCATGAACTTCTTTATATTAGTTTTTCTTAGAATCCAAGCCTTTGCCTACATAGCACACATTACATGTCCATAAGGTAGCAACATACAGTTTACAGGATACAGTAAATTCTTACATAGACAC